>OX638381.1:33478971-34678971 GCA_951813785.1 Criorhina ranunculi | reverse complement strand
TAAGGGGATTCTCTTTATTTTTTTTTTTTTGTAACGCAACCTTGAATTTATATTTTAGTCATTGAGAGGTGCGCTGTTATACTGATTCCATTGGTTAAAGGTTCGACACTTGGTGAAGAGAATTTGGCAGTAAGTCTGGTACAACGTAATGAAATCAAAGAAATAGTATAGTAGGCAACGCTGCTTGCATCACACATGATAGGATGAATAAAAATGGGTGGAACACGATGGCGAGCAAGTGTCAAATTTCAAATGAAATGCTAACCTTTCGCAGATTCACGATTTTTTGCTGCACAAGGAAGTGGTTGCGAAAAGGTCATGATGCCGTGGTAGCGTCACCATCAACTCGTGACTTTTATGTTATGACGTGACTATTTCTACAGCTTTTCTAGGGATAAATCGTTTAAGTATCTTTAAAATGGGAGACAATCAGTGAAGCAATTTCGAAAACAAACTAATTACTCGCGATGCTCTTTCCTGGTTTTAGGACCTAAAGTGGTTTCCAATAAAATATAAATCGCCTTAGATAAGATTTGTAGTGGTTCTGTACATCAATCGTCGAACTGAATTCACAATGATATGTCAGCAAAGGTAGAGCCAGCTGGTAAAAGATAGTTAAACTCGTAAAAAAAAACATGCAGATGTGGATGAGTCGCTTACATGAGGAAGTGGACTTTTAATTGAGTCAAACGCTCACTGGCCATGAATGCTTCCGGGCCGATCTGCATCACGTCGGAAACAGGTGTGCTACTACGATAAAATGCACGAAGATGCAGAACAAAACTATCTGGTTCGACTGCTCAAGATTAACAATAGAACGTGAAAGACTTAGACAGATTCCTACGCCAGATGATACAATTGAGCTTGTGTTGTTGTCAGTGGAGATCGGGAATGTGGTTGAAAAAGGAAAAGAACACCTAAGTATACCCGCAAGGATTCTGGGGAGAATCTGACAGACCAGAGAACTGGGAGGTGGGTTTAGTGGGCAAAAATTCAGCACATAAGCCAGCATTTATATAGCTTAATGAAACAATTACATTACTGCTTTTGAAACATTGTATCGTTATATCATTGTATCGACTAATCAACCTTGAGAGGCTAGCCTTCAAAATGTCAATAATTTTAGCCATAAAAACGAATTCTCTCTATCTCTCAATCGACTAACACGTGTGTACAATTTACGGATGAATGCGGTCATTTAAAATGATTTCATGATTTTCCTTCTTTTTTTTTCAAAAATTAATCGTTCACGTAACCACCCAACTCAACGTCTCTTTTATAGCTGAATTGTTTAAACAATCTCAATGAAACGGAATTTAAAGAAATGCACCGTATATTGGCTTCTAAACTCTTATGTAGCAGAACAAACACAAGGTTCGTGAGAAAACAGCAGAGAGCTGTCGAACATTTTTATTGCTTTCGAGTGTTAATTGCTGAATGGGCACCAACGATCCAACGATGGGCAAACGATGTGGTGGCGTGCCTCATAAAATCATTTCTATTTTAGAAAAAAAAAAAAAAAATAATTATCTCAATGTCACCCGTCGAATCTTTAGGAGGAATTTTACGTACGTATTTCAAAATGTTTATCTCTGTGAACGTACCTCTGTGATTCCATTGCTTTGGTTTCTTCTCGTTTAGCGTTTAATATAGAAAATTTAAATTTGGCTCTAACTTCTGATTTATTACACGACACTAATAGTAGATATAGGGATAAGTAATCTTTGCTTTCTTCATCTAGACCTTTTGGATTAACTCGTAAACACCTATAAAATAAGAGACAAAAGAATTGATTAATGAATGCATTTTATGTTAGGGATTTGTTAATTACCATTTTAATTTGTCATTAGCACCCGCGGAGAATGTGGATGATTTAAGGACTTCGCCCATTTCTTCGCGGCAAAAACTAAAATTATTTATAGTCCACATATAGCTGAATTTGACCACTTTCACCTGAAAAAATAAATAAATAAAAATGAATAAAGGCATTACAAGTGAATAGACGTATAAAATTAGGTTTTGGTTTGCTTTACACGCGAGAGAATGACTTTGGAATGGGATTTGGGGAGCTACCACGGCATAGGCGAGACAGAAATGACACAATCGCCTTCGTTGAAGAGCTTATGGGAACTGGATTAGTTATGAACAGTCTAACAAACTGGGACCACACGGTTTGAAGAGGAAACAAACTAGTGTGTAGACATGCCTCTAGATCAACAAGCGGTTTGCAGTCACCACTAAGAGTCACGAATTTAAACGAATAACAACGAACATGGGCTATCTCCACTGAAGAATAGGGTTTTACGCCCTAATATCAAAATCGAAGCTTGTAAGTCGCTGTCGCGAAGAGCTACGGGTTCTTGGCAGGCAGCACAATGTAAGACTCTTTTGGGTCCCTGACCACAAAGGCACAAAGGGATGTCTGGAAACGAGACCGATGATGAACTGGCAAGCGAAGGACCTTCATTAGACCCCGACCAAGCTGATAACACCGCTAAAATTCCACCCTGTAACCTCAAATAAGAGATTGGGAGCAAAATTCCTAAGATTGCAAATGATAGATGGATGGCCACTGTACGATAGACAGAAAACTGATAGATTCCTGCAAATGGACAAAAAATCCCTATCTTCTCTAATAGGTATCATCACTGGGATTGACCACGGATGACCTATGCAGGGGATGTTTCGACGAAGAAATAGATGAGGACACTCCACACTTTCTTTGCCACTGTCCAGCGCTCTGCCAAATAAGATTCAAGACCCTAGGAAGACACTTCTTTCAGGACCTAGAAGAACTGTCCGACAAGTCTGTGGTCGACATAAACAGATTTATCCGCGCCTCGGACTGGCTCGATAGAGCATAGGCTCATGGTTTCTTGTAAGTGGGGTTGAATCCCATAGGGTACCACAATGGGTCTACATTGACCTAAGTGTGGCGGAGATAGGACTTCCTTTCCCGTCAACCCTATTACCTAACCGTATCTAAACGTATCTCTATAGGTTTAGGCATGTCCACAATCTCTATGCCAAAGAACCAATAAAAGATTTTCCTTCACGCATGCCACAATGGAGAAAGACGTTTACTTGTAGAAAACTTGGGGAACGCTTGAAAACCTGGATAATATCCAAGAAATCTTGGCCGCCGTTAGTGACAGTGTGTCCTGGCAAATAAGAACTAGGCCCTGTGGATTGTCTTACCTACCCTGTCGCAGATCAAAAATATCCCTTGTACCAAGCGAAGTTCTTCTACAACTGTAACAAGGAACTTCAGGATCGTGCTTGCGGTTGAATTGTTGACCATGGCCATGACCATGGGAAATGCACCCTCTGCTGAAGTGTTTTTTTCTACGGGTCATTCGAACAAAATATGCTTCCAAGCAAAGTCAGCACATGTCCGAGCGACGCTGTTGAGAATTCATTGACTTCTTATCGAATTTCTAGTGTTGAGTTCCATTTTGAGAGCTTCTCTTGGTGTTTCCAAGCGTTGAGTTCTTAATTCACGTGGCTGGTGGATAAGCAACATAAGGGAAATGGAAGATAAGCGAGCTCATCTACAATTTTGTTGTTCTCAAAGCTTTTGTATCCGGGATCCTAATAGATCCATCGTTGGCTTACTTGATTCAGAAGAAAAAGAGACCCTTAAACTGCGCCAACTACTGAAGCATCAGTCTCCTCAACATCGGATACAAGATCTTATCTAGTGAACAGTTGAAACCAGTGCGGTTTAAGGCCAGGGAAGTCCACGAGAACACAACCAAGTATTTGCTGTCAACAAAAAGGGACATCCAACATCGAAGGATCGGACAAAATGTCAGTCTGAACAGCAGTAACTTCGAGGTAGTAGAAGACTTCGTCTACCTTGACTCTGCTATTGCTTCTGACAACTTTTGCAAAGAAAGCTAAGAAAGCAATTGAATACTACTCAGGCCTTATCTTGAACAACTAAGACTCTATGTAAGACCCTAATCATCCCAGTCCTTCCTTGTGGCGCATGGATACTATTGAAGGCGGATGAATTCTTCTCACTGGCTGGGCAGGAGATTCAATGACGAACTATGTATATGAGCTGTATAGCGACAGTTGGAGATGGCTAGCGCCTGTAAAGCGAATGGACACCAGTAAACCTCGTCTTAGGTGATGTGCACAAAAAGAAGGACATCTCAACAAACTTGCAGGAACTAACTGGAGCTGGTTAGTTTAGGAACTGATTAGATAGAGTAATGAGGTGGGAGTGATGTGAGTTATGTTAGGACCGGGCTAACTTGAGAGGCTTGTGGGTTTAGACCCAGGTTCATCTTGAACTGTAGCACGACTTATGTATTGAAATTAATTTGTTTCCTTGCGGTACATTGTTTCAACAGCGTTTAGCTTGTCTAAGTTACTCTATCAAGGAACTACTTTCACCGGGAACAACAGGCGGTCAATTTCCAGGCCACAAAAAGCCCGATATAATTAGATTCAACTCTGTGTTTGCTCAACCAAAATATAAACATTAATCGAAACCAAATAAATTTCGCTACAAAATTCCCTCCCAAAGCCAATTTATAATCATTACAACTAACTCTCCCTTCGTTTCACTCCAAATTTAGCGATTTCACTTCATGGCATGGCCTGGGACTGGTGGAGCACTGGAACTGCTGCTCCTCCTCACATATGAACACCCGGGGAAAGAGAAATTTTCGAACAAATTTCAATATCTCTTAGGTAATACAAAACAAATACACACTCTCGGCAGCAACCACGTTTTCTACGATTCACAAGTGAAGGGTGATTAAAACAAAGCTCCACACATACACACACACACACAGATACACAACAACAACAAATTAATAAATTTCAATTACGAAAAAAATAGCAAATTGTATCTAGCTAAGCAGCACGTTTGCTTTCATTTTTATTTCATTCCCTTCTCTCCTCGACTAGGTATAGTGTGTGGGGAGAGCCCCAAAAGAGCACAATTACATAACCAAGACACTAGGAGAGCAAGAGGAGAGCCGCACATGCAACGGTGTAGCAACATTTCTATGCTGCCACTGTTTTGTTTGCGCGCTTGTTGATCAAGTCGATATGTTGCTTGGCAAGGTACCGACGACGAGGGTGAGACTGTCTTATGGATCCAATGGTGTAGCTTTACGCAATCTCGATGGGAAATGGAGCCACCATGTGCTTAGGAAATTAGACATAAGCCAACTCATTTGGTGAAACACATGTGTCTCTGGTGCTTGTTTTGTCGCGCGTCTGGTTCGGGGTTCAGCTCTACAAGGCTTTCAATTTTTTTTTATATTTTTGCGCAATCCTTTGACATTTTAACAGCGATAATGCGCAGCACTCTCATATGTACCGAGTACATGATGACGACCGACTCACAAAGACAGAGAGGAGGCCTCCAGAGTTTGGTGTAAACGTGAGTGATGGCAGTGGTGATGGAGAAATAAAAAAGGGAAAATGCTACAACGCCCGAAAGTTATATCGCGCCGCTGAAAGGAGACTTTCACTTTGTTTTCTCCCGCGCTGGCTCTGTGGCTCTTTCTCCTTTCGAAATTGTTTTTGTTGTTTTGTTTCCAAACGAATTGCAATTGTTTGAGTGATGGATTTTGTTTAAATGGATGGAATGGTCGAAAGCTAACGATCCTACTTCCTGGAAACTATTAAAATTCGGTTGGGATTTGCACTGGAGAGAGAGAGAGAGAGAGAGTAACGTTGGCAGTAGTCGTAATATACAATCAGTGTCATCTTGGAAGATGAAAGAAAGTTCAGAAGGCTAACACTGATAGGATGACTCGTCATGGAACATCTCCAAATTAAGGATTTAAGGGCTTGTTTGCCTTTTTTTATTCATTAACTTGGTCTGGTGGTAGGCTTCAAGCAAAGTCACCAACCTTAAGGCCATTATGCATGAACAAAGGCTGGTACAACCGGTGCAATGAGAATCACTCCAACAGCAGGGCTTGGATGGACTCATTTATCCCAGCGTTTGCAGCTTAAACTGCACTCAGAATAAGTCCATTGAAAGACTGGGTGGCACTTCCGGTAGGATACGCTGTAGTTACTGTGCAACACCCTATGCAGACTTTAATAGATCGCTCTCCAGGCGTTTCTCGAGTGAATGGATTGGAAAACCAACGAGTCGGTAATAGCAGTAGAAGAAGACATTAACCCCAACCCGCTTATCACCCGAAATCCATTAGGATTCCAGATCATAGATGTCTCATTCAAGTGGAGGCTCTGGCAATACCACGTGATGATATTAGGTCCTTTTTTCATTGGCAGTCAGGCTACCGTTGAGGTAAAATCGAAAATTGTAGATTGTTTTCCCGAAGAGCTTAAGGTTTTAGGGTACCCGGGCACAAAGCTGATGAACTGGCAAGGAAGGACTCAGCACTTGAACCAGATAAAGCCCATACATCGATTAAAATTCCACCATCTTAAGCAAAAAGCAGAGAATAAACTACACGAGGCAGCCATTATTAGATGGAGTCAATTCCGCTGGCTCTATAACAAAACTAGAGTCGAGAGAATTCTACAAAAGGATAGGAGCTCTCCCTTCGCTTAATAGAAGGCATCCTTACCAGACACAAGATGTGACGGTATAACGCAAAGAAATTTAAAAGTCATCTACAATGGGAAGGAGCTTCATGAACTGACCAGCCTGCCTTTGATGATGTAGATTGACGATAAGCACTGACTAGGGAACATTTTTCTGAAAGTTTGCTGGCCGAAACGATGGTAGAAGCCTTGAAATACATCAAGGTTTAAGCCGGTAAGAAAGTAAGCCCGATTTTTCATGTAAAAGGCCAACCGACCGAGAATGCTATGAAATTCAGTGAAAGCTACATCACCTAGCCATCTCAGACAGAAACGGATCCAAGAGCTTGCTAAATAAGTTCCAATCATCCTCTACAGCGGAAAAGGCCTCAGATGGAGACACCAACAGTTTGATGGTGGAGTTATCTGAAATTAGTTATGGATTCGAATGGCTGCATGAACTAAAAGGACGGGCACATCTGGATTAGGGGATTAAGCAACACTGAGTGGAAGTGGAAGTCAATTGGCAACAATCAATTAGACGGACTACTGTAGGAGCTCCTCAGATATATATACAAGCCCTAGCCTACAACCTTGTGTCACTGCTGTTCTGCTCTTGAAAGGTGATGTAAACCTCTAGACAGCTCCTATTGGAACGTGGGAACGTCTCATGAGAAGTTGTAAGGGCCGATATTCGTCTCTTTAACCTGACTTTCTTGAGCTATATACATGACGGCACTTGTAGATGAAGAGTAGCCTTTGCAGGGACATCAGCTTATTTGATATGAATACCCTTATGATGCTATTCACAAAGCACTAGTGTTGGTGTAGGGATTTTGAAACTAAGCTGGTATTAGGTTTCAGTCTTTTTGCTCTGAGGGTGGTGTCCAGAATGACTGGGGAGAATTATTGGTACTGTTGCCATTGCTTATAATTCACAGTATTTTTTTCGAACAACGACAGTATAAGTACGATCAACGATTATGAGTTTAAAATTCCGTGTCTCATGTATCTCGCCTGTGTTGCAGCATTTATTAAACATTTCTTAGTTAAGCCTTGTTTTATGATTGACCAGGATGTTGAAAAAATATGCACATGACCAAATTACAAGGCTTACACAATCTTCCGACACATCATATTCCTTTATCGCCCTTGTACACCAACAAAGTGTTTACAATGTCATTAGCTGTTTCCTGGGGTTCGAATTTCTTCAACCATCTGCTGCGGTTTATTTTCTCATCAATTTGTAAGAGCCTGCAGGGTTATAGCCATTATTGTAGCCCCACAAATTGTATACTCAAAAAGGATCTTCAATTAATTTTTTTTATTATTGAGAAGCAGATACAGATACAAAATTGAAAAATTGAATCATTAACACGCGATTATATCATATGTGTGAGGCTAAACTAAACCGCACATGTGTTGTTGCTCCAATTTATGTTAAGTTTCACCAATGCTATGGACAATTGCGTCCACTTATGACCATCGTCGACATACTATAGCCCTTAAGTGACCTAAAAACAGAGAAACTTTTCCTTTTAGCACCTTCAACAGTGGCCGGCTGTTAGTCAAATGAAATAAAATAATTATTTTATTTTTTAAATCAAGTACACATAAGAAGGTGTACCCCCTCCAAAAGTAACCAAATGAAGGCTGTCCCTTCACTTCACTTGAAGATCACAAGTCTTAAAACTGGTGAGTGGGTAATTTATGCGTAGTTTACGATTTTTTGATTTTTTTTTTTTTTGCGAGGTTGCATTGAAATTTGAGATTTTGTTTACGAACGGATTGAGGTTATTTATACTATCACCGATTGTTGATTTTAATTTTCAGGATAAAATAAAGCGGAAATGGTTCAAGTAACGGTCATGATATGGTTCTTAGAAGTTTGAGAAGTGTCTTATGGTTTTTGAATGGAATTTTCCGATCAATTGGTAGTTTTAATGGGAAATTTCACTGTAAAGGCTGTTTTTACATAGACTTACATCCTTAAGAGCTAAGCTATAACCGGAAAAAAACTGAATCAAAATCGGTTAAGTGGTTCTCAGAGAGAGACGTCTCTCTCTGTCTCAGAGAGAGACAGAGAGACGTTGTATAAACGATGGGGCAACATGGAGCTTTTCTCAATCACTACCAACGTTTTTGGTGAGAGCCTTCGATGTTATGGAGTTTTATCTTAGTTTACGTTAGATGGCGCTATATTCCACGTTGGATCTTGGTCATCTCAACAAGCCCCTTCAAGTTAAAGGTGAACACACCGACAGAGAGACGTTGTAGAAAAGACGGGGCAACATGGAACTTTTCTCAATCACTACCAACGTTTTTGGTGAGAGCCTTCGATGTTATGGAGTTTTATCTTAGTTTACGTTAGATGGCGCTATATTCCACGTTGGATCTTGGTCATCTCATCTCAAAAAGCCCCTTCAAGTCAAACTAATCTTTAAGCACGTACAAGGTAAAAGTTTTCTTCCACTTGTACGTGCCACTTAAAAAGCAAGATTTTCCCTCGATCCGAAGACTGTATGAGACGAAGTGCTGAAGTCTGTTCGCCCTGCACATTGGCTCATCTAATTCAGTTAAGAATAGTGAAGAATCCTTTAAATGAATTCAGATCAGAACTTATTAGAAATTGAATTAGTTATCTGTATTACAACATTGGCAACACAGTTCCTTTTACGTTATGTTATGTTATTATGTCCTATAATGATGAAATATATTTGACATTCGCTTAACAAACCCCAACCCAGCTGGTTGTTTTCGTAGTTTTTTCCTTTGTATTTCCAACAAAGGTTATGGGCCCAGACTCACGTTTTTTTTTTGATTAAATTAGTCTTACGCTTTTACTAAGTCCGTCTTAATAAAACGATGATGGCGATGGCGATGATGGCGGTGACGAAGATCATGATGAAAGTGGTGCAGATGATAATGGCATAGATAATGATGACGGGAATGTAAAGAATGGTGACAGCGGCGAAAATGATAATGATGACGTAGACGATGATGATGGGAATGGAACGGAAAATGACGGCGACGGTGAAGATTGTGAAAATGAGACAGGTGAATCAAGAAGCCTCAGGCCACGATTGAAGAAAATTAAATACAACTACTTCATGAATGATTTAAAGTTATGCGATAGCCCTGCAACAGTAAAAGAAGCTCTAAGCAGACCGGATTCACATAAATGGCTGCAGGCGATGAACTGTGAGTACAATTCCCTTAAATCAAATAAGACTTGGGACTTGGTCGAGTTGCCACCGAATCGTCATGCAATCAAGTCTAAGTGGGTGTTTACAATAAAACACGATAAAGATGGAAATCCGATTCGCCATAAAGCAAGACTTGTTGCGAAGGGTTGCAGCCAACGTTTCGGTCTTGATTACACGGAAACTTTTTCGCCTGTAGTAAGGTACTCCACCATTCGTCTAATTTTAGCTTTGGCCGTTGAGTATAATCTGGAAGTTCATCATGTTGACGTTACATCCGCGTACTTGAATGGTGAAATTAAGGAGGAGATATATATGGAGCAGCCCGAGAATTTCAAAGACGTCTCTAGCGGCCAAAAGGTCTGCAAGTTGAGGAAAGCTATCTACGGGTTGAAGCAAGCCGGCCGTGAGTGGAATAGTAAATTAGATGAAACACTCAAGGCTCTTGGATTTAAACGTTGCTCTACTGATCCATGTGTGTATACGAATAACGAAAATGGACACAAAAACATAATTGCTGTATATGTTGACGACCTTATAATTGCGTGTTCTCAGAAAAGCTATGTAATTAACATAAAGCATGGAATTGGTTTAGCTTTCGATATCGTCGATAAAGGTCCGATCGATTTTTTCTTGGGCATAGGCATCGAACGGGATCAAAGGACAGGATCTATAAGTCTTTCTCAGGAACAATATATCCGGAATCTTCTGGCACAGCATAATATGATGACTACAAGAAAATGCAGTACTCCATTGGATCCAGGGGATGTTCTTAGGAAATCTCCAGACAACCCCAAAAGCAAGAGGGTGGATGCAAAGCAATATCAGTCACTTATGGGCTCTTTAATTTACCTGGCAATTTCAACAAGGCCTGATATTCAGCATGCGGTGAGCAGATTAGCTCAATTTAATGTTGAACCTTACCAAGAACATATGACAGCTGCTAAGCATCTTTTAAGATATCTTTTTAATACAATTAATTATAAACTCTCGTTTAGGAAGACTGGCGAAGCTCTTAAAGGGTTCGCAGATGCTGATTGGGCCAATTGTGTTAACGACCGTAAGTCATACACTGGGTATGTCTTCCTACTTGCTGGCGCAGCAATATCGTGGGAGTCTCGAAAGCAGCAGACAGTGGCACTCAGCAGTACAGAAGCCGAGTACATGGCATTGGGAGCAGCTACGAAAGAAGCAGTTTACTTGAGGCGTTTGACCGAAGAGATTGGATTCAATTGTGCACTAAGGGGTCCTACGGTATTAAACGGAGATAACTTGAGCGCACAGAATCTAGTTAAGAACCCAATTTTTCATTCAAGGTCAAAACATATTGACATTAAATATCATTTCATTAGAGAAATTTATAACAAGTCTTTGATACTGCTAAATTTTGTTCCAACTAATGATATGGTTGCCGATATTCTTACAAAAATTTTACTAAGATCGAAACATGAATATTTATCTTTGAAACTTGGATTGTTAAAATAAAATATTTGAATATGGATTAAATTTAAAGGCACTGTTTTGAGAGGTGGTATTAGAAATTGAATTAGTTATCTGTATTACAACATTGGCAACACAGTTCCTTTTACGTTATGTTATGTTATTATATCCTATAATGATGAAATATATTTGACATTCGCTTAACAAACCCCAACCCAGCTGGTTGTTTTCGTAGTTTTTTCCTTTGTATTTCCAACAGAACTTAAACTGGACAAGATCAATAGAAGTGCTCGCTTGGACTGCGGTTGTCAGGAAGTCAAGGAAGTATGATGTGTGGAAGACAGAAAGTATTTCTACTAAGTTGGGAAGTATGGAAAGTCTATAAGAATGTGTAAATAGGTTTCGTCACTCTCAAGTCGAAGAAATGGCATCAGTTTGTGCCTGTCAAGTTTTAGCTATACCTTGTTCGAATCTAAGTGAAAAAGGCTCTTGTCACGGTGATTTTAGCCACCTGAAGGATTCGGTACCGATGGTTTATCTTTGAGAAGACAGCCAACTTTCCATTTCTTACAAAATTGTAGTTGGCTGGAATCAAGTGTAACTAAGTTGTTCAAGCTTCGAGACTTTCGTTTACGTGGTGTTATACAGGTGGAGCACTTGGAGAGCGACTGCTACACTCAGAAAAAAGCTGCGAATTTAGCTGCGACATTAAAGGAGTAACGAAATAACAACTTCCTTGAATAATTTATCATAAAATTTGTATAAGTCATCGCGTGAACAAGGATAATTGCAAAACTCTAGAACACGGAACTGATGACAAGGAAGGAACAATTTAAAAAGTCATTTCATGTCAAGGTTAGAATGAACTAGTATGTACTTTGCATGTCGAATGGCTTTCTTCGAAGGGATATTGATTTTTTTTTCGTGATTTATAGCAAATTGGTTGTAATTCGAGGACATGTTGATATAATTTCAATAATTTTTATGTTAGGTTAGGTTAAGTTGGATGGTATAGTGACCTCATTGACTTCATTTTACGAATAGTTGATACGCATACTTGGGGTGCAAAACGAGAAACAGTCGCTGTAGAGAGTTGTTCGTTATGGCCTAGGTGTACCGCGGATTGAAGGGCTCTCTAAAGCTAATAACGCTATCTTGGGGTTGTTTTAGGAATGAAAAGACCGGAAAGATGGGAAGAGATTGATTGCTATTTGCTGCGAAGAGGTTGCCAAATATGGCGCAGTCTTCTCACCAAGACTTGAAATCATGAAATTTAATGACATTCCAAGCAAAATATTGCTAAGAAATGGAAACTATAGCGTGTGAAGACTCTCACAGCGTCTACAGAACTGCTGCTGCTGAATGTTTTCCACCTCTTTGCTATAATCAGGAATAGTCGAGCTCTTAAAAGATCAATGTTTGGACTAGTCTACAAAAAAGTGTTCTTCTTCTAAAGTTCATCCTTAAGTGCTGGGATCACTAGGCTGCTAGATGAGCAATGCAGTCCAGCCTTAAATAAATTCTTGCTACCTTCAGTAACTGCTCTTGGCTTTTATTTTTGGCTATAGGAAAGCTGACTTTGAGAAGGAACTGTTGTCTCTTAAGTTCTAGGGGGCAGCCTCTATGACATTCCTTCGGAGGAACTTAACTCGTAGTTTGATGTTTTTACATAGTTCCGACGAGTTAAGGTTTCGCAGCAAACTCTCTGGCATCCGCACTTAAATAAGAAGGTCAGAGGGCTTGAGATTGTTGATTGAATGCGTCATCAGTATGCATGAGCATTTCTTTTCCCTTGAACGTTTCCCTGAGCACATTTGGTAAAATGTGACAGAAGTCCTCCCATCACTTCATCGTCACCCTTGACGTTTTTCAAAGTTTTGTTTAAGGCCCTAAAACCCATTCGGTGTATAGATGTTCTCATTCCAGATAATAAGCTTGTAGTTTCACAGTTCTTGGGCCATGTTGCTTTATAGGATTCTGAAGAGAAACTTCAGTGCCAAGGGCTGTAAACAAGTCTCCCAAACACACAAGAGAGCCAACCGAGGACGAACACTACTCAGCACAGACATTTGGCATTCGTCAACAGCAAAAGAACATTGTCCTACATTTGGTAGCTAGAAGACTGCATTGGATCTTGTGAAGTCAACTGGAGTTTGTCTTTGATATAGATGTCCTTTGTAGAGCCTCTTTAAACTAAAAACTGGTCGAGCTTTTGTCTTTTCTACTTATGGTCGGTTTTGCTCTATTTTGGCTCGGACATTTCAGGGGAATGGACAACAACGCTGGAGCGAAGACAACCTTCAAGTCTGAGACGCTAACACACTCAAGCGATTGCAAGTGCCAGGATGCCAGATCTGAGAACTGGGTTACAAGTCATCCGATGCTTTAGGCAGAAACGCTTCATGGATCGGAAGCTTTTTAAGGAAAGTAAGAGTCAGCACTGATAGCTGCAGATAAGGCAGTTTTTGAATGTTAAGCTTTCAAGTTCTAGACGATAACACCGTACCTACGTTTTAAGAAAGTCAAGCGATTACAAGTGCTTGATCTGAGAACTCAGCAGCAAGATGACTAGTATCTTCGTAGATCAAAGGCCCTTAAGGGAAAGTAAGTCAGAACAATGAGATAAAGAGACGGTGAAAGTACTTCTCCTTGTGGAGTTCCATTTATCGACCACAACTGTATGCCCACATGGGTTTTGTCTGATCTTTTTTGACCGCATTAGCACTGGCGGGTCTTTTTGAAGCTCATTGAACGTATGCAGCCTACTCCTTTCTGCTTAATAGACTTACTGACTGTAGCGTCTCAGAGGGTTGTTCACAGCCCTTGGCACTGCGGTTACTAGCGAATCCTATTGTGCCTTCCCTAGTGTTCTCAGATGAATTGTTTCACCCCAGAGGATGTCAGCAAGTGAAGGAATAGCTCTATATGCGTATACTGACTCTCAAATCGCTTCGCATAGCATAACTGGGTCGACTAGAAGGTTCATTCCATTTCCAAGAACGACCTCCGCCGGAACATTCCATACATCATAATCAACCGTCTCGTCGCCTTACTAGGAAATCTCTCGTTTGCTGTATGTACATTGATAATTGCTAAGTAATATCTCAATTAAATGGCGATGGAGACCTAGCTCTCGTTCTCTAGAAATGATTCATAAATTCCTTTGGCCATGTTTCCAACAAAGACCAACAACTATCCGAAGCAGTCTTAATCGATTAATATGATTCTAACTGAGAGAACGACCGTTAAATTTCATAACCATATCTCTTTAGATGGACGCGTCCCCTTGGTTTTAACTATCTAATAACCTAAATTGACCTAATTGGGTAGGCATCTGAGAAAAAGTATATCTTTCAAGATACGAATCAATCTACAAAGAGAAACTGTCAGAGTGTGTGCGTGGTTTGTGCTCGAAAAAATATACAATTTCTCCTTTTTCGGATAGCAAATCACTTTGAATACGAGTTTTTTTTTTTTTGATTTTTGAACTAATGTGCCAAGTGATCATGCGCGGGTCACTCTTACAAAATGTCACCACACAATGTGCGCAGTTGATTTATTGAATTTTTCTCTTCGCCATTTCATATCGAGATGAAGAAAGTACGGAAGTGGATTCCAAGTTGTTAGCCAATCTTCTGTCCCAAAGTTTGTCACTATAAATGTGGGTGGAAAGTCACACTGTGAACCGTATGTCCCTTAAGGTATGTAAGAGGTTTGGCCTTTCACAAAATAGGCAGCCCAGTAGCATATCATTGTGACATGGATTATTCGGAAATTTATATTCACATTTAGAGATTACCAATGCCTGGGACAGTGTCCCAAAAGATATTGAAATGAAACTTTATTGCTGGTTGGTGGCACCAATGTGTATCTGTAACTATTCAAAGGTGCCATATCTTATGTCGTAATAGTAGGGAAGACAAAAAAAAAGAAGAAGATGGAAATACTTTCCTATAACTGTGGTGTAGTCAGATGAAGCGACAACGCGCCGTCTTGGCTGCACTATAGAAAGTGGAAAGTATATACCAATACTTTGTGGATGGAAATTAATTGAAGGAGAAAATGGATTTTTTTTTTCTAAAAAAGTAACATTTTCACCATCACTGCGAGACTTATTGAAGCAGATATTGATTCGTTTTTTTTTTCGAATTTCTTTTGAACATGCACAAGAAAAATGTGATTTGGAGAAAGGTTTTGCAGGAAGGTATAGTCATAACTTTGGAACTAGGATGTGAAGATAGTGTCACGAAAGGATTGTGTCAGAAGTGGGGGTTTTTTTTATGGATGAAATGATTAAATTTTGAAAGTAAATGAGTGAGAAATGTCAGTGATAGTTCGTAAGTTAAGTCTAGGGGCGATTGCTAGTAATATTCAAATTTTCACAAGGGATAGTGTCAGAAGTGGGTATTTTTTATGGGTGAAATGGTTAAATTTTGAAATGGTGAGAAATGCCAGTGATAGTTCATAAGTTAAATCTAGGGGCGATTACTACTTATATTCAAATTTTCACAAGGGATAGTGTCAGAAGTGAGGTTTTTTTATGGGTGAAATGATTAAATCTTGAAAGTAAATGGGTGAGAAATGCCAGTGATAGTTTGTAAGTTGAGTCTAGGGGCGAATCCTACTAATATTAAATTTTCACTAGGGATAGTGTCAGAAGTGGGGCATTTATTTAAGGATGACACGATAAAATTTTTAAAGCAATTGAGTGAGAAAGCAAATCAGTGAGAAACTCCAATAAAATCCAAACGAGCTGTTCGTAAATTTAATTTAGGGGCGATTGCTACTAATACTTAAATTTTCACAAGGGATAGTGTCAGAAGTGGAGTTTTTTTTTGTTTTCTAATCGATTGAAGAATCAATGAGAAGGATATTGACATCTTACAGCGGTTTGTAATACAATTGCCTAAAGGGAGAGTGTCAGAGACAGAGGTGGCGGTTCAGCAGAACCTAATTTAGCACGGGGATGTGCCTTTTTGTTACAACGATTTGTGTGACCTGGATGAGACAGTTGGTGGCTACATCCAGCCTGTGGATTTTAGAAAATGGATCAGATCTCGTATCCCTCTAGCCAAGATTTCGTCGAGGTTGTCAAAGAATGGTTGGTTTAGTGCACGCAGTCTGGCTCTTGCTAGTGCCGGACATTTGCAGAGGAAAGGGGTGAGAGTTTCCTTCTCATTTTCGTTACCGCAGCTGCTTTAGTGGGGTTGTCAACAGTAAATCATGTAGAGCGGATGGACACCAATGCTCCGGTCCGAAAAATCTTCGAATTCGCCGCCGAGGGACAGCGTATTGTGTAGAGGAAGACCGCGACTCAGGTGACGCAAGCAAGTTAAAGGGGACCTTAACCAACTAAGCGTGCAAAACTGGAGGCAGCAAGCTAAAGATCGAGCTAGCTGGAGATGCTTGTTCGTTGAAGCCCAGGTCCACCCCGGACTGTAGCGCCATCTTAAGTAAGTAAGCTGCGTAAGTGGGGATTATATGAGAAATCCGAGTTTGACCGTATGGTCTCCAATTGGCCAATGCCCCGTGGTTATCGGTGTTATTCTGGCGATATCTGGGGGGTTCTGTTAAGATCTTTTGTTCTGATCTTATCGCAGGTCGCCCATATCTTCCTTGATATGGCACAGTTGGTCAACCCCCTCCATTGGAGGTTGGGCTTCTGCAGGAAGTGTGAGTGAATTTTTCCTTTAACCGCTAGGCCCTTGCCGTGAGTGAGTCGTGTAGAGCTGAGCCCTGCCTGGCTAGTTCATCTGCACGCTCGTTTCCTGAGAGTGTCAGAAGTGGAAAAATAAGAAGAAAGCCAGCCAGTGAAGTAGAAATGTCACTAATGTTCTTAACCAGCAATTACCAGAAGTCTTATCGAAAGTGGATCCGAATTGAGGTTTAAAAGACAGCCATCACAGATCTAGCCTGACATCTCACTCTCGAGGACAAAAAGCTTAGTATTCCAGGTCAAGAAGTACTGGCACTGCTATGCTACTATACGTGCTTGACCAATTTTGTTGACAATCAAACAACTATCACGTACATGAAGTGGTCCTTGATCAATACATCACTGGCGATGGAATGTGTTCTAAAACTCAATGTCTTGACTTAGGTTGGAGGAAACAAAGAAGTCGTAAAAAAAATAGGGGCTAGCCTCTGAGTAGAGGAATAGTGAAGAATAAGATCGACTAGGCAGCTTCGAATTAACATCTAAAAAGGTGGAAAGGTGTGGCAAAATGCAAATAAGCCGGATGGAGGAACTTTCAAAGCGTTGGCTATAGAACATGGAAACTTCAGGTGGGTCTTCTAGAAGATGATACCTGCAGGCTGTTTCTAAAAAACAAAATATTTGGTGTAACAGCTGATACAGAATCAGGGTCTAGCTTATCGCAATCCCTGTTATGCGGGTTACATTTTCGAATGGAAGGGACCTCCAGTTTCATTGCCAACTCTGAACGGCGGATTGAGAGCTTTTTCATGACTAATTATGCTCTTGGAGGTTTGTCATTGCCTGCCAAGAGGTGGTGACGCGAAAAATTTTCGCTCGCTTAGCAGTTTCAAGCTACGGCAACTACGGAACGAGGAGACAGATGCCCATATAATGCGTGAGTTTAAAACACTGGCTTGGGATTTTTGGTTACAAATGGATTCAAACGCAGTCAAATATAGTTCAAAACGAATGCTAGCATACGAGAAGTCGTGATCCGGAAGCCACCCCTGACTGAGACAACTTGTGGAAGATAAATAGAAAGGAACGCAATGCCGTGGTCAGTTTTGGTATATCTCATCAAAGGGTCTTAAGCTTCAAGTCAAACTGTTAAAAATAGAGTTTAGGATGGAAGCAGAATTGCACCCTAACTTTGATTCCAACTTTTTGTGGCCTAAAAAGCTGATGCTAGGAGACAAATCAAAAGTCGGCTCAGTGTTGCGGATATTTTGAAGGACTTGTGGTCGAAGGCGACATTTTTAACAGCTGTCAGACGCACGCTGAATAGCTCGATCGTTCGAAAAAAATTCCTATGCGACTATTTGTCACAGATGCAAACATCTTTCTGCAAACTATGAGCAATCTAGTTACTCATCTACTCCGTCCCCGATTCATTGTATCTTTACTGATCTAATTTCCATTTTCATTGGAACTTTAATCTTGATAACACATTCCAACTTTCTGTTTATCATCAAGTACTCGTGACGGTGCCAGTAAAATTTCCCCACTTAACGACCGAAAAAAAAATCCCTTATCTCTTTTTGAAATACATTTTGCACGGGTTTCGTTGTGAATTGTCCATGTAAACTTGAAATGGTCGCTTGCCCTCCCAAAATGAAACCAATTAAACTTGTCGTCCCTTAGTTCAACGGCCCCGGAGAGTTCGACTTCTTCATGAAATAGACCGATGATATGTGATCTCGTAGGTAAATGACCAGACACAGTCTGAGCCGAAAACAGATTTCGTGTTCCAAAAACCAAATGTCTGTTCGGATTCAATTTTTTTTTTGTTTTGGGGTGTTCCTAATAATAAATGAATATACACACGAAATAAAAAGAGATTATACACAAGCAAGCAGAGGGACCAGTTAAGCATAAAAAAAAGAAAAAAAAAACTTAAGGGAATTGAACTTAAAGTTATTGGAAGATCCGAACAAGGCCAAAAACGATGGCTGACTGTTGTTGGACGGGGCTGGTTACTTGGTCTGGAAAGGCCATCGAACGCATGATGATGAAGGAGTTGCCTGGTTGGTAGGTAGAGACTCTCCAAACACACACACACTAACACAAACCGTTGATAAACTTTTTTTTTTGTTCTGTTTCTTTGGCTAATATGTCGCTGTTGTCTTCGTTGTTGCTTCTGGTGGCTGTTGCTCATCCCTATCTCATCAGCTACTAATGCCAGTGGAATCTACTATTGCTCTGGTGATAGGGTTCGACAGCTTGGGTTGTGTTCTCTGGCTGCCATTGCCACGCAACAACGTCGTACATTAAACTCAATTCACTTTGTGCCACCTCTGCGCGCGTCCACTATGAGATGAGGAGTAACAGAAGCACCAAGGGAGATACAAAGAGAAAGAGGCCTTGGGTAAGCATTGGACTGCTAAAGTAGCTCCTGCTCTTGCGTTTTTTTTTTTTTAATATACAACAATACGAAGGCAAAGAAGTAGAAGACATTTTGGAATTTCACCTTGGAATACGCGTTTATTGAACTGCTCTCTGAACGTTTGAGACATGATAATGGTTATGGTGATGTTTGATGTTCACGACGACGACGACTATGGCGACGACCATGAAGATGATGATGACGATGATGGTAAAGGAGTGTCTACCCACATATATATATAGATTTTCAGTCCAAGGAAGGTAACTAAACTACAAATGCGTCTATCCTTGAGAGATTATGTATGTTTGGGAGTTAGGTGTTTGTGTCTGGCCTTGAAGTTTATAATGAACTTTCGACACACCTTATCGACAAGGATGAGGTCACATGCCAGTCGAAAGTGATACGAGACTTGAAGGTCTAATCAGTCGATGATGGAATGAGTTTTGATTTGTTAGTGAAGAAAGGAATAAATTGACTGAGGTTCTGATGAAACTAAGCCCAGACAAGGAGAACAATTGGTAGGACAAATTGAAGGGGATGGATGGAAGTATTACTGAAAGGTGTCAGAAGTGGCTGGGAAAAGTAGTCCACGAAAAAATGACTTGCTCTAGTGGTCTTTTCCTGTTAGAGACCGGAATGAGTTCGTGTTTAAAAAAAACCAACTTGACGTGCTCCTAGGCACAAAGAAGGTTACTTTTGATGGACGACGAAAGACGGAAATGGAAGACGAATGACACGCAGTCCCTTTTTTTTTTTAATGCACTAGCGCTTAAGGGGGTATGAATACCCTTATGATGCTATTCACACAGCGATAGTGTTGGTGTAGTGATTTTGAAACTCAGGTGGTATTAGGTTTCAATCTTGTACTCCGAGGTTGGTGTCCAGAATGACTGGGGAGAATTATTGGTACTGTTGCCATTGCTTATAATTCACAGTATTTCTTTTCGAACGTCCTAATGTGATTAGTCTGCCATTTGAACAAGGTCTTCTACTAAGTAAAAGAAGTCAATGAATCAAGAGAATCCTGGTGTCTTCGAATAAACACATCGAATCGTGTAAACTTCTTCTCTTTGGTGTTCCACAAGGTTCCACAATATCTTCGAAACTTTTTTGAATTGCCTTCATCCGCAAAGTTTAAGAATTGTTTTCTGTGTTGAACGAGATATATTCAACGCACATAGACAAAAGGAACCAGGGGATCTTTATAGATAAATTCTATTATAGGCTTTGGTGAAAGGATTAGGCTATAAACCACGTAATTCAGCCTTCAACTCACTTAAAGCCCATTGAGACATTGATTGAAAGGATCTTATGTAGTTATTTTTTGATAAATGGAGCACAGCGGTCTTGGCAACTAGTGATTTCTGTGGCTCAGTGGAAACTATGTTGAACTGTTAGATAGGCTTGTATAGGTTTGAAGCTAAATCAAACTTTTTTTCAAGCCACCATCTCTTCGCAGGCAACGGTCATAAGAAGCTTCTTTAAAACAAAAAGCTACTTCTTAAACAGCAAGAGACGCCTTAACTTATGGAGCGAGAGGTATCGAAGAAATGTCAGATGTAGCAAACTTCTGCGATTAAGATTTCCTAACGTGGCAGTTTAGATCGACCGTTCTGGCGGCGTTCAGATCATTAAGATCGTTGAAGTATTTGCCTAAGGTGCAGGAGGAAGTGTTCAATCGATTTTTCATCTTTCTCATCTATGCACCCAAGGGCTGAGCATGTCTACCTAGGATGCAGTGCCCTGGTAGGATGTTAGTAAGTTTCGATCTATGATTTGCTTTCGACAGAGCAACTGTGTGAATCAGGTGTTTAACAAACGATGTATGTGCTTTGACTCAAGCCTCCATACTGTTTGTACAT
This sequence comes from Criorhina ranunculi, assembly GCA_951813785.1. Taxonomy (NCBI): domain Eukaryota; kingdom Metazoa; phylum Arthropoda; class Insecta; order Diptera; family Syrphidae; genus Criorhina; species Criorhina ranunculi. The sequence continues at coordinate 34,657,860 of OX638381.1, read as the reverse complement.
TGAAAGCCTTGTCTTGCTAATTCGTCAGCCACACCAGGTTCCTGGAATGTTACTGTGACCAGGACGCAACAGAGTGTGATATTATACTTGTTAGCGATCTCGTTCAGAGACACGCGGCAGTCCTTTACTGCCTTACAAGGGTTGGGTTGGATATGAGGGATCTGATCGCAGCTTGGCTGTTGATATAAATCACAATATCTGTGATTGATACAAGTAGCGTTCTGACTTCGGCTTGTAAGACACTATACTAATTGGGGAGACTGAAAGAGTGGTGAATGTAAAGGTCTTCCGAACAGACTGCAGCACCAATTCCTTCAACTGTTTGAGAACCATCCGTAAAAAGATGGAGATAAACTCATTGAAAAGGACTTCGCGCTGACTCTAGGCGATTTTTTCCGGTAATGGACAGCATATCAGTTGCTTTTCCCTAAATCTCCGCTAAGGACTGCGGTTAATCAATAGGATTTTGGCATGCCCTATGGTTTTCTCACACTATTGGTGAGTTTCTCTAAGCCTTAGGGCCGCAAGTGTAGAATGGTTGGAGAATTTTGTCTATGCTAAGACAAGCCACATGTTAAACTTCAGTTTTTGACACTAAAGACTGTCGATCAGAAAAGACCCTTTGTCGTTAGTATTCAGTCAATGACTTTCCACTTCTGACACTTCAGACTTTCGATTTGGATATGAACTTTGTCGCTTCAATTCATGCTTTGATTTGCCACTTCGGATACTTGAAACTGTAGATTTTAAATAATCTTTGTTAGCATTCATACTACGAGTATAGTCATTGACTTGCCACTTCGAACACACAATATTATAGGTCTGAGAAGATGGGTTCCCACTAGTACCCGTGCTCGTAGTGATAGAACTGCCACTTGTGACAAAGTTTTTTCAGTAACATTCATGTTTTTAGTCATTAACTCGCTACTTCTGACACCTTCTAGCCTTCGATCTAAGTCTTCGATGGTGGTAGTCATTTCTTTGCCACTTCTGGCACTCTTTTGACTTAAAACGAAACTTTCTCACTTCTGATACTTGAGACAGTTAATCTTGGTTATTTTCGATTTGAAATTTGAAACTCCCTCACTGTGCTACTTCTGAAACATGACACAGGGAAGCTCTCGGCTTGCCACTTCTGACACTTATGCATGAAGAAATAAGCAAAAAGAAATAAGTGCTAGTCGAGGGGCGTAACAAAATAAACATCTAAACGGAGCTAATGTATAAAACAAAGCACAAGCAGTAAAACATTTAGTTTGTCTACATCCGCTCTAGTTTAACAGTGTTTTTTGTGCTAAAATTTTTTTTTTTATTTTTATTAACGTATCTCTTTGCAAAGCTCATGGAAAAAAAGACCCATAAAAACCAATTTGTAGATGAGAATAAAATCAAATGAGAACCACCCACTGTTGTCAATAAAATTTCCAAAATAACAAATCATAAATTTATCATATACAGACAAAATAAATAAATATTTTCCCATCCATTCATCCGTATCTGTCCCGCTTCAAATTGAGAAGATACACTCCTCCTCTCACGCGCTGATTGATGTTTATTATAAAAAAAAAAAAATATCATCACCAAATGAGGGAGAGGAGAGCTGACACAGAAGAGCGAATAATCAAAGTAAAAAGGAAAAGTGAAAAAATTGACGAATGAGACACCCAAAGCGCAATGAAAAAACCCATTTAGATATATAAATCACAAATAAAAGTGAGTAACACAATAAAATTAAACGTCTCGGTCACTTAACTAAGTACATCAAGCGTTGGTTTTTTTTTTTAAACAACTTTTTCAAAAGGTCCATGATCTTTTCAATTACTTTGCACCGTTAACCCCAACTGACTGACATTTCTTAATATTTCCTGTTTCATGATCTTATGAGAAATCGCAGCGAAAAAAACGACAAAAGTCGTGTGTCAAAGCCTTGAGAGAAAAGATGGATACAAAAAAATGCATTTGAAATGTCTGTCAAAAATTTCTGTTCTAAGTGTACAACTTTGAAAGTTTTTTGGAAGCCTTCAGAGGCTTTGTTAGGAGTCAGTGTTTGATGAAAAATGAGGTTTATTTTATCAGCAAGAACCAGAAGAGATGTGAATTATATTTCCTGTATCTATGCGGTGATCTAATGTATCTATAGTCATTGGTCACTGCATTTGTGGACTCTGTATCTAGTAGTTGCAATATTATTTCATTTGTAGTGGGTAGCTTAGACTTTGTAATTTAATGAATATCTACTGTATCTTGTATCTGCATATCTACAAATGGGAAAATACATAAAGATGGAACTGATGTAACCACAAGTGTTAAGATTCTCCATTGATTTCCATGTGTGACATCAAGTTATAGGTATTTTGCGTTAAATGTCAATGTGACAAGTGATTGTATAGTTCACATATCTTCGAGGTTCTTAACGAAACCAAGGATGATATTGTGTGACTGAATGCGACATTGAAGTGTCGAAAGTGTATGAATTCCTAGCGGAAGTCCGAATGACATTTTGTTTTTAAAATTTTGCTACGAGCTATACAACGACACCGGCTTGGTTAAAAAGATTCGTGTTCAACGATTATCATGGGTAGGTCTAGCCCAGAAAATCTTCGACTCCATCGATCGCAATGTTATCAATTTGACTGACAGTTTGATGATCAAGAGACCGACACGCTGCCAATCGCGAAAGCAATTAGATTAAGTCCATTTTCAGATAAGGTTTCGGGAAGACTATGCTTGGCAACTGTCCTACCAAAGACGTCCTCCTTTCACAGCATGATTTTAACGTCAAATTTAGGACATTACTCATAAGACTTGTCCAAAAGCTCGTAGAAACAATCTTTAGTAGCGTCGTCCTTGTCCTCCGTGTGGGCAATGAGCGCGTATAAGGCTGATGTTAGCGCATTTAGCTTTGATGTGAATCGTCATAAAACGTTCACTTAGGCGTCGGAAGCTTAAGATTTCTTGTCGGGTATGACTAAATCCGCCCTCGGTAGCAATCACCATGGTCCATCCCATCGCACTTCCTGAATGCCGCTTATATCAACTTGTGCGTAAATCGTATCCAATCAACAAAAGATGCACGAAGATGCATCTTGTGAGACGTGTCAGAAGTGACAAACCAGTGACTACAAGCGGATGGACTAGAACCAAGTAGAGTTAGAAACCTTTCTAACAAACTTGACAAAGAGATCGTGAAAGTGTACTTTAGATGCCAGAATTTATAGTCAGCGAATGTTTTGAGAAAAGTGTCAGAAGTGGAAAGTCAATGATTTCAAGCGCATGTACTAGAACCTAGTAAAGCAATAATCCAACCTCGATGTAGCAATAGTAAAAAATATGCTTTGCAATTTGTGCAAGATGCCTAGAGTTATAGTCGAAAATTTGTTCGAGACAAGTGTCAGAAGTGGCAGCCCACTGACCGAAAACATCGATACTGAAACCGAGTGAAGCAATAGACTATCTCTGTAAGCTTCACGTAGCATGAGTGCTTGCGATGTCAAAAGTTATAGTGAGCGAATGTCTTGTGAAAAGTGTAATTTTTTGGGGCAGTAAAGAACGACCCAACCACGTAGTCTAGAAAAGCTTGAGCAAGGTTAAGCTCAGAACAGAATATAAAAGATGGGGTAACGAGAAGTTTAATACAAATAATAGGAAACAAGACGCAGTCTATGTCAAACAAAATTTACTATGAAGGTCCAAGGTATAGACAAAGAAAAAGGAAGGACTACAAATATTCTTAGGGCGCCCTAACTTCCACTGTTTCAGGCAGAAAAGGAGAATCTAAATATGCATTTTGCCACTTGTAAGTTGCGTCGCAAAAGAAACGCGATTTACATCACCAACTGCAGGTGTGTGGATAGTTCCACCTCCTTCGTCACCAAACCAGATTTGGCCGACCTAACTTTAGCCTATCAGTGGGTGTTATAATAAGACACTGCACCATTGGTAGACACGCCAATAGGCTTAGCCTCCTCTATTATGATTTTTGTAGAAGCTATATGGCCGTATGGGGATGAGGTGGAAGAGACAGTTCTCCGCCTTCTCTGTACGTGTCCAGCTCTCCCTATTCAAAGAAGAGCCTACTTAGGAGCCAGCTTCTTTCACAGTCTCCATGAACTGACAGATAGCAGCAAAGGCAGCCTCTAGCGCTTCATGGTAAGCTCCGGCTGGTTCTGCGGATAGTTTTTCTAGAAAGACTTCTTTGTTCAAAGTGTGGCTGCATGGGCTACTCTGTGGAAGCAAAGTCTAAGGTTTGCTAAGTTAAACCGTTTCATTTAAGAAAAAAATTAAATGAAACGCCTGGTGAGTCAACAATAAAAATCTTAAGACAGTCGGTCTAGGAACAAAAGCCTCACAGAACCCTTAAGGATTTTAGAAACTCAAAAGACTAAATTGATCTTCAACGTGACTGCCTCCTAAAGTTAAAAAGCGCCTAAACAACCGCGATAAGACTCATCTGATGCTTCCTCTTCTCTATCACCTTGTCAAAGAGCTGAGGTGGGACCTCTTAAAACATGCCTTTGCTTACTTTAGGTTAATGCAACTCTTTCTGTGTTTCGACAGGGGTCTCCTCAAAGAGGCAGCCTACAGCACATTCAAGCATCATTAAAGCTTCCTGTAGTTCACAAAATGAATCAAGTATAACTTAAAGGTTCTGAGGCGCATTGCTATCTAGACCGGAAGCACAATTTCATTTCACAAAGTTTTTCCTTCAAGTCACACTGTACAAAGACCTCCTCCTCCTTCAACTGAAACAGGACTCGTATCGAATCTAGAAATCAATCCCAAAGTCGTATATCCCGCAAAGGAAAATGTAATTTCCTAATGCAAAATCGAATCTCAAGTCAATTTGAACCGAAAAGGAAGCTCACAACCACAACAGGAAGGAATCATCTACTCCAGCGCAGGCACCCACCACTCGACATTCAATTGAAACCCGAAAAAATGTATTAACTCCTCCGTCATCGTCATATTCACTGAACACAAGAGAGGCGCAAGGAGGTTATTGAATTCACTCCTCTGAGTCACACACAATAAGCTCTCTCACAAAGAGTTTGGATACACAAAAGCGAACAAAGCGCCGGCCAAAGTAGATTTGGAGCAAGAGTGACGGCGATGATTAACTCTGACGAGAAGACTGACCCGCTCGAAAGTCCGATGACTTTGTACAGAGATTCTCCTCTTCGATTCTTTCTTTCCGCTCGCGCTGACGCCCTCTGTTCGCGACCATCACCACTTGTAAGTCCCGCACAGGTTATTCCCATTTATGGCGAATCGGCCGCGCGCACGACATCAAGATCGGGAATGATAGCCATTTTTTCTAACGTAAATCTTGAACCATCTCTCGCCGCCCATGGGGGCAGGGAAAAATGTGTCCAGTGTATCTATGTGTGATCATATGTTTCATTAGAAAATGTCTCCTCGCGTTCTCCGCACTGGAACTGGTGGGACGTTTGCAATGCTTCGCTCTGGTTATTCTGTTTTTTTTTTTAGGGTCCGATGATCTCTTTGAATGTTCGCGTCTAACTAACACGTTCAGTTCAATGTCCTCCTCCTCCCATTGCTTTGGCCATTTTTCCTGACCAAAGTGGAAATTCTGTTACTGCTGCTGCTTCGGCTTATGATGATGATGATGACGATGGTGTGCTCCTCTATAGTGCTTCTATGCTGGGAAGCGTCGCGAAGAAGCCTATTATGGTCACCATTAGAGGAGACACACATACGAGCACTCGTATACAAAACACATATCCCTTGTCGGCAAGCAGGCAGGCAGGGAGTACAACGAACGATAGCCTCGAATGGCGCGTCCTCCTCAACGCTGTCTGTTCTTTCATCATTCCTGTGTTGGATGCGCCTCGTGTAGAATATCAATATCTTGGGAGTTTTCGGTTTTTGGTTGGAGCAGTGGAGCATTCACAACCGTACGTTCTTTGCATTCGAAATGGGATTGCTTTGTTGGGCTTGTGGTGTGTTGTCCCTTGCCTTATACACTCCATCACACACACACACTCATCAAATGGTGCGTCTCTGATGTGCAGGAAGTTGCTGTAAGCTATCCAGTACTGGCATGCGTTAGCTGCTCTTAGGGAGGAGATTGTATCACATATACGAGGAGTAATCCAGAAATAAATGGAATTTTTTTGGAGACAGTCCAATGGTGTTCTGTCAATGAAGAAGAATTACATTCGGGATAGATGAAGGGAGATAGAGAGGGAGACACGGTCCACATTGGTGGCATTTGGAAATAGATTTAGACAAGCTTGCTATTTATGACTTTAAGTGGGCGATAGGGTGCCAATTTCTTGAAACTGTCGAAGACCTTAATCGGGGAGAGTGTGAAATTTGAGCTAGGGATGTGTTATTACACAAACGACAGGTGGTGGACGTGGCCAGAGTACTAATTTGATGGTGACATCTTTGGAACTACAAATTTTCCATCGAATTTTTGGTGAAGTCAGAGATTTTTGGGGGACTTTTTGTTACAAGAGATTGGAAGGACTTCGTTGGAATAATTGCTGTCAATAGGAGGTCCCGAAGAAGTTTTTCATAGCTCATTAGTCATCCCTTACACTTTCTTGTCCTGCTGCTGATTCTGATGCAGTTTTGACCGTCGAACACAATAAAGAATCGCTCTCTATAGCGCCGAACTGAGGACAGCTTTTGTGAGTGTGACTAACGACCTAGTTACTCATATGGAAGCACCTTTTCAAAGACTTCAAAGCATTAATAACACTTTTGGAAGGCTGTCCTCACTGTACAGCGCTGTGTAAAACATTTTCCAGAATAAGGATGCGAAGTTTGGTCGGTGAAAGGTCCAACCTCGAAGGACAAAGAAGGTGCTCTATAGAACGCTGATTCTGCCAGTTCTGTTGGAAGAAAGCAGCAGAGCAGTCGCCGGGTTCCTTCGAAGAAAAAATTGTTCCTCGAAGCGACAGAATCGGCTCGAACACATCATGTCAGTGAACAATAATGTGTCTTATCAGGTTCAAGACGACAAGGAAGACTGACCCTTCTTTGCAGGGATGCTAAGCCTGGCGAACTGGGCAGCAATGTGCCGGAGATTAAAAGGGATTCAATGCTGCGGTGTCTTTGAATCTTTTTCGGGAACCTGCCAAGTAGTAGTTTAGTCGGTGCAAGGAAGCTAAAGAGGGTATACCTTGAAGCTTGAATTGGTACTCCTCTAGTACTAGACAAAGTGAAGCTTAAGTGCCAACTTTGACAAAACAAAACAACCACTCAGCAATGCCTTGATCGATGTGGGTCCTGGCTTAAACAAAAAGTCTGTCTTCATGTAATCTTTGTCGACTTTGAGAAGGATTTCGGCAGGATGAACTGGAATATTTAACAAGTCTACCCTGCATCTGTAACGGGGGGTCTGAAGTTGCTGTTAGTGTCCGTCAAGATTTTGTCCAGCGTGGCAAGCGATAAATTGTCCAGCTTGAGGACCTAAACCGATTCCTTTGCGGTGGCTTCTGAATAGATCCTGCATGTGTTCTCAGTGAAAGCTGAGATGACTGTTTCGACGGATTCTAAGCTTAGGGAAGTGATACGATGTGAAAAGCGTTTGCTTGCGACAGCACTGTTCACATGTATTCTTAGGCTTCTCGTTTCGACTCGCTGTATCGCTTCACTGTCGAGATGTCGTAATGCAGGACAGTCCATTGAGTGACCATTTGGCACACAAATTGGCTTCAGCTGGTTCCTGATAAGTTCCTTAACTTCCTGACATCTTCTGAAGTGAAACAATTTAGAAAACATAAGGGAAGGCACAATAGGATTTTGAAGGGAAACCGCAGTGCCAAGGATTGTGAACAACACTCCCGAACACATATACAAGTGATTAAGGAACACATCATGTACTAAGTGATCTGAAAAACTACGGTGTGTTAGAAGACGACAAAATTTAAGGAATAAACAACTTAGAGATGAAAGTCCCTCCCTGCACACCGTGTAAGAACCGCGGTACTTATTTGCTGGTTTAAACGATTTGTGACCAAATTTAAGGACCTACAAGCAACAGTGTTCAAAAGGACACCTCATAGTTCTCTTTCGAGCAGCTAGTACTAAACTTTTGTGTACATCCTATTACTTCATGAGAGGGCTCCTGAAATCACAGTTCATAGTGCTTTATTCGCTGAATTAGTTCCAAGATGACTCACAATTAGCGGATTTTGTATACCTATTTCCAAGACCCTTCCAAACAACTGTCAACAACTACTACATCTACTTACTTCCATATTGCCATGGCGATGCGAATTCATGCTCTCGAAACACATAATTAAATTCACTATAACAAAACAAAACGAATAATTAAAACCTTGACAACAATTTGTTGACCTTTTCGTGCAAAAAAAAACAAAAAAAATCCGAGAAAAAAAAAAATAAGGTCCCCGACCTTCCCCTTGTATCGGCGGCGGAGTAACAACCAATAACTCTCTCAAATCTCTCAACGAGAACCTTCTCTCTCTCTCTTTCTCTTCCGTCTGTTGCATACAATTAATTCCGCTTCCTCTGCATACTAATGTGATAAAGGTAATTACCTCGTGCACAAGATTGCTGGAATCATGGTGTTGGTTATTGCCTCCCATATACAAAGTTTAAACTTGCCCTGGAGGCATGTGCATTGGCAACAAAAAAAATAAAAAAAAGAGGCTACTGGCCTCCAGCTATATCACTAAACTGACAAAAACTCAAGCACAACGATGTATAAACCACAATCCCGACACAACACAACAACAACAATGTGTCAAAAAATCAAGGGACATTAACCGTCAAAAGATTCAGCGCTGGTGAATAATATGCAAAATAAGAAGAGCCCCCCCCCCACACACAAACACATATTCACATCATTGTCAAGGCGCAATGACCGCTAGGCCCATTAAAAGTCTAAAATTATGAGCTCTCCCGTGATTGAACTTGGATCAAGAGTGACCGCGGCAAACGACCATCAAGAGTCCATTGGTCACTGATCGCTAGGCTTTAGATAGTGGGAAGTAGGTACCTATCTCTCTCAACAAATCATTCATCTACAGTTTACACATTAACCTTAGTTTTGCAATATACATATGCTATGCGTTGTGCTTCACTTTACACACAATCTGTTTAAAAAAAGTCTATTTTTGTACTAAAAAAGATTAGAATTGAATTTTATCTCTCTTTTCAGACGCTAATTGATACAAAAAAAAAAACGAGAAAAGAGGGAGACGAACAATGAACTATACTTGGAGTCGGAACTAACCAAAGTCAAGTGCGTACATTCTCAGGGTTCTTTGCTACCAATGCCAAACGGTTTTTTTTTTATTCTCCTTTTCCTTTTCCTTTCTGTTATTCTTTTTTTTTTGCTTGTGTCTCTTCTTAAGCTCATCGTTGTTCCTTTTTTTTAACAAAATAGTTGAAGAAGAACCAAGGAGAACATCATTTAGTACGAGTACTTTTTTTTAGAACTCTAATCCCAACTGATGTTTGATCCTCTCTATCCTCTTATTCGAGGGTTAATACGCATAAATCGAATGTCAACTGATAGAGAGATAGAGAAAGAACATGACAACAAAAGAAAAATATAAAAAAAATTACTCAAGGTAATTTAAATTATTAACCAAAGTGTGTGTACTAAAAAAAAAAAATCACCTCACGCACTAAACCAAACAATTTAGCGAGAAAATTTCGAATCAATTATGCGTCTTAATTTTGTTTAACCGTTTGCATAACACAACAGTTTTTGTGTGAAAAAAAACCAGAAAAACAACTCTAAATGAGTAGGTGGAACGGATTTTTAACTTTTAGTACTAAAAAAAAATCATTTATCTAGCTTTTTTGAGAATGACGGTATCTCTAGACAGGTGTTTACTATCTATTAGTTTTGTTTTTTTATTTTTGCTATTAGATTTCAGTTATTGATTTCAAGGTTGTTGACCGGGAAATACATTTTTGATAGGCCTAGGCAAAATCACGCCTTGAATGGGTGCGTGTGAGTGGGTGTAGGTGGATCACAGTGAGATTAGAACCCACTTTCTGTGGATTTTCATAGTTCTCGGTATATTCTACTTCTTTATGCAGATTTCCTCTCAAGAGTGTTGTATGTTTGATCTTGATAAACTTTGAAATGGATCGATGAAAATTTAAGAAATTTAAGTTATAGATTGTCGTTGTTTATAACTTAAGCAATAGTGTAACTGTTTTTAATCAAACTCTTGTGTTTTACTATAAAATTTGACACATAAAGTCCTTTAGTTGCTTCTTTGTCTGTTTAGTCATAACTTTCGAACTATAGCAACAATTTTTATACTATTTTCGGGAAATGGCAGATAATTTTTCACAGCAGGTTCTTAGACACTGATCATGGGACAGAGTTACAAAGGACCAGCTAATTTTTGACGAATTTCGATCGTTTTTTTTTTTGGTTAAAGTTGAAGATTTTTGGTGATCTTTTGGTACCAGGAGCGTGTTACACAACGAGATCTTGACAATGAGCGCGTTCCGATTATTTCAGATGAAGAGACCGTGCTGATTGGACGAGAGTCTGAAATTTGACAGATGAGCAAGACAAATTTTTGTGATGATCAATCAGAATGTTTTTCTGTCGGGGTGTTGGAACACCACGCTAGAGCACTCAGATGCAAAAACAAGTCCATTGTACTACCACCAGGTACAACCCTTTTACTGTGTTTTCTTCGTCTTTCCAAGAAAGTCGAGTAAGAGCTTCAGTTATGTTATGGTTAGCATAGTTGCCTTCCAATCAGAATGTTTACTTCATCTGAAATTCCAGATGGTCTAGAAATCGGAACGCATCTAATGTCTTCTGGGATCAGGAAAAAGCGCCTCCTGATATAGCAGAGAGTTAAGCACTCACAGAGTACGTGTTCCACTGATTCGTCCTCATTAAGAGCCTAGATAAAGTCGAACAATATTTAGTTTTTGTAAGTATTATCTGCGAAACTGGAAAGCTTCTGATGATTCCCAGTAGTTTAGTATTCAGCGGACAACCCTTTTGGCCGATCTTAGTTTCTGAATGTTCTTCCAGTACTTAGTCCCGTTTTCCCTCATCGGTCTAGACTTGTTTTAAACGCGGAATTATGGATGTCGCAGAAGAGTTCGGTATCTATTTACATCCTTCAAAGGAACATTTCCTAGCTAGTTTGTCAGCGATTTCATTGCATTCAATGCCTCTGTGTCCTGGTACCCACCAGATTTCACCTCTGGTTTCGCTTTGATAGGTCTTGGAGAGCATTAAAACAGCCTGGCATGCAGTTCGGCCTGAAAGACACTGGGACACATTGCAAGTGCCTTTGGAGTCCATCTTTGATCAACAACGGACTGCCAGTTTTAAAAGAAGTGCGATTGGGGATCGCGATTTCGAACTTTCTGCCAAAGCAGAGCGTTTTAGGCATAGAGTCGGATGTCGTGCTGATCATTTCTAGCGCGGGAAAGTCATAGAGAATAGCCAGGTCACCCAGAAGTTAACTCGGCTGGGTTCCTATAGAGCGTTGGAAGTTAACTGCACTACGTAGGTAGGTAGGTATTTAGATGTGGATGTTCATAAAGAAACCCAATCAGGGCTGAGGCGTGGTTTTGATTCCACATCTCATGCGCTCTGCTGTCACCCGTGATCTCCTTAAAGTTGCCAAAGAATGATTGACCTTAAATGTGGTGTTTAGCTCTGACTATAGCGGGTATCTTAAGAGGAAATTGAAGAGAGTTGAAAACGGCTAACTATCGTGAATAGAGTTGAGCATACAAAAGGGTTTATGACTACCCTTCGACTGAGGCACCGGCATTCGGGGAAATTTGAGAAGAGATGAAGGAGGTACCGATTCATGTTGGTTTTAAATGTTTGCGGGTTGTAGTGAAGAGGTAACAGAGAGCTGTGTAGATCATTCCACCCAGGCAAGAACCCTTCTATTTGAAAGAATGGCTGAAGGCAAGCTTAAGGGTGAAATGATGAAGTAGCTGGACCATTGTTTGTAGGCTTGGCCCAGCAATTCGAGCTTTGGTTACATAATGCGGAGGAAAGTTGAACATTTATTCAAACTGGGAAGAGGGTTTTCGTTTTAGAAAGGAAAAGGTCAATCGGAGTTTGTCTTTGAGCATAGACTTTTCAAACTTTCCAAGGCAGTTTTCGAAAGTTAGTTAAGGAAATTTTGTCCAAACAAAAGGACATAAGTACTAATTTGTTCCCTTTTTTGATTGATACACACTTCAATGCTTCTAATTGCCCGCTTATACGCAATGAAACTTAAACCTCACTTTCCGACACAAAAGTGATTGTTTCCTTCAAACTTCAGGGTAACTGACCCCAACAAAAAAAAAATTATCAAATGTCAAATATCCGCTCTTGAAATTGATACAATCACCTTTCTTAAACTGACCCGTGAGAATGTGTAATATAAGTCATCTCCATTACAAAGAAAACAGGATACGGAAAAAAAAGGACACAAAGATTAAGTAAAAAAGAAAATAACTCACCTGAGTGTAACACCAATTCTCAGCAACTGGTGTATTAACTTCCGCTAAAGGCGGTGACGGTACACGACTAACCGCCATTGTACTACTTGATGCGTGCAGGTTAGATGAAACTCTAGCAGTTTGGCCTGCCTGGCATTCGTTTGGCAATCTAAAAAGATACAAAAATAAATATCTATTAGTATAATTGTGTTCAAAAACTGTTAAATTTGTCAAAATGACAGTTGAAAACTGACATCTGTCAAAAGTGATAGATTTTTAGATTTTTTTTAGACGAATTAATGCTGAAATGGTGACTAAAGTTGATGAAAAAAAGTCCCAAAATTCTCTTAAAGATTTTCTTAAGCCCTATGTTATAAGTGACAGTCTAATCCAACAAAAATAAGTAGATGGCGTGATGCAAGCAGAAGTTAGCTATGCAGAAAACAAGACTGAAATACTCTTTCACAGGTTTTAACACAGACGGTCAATAGTTGGTTGAAAAATCACGTATGTAGACGACTAAAAAGGACAGCTACACGATTAATTTACAGGCGACGACAGTAGGCAGTTGGTATCGTACTTCTTCAAGCAAACAAGTTGCTTCCCCAACATTTCAGTTGGTCAAAGGCAACTTGAGAATGCATATGACCAACAAAAAGTTGGTTGGACACGAAAAACGACATTTCGTCGGGTATATCGCTTCACAAAACACTTCACTCCATTCAAGACAATCCCAAGTTTGTTCTAATCCAAACGAAAAACATCAACGCCATCTATTAGTAGTCATCGTGGCTCAATGGTTCGAACATTAGACTGTTGAGTAAGCTGACTTAGGTTCGAGTCCAAGAAAATTCAAAGTTTTTCGCAGTATCAGGATAGAAAATGTGAAGAAAGTGGATCGCTCTGGAAACATCTATAACACGACACAACGCCATCTGTTGGTATACCAACTTTTTGGAACACATTTTTACAGGATTGTTCGACTGCGCAATTACATACTGGCGTAGGCCGGCAGTCATCGAGAAGGAGTGGCTGAAAAGGACTAAGCAGTGACTGAGAGTAAAACCAAGCATTTACCGTCAACAAGAAGGGACATCAACGAATCTGACAGAACGTTACAGTGGGCAGTTATAATTTGGAAGGAGTAAGAGACTGTCTTTGTCTGTTTCGAGAGAAAAATTCGTCGTAAGCTGCTCCCTTCCATTTAGATTGACAGGCTTTGTAGGAGGAAGTTCAAAAACGAACTAAAACAGCTGTACAGCGACATCTATCTAGTCGAAAAACCGGGCAGGACATACAGATCGGATGGACGCCAACGCTCTAGTTCGCAGAGTCTTCGAATCGAGGTAGAACACCACAGTGGATGCAGCACACAAGTAAAAGTGGACCTCAACTAGCTTAAGAGTGGCAACTAGGGGCAGTCCGGGATGACAGGAGAGGACAAGTTCACCAGAAGCATGTAAGCATGCACCACTTAGGTAATTAAGGTACAAGGGAATGAAAAAGAAGCTATGACAATCCTCATGATATGGCTATAAGGAGGCAAGAAAATGCTCCTTTTTACAAAAATTATGTCAAGGCCCCAATGGCAACGAAAAAAAATCTCGTGGAGGGACTTCTCCTCTAAGTAGTCGTCAGAGATTAAGTTTCTAAAATCGCGGCCACAATGGGTCCGCAGAGATCCGCCTGAAGTCCCCTCTCCAACCTACCTATAGATCAAACGAATGCGATTCTGTTGGAAGGACACTTTCTGGAAAGCTATAGCCTAGGATCAGCCATAGTCTTCGAGTAAAATCAAAGAGACTAACCCAGATGGATAGGACAAGTGCAATGAAAAGAGTGACAGTTCACATTTCGACGATGAAAAACAGAAAAAAAGACGTAGGGTAGCATCCTGACAGTGATAGAAACCGTTGTTCCCTTCCAAAAACACTGCTCAGACTGTAATCCTTTTGAATAATTGAGATCTCATGGTAAAAGAGCAACAATAGGTGTTTGCTCGTGGGCAACAAAGTAAGGAAAAGTTTTAACATCCAACCCTTTTCTAGCCAAACCACTATCGACAAAGGACATTACCTTCGCTTGTAATTTAATGACCCAATAGGGAGAAGAACAAGAACAAAACCATGAACACCTCACATAATTTATGCAAAAAAAAAAAAAAAAAAAATAAATGGGAAGAGTCACAGCAGTCGTCAGCTCACAACACTCACAGTTCGGTGCTTATCCTTGGGTAACCACAGGTGTTATTCGTTTGCCCACAGGTAGTATAATTTTCTTTATGTCGGCCTTATCCTTCAGGTTTTCTCTCTGTAATTCTACAAGAGTGCACATTTATTTATCCTTTTTTGCAAAATTGTTTCTTATGGCCTTTGTCATCGTCATCCAGCACACATAGACGAACGAGAGCATGATCGACATAAGATACTCGTATCTACAAAGCAAGTAACCAACCACACTTGTCAAGAAAGGAAACGGAAACACATACAATATTTTTCATAAAGTAGCACGAGGATACATTGTACACAAGTACATATACGTATATGCATGTGTGTTTGTTTGTCATATGTTGTGTGAGAAGGGACAGTGTTCACCTCTTCTCTTATGGTTCACACGTAACCATTAAGTCGTTGTAGTGCTGTATCGTGTAAAGTATAAAGTAGTTTACCTGCTTTGCTCTCGACCATGGTCTTCTTTATATAGATAGTACGTGGTGTTTATATTTAATTTTTTCGAGTCTTTTGTGTTGGCTTTGTGTCCACCAAACGTATCAAGATGGTTTTGGGACAGCAAACACTAAAGATGGGGGATTTATGACAGAACATCTGCTTCGAAAATTAATAATACCGTTTCGTTTATTATAGTTCTTAGCATTGATGTTTTAGTTCTTTTTGGATTAGGGCAACAGCCACCAGGGGCTATAAAAAAAAAAGTTCAACGACAATTGGAAAGTTGGGTGCGAACAACAGAGAGAGTAATAAAAAATTATAAAAAGAAAGGTGCTAGTGCAAAGTCAATTCAAGACACACGCACTAAATTTTTGTCTTAAATTTTGGGACAATAAGTTCTTGGAGGCAAAAATAGTCCACCTGCGCTAGTCACTGAAAAGTGTCAGAAGTGAGTTGGATGACTTTTACTCCTTACATTCGAATTTAGTCGCTTAAGTATGGTAACTTATCAGATAGGCTGTCCTTAAGGCCTTGTCTAGCTTGAATTCGGTTAGAAGATAGAATCTGCTAAGCCTTGTCTCGCTCCCTGGACACAGCGGGACTACCGAAAATGAGTTCTACCATGAGCTTGCTACGCGAGTTGGTCCGGCCCTGAACCCACATTTGGTTTGCCCGTATCTTCAATAAGGGCTTCCATTGATGGTTAGGTTTCTAGCAAATACAACTTTAGGTGGGATGACTCTAAAGGATGAAAGCAGGCTAATTGGATGTTTCCCAATGTCTCTCAGCAGAAGAGACTACAGACTTTGCTTTTGTCAAACATCTCAAGGTGTCAGGCTTTAGTGACACCACTATCTGTGACACTTGTGGAGAGAGCGACAACACTATGGAACACTTTCTTTGTGATTGTCCTGCATTTGCTTGTGTCAGGTGGCAGATGTGATGAATTCGAGTAACCTAAGCTCCTTATCACTGAAGCTCTTACTCGACTTTCTTCGAAGGACGATGAAAACAGAGTTAAAGGCTTGAACCTGCTGGCAGAACAATGGATGTTTTTGGCGTCCGAGTGTTTCAAACAAAAAGAAAAAAACCTTACAAAACTTAAAGGTGTCAGAAGTGGCCAAGTCTTTTTGACAGAATGTTGCTAACAATACTCAGTTGTACACCAGAAGTGGGAAGTCCATTGAAGTCCGTTACTTAAGTGACTCAGTTGTCTGTCTAACTAAAAATAAAAAAACATGTGTCAGAAGTGGTAAGAAGTGTTGCAACGTCTTTTAGAATTATCATAGCCAGCGAGACTGCTAACAAGACGAATTAGAAATATATATACAGCTACAGGGACGTTTGATAGCTAGAACTTTTAAAGTGAATGGACATCAACTCACTGGTCAGTAGAATCGTCGAAGATTACCCGGAGAAACATTGCAAAAGAGGAATTTCTGCCTTAGGTAGCGCGCACAAGTAGAAGGAGACTCCAATTAACTTACAGTGGGCGACAAAATTTAGCTAAGCAAAGGGGTTACTGGAATAGTCCTGAGAAATAAGAGGCAAAATTATGAAGGCTTTTCCGTCGTATAACATAAAAAGGTGTCAGAAGTGCAACTTGGTCATAAATTGTGGACTTAATTCGTGGCGTATGAATACAATAACACATGAGAGTTGTGTACCATCTTATAGGCAAGGCTTACTATTAAAACGTTTCGAAATATTTTGGTTGGAAAGGACAAACAATTTTTTACATGCTGTTACTTCCGACAAAGAGCTCGCTGGACTCGTCTTCAAGGTGTCAGAAGTGGCATTCATTGAATGAGATTTAAGAGTCTAAGCTTTAACGTATTAGAAGTGGAATTTTTAGTCTTTGCTGAGGTCTTGAACTATTAAAAAAAATTCAAGACTTTTAGCTTTAAAGTGTCAGAAGTGGGATCAATATTTCAACGATTTTCACTTTGTCACTCTGTTTGTGATCGAATTCAAGTCTGAAATGTGTTAGAAGTATGCTGGCACAATATGATTTTCATTTTATTGTACTCTGTGACCGAAGAAAGTGTATAAAAGGTGTTAGAAGTGGATTCTACAAAGTAAATGATCAGAAGATGTTAGTCGTATATAAATTTGTTTCTAGTTGTTTAAAGTTTCTCAACATGGTGTCAGAAGTGGAATTCACATAAAAAATAGAAAACCCACCATGAAACAAAGAATTGGATCATTCATTTAAGAATTATATTCAAAGTAGATTAACAAAACCGTTGTTTTATAGTTCATTAAACGAACATCACACATATAGGAAATAAATTTTGTTTTTAGCACTATTTCTCTTATATGACTTCATCTGTCGTGTTCCTTTCTATTAATTGTGATCATTGAACGAAATTATCGTTCTAATTGAATAACATCATCGTTGTGTTGTGTCATCGAAGTGTATCAAGTTGACCTACAAAAAGGAAATAGTATCTAGTAGTTTCGATCATTGACAATCGACAGCAAGAAAAGCTCTCTTTTAACAATTGAAAGAAAAGAACATTGTTAGACGGTTTGGTTAGTTCCATGGAAGTAGAAATCCGCTGCCCTTCCTGCCCCCAAAAAATGGTTCCACATGACAAAATAGAAATAGAAACGCGCACACACGCCGTTCACTCGAGATAGGAAAGGGAAATTAATCAATTAACTGTATGTCATCGTTGTCCTTCAAACAAAATATATACATATATGTATGTACACACTTTACCAATGAACAGACACTCTCTCTCTCTCCTTTTAGCTATCTGTCAAGCAAGGCCATCTTTTGACACATGCGGCAATGGAAACAAGCTAAGTATCTAAGTATCTATTAGAGGCTATTTATACGCATAGATATGAGTACTCGTACATAACACACGCATGTGATGTATTCGTTTGATGGTGGGCCTCACACACCTGGAAACTCGTGTGGACATATAGTAACAAAATGGTTTCTACCTAGGGACTGAACATGTCAAGGATAATATGCCAGGGACCTTCACCGGAACACAAAAAAAAAGGGAAAGATACGAGTAGTCGGGTATACATCCTGCGCGCAATAACAAAAGCAGTGAAAGTAGCAGCGAAACTCATTTCCCGAGGTCGTCGGTGCGGCCGGGGGTAAACATACTTTAGTCTCTAATCTACCACTCGATCGACATTTAATTCTCCTCTGTGCGTATCGCACAACGCACTGTCAATGTATATCGATAAATCCACACAAGAGCTTCAAATATATGAATACATCTCTTTAACTCTTCGAAACCCTACTGTGCGATTGTGTGATCGTATGATAACGTGAAATTAACTAGTTTCCTGTTGATAAATCATGTGAGCCTCTATTTTTTGGCCATGAGGTGACAAAAATCGTGAAATTAATCAAAATTAAATCCAACAGATACAACTGTACAGACACAGTCGTCGTCTATGTTTTTTTCTATCTCTCTATCATATTTCGGGTGTACAAAAACAAACAAGGTAGTGAGCGATTGATAAATTAGCAAGTGATTTGCATTTTTATTGAATAGATCCGCAAAAAAAAAAAAACAACGCCAGCAAATTAGATAGACAGAAGCTAATAAAGACAAAAAAAAAAACAAAATATAGGCGAGACAAAAGCAATCTGCAACATCGACCGACTAGCCAGACGAATTTTAATTTATCAAATCGAGTTTTTTGGAATATTTTATTCAAAAATAGATAGTTGGACGGATGCGTCATGATGAGAGACTACTTAAAGACGAATAACTTATGGTTATAGCACATAATTTTGAAGTGCAAACAATAAGAATAGGTCATCACTTTGACTAGACATTCAAAAGAATGACAACAAGTTACTCCCAATGTGTAGGTGTGCCAGAAGTGTAGACTGATACCGACTTTTAAGAATTTTAGGTGTCAGAAGTGTAACTGGATACTACTATCTTTGTCCTGTTCATTTTTTACGAAAAGGCTGCGAAATAAAGAGCAACATAATGGCTAGTAAAAAAAAAAAACAAAGTTAGGCTTCAGAAGTGGGATGTAAATAACATTCGAACTGCCACAATTTTCGACTTTAAAAGGCAAACTCCTTATTAGAATTCGAGGTATCACAAGTGGAGTTCGACCATTGAATGGCTTTCAAACTTAAACGTGGCAGAAGTGTAGCTTCTCAATTTTGTTCATCGACTACAAAAATGTCGTGAAACAAAAGCAATCTTATTACATTAAGGTGTCCGAAGTGGAACTCGACTGAAATTCATTCCTCCTCAACTTCTTATGCATGAGATGTTAATAGTGGACTTCGATCAGGTTGCATGCTACCCAAAGTTGTTAAAAATATGTCTGTAAACACTGTATTCTGTTCACTGACAACGAAAAAGTTATAAAACAATATCGTCGAACAATAACAACTTGAGAGCCATTAAAAAAGAAAGTTAGGTGTCAGAAGTGGTCACCATTTTCGACCTCAAAGAACTTAGAGTGTCCTAAGTGGACTTCGATCAGCCTGCATGCTATCAAGACTTTGAAATCTGCGGGGTGTCAGAAGTGTAATTGTTGATTACTATTCCTGTCCTACTACGAAAATGGGTGTCAGAAGTAAGACTCGACTGTTCTATTCAATTACTTTAAAAAGAGCAATCAAAAGCAAGACAGTTCGTAGGAATTAAAGGTGCGAAAAATACTGGAACAGATCAACGAAGTTCCAAGTCAATACTCAGCACCTCTTCATTAACTTCAAAGTCGCATGCGACAGCATTCATTGCGATGGTCGTATTCGAGATTTCGAGAAAACTGATCCGATTGTGTGGCACCACTGACTTAATCTAGAAACCTTGGTCTAGTAAACTAGAAGAAGTAGTGCCTGGCTTTAGTTCAGGCTCTGACCCTCTAAGGTTGACTGGCCTTATAAGTAAGTTCACAGTGTTCGAAGTGAAGCCAAGTTATGGAGTTACGATAGTTAAGTGTCAGAGGTGTAGATCCATTACATCAACTAAGAAAAGCCAATTCAAGTTCCTATTGAGAGGGAGTTACTGAAAAGTGTCAAAAGTGTAGCTATTCACTGACACCGAAGAAATTCGTAACGCACAAAGCTAGTGTCAGAAGTGGATACAAATTTGATGCATTGACTGTGGAAACACCATTAACAGACAAGAATTCTCATAAAAAGGTAAATATACTAAGTACTCTCGTCACACGAAGGAGGTGCTTGACTTGTAGGTCTACGTCGACCTACTGTGATATAGTAAGTGACTCACGGAGCCGTTTGTCATAGTTTAAGTCAGTACTGCAGTAGCATTGCATTGAATTGAAAGAATTTGATGCCACTGAAGCCGCAAGTTAAGTCGCTTCAAAAGTCTATTTATTTGACAGAGGGTGTCAGAAGTGGAGATTGGATATTCTTAATCTTATCTTCTCTTGAGTGCTAAATAAAATTCAAGTTCGAGTGAGTGTTTGTAAGCGGAAACATTTAGACTAACCAGCTTGAGGAACCAGAAGAGGCGTCGGCTTCTGATGTCAATGTTTGTCAGATCGTCAAGATAGTCGAAGAAAAATGCTCCTAAGTGGGATCCTATTCTGTTTTTATCCTTCACTTAGCTCTTTAATCTTCTGCAAAAGTAACTTAAGAAAAGGCCTAACCT
Source organism: Criorhina ranunculi (assembly GCA_951813785.1). Classification (NCBI taxonomy): domain Eukaryota; kingdom Metazoa; phylum Arthropoda; class Insecta; order Diptera; family Syrphidae; genus Criorhina; species Criorhina ranunculi. The sequence goes on along the minus strand of OX638381.1, from coordinate 34,637,138 downwards.
TTTGATACGAGTATGTAGACATGTAGGACTATCGAACGGTGCCCAGTAAGAACACCAATGAAGCTGCTTACTTGCGATCCAGTTTAAGTACTATCTGCTTGCAAGCTTCACACGTCTTGCTATTCGAATGTGGTTTAGCATAAGCATATCTAAGGTTTGTCTTTTAGACTGAAACTTAAGGATGGTGTTTGTCAGGCATACATTTGTAAAAGGTTAAACATTGGAAACCCTTGTTAGTAAAAAGGTCTAGGAATCCATTTGCACGGAATGCGAGTACAAGTGATATCAAAAAGCTCCCAAAAGGCTGATTGGGAATAAGAGAGGTACTGCTTTAAAAGTTTGTGGATCGTAATAGAAAAAGGAAAAGATTGGACACCTTTATTAACTGACTTAAGGCTAATCTTGTAAAATTTGGAAAGACGCCAACTATGGAGAAGCATTTAGAGTTTTCTTTGCCAAAGTCCTGATCGCGTTTAATGTAAGTTTGCTTCAGAAGATGGGAGAATATTAATTTGTCCTTCAACCCAAGTTGACAGTCTTCTTCTTAGATGAAGATGTTGTAATGAACCAGCTGATGAATTAGTTAAAAAGGGGTCTACCCTAGACTGAGAGCAAGCATACGGTACGTTTAAACACCTCCACTCTGCAGTCTTAGAGCTAAAATGACACAAAATTCCTTAAGGGAAGCATATTTCACGTGGAAATTAAGTAACAAGAAGGTTTGGACCAGAATACAACAAGGCAAGGACCGGTAAGCTTCCACATGAAATTGCTGTCAATTCTGGTAGGTGTACTGACATCTGAACCATGATGACATATGCAGGGAATGCGGCGATGTTCGGGTCATTTTCTCTGTCATTACCCAAACCTCTGTCAAATAACTCTTCTTTCATCACTTTGACGAACTGACTGATGGATCACCATCAAATCTTTTGAAACTTGCAAGGGTGTCCCGATGGTTGGCACCAAGTAACAATGAGTTGGATCACGACGCTGATCATAGAAAAATCCATCAAAAGATTCTAGGAGGCAGCTGCAAAATTCGTTTGAAAAAACAAAACAAACTTGTAGCAGAGTCTTTGAAGATGATGCCAAGTTACATTAGTTTTGCTCATGCTTGGGCATAACTTCCACTTCCTCCAAGTAGGTGCTTAGTATTGTGAGATTTTCTGTTAAGAGTTGCTTCTGTGTGGTCCCTGCTTTGGTGTTGTGTAGCTATGGATAGGTTGTACATATTTAATGCGTATATGGTACGACTTGAAGAAGTTTGAGAATTAGCCCGTATGGTATCGTATCCGGCGTACGTTTTGGAAAAACTTCACAACTTAGTCAGGTTTTGGAAAGGCATTCAAGTTTTAGTACACAAAGTAAGTTTTAAAAAAGGTTTTACACTAGAAGTTGTATCTGATGTTCTAAATCCACATTTGTCCCCAACAATCTCTTTTCTAACCTCAAAAGTCCACATAAACACGACAAACCATCTAACAAACCTTACCTATGGATTGGTTCATAGAATAAATCCATAATATTCCGTCCAAATTCAATTTGTATTAATTTCACATTCGACATTTAGATTTAAAATAAATAAATAAATATTAACAATTAAAAAAATATATATGTAGTAACTCTTTTATAAAATAAAATCTAAAAACAATGTTAAAACGTTGACTGCCATTTAGCAGAAACTAAACGAAACAATTACACGAGAAAGATCACAAGCAAATAACAAAAAAAAAAAAAAAAATCTTAATCGAACGGAACACACTTAAACATTGACACATCTTATCGCATACAAATAACAACAAACAAAAAAAATAAAAATATTTAACAGCACTTATGTATAAAACAACACGCGCCAAAATAGCAAAGCTCCCGCTCTCTCTCTCTTATTGAGAACTGTCATTAACCATATCAAAGTAGATGAGCTGAGTTGAACTGTCACTGTCACTGTCAATAGAAGTGTCAGCGTGGTAACCACTATAACTCCTCGCGTATGACTGAAACATCATTCCCAACAAATCTCTGATTTTCCATTTGAAAATTTCAAAAATAAAAAATTTTGTTACAAGAAATATCATCCAAGGATTGTCACAGGATAGCTGCAAGTAAGCAAAAGAGACAGAAAGAGAGAGTGAAACAATAGATCACCCTGGAGAGGAAGACAAATTCACACACGAAAAGGTGCAAAATAACAATGGGACAGATTTTTCCACACGTCCTATGGACAAGGGAATAAGAGAAAACGATGAGTCCAATGTGTATAGAGGAAGCGGGTGTATACAGATTAAAAAGAAGTGTACAATATCCGATTTATTGATCCTTTTATACTATGACTACTACACCACCCTCCTACCTGGGATGTACTGCTGGTAGAGAAAAGGAAAGAAAATCCATAAAAATCCTGATCTCCTTGAAAATTAGATTGGAAAAGGAGAATTTTCTAGATCGAATTGCAAGCAGAATGGGGATTAGACAGGACGAAAGATACCTTCCATCTACATACCTCCATGGGGAGTATATAATCTATTTTCGTCCCTTACCGCTGGTAAATGTTACTGAATGACCTGATTTAATTTGAGTTGCAATCAGATACACAGGTCTCTACAACATCCTGTCTGCTTATGACAAACACACATTTGCAAGAGGAGCAGCGATGTGAGGAAAATTCATAAGGAATTCTTAGAATTTCCCACGATTCATGTTGGAGATGCTGTTGAAGTTCCAGTGAAATCTGGAGTTGATGGGTAAATTTTGATGGAATTTTTTTTGCAAAATTTCTTGAACTTGAAGAGGGATTAAGCTGTGATAACCTAATCTTGGAATAATCATCTTTTTTTTACGCCTTTTGCTGGAATAATTTTGAAATTCCTTGAAATTAAATTGAAGTGGACAGGGATTTGTACTTAAATCTTTAAGACTTATGTGTGTGCGTTTGTTTTCTTTAAACATTTGAGTCCTTTAACCCATTTGAACTAAATCTTTTTTGATTTGTTTACTCATTCGTTGGTTGGGTTTTGGTGACAAATTTTTGTTGGAAACACCCTAAACACCCGCATGTAAAACATTTAATGACAAGCAGTTTCTTTTCAAATGCTAACATTCAAAATCAATGCGTACAACTACCTCCAAATGGAAAGGATTCGGGAGTAAAATTGTGGCATAAGTGGTTGCAGCTAAAGTAGGTTAACAAAGGACTTGCACTTTAAAGCGTCCAATTAAGCCTCTCTTGACAATGGTTGATTTGTTTGACCCAAATTTCTTGAACTTAGTCCTCGATAAACGAGGAGACAGAAGTCTAGATTAAACTCGGCAAGGGGGGAGCTACTTTTTAGTTCTAGCTCTGTGGTAGCCTAAGATAGCAAGATCTATAGTAAATTACTAGTTTGGTGAGCTATTCCTCAGCTCTAGCTTTGCGATATCCTATCGAATGTTTAAGAGGATCTAGCTCACTCCGAATAACGTCAGAAAGACAACAATCTTTTCCAAATTGATGACAGCGAAGGGCAAGAAATTCCCTGATCCTAGAGAGGTCTCACAGTTCTTCAGTCATAATTGACTGATTTGGTCCAACAAAAGATAGAGACATGATTTTTGGAGTATTCAGGTTCAAGTTAACCAAAAACTTTGATTTCTTGTACGAATACGACTTTTCAGCCAATGACCCTTTGGTTGGTTGCACTCATATCTATTGTACCCATACAAATCATGCATGGAAGCCCAAACAACCTGGAAAAGGATGAGAATCTCAGTAGTTTCCTGAAATCAAGGATTTATAGGTCCTCTAGCCCACCAAAGAAGCTGCTATAGGAGTACTCAAACTTTTTGTAGCTAGTGCAGGATAAACCCAGAGCTGGTGTCGTACAGATACTATTTCTTCTTCCTCCCAACAGCAGTGGTAGTTTTAAGGTAGTCCAAGTCGTTGTATTACCTTGCGAGGACACCTGCAATGATTCATATTTCTTTCCTTTTTCTTACTGAGGGCTGTCCCAAGTAATCTGGCTTTGCACATGTATCTAGATGAAACTATTGCGAGCTAGTTTCGACCTTTTTAAATGGCTCCTGCTGATTCTACGAAAAGCAAGCTTCAATTCGGAGGTCAAATTAGGGCTATTCCATCAAAACCAATCCGAATCTGAGTGGAAGCCCTGTCAGACTGCCTAAATCTTGAAAGAACAGTGCCCTGACTAAGGATCAGGGCAATCGCAAAGGAGGCGTCTTTTAGATTTTTACTCTTCTGCACCTCTTCGGATGAAGACCAGGTTAAATTGAATTCACATAACAAATCCTAGAAGAGCTGGAGACAGAAAGCAACGTCAATTAACTTTTCGTACGAAATTAGCTGAACACACTTGTTGCTTGACGCCCACAGATTCAGCACGTGAGTAACCTAATTGGCGCCTGGAAAGAGCACAGTCACAAAAACGCTTGTAGACGAGCAAAGTTTTGCATTTTCATTGATCAGGGTCAAGGTAAATAATTCTGGGCCAGGGTATGGACCTTCCAAGAGAACTCCTCAACGTCCCACAAGGCGCATGAAAATGAACAACTTCGTGAGCGTGCTCTAAAGTTCAGCCCAACGAAGGGAGTACATAGAGGAGAGGACACACTCGAGGTATGTCAAGCCCACGATATCAGAAAGATTTAGTCAGGCAAGATGCTATAAGGGCGCAAAAATCAGATCGAAAGCATACTTAATCATCATCATCAAGTTCCTTCAACCCCGGCCGGCGAATAGGGCGGCAACAAATCTCTTCTATCTTTCCCGATCTGCAGCTACTAAAGTATTTCAGCTGTGGCCACTGTTGATCTCCACGTTGTTCTTGGCCTTCCTACCCGCCGTGCTTCCTGAGGATTCCATTCGAAGGACTGCTCCGCATACTTGATGGTATAATGGAACCAATTTACTACAGTTCGGGGCCTTAACCAACAAACATCTCCAGTCCGTTCGATCTTTAACTAGTCACCTCCAGTTTCGCTAGTATAATGGGAGCTTAGACCTAATTTTAACCAAAATCCGTCCAATATCAGATTCAAATATGAAAAAGGATTCAACTTATAGGGTGAGCAAACTTCAAAGACTATTAGTCTCTTGGTTCTAAGTGAAAGCTTGTTGATTGTTTTTCAAAGAGTTTAAGATCGAAGGGTATGGAGACTGGTAGTAATTTCGACGTAAAACTTCGTGACTAAAACTTTTATTTTACAACGAAGTTCTATCTACGCGCCTTTAAAATTGCAAAGCGTTCTTTGTCCAAAATCCTAACCCACACGTTACTCATTTATGACCAACAAACGATTCTCCATGAATCAGTCCTCCAAGGTGAGCAGGAAACCTTACAAAATAAGACTGCATTTCTCACTTAATCCCGCGGTCTTTGTTAACACATCCCACCAATGTATTTTTCACCCCAAAACAAATTTCCAGTTTAATGTCAACCGATCTATCTGTGACTGACTCACCTAATAATTCCGAAACCATTATTATCTGCCTCGTGCCTCGGTAAATATCTCATCATCATCATCAACAAACATTTTGTTCGTATATTAAAAAAAATCCCAAGGTCTATAGCTCACTAAAAGTTTCAGTCATAATTCTAGCCCTTATAACAATATACAACACCCCACACACCCGTCCACAAAAAAACTGTACATACTACGTATTAGACACCTTGATTAGAATTTCTTAATACAACACGTTCCCATGTCGACTATATATGATTCGTGATACATATGTATACTGTAACGCGAAAATATAAAAAAAAATTTTAGCTACACGTGCCGTCCCGTAGATTGATTTTGAAGGACAAAGTAATTTTATATTTTTTTTTTCTTGTGCTAAAGCGAAAAAATATTTCAGATAAACAATTTCATACGCGAAATAAAATAAGAATTACGTACGGTTAAAGTTAAAAATGTTAAAATGTGTGTTCTTTGGTATATAATTCGCTTGTTTTGAGGTTTTTACTCGATGAGAACGCGAAAGCGAACACGAACATGAACATGAATATGAGAAAAAAAAAACTTTGCAACATTGTACTTCAGAACTAAGGTGAAATTGTTCACCCTAGATTTGCACACGTTCAGGCGTTTAGCAATGAGAAAAACAACTGTGATGTGATAAGATTGGTAGAAGAGGAGGAGGGTTCATTGTTACTGAGTTTAATTTTTGTGATTCGAATGTTGAATTTTTTTTTTTCGTTGAGATACTTTTGTTTCGATTTATTTGCAAAGATGAAACTTTCTTAGGAAGTGACCCTCCTTGAGAGTACCTTCATTAGAGTAGTTTTGGGTGGTTATTGTTGCCTCGTTCAGGGAAGAAGGAGTTTTTGGTGAAATTACCAGTTTTTAATTTTTTTATTTTTTTTTTTCATGCAAATTGCACATCACTATTGATTCATATAACGTATTGACAAGCATCACTAGAGATGTGCAATTGCTAGATGTAAAAATGTCGCCATTTTCAATTGCATCTTTGATTTTATGATTTTCTTAAAGGTTCTCTCCACAAAGAGTGGCACTATCTCTTAAGAACCTGTGTCCAGTTACTTGAGTGTTCCAATGGCAAAAGAAATTTGTAGGTATCAAGGAAGAAAACCACGGAGACTTCAACAAAACGTTAGAAGATACAGAGAAACAATTCTGATGCAGTTAAGGACTTTATTTCACATATCTACAGGCACAGGATGTCCGAATGTAGGCCGATTGATTTGAATTGCCCGCCATTTGTGTGGATTTCGTTTTTGTCACTTTGACAGATGTCAACTAGAAACATGACGAAATTTATCTTCAAGAGGTACTTGTGTAAATGACTCATTTTTGTGCTTAAGTTACAGAGACGATTCTTGAGATTACGAGATTGCAAGGAACTGTTCAGCTTACCAATTAGCAAGACAAGACTTTCTTAGTACAGATAGTGGCAGTCTTGACTTTGTCAAAGCGTCTATGTCCGTTGAAAGCTAAACATCTTCACTATTGTACTAACTTCAGGCTTAATCGGCTCATCCTCGACATCGACATCGACAGTAACAGTGATGTAACTACCGTCATAACTGATCACTGGATCTTAGGCCAATACACTAAGCGATTGTGCGTGATATCCAACAATTTCTTTGGACCTGGACTTCCTCGGCATGTGTCTACCTACCTCTTGCGAATATTAATGATCTGGACACTGCTAGTATGATCAATCTTAACTGTTTACGTTAGGAAATCTAAAGAGTTTCAGAAGAACCCAACTTGGCAGAGTGGTATCACAATGAACCCACTTTTGGTCTTAGTCTACAGGACCAAACTTACTAAGAACTCAAAGTAAAATGGCCACGATAAGCGGAGTAACGCCAAGCTTTTACCGATTCAAGGCACTGAAAGTCCTAAAGACGTCTAGTATAGTATTCTTGCGATTAAGATACAAAAATACATTTTAGAACACCACAAAGGGAACACAGGATACACAAGAATATTCTCAATATCGTCGCCCTTTTTGAAACCGCCACAAAAAGTGTTGTCACTTAAGCCCAAGACACTAAGGGGCTTGGTAGGAGCTAGAGTTATTTGCAATCTTTTCTGCTAAGAGACAGCAAAAATGTCGTGAACTTCTTACATACTGACGTCGAAAAGTATTCATTGTGGCTTGCCTACAGCCTGGAGAGCCGCATCCCCAACACATTCAAATGAAGGAGGAGAAAACTATTCCCCACCATCTTTGTAACTGCCCGGCTCTCTCCCGCAAAGATGTTAGAAACCTCCTTCGCTTCATCAGAAGCTCCAATTGGTTCAACGAGTAGGTAAGGAGATATCTCCAGATCTATGTAGGCATTACAACCGACCTATCACTGGTCTAAGTGTGCTGGCAACAGCTGGTAGCCACTTCAACCCGACCTAACCTTACCATACCCCCAACAGTTGTCTTTGCTGGAAATCCAATCGCCAATGGAAAACTTAACCAAAGATGAAGACAGAAAAATAAGTTCTACTCTGAAGCTCATAGGAGATCTCATTTCCAGTGACTTTGTTGACTCAGTCTTCCAAATGAGGTCCGACTAACTCTGTATTCTGGAACTATTTAGGATCTAGTAACAGCCCAGCTATTACTACAGACGCAGATATTTTGTCATCATTGGTTGAGATGAAGTGCTTTCCAGCATGAACTGGTGAAAAAAACTCGCTCACATACCTTATTCAACTTAAAGTCTACACTAGCATGCAAGTTACCTAACCCCAAATCGATTGGCAACACAAAGCAAGGTTTTGGGACACTTTCAACGTAAAACAAATAAACAATCTCAAGCCCCGGTTCCTTTACCCGCTTCCGTGAGAAAGTTTAACTTTTCCGTCACATAATCGTTGAGCTTCTCCACATTGAATTGCCCTCAAATTAAACCACTCAAATTCGCCATCTTCAACATTAATTGCATTACACTACAAAGAAAGTGCAAATCGAAAGCCACCTTACTCTAATCTTCACCCCAATTTGCTCGGCAACCAAAAAAAGAAGAAAGAAAAATACTTTTTATCGTTTCAATTTAAATGTGAGAAAACAATCACTAAAAAGAAAAAAATGACAAAAAAAAATAAAAAAATCTCTTAAAAGAAAGTATTACATAAAAAAATAAATGGTGAACTCAAGAGATTTCTACATAATTAAATAAATTCAACACAACGGCGCGGCGGCTCTGGTGTGGTGCACAAGGTGAAAATGTATCTTTCACTGTCACAAGTCGTTGTAAAGGTGGCGCAATTCGATTGGATTTGGTCTTTTGAAAATCCATTCGAATTTCGTTAAATTCATTTGAAATTGAAGCTGATTGTGGCGCCTCCCAACGGGGCATTTATTAAGCTTAACAGAAACAACGATGACGTTTTTCAAGGGACTGCAGGTCAATCAGTAGCTATTCACAAATCTCTGATCGACCGGGGCATGGAGGAATTTATTAGTAAATGGATAGTCTCTGCGCTGCTCTAGACCAGACCGCAAGTTGTGGTCTTGGTGCTACCCCAAGCAAAACTGAACTGAGGTTATCTACTACCAAAACCTTTGACTTTTCCCTTCCCCGTCTTAATGGTCAACCACTCACACTTTCCTCCAGCGCTAGGTATCTGGGTAGCATGCTTGACCCACTTAACTTAACTGAAAGCAAAACATCAAACACAGAGTAAGGATGGCATGGGTAGCCTGCAGCAAAACCCTTGGAAAGAAGTGAGGACTTCAGCCAAAGATGACCTTGTGGATGTACAGAGCCGTAGTGTATCCAATTCTCACTAGTATGGGGCCCCGCATTGAGCAAAGGCTACAACCTCACGAAACTTACAAGGCTCCAAAGAACAACCAGTATAGGCACTGCAGGCGCATTAAGGTCGGCCCTGACGGATGCCCTTACTGTGCTCCTACATCTTCTGTCTCTCGACTTACAAACAAAAATTATCGCACTATGCACTGGACTGCACAGCCCTATAACCACAGCAACATCCTGGACTCGTTATCAAACGGCATGGTCACGTCTCCAGCCGACTACATTACACCCAAACTTAACTTCCGCGTAGGATTCCCCACCAGAGCTCAGTGGAGGAAAGACGAAATTTTGAAGGACTTCGATACGGTCATCTACACGGATCAAAGATGAATTGAGGTTTGGGGGCGAGTGTCTACTCGGAATCAATGAAAACATCAATATCCTACCCCTTGCCGGATTTTGTCAGCGTCTTTCACGCGGAACTACTGGCAATCTGAGAGGCTTGCAAGCAACTCGAGCGTGACACAACGCACAAACAAATCATTGGTGTCCTTATAGACAGCCAAGGCGCTATCAAAGCTATTGACTTGGTTACCATATCCTCCAAACTAGACCTGGAGTGTTGGAGCGAGCTTCTCTACTTGGGCGGACACTTCAGAGTCACACTACTGAGTTCCAGGGCGCAGTGACATAAAAGAAAACGGCCGGGCAGATCAACTGGCTAGGCGGGGCTCGACTCTACACGCCAAGTAAGTTCATACCCTCATGGTATGAACTGGAAGGTAAGTTCATATCTTCCTGGTTCAGGCCTCTAGAGAATTGATAAAGATTGAAGATGTAACCTTATAGGTATAATGGATGTCACAATGTACTTTGGCTCTAACCAACACATAACCTAAGTCTTAACGAACAGAAGATGAACAATGCTCTGTGATTTAAATCAGTCAAAAATGGATCATGCCTCGTATTCCTATGTCTGGCCGAGTGAATTGTTTTCAAAGGAAATATGTTGTACATCTGAAGGTGTCCTTTCAGGAATTGAACAGTTTGAACAGGGATACTGTAGATGCAAAAGAGAAACTGTATGGCTCACCAAAACCCTACTCATCTATACGTTTGTAATGCTATACCTTGAGAACCGCTCCATCGATTTTCATGAAAATCCCCTTCAAACGTTTGAATTGAATGTAACTGTGTTTTAGAAGCCAACTTATTGCTTAAAAAGTTGTTAAAATATAAAAATAACGCTTAAAACTAAATCGACATTGCATATCGCAAAAACACTCAAACCAAGCCAACCGTTCAAAAGGTGAAACGTACAAAAAAAAAATCTAATTAAATCGTGTCATGTATGAAAATTACCTTTCTCAATCCCCAAATACAGATCTTGACATACCCGCCGCCGCCCCGTACCGCTATTGTAAAAATAATTTTCTCTTTTCACTCTAAATGACGTTTTCTCATATCACAGATCTTCAAAAATCGATTTTGATCTCTGTTTGTCTTTATTTTCGCGCGCGTAATCAAAAGAAAAAAAAAAAAAAAGAAAAAAAAAACGGAACCACCCACTCACTGACAAAACCCTGTCACTCTACAAAAAGAAATTTCGCTCCACTAAAGCAGGAAAAAAGAAGGAAAAAAAAAACAACAATTTTTTTAAGAAAGTGCCATCAAAAGAGATGAATCCTCATCTCATCTCACATGTGCATTTCTAGTGAGAAGGAGAGCGCAGAGAGAAACGCATATATACGATCAACCATCACGATCGTTGTAAACAGAGAAAACACAACACCAGAAGCAACACACCAACATAAACGAAAAAAAAAAGAAAGGAGAACACGAACAAAAAAAAAAGAAAATAAATGAAAGGCAACTCGGAGAGAGTTATTATACAACAATTTTGGGAGGAAAAACAAAAAAAAAAAAAAAATTCAAATAATCAACCACAACCCAACTAATCTGTGTGAAGCAACATGCAACACACAACATTTTTTGCATCATTTCCTCCGTGTGGTTGCTCTCTTTCTCTTTTCTGTTTTCAACAATTTTCACCAACCACCATCACCTTTCCTTTCTTTTGTTTTGTTTTTTTCTCCGTTTATAACGAAGGGAAAGGCATGACAAACGCAGAAATCGATTTGCAACATCAAACATGTTCGATAAAGTGTTAAAGTTCGACTTGCGTGAGAGAGTGAGATGATTTCACTCGAGGGGATTATGAGTTTTTTTTTTTTGTTTTTTATTGATGAGCATCGTTGTTGTTGGAGCATAATGTCGCAACGATTATAAACTTTTTTTTTCGTTAATGGAAAGTTGAACTTCTTTTTCTTTTTGTTTATGTAAGACAACGAAGGGGAGGAGAAGGAGGAGAGGACGCTTCGCTTGATGACCATTTAAAGCGTCATCGTTAACAGCACAAAAAGTGGGTGACATTAATTGAGTTTTTTTTTTTGAAAGAAATTGTTTATGTCAATAGATGGTGCGCGATGCGTTGTGGATACTTGATGCCGGAAAGAGGAGATTAGAGAGATTAGAGTTTGGTAATTGTTTCTTTGTTGATGAGAGGAGAGCTGGGCCACTTAAGATGTTTGCCATTCAAGTTGTTTGTTATTGACTCATTGGCCGCAATAAGATGACGGGGAGGGAGGGAGGGGGAGAACACACAAAGAAAAAACACTTGGGAGGGCAGAGACTTTGGTGGTTTGCGGTTTATAAGGGGTGTTCTGTCTTTATTTGGACTTGAAAGATTGATCATTTCTTGACTTAGTTTACGAGTAGGTATAGATACTTTTGATTTGACAAAATATTGGTTTTAGATCAAAAGAGAAGGTGGTGTTAAATAAAAGTTTTAGAAGAAGTCATAGAGGTTCTGCCAGAAGGCGATCGATTGAAGGAAAGGTATTTGGCACATGAAAGGATTTGACACTACCAAGAGGGATACCTTCTTGAATCACACTTTACCGATATCTACCACGTCAAAGTACCTGACTTCGATGATGCATCTTCGCCACTTTTAGCCTTGTAACTTCCGTCTTTCAATCAGCGAGCTGTCACTGGTGCGTTCGTGAGTATTGAGACAGAAGCGGCGATCAAAATAAGTATTTACTGTCAACAAGAAGGGACATTCAACAGACGGTCACTGTAGACAGCCCTTACTTCGAGTTAGTAAGGGACTTTGTGAACCTTGGCTCGGCTTACACTTCTGAAAACGGCATCTCATCAGAAGCCAAAAGAAGAATAACTCTTGTCTATCGCTGGTTCTTTGGCCTGAGAGGGCAATTGAGTAAGTAGTAAGGCCCTATCCTGAAGAATTAAGGAAACTCTGTACAAGACCTTAATCATTCAAGTCCTTCATCAAACACGTATGAACTTGGTCGCTTAGAGCCCGTTTGCGTTGACGGGCTTTGGAGGAGGAGATTGTACGATGAATTATACGAGCTGTACAGCGACATCAAAAAATTACGCATTGGCTGTGACATGTAGATCAAATGAACACCAATGGTCTGCCCCGAAGAGTCTTCGAATCCAACCCGGAGGGACAACGCAGTAAAGGAAGTCCTTGCCTAAGGCGAAGTAGAAGGGGACCTCTACCAACTTGGAGTGCGTAATTAATTGGAGGCGGTTGTTGGTTGAGCCCCAGGTTCACCCCGAACTTTAACGTCACCTAAGTAAGTAAGTAGTGTCCCCGTCCTTCAAGTTTAGAGACTGCTCTATAGGAAACACCTTCTATAACCTCGATTAAGTCGGTTAAAATGTGAGAGTTGAACTGACTTCAAAGAAGATGTCAAAAAATCTACTAAGGTTGCGCCTCAACAAAAAAAAATAAAAAATTAAGGATGCACCCTTCCTAATCGTCTAATGATCGGTTTCACAATATGACTGAGAAACTGGTAAAGCTTCGGCTTTCAGACACATCTGCCTTCTCCAAGGCTTATCTCTTCGTTACAATTCCACGTCTATAAAGTCTAACATAGCTCCATCAATTTCGACTTTAGAGGTCATTTATGATTTCAATTTGAATGAATTAGGAGGCTTTACCTATTGTCAGCCCTTGGCCTTAACGACAAAAAAGCGGTTCAATAAGTTGATCACTAAGTCTAAAAATGCCTGGTAAACAGTCGCCGTGGATAGCTAAACTCCAAAAGTTGCTTGCCTCCTCTTGCTTGACAGACAACGACAAACCTTCAAGAGCATAATCCCTCATTAAAAGCTTCTCAATCTGCCATTCGGAGTCGGAAATAAAACGGTATGTCCCTTTTATTTGTGCGAAAAATATAACATGAATGGTTACGAGAAGCTAGATCCTGGCTTTTTAAGAATCAAGAGGACCATGACAGTTTTGGTGGAGCCGGACCACAGCCAAGTTGAACGTTTTATGAATAGCCTTCATGAGCACAGAAGATGCAAATAGTTATGCCGCGGTTTCGGTTACGTTCTTCAGTCATTCGTTGAAGGTAATTTAGTAAATTTGTGGTCTCGAAACACAGAGAAGGTAGAGGTGGCGGTTCAAAAGAACCTAAATAGCACTAGGATGTTCCTTTTCGTTACCAACACAGAAAATATTTTATTTAACAAATCCATCTAGCTGCTGGAAACTATCGCAGAAACTATCGACATCATAGTCCGTTCCAAGTGTGCCATTACTGAAACTTTTACGGCGATTGAAGAGCAAATCCAACGAATTGGTCTTACGATGAATGAGGACAAGACTAAATCCAGGCCGTTTGTGGTAATGAAGGAGTTCATCTACCTCGGGTCAAATATATACTCCTTCGACGAAGGATAACCTTAGGCAACCGCTGCTACTTCGAACTCGAAGGTCCGAATTTCTGATCTTGCCAGTCTTCCTTTATAGAAATGAGTGCTGGACGATAAGTAAGGCAGTGGAGATCTTGAGATCCTTCGAAAGACAACTTCTACGTCGAACATTTGATCCTGTCTGTGACGAGGACAAATGGAGGAGAAGATACAAATGCGAACTCTTTGAGTTGTGTAAAGATGTGGATGTAGTTCGGAAAGAAAAAAATCCGTCGACTGCGCTGAATAGGCTACATCGAGCGAATGGTCAAGAGGGCCTTTGAATCCTAGCCACCTTGCTCACGAAGAAAAGTGAGACCCAGCATTGGTCTAGTAAACTGGAAGTAGCGTGCTCGGAACTTTGAAGCATGGAAGGCGGCGTTAGTTCAAGATCTGATAATTAAGTGGTTCCGAAGCATATCTCTTCCAACACAGTGTCAAACATACTAAGGCAGCCTACATTTGCTTGTCACTAACAACTGCTTCTGATTTCATATGTCTGCTGTCTAGATTCTGAATCTAAAGAGGGTCTGACACTTCTCTCTAATTATGTGGCAAATTATGTTCATCCATTAGTTTCTAGACAAATTTATCACAGATTAAGTGTCCAACTATTCCGAGAATAGTCCACAGAAAGTCACATCGAATGACCCAAATGCTAAGCACATTTGACGTATATGTTTATACATAAGTATTCTTTTCCGATTTTCATTATAAACAATAGAAGTTTCCATTCAAATTGGATACAAAAAAAAAAATTATCAAAACGAAAAGCGCAACCTAAATTTTCTCAAAAAGTAAACAAAAAATAATTTCGATTCTTGGTGTGTTGACGTAAATTAGTTTAAAAAAAAAAAAAAAACGTTTCGGCAAAAATTCCAAACGGAAATATAAACACCAAATCATTGCGATTAAATTAAGTATTTTTGTGACGAGGATATAAATATATTTTTTCACCGGAAATAGTTTGTGTAAACAAATCAATTAAAAAACCACAGAGATGTTCAATTTATGCCTTCAAAATTCTTCTTCAATGCATAAGGTGACAACAGAATGAGATGGAGAGTTTCAAGTGTCATATTTCTGTCAATTAAAACAAAAAAAAAGAGGCTAGGGAACGTCAAAGTCATTTGATATACATAGTCTTCCCAAATTAACGACTAGGGGAAGGCTACTGTAAGAAACAACCTTCAAGATTATGCACAAAATTTGACACATTTGAGTTTTAGAATTTGACGTTTGTCATGTTTTAACACATCGGGATGTTGGAAAGAAATACTGTGAATTATAAGCAATGGCAACAAAACCAATAATTCTCCCCAGTCATTCTGGACACCAACCTCGGAGTAAAAGATTGAAACCTAATGCCACCTGAGTTTCAAAATCACTACACCAACACTAGCGCTGTGTGAATAGCATCATAAGGGTATTCATAACCCCTTTAGCGCTAGTGAATTATATAAAAAAATAAAAAAAACGGCAGATCTGACACACTTGTCAAAAAAGTAACTACTGAACTGCAACTTTTCCAAGAGGTTAAACTGTGCCTCCATGTCAGATTACAAATCTCGATCGTTAAATTTTGAAGGGTTTTCTAGATCTAGGCTACATTCCAGTTAATGCCATCTGTTTCCAGCACATTTAGACCATCGACAGGTCCATTTTCATACCATGTGGGATCTGGAGATATCTCCTTACCTACTCGTTGAATCAATTTGAGCTTCTGAAGAGGCGAAGGAAGTTCCTAATATCTGTGGTTATCAGATAGTCTAAGTCGTTTAAGTAGAATTCTCCTAGATTAGTAAGTGAGACGGACACAAGTCCCTTATCACTTCGGCCACAGGTGGGCCTATTGTGATATAGAACTCTCCTAAGTGGAGCCTTCTTTTGTGGTAGAGAGTTGGGTAGCTACAAAAAAGTTAGGGAATGGTTTCCTCTTCGTTTTCGTCTATGAAGAGTGGAACTACGGCTTGCCTTATTTTTTCCTAAACGAGTTGTTTCACTCCACAAGATGTTAAGGAACTTATCTGAGTGAATGACAACAATCTGTTCCATTAGGACAACTTAGTCGGCAAGAATATTCTCTTTCTGAGTTGATAGAGGACTGGACATTCAGTTAGGATGTGTAGAGGATGCCCTTTTACTGAATCTGTTGCAAGGTTCACGCGATGAAGGTGTTTGTTTAAGCGGCAGTGTCCGCGGATTAATCCGACTAGGTGCTATAAGGCTGTTCCTATCGTTTTCTTGTGCTTGTCCTGGATGTGTTGAGCCAGATTACTCTGGATTGTTGCATCCAAAAACCTTTTTTGTAAGTCTTGCGAGGGGTTCGGGTTCAATGAATGTTGTGGATGCGCCATTATTTGCCAGTGATACGGCTTTGCAGTGAAGGATAACCCTGTTGTTCCTAGCTAGATCGAGAACACATTGCACGTTTCTAGGATTAATTTGGATTTTAAAGCTTTTAAGGCATCTTGACTGTCTGAGAAGATAATTGCGGTTTTCCCTAAGTTACGAGACCTGAATAAGTCGTACACACACTGATTTGATGGCAAAGACTTCGGCTTGGAATATAGACGAGTATTCACCAGGGCTATCTAAGAACCACTTCCTGTTTTCATTTCGGATCCATCCGTATACCAAACGAAGTCAGAAGGTGATGGGTAAGGGTTTGTGGTTCTATTGAAAAGTTGTTGTTGAAGCAGGGTAGCCTGTCTTCTGGAAGCAGTGTTTCAAACAAGGATAGGCGTCCTCCTCTATAGGACTTTCCGAGTCAAAATTGCTGGAGTAAAAGAGTCTATGAATGCCTAGTGTTTGGCTTCCATTCGTGTAAACTTTTGTCATGGTGGTGAACCCAAGGTGACATTGAGTGCAGCAATTGGAGTTGTGCGAAGGTATCCTGTCAGGCTTCGGTTACAGGCGTTGGTTGTGTTCTGAAAGCCTAGGTACGGCGCAGTAGAGGAACATCGCGATTCAGGTGGCCCACGCAAGTGGGTGGGGACCTCAACCAATTTGGCAAGCGAAACTAACTGGAGACGCTTGTTGGCTGAAACTCAAGAGCACCCCAAACTGTAGCACCACTATAAGTAAGTTGAACGCGTTCTAATTTTTGAATTGCGGTAATTTCATAAGTTTTCGTTCACCATAAAGTGATTGTAGAGGGCGTTGTATGCGACAAATAGAACAGTTGTTACACAATTAGAAGGTTAAAACTGAAGCGAGCGATGAATAAGGGAAATGTCCATGAAAGTGGTCAGTGGTTAGAACATTGACTGGCTTATGTTCAATCCACAAAAAGATTGAAAAAAGTTTGACAACTTAAAGTCGAAATGCCTTTCGTTTCAATTTATTTTGTGAAAGATTGACCCAGTTTCTCTTTTCTTTTTTTAAGGGTACACCACCGCGCAAACGAATGACAATTATTCCTTCTTCTTCATCAATTTTAAGGTTAAACGATGGAAAACAATGGAAACAAAGCAATAAAAAAAACTGTTATACACCGTTTTGTCTTCATCTATTCGAAGAAAAGGGGACACAACAAGAAATAGGTCAAAATGTTAAGAGCACTCCCTATCTCTCTTATAAAAAACTACAAAAGAGAGTATAAGTATCTATCCAATCTTGTATCTTTTTTTTGGGGTTAAACTCGTTTAATTTTATGCAGCACTTCATTTATCATTTGGTTACCTTTTATCACAGAAATTCGCTGCTGTACAAAATTCCTTTGAATTGGGGCATTTAACTAATAATACTAGGCACATAGGAGATTGTTGCTGCTGTTGATGTTGGTGTTGCTGTTGATTATTATTATTATTGTTGTTCTGCTGCTGCTGTTGATTGTGATGATGATGATGATGATGGTGATGTGAATGTGAATGATGATGCGCTGGATTTTGCTGCTGTTGTTGTTGCTGCTGTTGATTTAGGTGCTGTTGGATAGTATGACTAATCCTATTTAATGTACTATTAGTACTTGTACTTGCTACAACACCAATACCGTTTGTACTATTACTACTACTACTACTACTGCTGCTGCTGGCCAATGGACTATTATGTAGTATACTTCGTCCAGTTGTTGTTGGTGTATTATTGTTGCTACCAAAATTTAAATGTTGACCCAAATGTCGATCGATTGGGCAATATGGTAAAATTGTTGGTGACAATTGTTGTCTCTGATTGTTGTGTGTAGGATGTGCTGCACCAGCAGTTGAAGGATGAGAAGAAGGAGTAGGTGTTGATGTTGGTGGTGCTGGTGGAGGAACAACGTTTTGTTGCAGCAACTGTGATAGATTTTGCTGTTGTGTAGGCGGCTGTTGTGTTGACGATGATGATAGAGGTGGTATCGATGGTGAGCTAATACAATGTTGCAATGTTGATTGGCCACAATTAAGTGTATTAACTGTTGCATTAGCGACTGCACCTAAAACTGCGGCAGCTGCTGATGATGAGGATGTTGTTGCAAAATTTGTATTACTAAGAATGTTACTAGTACTAGTTGTACTACAACAACAGCATCTATGAGATTGTTGCTGTTGTTGTTGTTGCAATTGCTGTTGAAGAAGTTGTGAACTGCTAGTGATTTTCTTTTTTATTTTCACATAAGGATGGAACATTTCAATTTTTTTACTTATTTTTGCTTCCAACAAAAAATGGAATAGATACACAAGATTTTTTTTTACAAAACAATTTTTTTTAACAATTCAAGGCACTTGGATACACTTGCATTTTTTTTCTAATTTTTCTTATAAGGATTTGGAATAATTTTTTATTTTTTTTTTTCTCACTTCACCTTGGAATCTATTTAATTTTTTTTTTGCACTAAAACCCGGAAAAAAAAGATATTTTTTCGTATCTATGTGTAGAAAAAAATATATAAATTTCTCTATCTTTTGCTGAGGTTTAGAGACTTTTTTTTTTTGTAGTTGAATGCACGCCGTATTGTGGGTCGAATGTATCTTAACGAACGAAACGAACCGCGTTGAATGAACGTTGCTTAACAACTGAATTACTTTGCCCAGTGAATTTTTCGAAATTGAATAAAAAAAAAAAATTGTTAGTGTTGGAACTGAATGTATGGATGTGTGGGTAAATTTCTATTTTTATTCATAGCCTTTTTGGGTTTGTATTGGTGAGTATTTACCTCTCTAAATGCGATTACAAGGGAAGGTTGTTGGTATAGTTTGATTTAGATTGTTAAGTGTTAGTGTGTACATGCGCTATGATAAGTGATATTTTTTTCAGAGCGAGTTTCTACCACGAGAGAGAGATACATTTTTTTCACATAGATACACAAATACAGAGATTTGTATTTTTTCTACTTAAATGATATCAAGGTAAAGAAACAGAAAAAAATGAAATCGCATGTGTTGTATCGTATCGTGTTGAGTCGACGGAATCGACTTGGATGTTGGAATCTGTTGCGAGAGTTTTTTTTTTTTTGTCAGTTGGGGGCAGAGAGAGAAATATACAATAAGAGAGACTAAATCAAGTCCAAAAAGAGACGGAGAGAGAGAGAGAGAGATTGGATATGATTTCTAAAGAAAGTATATTTGGAGTGAAGTTTTCCCCTAAGTGAATGTAGATACAAAAGTAATTTTTTATTGGAAAAAAAAGGGGAAATTTTCATTTTAATTGTACGGTGTTAATTTGAGTGTGTGATAAAATAGAAATGAATAGTTGGATTGGATGGAAGGGAATTTCACAATTTTGAATATGAAACACTAGTGCATCTCCTTTGATGTTGAGAGTTCTCTTAGGTTAACCTATTTCACGGGAGGAAAATTATCTAACACTAGTACCTAGTGATAGTCTAGGTCAAATGGTAAAAAGATTGTAAAGCTCATGCGATTTCCGGGTGAAATTATAGCAATTGTCTGGTGGTTAGTGCGTCAGACTGCTAAGTGAGAGCACGCAATTTTTTTTTTCGCGAGACCACCTCTTCGCAGGCAAAACAAAACTACAAATGTTTAATCTGTAATGAGAAAGCTTCTCAATCCGCCATTCGGAGTCGGTAATAAAATTGGAGATCCCTTCCTTTTGTGCAAAAATTAGAACACGGACAACATGAATAGTTGTGAGAAGCTAGGCCTTGGCTCTCTATGAGCTGTTGTGCCAAATATTTGTATCTTTAGCTGTCTAATAAGTCCTTCCAAAAGCACAAGTTGGTATTTGCTGGTAGATTAGGTTAGTTTGGACTTAATGCAACCTCATTTATACTAGATAAGGTCCTTGGATCTTAACCAGCCGATGCTTGCTATAAAGCGCTGAAGATTTGTTTACCAGTTCGTATATGTAGGTCGTGAAAGAAGCTGGCTTCTAAGTATGCTCTTCCTCGAGCTAAAATGGCCGGTCATGTGCAGAGATGGTCGAGAATTGTCTACTTCTCCTTCTCCTCCTTGATGCAGCTTCTGTAAAAGTCGTTGAAGAGGAGGCCCAGCGTATTGGTGTGCTTGGCGATGGTGAAGTGTCCCGCTGTGACACCTACTATGGTACTTATCAGCAGTCTTTTCTGTCTGATGAGACAGTGAGAGCGTTTGTGATCCAGCTTTGGCCAAATCTACTTGGTGATGAGGCAGGTGTTACCATCTTCTGTCCACCTGCGATTGGCGATGTCGATTTGTAGGTGACGAGAAGCATGCTAAATTCCCCTTTTCCGGAAGAATCGGTCGAGTTGTGTACTCCCTGGCGAGTTTGTCAGCAATGCAATTGCTTGGAATGTTCCTATGTCCCGGCACCCATATAACGTAAGCCACCTCGTTAAGATACAAGCGGCAATTTAGGGCTGTTTCTGAGTTAAAGGCGATAGACTCCAGGGATTTTGTTAGTAAACATTGTGATAGTACATTATACCTCAGCCCACGATAGGGCTTCCTTGATTGTCATTATCTCGGTCTTTGCTGTTAATTAACGTGGAATTTTGTCAGAATTTCTCAAAATGGATAAGTCATAACTGGTCTTGATTGCAAAATACACCTTTTTTCGTGTGTAACTTCGAAAAATCTCAAATTTAATTCGAATTTTTCTAGTTTTACTCCAAATTTTGACACTAAATTTCACAATTTTTCTTGTTTCTCAATGACAGTGTAAATTCTCTGTCAACTGTCATGCAAATGTCAGTTTGAAGTGTAATGCAAACATTTCAAGTAGATTTGTGAAATTTGAGATTTACTGTCAAGTGGGGGAATTTCTACGACCCATGATCCGTTAAGCTCACTAAATGCTTTAAAGATTGTTGATCTAGAGTCTAGACAGTTCCTGTCTAAGGTACGGACAGTTTGACTATGAGAAAGAAAGGTAAAGCAAGTATTGAGTCCCTTTGAACAAAAAAAAATGTGCTTCGTCGGATATAGCTGCGAAATCTAAGAGATGTATGGATGTAGTCAAGGCTTGACAACATTGAGTTGGCTACACATCGGGCGAATGGACAATAGTTCGCCATCACGGAGGTACTTTGATTCCTAGCCCGTGATCTCTACATGAGAATTACAAAAACCAAGCCATCAGAGACACTAGAAGATTTGACAATCAGAGAAACAACTTGCCCGGAACCATAAGAGTATAGTGCGAGTGCCGTGTTCATGCGATAAACTCGGAGTGGACTGTACTTAGGCATCTTCTAAACATCGTGGGACACAATTCAATGAATGAAATGAATCATCTGGAGATGGGATGGGGTCTTTGACAATCTGAAAACTGGTGGAGCTACAATAAGGATTCAGATTGGTAAAGCTTTGCTTCCAGGAGATCAGATAGATTCCAGTTTGTTCCGATACTATACAGTAAAACGAAAATTGGACGGTCATAGCACGAATGTTAGATCTAGCTAACGATGACTAGAGAATCGACCAAATACTGTCAAACACACTTCGATGATCCCTTGGACTACATTGCAATAGCTTCGCTTGTTCAAAAGACAGTTGTAAAGCTGCCTAGTGAACAAAAAAAATCAAGTAAAAGCCTTCTAAAGGCTTGACCCTTGCCATTAAAGAAATAGGTCTCTATACCAGATTCCTCCCGTTTTGATTCCATCAACATTTTCCTAGAATTCCCTTAATTCGTTTGCTTGCAAAAGAGGACACAGAAGGGCTGTTACATGTCAGAGAACAACTTTGAAGGAGTTGAGTAAACAAGATACAAAATTAAGTGCTATAAGGTTGCATACTATGGCCACCCTCTTTTTATTGCAGTGGTCGTCAACACGATTCGGTGCTTTTTACGATAGAAACTGATGGAACATGATGTGTTTGATGGCTATAAGAAGCCAACCTCAAGGCTTGGACGCCGTTTACTTTCATTAAAGTCACACATTCTACTAAGGCTGCCATGGAATTCTTGGATTCAAAACGATGTCCCACAAGGTTGTATCCTTTCACCCGTATTGCCACTTTGACGGCTTATATTAGACAAATTCAACGGAGTCTTTCTTAAAGGGCTAGACTAAGCTTTAATTTTCCATAAAATCAAGAACCTTTAGTGGCAGGATCTCTGATGCCTAGTTCCTAACAACTAAAGTTGACACCATGTCTCAAACCTACAATCCTGCGAGTAAAAGTTCAATGCTGTAAAGATCAATACAGCAAAGAGGAGACTAACAACAAGCTTGAGAGGACCAAAGGCAAGTCAGCGAAAACTTCTTAGGACAATCACGTGTTTTATCCTTTTGTACGGATGCGGATGTGGGCTGATGCGCTCATTTAAGAAAGGAGCTCTGCAGGTGGCGAGCACGTACCGAACAGTGTCAGAACTAGTCGTTGTCGTGGTCGTGAAAGTAATGCTCATTGATCTCGTCGGAACGTAGGCAACGTGCACGAGTGCTTGGAAATTGGCTCTTATATCGAAGGAAAAGCTGAAGGTTAAGAGAGAAGCTAATAAATCCGTCAAAACTATAGAAGATTAGAGCCTATAGAGGCCAGGAAAAGTGGCACTATCCTGAAGTAAAGGGCAGTTCCGGTGTCAGTTCGCCTGAAGATGGAGAGGGTTAAGTCAGTGAAATTTCGACACACTGGGGGAACATGGTCTCTGGGGTCGTTTCGCCTGAAGATGGAAAAGGTTTAGTCGGTAAAATTTCGACACACTGGGGGAACTTCGTCTCCCTAGATGGAGCATCCGCCCTTTAAAACAAACACATAGTGACCGTCCCATCATCCCTCTGCCAAAATGACTCCTAAGTTTCCTCTGCGTCGGATTTTTGATGAGCCTTTAGGCTTACTAAGACCGATCCACCATAGAATTACAAGTCCAGTGAGAGTTTAGCTTGGATTTCTCCCAATTTTGACTAGTCCTCCGTGGTCTTTTTCAGCCTCCCTCTTGAAAATCATTGTATCTCTTTGGTCGGTCTACGATTTGTATAGGAACACCCTTTCTGTCTTCAGATTTTGTGGTTTTGTTTGAAAGATTTAAACTTCCCTTAAAGGCAAACTAACTTCCACCCCCATTTGGTGTAAAACAAAAACCACATTTAACCTTAATAGTGGCCTGCCATGATCCCCTAATCGCCTGCCCACTCCATCATCACTAAACAAACACATCAGGGTTCGTCTTTAGACAAAAAAAAAAAAATCTCATCATCGTTCTGTAATCAAAGTTCGTAGGCCCCACACCACTCCACCCATCAAATATGACATCAAACAAATCGATGATCTAAGAGGCAACTCATCGTTTATCGATAAAACTCTTCAACAACGTGTGACTTCCTCGATAATAATAGGAAATCTCCAAGGTCTCCCTGTGTATACACACCCACCCACCACCGCCCCAAGGGGTATAATTTTCAAATGTCAACTTTTGATTAATTTGTTTGCTCTCATATCGCATACACAAGCCCCGTAGTGACCTTCCAAATAGTTCTCTTCCCTATTAGCACACGAACTGTGCCTAGGTACTAGCTGTAGCTGCTTCAGCCCACTCGAACCTTATAGTTCTGATTAGATGGAGGCGAAGTATTCCTGAAATTGTCACACTTTGGAGGTATGGTATATGTCATCGTTGCCATCACTCCATCTACAGTCCAATACACTTGCCGAACAGATGGCACTGTAAAGAGAAGGTTCGACTTCCACTGTGTGTGGCATAAGAATGTACGATAGGGATAGTATCTCATCCGTAGTCCGTGTGTTAGTGTGTGTGGTTTGAGTTTCTCTTATTCTTATCTTTGCCTATACACTTGTTTCTTATTCTTATGAGGGTGCTCTCTCCCTCTCTCTTTCTCTTGCTCTGTTGCCCACTCAGAGTTGAGTCAAAAGTTTAATTTCCTCCCATTTGCAGGTTTTTTTTTTTTTTTTTTTTTAAAGGACCAACAGAGGACCTACATAAATCACTTAAGGACTATTTATACTTTTGGGTTATCGTCTTCTTTGTTCATCTCGTTCTCCTTTCATTCTTCTATGTGTGTGTGTTTGTGTGAGATGATTAAAAAAACGAAAAAACGAAGAGAGATGGTTTATCCTTGACGCTTTGAATGGAATAAGGAAAGGATACCGTTTCCTTTTGATGGTGGCACATTCTATAATGGTTACGAATCTTTATCTTTGGTGTCCTTTTAGAGGGTTTTATGTTATTGATGGGACAAGGGTGACATTTAGAATAAAGAAAGGGAGAGGATGGGGGGTGGAGACAGGATATGTGGCTTCTATGTAAACAGACGTTTTGTTTGATCCTTTATTTGATGTGTAAAAAAAAAGGAATGGAGGGTGGCACAATTATGCTTACGGTACACCGTACACACAGGCTTTGTGTTATTTACTTGAAGGTTTTCGAAGGTATTGTCATGTGGAATAGACACCTGCGGAGGAGAGTTTGTAAAGAATTTTACGAGGGGTCTTGAAGGCAATAGTGACAGGACAATCTGCTAGGAGTGTTTGTGAATGCTGTAGACGGGATATTGCTTGATTGATGAGTATATGCCTCGTATTAGCGCAAAACTTTGTCGAAAATTTCAAAAAGAGAACACAGGTGTACAACCAGAGTATCATGGAAGACACTTGGTAGACATGGCGGCACTCGTGAAGACTTTTAAGTTCCTTAACAGACTCCTTTCTAGAAAAAAAAAACAACGTACAAGCAGTGCTCTAGGTCCTTGTTAGGATCGTCAACATCCTTTTCCAAAGCTTGTTGTTGGTTCAGAACAGGCCTAGCAGTAATTTCGGTGGCTCAAGCCTCCTAGGACGAGGAACCGGATAAAGTGACCCTTACCGACTCGAACTAGGGTAGCATGTGTTCACTTGAGTGGACGACTTGACCTACTGCCTGGATACAAACGAGCGTCCCTTGGTGCACGTAGTCTAACTTCCTCCCTTTCTCATAAAAGCTGCCACCAACAACCTTCCTCTAGAGTTAAGAGCTTGAAACTCGAGGACCTAGGCACCTCGTGTTCACTACGTAGAGGTGAGAGATAGTGATGATAGACAGAGCTCGGTTTGGACGTTTGTGTTCTCTTGAATTCATGTTCTAGTGTCTACCTAGGTGATTAAGAGCTAAACCATAACCATGGATAGCTATAGCTTCGAGGAACTGTCTTTCTTGGCTCTGCTATCACTTTGGACAGGGAAAACTCCTGCAAATCGTTGTTTTTTGGGCTGAAAATGCAAATGAGTGGTTAGAGCCTTGTCCGAACAGCTAAGGAAACTCCACATAAGATCTTAATCTTCCCAGTTCTACTCTAGGGTACTTAAGCATGAACTCTATCAAAGACAGAATTCTCGTAAGATACTTGGTCACGTTTGCGTTGACGGGCTTTGAAGGAGAAGATCTAACGGAGAACTATACATCGACCTAGTCGACCTCCAGCCTGCAGAATCTTTGAATCTAGTCCGGATGAACAACAAAAAGTAGAGGAATACCTTGCTTCAGGTGGCGTCCTCAAACAGACGAAGACCTTCAGCTTGGTAAGAACCGAGCCAGAGACTGTTGGTTGCTGTCCAGGTTCATTCCAAGTAAAAAGTAGCGCCACCTAAGTATGTAACAGGATACTGTGAGAAAATGTTCCTTCGGACGATTGTACGTAGAAGTGGCATCCTGGACAAAATGGTGGCTATCATCAAGGCAATTTGCAAAGGATCATAACGTCTTATAGAGCAGTAGGCTTACAAGAGAATTCAAGGTACCAAGTGGTGTCCCACAAGGCTGAATACTAGGTACAGCCACTATTTTTTCACTCCTTTTGTCAATGGGAAGTTGTGGTATCGAATGGAGTCTTACAACAGATCTAAGGCGCCTTATCACAGCTGATGATGTATACCTTCTGTCACGCAAAATTATGGATGTTGGTGGCAGAAGAAAACCGGGACAAACTCTACCAAAACCTTACTTAAGAGCAAGTCAATACGATATACAATGGAATCCACTAACCCAAGACAGCAAAAGAATGGGTTGCTTCCCAAAAATTTGGCACAGCATGAGCGTGTTGCACTTGGAGAGGCCTGTTCCCATCGTCAAAGTTCCCCCACGCGTTTTATTTTCTTCTCGAGTTATACTTCAGAGATGCCACCCTAAAGCACCTTCTCTAGGCCTGTTTCTCCATGGAATCTGAGGATGGGAAGTAGGTCTATAGTTGGTATATCCTTATCTGACATTTGGAACTTAGTCAATGCCTCACAAGACTCCAGGATGTGTTCTGGAATCTCACTGATCTCATCGAGATTTTCTCTGCAGAGATCTTCTTCCACTATCCCTAGAGTTCTCAGGTGTTGTTCCTGTTTAGGTTGATCCATGCTTTGAATCTTTTTTGGTTGTGAGTTCCCTAGCTTGCCCCAACCCTTGGACGTTATACGAGGCTCTGATCCCGTTTTCCTGCTCCATTTCCTTGAACTCTTCCCTATTCCGCAGAATGGTTCGTGGCCAATTAAGGATTCAGTTGCAACTAATCTGACTAGGCTTTCTGCTGCTTTTGTAACCCTCAATTTGGATGTGTCGTGCTATCCAATAGAGGTTAACTCTGTTGTTCCTGGCCAGTTCGTTGAATCTTCATATGTAGGGCTTCCCAAACAAAAGTAAGGGAGGACCAGAGACCACCGAAACCATACCCATCTGTTGCCCTAACATCGATAAGAAAAGTGATCTCTCGTCATGTCGAGACCTAAAGACAACTTATCCCTCTGCGGCTACCTGTCACAGTCCCCTCCCCCTCCCTCATGATCACGATCAAACGATACCTAAACTGCTTCTGTAACACTTTCTATAGATCTTTCTCTCGCCGAAAACAAAACGTTCCCCAACCAAAAGCGCCGACATTTATTCAAATGTGAAACGATGTAGGTATCTTTGTATCTTTTATCATCCAAAGTATCTCAAAGAAAATCATCTGCAATCTCTCTTTTCTCATTTTATGCAACAATACGAGGAGAAAATTAATGATTTCTAAGCGTGCGTACTGTTAAAAAAAAAAGTTTTCACTTGACCTTGACGACTAATGGGTGGGCCTACACCATAAGCCTTTACATAACCGCTCAAACCAATCCCAACCATATCGAAACGCAGCAAGAAAGTATCTGTGACTTGCAGATGAGATAGATGACAGAAATGTGAAATGAAATGAATCTGAAAAAAATAATCTCACTTCCTCGTGTTAACCGATGCGATTCACAAAAAAAAAAAAGTGAATGGTCTTGGTTGCGTGGCGAACGACTTCGGTGGTGGATGACTGGCTAGCCTGGTGCATTACGTCGTCTTGTTATTGGTGGCTTGGGTTGTTTTTTTGTTTTTTTTTTTTCTCTTTTGCAACACACAACCCTGGTGAAAGAAAACAAATATTTCGTTGAAAAGTTATTTTAGAAAGTCCATCCAAGGCACACGACGGCGTCGGCCATCGGAGAATGGCAACGCTAATTGAATACCTACCCACCGCGTCATACTGGTAGGCCTAAGCCTGGGCCTAGGCTTGTTCAAAATTTAATTCGCAAAAAAAACCGTATCTCACCACAATCGAGTACTTTCCGCCAAATCAGGGAATAACCTCACTAAATCTGTGTGCGTGTGTGTACGTTTGTATCGAACAATCGAAACCGCATCTAACTCAAGTGATGGCGGGGGAAGCCCACAATAAACAAGTCTCCACCAACCTACTTAGCTTCTCTCTCTCACTCTCTGTTTCTCTAACTCGTTCGCTGCTGACATGGAGAGTGGAGAGTTTTTGATATAAACGAAGAGAAAATCCACACAACGGAATCAAAACAAAAACCGAAAAAAGATACAAACAACAACAACAAATTGAATATAAATACTCTAAGCACGGCGCCTAAGTCTTAACTTGACTCTTGGCCGCCCCCCACCCCCCCAGCCCGGTCTTCCACTGCGTCCCTATGTGCATCGTAGCGCATGGCATGGCAAACCACAATCCACATGGAACCGAGTGTGAGTTATGCAATGCAAGCTTGGCCGAGGAGATGCGGACGGAAGGGGCCACTTTTACGGATTAGATACTTTTTTTTTTTCTAAAGTTTGTGTGTGTTTGTGTGCTGGTTACTGGTGGACCCAATGAAAGTTGAAAATATGTGTCGAAGCTTGTGGGGGTTATCATCTTACGGAACCTACTCTCTGCGGAACTTGGATCAATTATTTACCGAATTCCTGTGTTAGATTGAGATTCGGACGAGGATACACGTTTGATGGCCATTTTGTGGAGCGATGGTGTTGATGATGATCTCAACGCAATTAAAAGACTTTTTTTTTGGAACAATTTTTCAGAGAATGTGTGTCCCGGAAATGAACGGGGGGGAAGAACGATTTGCATTTTTCAATTTAGCAGCGGATATCGGATATGACTGAGGTTAGGTCGCGATGGTCGTTGAGTTTCATTGAGAAAAAAAGATAAAAATTTCATAGAAAGACGAAAGTAGACGGTGGGAGTTATGTAACTTTCAAATTTAGGTTTTGGAACATAGAGAGCTCACTTCTCTACTCCTTTTCCGACCGAATGACGAGTGTAACAGATTGTGGCTCTGGTACACGTTTTATAGATAAGAAGCTTCAGAAGCCATCTTCAAGTCGTCGATTTACCATTAAAGAGAACACACTTCTCTTTGAATTCGAAACTGTGCCACCTGCCACTGGATTGTCGATTGGAATTCATTTGAGATGCTTTACGAGTTAAAAAAAATCGAAGCCGGCTCTAAGTCGCTGTTTTGAGTCTTCGTCTTCGCTCAAGTATCATCAATTCCGAGGTTGTCACGGAGGTCCAAGAACTATATCAAATGTCATCAGATTGCTTCACGACTAAACCAAGCCTAAGGCAGCCTAGCCACTATTCCGATCCATGCAAAGGGTCATCTGCATCTTAGCTCATCTGTCAGCAGTTCTAAGTTTGTCAAGGTGCTCTCAAAACTCGAAAAGAACAACCAACTCTTTCGTCATCGGATTTGACACATTCACTGGCCAGGGAACTTTGACAGGAAAAATCCTAAGAAAGGACTTAAACCCTCAGACAGCTTCAGTGTGAGTAAGGGAATAGTGAAATGGAAGGGGAGCGACAACGCTGTTGATGGATTGCATTCTTTCCTTGGAGTAGACCGGCATATTGTCGAATAAAAGCTAAGAAGAGACGAAGAAATCAAATGATCTAAGCTTCAGTGGGAACTTTCAAAACTAAGCCAAGCTTATACAATCTTCGGTAACTTTCACCGGAAAGGGTCTAGCTTTAGTTAAACTGGTTTACGCATACAAAACAGGCTTCCTTGCAAAACTCTATAAAACCAAAGAACATCTCATGAAGCTCGGCTTAGAAAGCGACGGTGGTAAATATTTTAACAGAGGTAACTCAGATTCGTTTTCCGAGGTGTTCTGGGGTACTGACACAACTGAGTAAGCTGTCTGGACTAGTCCTCCACTGGGATCCGCTTCAATTGGTTAATTTGCTTTAAAATCTAAGCTAGACGAGTTGATTTGGTTCGAGAACAGCCTCAACTAACTTAAGGAAGTTACACAATAAAAGCAAACGTAACATGGACTTAACTTGGACTTTCCTATCCATCAGTCGAAGGACTGGTACCTGAAATTCCCTTTTCTAGGTTCAATGAAGGAAAGTCGACTCTAAAGCGCAAATGGGACCCCAGTTAGTATACGAAAATAGAGGCAGTTAGCTAAAGACGGAGCTGACTGAAAAGGATTGTTGCTCAAAGCCCAAATTCATTGCAGGCCGTGTAGCATTATTTAAGGACTCTCTACTTTCGTTTAAAAAGATCCTTCTTACAGAGACCATCTGTGGATTACCTGCATAGAAGGCGGCCCTACTTCTTCCTGACGTATTTCAGTATTTTACCTACACCGACGGCTTCCTATGTAATGCAACAGGCTAACATGTCCAATTTTGGATCTGAAAAGTTGGGGTAGACCTGGGCTTCAACCAAAAGTTGATTTAATCTCTGCACCACGGTACACTGCATCTTAGGCAGGCATGATCAGAGACTGGGTATCTTGTCCAATGATTTCTTGTGGAAGTTAGAGATTAGAAAGAGGGCAAATATCCCTTTAGTGATCTTAACGACCTGCTAGGCAAGTCGATGATTTCAGGAAAATAATGAAAAGGTTAAGAAGGGCATCCTACGTTTGGACGGTGTTCGAGGGATGTATCTGCAAACAGATTGACCATCGCTAAAACTGAATCTTTGCCAGAGAACACGCAGTAAACTTGGACATTTTTTAGAAGATCCTGCCAAAAATGCAACTTAACAACGGCATCAGTAATTTGTTGCATCCAACGCAGGTCTGGATAAAAACATGCGTCCCAAGCATTGACAAACCATTCTTACGGAAACGAATCAGAGACATGAGACATATTTTGAAGAGTTGAGCTTGGTATTTTAGATCCCAAATGTCAGAATTTACTTCAGTTGACATTCGACCACAACTTGGGACCCTTGTTACAGAGAAGTGAAGTCATGAGTGCAGTTATTAGCAGAAAATTGGACTGAATAGCAATCACGAGAGTATCGGAGAGAGGTCTTAACCCTGAGGAACACCAGCATTAGTTGAGAAGAAGGTACGTCCTGCTCATGAGTTCAGCCGACATGAGTTCATTTTGAGTAGACAATACCGACACTTTATGCATGAAGCTGGTTAGGGTATGCATATTGCCACATCAAAAAAAGGAAATTTCTAAGGCTGAATTGAATGAAAAGTCGAAATTTTCGATTTCGATTTCGACAAAAACTCTTAGGACATTGCAGTGTCTTTAGCTTTTTGAACGCTTAAAAGTCCAGTCACCGCGACTGTCAAAAAAAAAAAACTAAATAAACACAACTTCTGTCCTTCGCATCCTAAGACAAAATCTACCATCCAACGTCTGTAGAAATCTTGGCATTTGGATCAAAAATACACCCGACATCTGTAAGTCCACTTCTG
Source organism: Criorhina ranunculi (assembly GCA_951813785.1). Taxonomy (NCBI): domain Eukaryota; kingdom Metazoa; phylum Arthropoda; class Insecta; order Diptera; family Syrphidae; genus Criorhina; species Criorhina ranunculi. Next base: position 34,605,786 of record OX638381.1, on the reverse strand, counting down.
ACACCTTCAAATCCAAAAGCCAACGTGCAAAACTAACCTCGTAAAGCCAAACAAAACAACGTGCAATTTTCTCTGTGAAATCGTTCGTTTCGCATCTAGATAGACGACACACCGACTGATGATTATTTAACCGAACCCGGCTAGCAGCTACCTACTCTCTTTCATTTTTTGTAAAGTTTTTTCCCCATTTTTTTACTGTTTTGTGTTTTAAACACACGAGTGAAATGTTACAATCTCATTTTAATTTTTTTTCAGTGAAAGTAAATTATTTAGTTATAACACTAGATGGCGTTACAACCACAAAAAAAATTGCAAATGCGTGACAATTGAATGACATTCTCAGATCACATCCAGGAAGTGTCATCTTAACTGTCACACAACATTCTCCATTCTCATGCAAACAACCAAAAACACACACACACACACACACAGTCACACAAAAGAAAACCAGAGATGTCACACATAATTTTCTCTCTCTCCAATATGGCGTAAGCGAAACAAAATGAAACAGAAAATTATGAAATAGATTTACAAAAACTTTCCAACTTTCAATTTGCCAACCAAAAAACCATAACAATGAGCACTTAAACTTGCATGCAAGTGCGCTGACGTTTGATGTGTATGATGATGCACTCCTACGACGACTCACCAAAGAGATTTCACACTTATTCTCGGTTGAAGATTGTAAAAATTATGTCACCCACCTGGAAGTAGAAAAAAAGATACACGGAGTTAATAAAGCTTGTAGACAAAGGATGCTTAAATTTAAATGATTTATCAATTTAAATGGTACCGACGTGAAGTGAGTAGCAGTTGATGTGAGAAAATTTACTGTCAAACAAACGAATCAATAAAGCAGGCAAGTCTGCTGTCAGTGGAGGTGGAGAATATTTATGACAATAAATTTTGTTACACAATCCATTTATGAGGTAGCAGTCCTACCTGCAAAGGGATACTTGGGCTTGAGATGGATGAAGCCTTGACAGCCCCCCTATGGTGATGGGCGCCTTATTAACTTATGGTGTGAATGTAACTATGACCTCAAACTATTTCACAGACAGGGATGGTTCTTTTCACCAACAAAAGAAGGATTCCAAAGTTTGGCCCGTTAAGACTCAAAGGAATCCCTCTGGAAGTCTCAGGAAAGGCAAGACACCTAGAGTGCGTTCTCGATCATAAACTGACATGAAAAGAAAACGTCAATCGGGGACCTAAAGCCCCCAATCATTCACGAGATGTAACACCGACATCTCGGACAGAACATCACCGTAGACAGTTATAACTTTGAGGTATCCCAGTCCTGCTCTGCGGCGCAGAAGCATGGACTTCTTCTCCTGGCTGTGTTCAGGGGTCATATTCAGTCGCAGTGAGTGGAGGAAGAGATGTAATGACGAACTGTACGGGCTGTGCAGCGAGATCGAATGAAGAGTCAACGACTGAGTCGGCTGGGTCATCTAGGGCGGATGGACACCAATGCTTCGGCCCGAGAAATCTTCGAATCCGACCCCGGGGGAGGGTGCAGTAGAGGAAGACCGCGATTTAGATGGCGCACGTAAGTGAAGGAGTACCTCAATCATCTGAGGCAGCAAGCTAAAGATCAAGCTGGCTGGAGACGCTTGTTGGTTGAAGCACCCTAGACTGTAGCGCCATGTAAGCATTCACTAAATGTATACTGTATACACCCAGTGGCAAGAAAGGTTGCAAATGCCAAGGAATTTACCAAAATCCAACGATTAGCATACATGAGCACTATTCCAACTGCAGCCCTTGATTAGAAACGACTGCAATAGACCTCAACCTAAAGGAAACAGAAGCGAGAAGTGCGTTTAAAACCATTTAACTTCTGGAAAACGGGCCACCGAAAGATCGCAAGATGAGCCAGAAACTGACCCAAATTATCCGACACCATCTCCTGACGTCAGCCTAAGCATCAAGCCGATCAATCCGAATACATTTTCGAAGAAGTGGTCTGCGGGATCGACTCCCTAAAACCCAACATTACGACTTCCGAACCATGGTTATGTGTTCCAAGCGGAAGCCATCACCGACAAGGTCCAAGAACGAAACTAGTCTTTAGGAAGGTGAATGACGTTTAATAGACAGTCAAGTTGCTATTGAAGCCATTTCATCCACAGTAGTCAAAATAAGTCTTGATGAGCTCAAAACTCTCACACTCTGGTGGGTCCCGGAACACAATAGTATCCATGGGAACGAAATGGCGGATGAGGCAGGTAGGAAGGGATCAGAACAGGGCCTATCACTCGTTAAATACAACAAAGCATTCGACTTTCAAAGACAAGCTGACTAGAGATGGAGTGTACTCTCATCAACAAACATAGGGATTGTCTCAGGCCGCAACCTTCTGGCGGACCACCTTAAAAGAATGCGTTCAAGCCCAGACGATTTATGTGGAGGTTGCAGCGATACAGACGTAGACGTAGCAGAACCAGAGAGGACCACTTCTAACCAACAAAGCCACTGCTGTTGGCTTGTGGGTTTCACATAACTCCTTCACATGGCAGCGCGTCAAGTTGTCTAAAACCTTTTTGGCATCAAAGGTCTCGGTGAGGACATAACTGACCTTGATGGAGCAGTTCATATTCTTCATCGTCATCTTTCACAGACGAACCAGTTTGGCAGAGATGCCAAGACAAAGTCCTGCACAGCTCGCCTCTGTCATAGGCGGCCTTAGAATCGATAAAGAGGTTTTAGAGGTGGGTATCGATTTGGACTTTTTGGAGTTCCTCCAGGACCTGCCAAAGATGAAACTTTGGTTGATTGTGGACTTTCCTGGTCAGAAACAGCACTGATACAGCCCAATCTAGGTTGTTGACGTACGTTTTCAGGCAGATAAGACTCGAGATGGCGAATATCGATTTGGACTTTTTGGTTTTCTCCAGGTTTTGATGGAACGTGAAAAATTTGGTCGATTCTGGACTTTCCTCGCCAGAAATGTCACCGATGGGGCCAATCCAAGTTGTTGGCGAAAAGTTTTAGGCGTAAACACAATCTGGCAGATAAGATTGGAGGAGACTGCTACTGCTCTCGTTGATGATCGGACTAACGATGCTGATCAAAGCTTAGAAATGACTTGGTATACGCTCTCCACTCAGCCATCTCCAGCCACTTCGAATAGCTTGGTCGAATGGCAGTCATAAAGGGTTGAAGCTAACCTCACTTTGTTTGATTAAATGATTCATTCAGCCGTTCATGGTGAAATTTAAGCCATTGTCCGTCGTCACCTTCACTCTAGTCACTGCGATGCCTTCCCTTACCGCTTAGACTTGCTACACACGGTGTTATCAACGCCAACAAAGTACGTCACCCTATCTACTTTCTGTACGTCGTCGCGTTCGTCGTTGGAACTCATTTTTAAGAATAAACCGAAGGCTCTCTAGCCAATCTAGGTGGATCAGGTTTTCGGGTCAAGAACTCAAACGTGTTATCTTGTGAAGTGTAAACATGTTTTCGTAGGCCTCTCAAAGTTCACTCTTCCGCGAATCTACATATTTCAAGCGAGCAAAAGTGTCTTTCTTAGACAAATGGTGAGTCTTTCGTAAGGCCCCCCTTCCATCTGTCAACGTTTTGGCCAGGTTTGTCAGAACAAACAAAGCGTAAAAGTGTAACGCATCATCATTGTCAGTTGCAAAGTGGCGATTACATCATAAATTCATTAATTCACACTCGGCCGACCTGACATGGATTGTTTTGCTTCTCTCCAACGACGACGATGATGATGATGATGGAAAGATACATCTGTGAATTCCAACACCCGATGGCAGATGTAAAGTACGCTGTAAACTTTTTTGTTTACATTTCCCACACCAAAAAAGGGAAACCGAAGCGTTGCGATACGCTTTGCGAGCAGCAAAAGATACAAAAAAAAAAAAAAAAAAAAACTCTTGTGCAACACACACAACTTACACTCGAGAAACAGTGATACTTTGTGTGGCTTTTGGGGAAAGCGACCGATTGTTTGAGCCGCTTTTGGAGGCTATCGATGGTTTCGCCTCTTTGGCTGACTTTTTGGGCTATCCACCGCGCTTTGTATAATTTTTTTTTTTTTTTTTGTGAAAATTTGTTGGGACCTACATTTGATTGATCGTTGGGTGTGTACGAGTGTAGCACGGTGGTAGTCTACCAGTATTTAGTGCGATTAGCTCCCTTTATGGTCTCGAGATAGCCCTTGAATGATGCACAGACAGCACACTGCACAGAGGGGGAGTAATACGTACTTTCCAATATGTGATGCCACATGGCTGCAGCTGTCACGATGTGGGTTTTTGATTATTTACTGTTTCGACTGGGAATGGTAACAAATTTCACACACACACACTGCCATACAGCTGACCTCAACATTTTGGGTTTGGTGATACAACGGCACATCCTTTTGGTTGTAATAGCGCATGCGCGCACTATTCAGATGAGACTTTCGAAGGGAAAGTTTCTTTTATTTCATTTCGATGGCGCAGAACTGTTTGTTTTTTTGTGTGCCTTGGTCTGTGTGTGTGTGTGTTTGTGTGATTTACGACAAACAGAGCGAAACCGACTGGGAAGTGATATTTAAATTTTGAAGTGGGTGGCTGTAACCGACCAAAATGTAGCACACAGAGTCTTTTGGAAGAAAAAATGTTACGCATACGCCGTGGTGGCGTAATGTTAAGATTTCGGAATGAAAGCAAGCAACCGTAAGCTAGACAAGTTCACAAAATATCCTTAGTTTTCAAGTCGAGATACGGGGGTTGGGTCTATCTAGACTCAAAAGACGTCAGAGAAAGTCGACTGGAGTTGTCTGCTTCAGCGACCCACAGTCGCGCCAATTCTGTGCTATGTCCGTATGCACCACAATACCTATATTCAGCGAATAATGAAAGGTTACTTCAGAGAGGACAGGGAGGTGATCAATCAATCACGGAAGGCACAGAAAAGTCTCAGTGATAGGACTCGACTTATGGAATATCTCCAACGATGGGGTCATTCTCAATACACTTTCCTAGTTGGTAACAACCAAAGAATCTGAGTCATGAGACGCGGAGAGAAGACCATGCTTGAAGCCTTGCAACAGAAAAGAAGCAGAAAGTCCTATTGACCAGTAGGCAGACCTCCACTATCGTCATAAGATTAAAATAGGCAGTGGGGTTGGTAACAAAGCTCATATTTATAAGTCCGTACCGTACCTTAGATAGGTGGCGGTTGCTGCTCAAAGAAGAACCCAATTTGCGCTAGGGTGTGCCAGTATAATGGTATAATGGTAAGCAAAACATAGTGATGAAGAAGAGTCCTTCAGCTGGCAAGTTGTTAGCGCCGTTGCAAGTTGTCAGCCGTTTTTATAACTGCGGAAGTGATCTCCCTCTCTTTCCTAGAGGAAAAGAGCACCACGTCTACGTATGGAGAGAACGGGTGAAAGAACTCCTCCCTGAGGTGCTCCACTGGCTAAATGAATGATTCTGTTGCCAGTTTGTGACGGAGTTGATTACTTTTAAGTTTTTTAGAGCTCCATTGCTGGTTCTGTATAGATAAAGGAATAACCTCGCAATAGCGCGTTCTGATGTGCAGATTCAGGAGTCTTTCTATCGCTACCACTGGTTTTACGGGTCTCCTGAGGTCAAAATTAACCAGGCATACGGCAGAAAACAACATCTTGAAGCCTTTAGTGGTTCCAATGACTAGAAACCATTTTGTCGATAGAGATTAGTGTATTCAAAATGACTTTGACAATGATTATGAGACCATATTAGGTCAAGGGAAAGCTTTCCTCAGTTTACATCAGTTGCCCAAGCGCTACCATATTCCACTGGCAGCTCACTAAGAGATCATTGATGTGAAAAATGTGACCAAGATTTTGACGTTTGGAGGCAGAAGTGGCCCAAATGGATTAAGCAGTGAACGACGGAAACCCAACATCGACGAATAGGTCACAACAGCATACTGGACAGCTATCACTTCGAAGTAGTAAGATGCTTGATCTACTTTGGCTCTGCTACCACTTCTAAGACAACTGAGTAGTAAAGCCACTTTCTTGAACAACGAAAGAAACTCTGTTTGTGACCCTTATCATGGCGCTGAAGTATGGACTCTATCCAAGGCGAATGAAGATATCCTTCGTAAGATATTCGGTGCGTGGATCGACTTTATAAGAGGAGATTCAACGATCAAATATACTAGCTGTGCTGGTGAAAAAGTACGGTTTATTGGACGTTTGAGATGGCTTGTAGAACGAATGGAAACAAACGCTCCGGTCCGGAAAGTCTTCGAATGTAAACTGGAGAGACAACGCAGTAGAGGAAGACATGGAAGACAAATAGAAGGGGACCTCAACCAATCTTAAGTATGAAACTGGAGGCAATTAGCTATCAAAGTCATCACATCCACAGCAATTGGATTCAGAACTATGAGCTCAAGTCACTCAGTGCTAATCATAGCGTCGGGACACGGCCCATTTCCTTTGTCACTGCCCAAGCCCCTGTCAACTCAAAAACAGAACCTGCTCAAATTTGCCAATGCGTCCGGATGGCTAGAAATTAGACCATAATACCACGCAAGGAAACAAATCATGGGTCCCCTTGGTCCTTAGTGGGATGAAAATGTTACCATTCTCATCAGCCCGCTAACCTATCCTAATCATAGCGTCACACTCATCCATGGGAATGAAAAAGCGGATGAGCTCGCTAGAATGGGTTCTGAGATGGATCTGACAACGGCCGATGACTCGATCCTACTCTCATTGGAACTTAAAAAGTCCAACATCATCTCGAAAGTCCAAAAACGAGCGAACGAGGGATGAATTTCACTTGCCGCACCTCAACACATCAGGGAACACAATGGATCCACAGAGATCCGAGTGAGGTTGTACACAAATGCAAACACCCCTACAACCTAACCTACCGCACCTCAAGAACGCCCTGGACAGAACTAAATAGGAGAAAGAAAAATACACCCTTACCTTGGTAGGTTAGGATTAGATTGTCCCTGTTTAAGCAGGAACACACTTAGACCAGAATGATCGCCGATGGTGATACACGTGGAATACCAGATTTCTTTGTTTTACCGAGGAAGATACTATGGGAAGCTGTATCGGTACAGACTCTATTGTGTAGGTAGGAAGAGGTGGCGGTTTATCATGGACTCAAGTAGCACAAGGTGTGCCTTTTTGTTACCAAGACTCGTGTGAGCTGGTTTATGTGTGTGGACAGTCGGTGTCTAGATCCAACCTGTGGAGTTAAGAAAGAGGATAAGATCCCCTCTATTCTGTACCGCAATATGTGCAGAACCAATTAGACCCACAGCTTGACTAAGTCATTGATGTCTTCATGGAAATGCCCCGCACCGCCTTATTAAGGCTAAGGATGCAAAAAAGGTGAATAACCGTTTCTTTCCCTTCCTCGTCCCTTCAACTTTTGCAGAAATCTTTGGAAGGGACACTCAAACAATGAACTTAAAACCATTTAAGCCGTCAACGCTTCCCAAAGCCCGAAACTTTTGGAACTCATCATGAATCTAGATTAAAAGTTTTCTCTCCACACTTTTCACCATAATCACTCTAAATGTCTTCCGTCGCCCCATAACACAAGCTTATGATGTAAAAATCTTTCCTCTCCAACGCGACCATATTCCAACAACAAACAAGAAAATTCTAGGTAACCAATCCATGTCAGCTATTTTGTTGTCCACAACCAACCACTCATTCGAATTTATGTAACCGGGAAAAGCGAACGAATTCAGCACAATTTATCGATGACCCTCATATAGTTTTATAAAAAAAAAATTTTAAAAATCGACGATAATCGGACGCAAAATATATAAAAAAAAAAAAAAAACATTTCATTTCGTCTCTCTAACCCAATTAAAGCTTTTTGTTGTATTAAACGTTGGCCCACATTTGACGTTCCAAAACCGAAACAAAAAGTAGAAAATGTATCGCTAACAGTGTGTCCGCATTTATGGGTTTTAATTTTCTATAAATTTGCATTAGATGCGACACATACCGAGGGCCGCAGCCGGTGGTGGCCAGTTTGCTAGGTATCTCTATTCAAAAAAAAAAAAAAACGGCATGATTCAGAGACACACACTCTACTCTGTCTGGAGGGGACTAGACTCTCGACAATAAGACGCGCGAGCTCGCGTCTGGGTGTCATAATTTCCCATTCGATTTCTCCTCTTAGGTAAGATTCCAACAAAAAAAAAAAACACCAATGACAGTCTCAAAAACTTTAAGTTGGAGTCTGGTCTGTGCTCCGCCGGAACGAGCCCACCACCAAAGCCACTAACAACAACAAAAAAAAAGGCCAATCAGGCCCACCAGACGAAAATGTTTTTAGGTTAACACACTTTTCTTTGTTTCGTTTATTTTTTATTATTTTTTTCTCTTTGCTTGGCTTCATCTTCGTCGTCGTCTTCTTCTTTTGTTGCTTGTTTGCCAAAACCGTTGCGAGACGATGACGATGACGACAATGAGGAGAGGAAATGAAAATTAAAGAAACCGGCAAAAAAAAATTGAAAATATCGCGTGTGGAATTAAGTCGAAGACAGACATTTTGCAATTTTTTTTCTGTTTCCCCTTTTTTTTTCGGCCATTTTATCCGTAAAAAATAAACGAGATGAGTGCATTCAGAGAACGGTAACCCGGTTTTATTGCATATTTCTGTTTCCGCTTGTTTTGCGATGAGAGTGTCGCGAGTCGAGTATGACAGATAATTTTTTTTTCCAATTGACAAAGTGTCACTTGTGACATATTACAACACACACACACACACTCAGCGACATACATATGGTTCCAACGACATTGTGACAGTTTGATAAAGATGTCACATAAGGCGAGGTCTCTTGTGTGTCGTCGGGTGAAATCTGTCGTGAAGTTTTCTTAATCGTTCAATCGGTTTGAGTTTCTTCAACAATCGTGTGATGACCTCTTTTTTTCTTTTGTGTCGAACGTTGTGTCATCATTGAATTGACATGTGTGTGGGGGGATGACAACGACACATCAATTGGGAAACATCGAAGAGGAGAAATTACAACTCGGTATATGAAGTTGGTGGCAGTTGGTCGATTATGAATTTTCATATTTTGAATCTGTGTCTCCCTCTCTTTGTCTCACTCTGTCAGAAGGGAAATGCTGAATAAATTTGTCTATTGTTTGTCAAAAGGTATCCGATAGTGTGGCGAAAGTATTGAAAGATTTGTCAATCAAAGTTGGGAGATTGACATTTTTCTAATGGGACGGGTGATGCAGTGAAAATGAAAGTTCCAAAGAGGTATTGTGCCATGGAAATTGGTAAGAGACAGCTTTCATTACAAGAAAGGATTACGATCTGGCACGAGTGAGGCGGTGCCTTATATCACGCTGTCACTACTCTAACCTAACCTGGAAGTACATACGTAGAATTGTTTATAGAGATTCATTCTTGATCCATCAATCACTGCCAATGACTTCACAATGTATGGACCACTGAGGGGGTATGCTCCAACGGATTCCTTCTCGTCTCTCGACATTTGCTTTGGCTAACACTAGGAGCGGAAGCTACCTGCGTGTACCGCAACCATTCACAACTACCAACGGTCAATGGATCGAGGGTTATATCGCGGGATAGAGACAGCCGAGACAGGCTGAATTAAAGAAGAACAATAAGCGTACACCCTGCATAACGAGAAGATCTGAAGCGTTCTTTAAGCTTTATGAGCGAAGCCTCTATGACTTGAAGAAAAATACGGACGTAGTAGGTAGCTATTTTCGAGCAAATAGGCAAGAATGCTTCACCGAAGGAGTCTTCTTATCCCGGTCTTTAGGTTCCCATGCTACGGCCTTGTTTGCAGATGGAACAACGGATAGGGTGGAATGGCGTCAAGACCGAATATTCTACCCGCAAATCGCTTTGAGAAATCAAAACAATCTAGAGAGAGAATGTAGCATCGTTTAAGTTCACAGCCTTTTAGGGACGATGGCCCCAAAGGGTGCTATCCAAGTCTAAAGGGCAAAGAGTATTCGAATAAGTCACAAGCAGTGAAGGAAGATCTGAACTAATACCATTCGAACTGGCTTTGTGTATGTACCAGCAAAGGACTTCCATACGTCAAGGCTATCGCATCGCATGAATTTAAGCTCATCACGGAGCTCGTCCTATTCAACTGTCTTTTCATTTGAAAATGTGTTGAACAGTACAGGTCTCAAGATGGAACCCTTTTGCGTTCCAATGTCAATGAACTAGCCAAGAAGGGATGCATTTTCCAGAAGTCACTGGAGAAGTGTGCCGGAAGGCAAAAATCCGTCGACTGCAATGGCTCGGCCACATCGAGCGAATGGACGAGAATGCTCCAGCTAAGAGGATCTTCGAATCCCAGCCACCTGGTTCACGAAGAAGAGGAAGACCGAACCTCCGGTTTAAAGATCAGGCAATCGCGGACGCCAGAAACCTTGGTCTAGTAAACTGGAAGCAGCGTGCCCGGGACCGTAAAGGATGGAAAGCGGTATTAGTTCAGGCTCAGACCCTCCAAGGGTCGCTGGCCTGATAAGTAAGCAAGCACTGGAGACGTGTCCACTGGGAGCTGTCAAGTGAAGAATTACTGAGGAGTTACGAAGGTGGAACTTAGCTCCACATTAAAAGAGACAGAACCCATCTGCAGAAAGGTCAAGAAGAATGGATTTCTCGACAAGCTGTCGTCGTAGATATTAGGTTCTGTTCAGAGGTAGACAACGTGGACTAAAGAAATCCTCAGTTGACAAACTCAATGAATGGATTTAAGGGTTTTCGACTTACTCAAGCCTGATTTCTTGAGACAGGACAAAACGGGGTTCCTCAAACGATATAGACTTTCAAGTGTGGTTTATCCACTTCTACGTCGATTAACCTGAGAAGGCAACCGAATTGGTGAAGGAAATCGTAGATAGGATCATACCTCCAATCCATTGGTTGTCCAGCGAAAAGAAGGTCGGTCGACCTTAAACTGGTCTATAGCTTGCCGGTCTCTTACTTGAGCTGTGAGTTTTAACCCTGAGCCTCTGTTTCGAACAAATTTGAGTTGAAATAGTTGCACACCCCTCTGGCTTCCTCAAAAACCACTCCGAGGTCCGACTTTTACCTGAGATTGTGCGTCACGTTGATTTGGAAATAACATCGACCACATTGCGAAATATTATCGAATGTCTGGGCACGTCAATGGAAATCTGTTCACCACTCCAGTTTCCCAACACTATCTGCTCCAGTTGTCCAGGCCAGAGTATCGTTTCATTTTTTTTCCCCCAAAAGAAGTCACAATTGAGTGATTGAATGGGTTTCTCATTTCATTTTCCGTTGTGTATCCCCCGTTCCATTGTTGATTAAACTGTATCTATGTATGCGCTTCATTTGAACAGAGAGAGGTGGGCCTCGCTAGGCATGAATCGATGATGAATGGATTTGGAAATGGATAGGATTACCTACGCTACAACGGAGTATGGTCTCTCTAAGCTCGACTAACATGACATGTATGTCACTCCTCTGTTTTTTGCTGCCCAAGAGTGCACCACCACCATTCTTCGTCACGATCTCACTTTTGACTCTAATTCGAGAGACAATTCATTTGCCTACCGACAGCGACGGTGGTTGTGAGGAGTTGGGCCTGAACCGGGGAGAAAATTTTTCCTCCTCCTCTGGAGTTGGTTGAGATTTGATAGGAAAGTTGGGAAGTTATAATGTTGTTGGGTGTTGAGGACCAAAAATATGACATTTCAACCAGAGATTGACTTTCGTTTTCGTTGGAGCGCACCAAGGTGTGTGTGTGTGTGGTGTGGCTCCGGTCTCCGGTGTAGGTGGTGATAATGCGGAAGTGACTGAATGTTACATGATTCCAGCTCAACTATTGCATTCATGTTAAGTGAATGTAATTAATGGACCCTTGGAACGAACAATGATGTTTTGTAGAGATTTCACTTGTGCACACACACAGAGACGGCCATGTCACACTGGCCATGGTGGTCAGGAAGTGTATCCAGTTTTGAAAGTGTAATTTGATTCGGGTTTTTCTTTTTGTTGGAGTACCTCAGGGATGACATTTTGGGCCAAGTTTTGACGGTATTAAGGTCTAGAATGTCGACAGAAGGCTATTAATGCAGAATGGGTAAGGTTGAAGACCTTAAAAGTCCTAAAAAGGAAGTTCTGTGAGGAGCTAGTGTCAGCAGGGCATATGAGGGACTAAGTGGCTTCTTGGTTACCAAGTGACTTGTCTGAAGGCATCTTTTTCGTTAGCAAAGTTCGGAACAAATCGAAGGCTCGCTTCAGATGGCGACGATGCAGTTGGTAGTGTGTTTGCTTGTGACCATAACTGTGCAGGTTCGAGCACGATCGGAGTCTGTTTTTAGATTGAAGCTCGTTGCTGTGACCGTTGGATTGTCTTCAGAAGAAGAAGCTCGTGAGACTTCGTTGGATAAAGCAACATCTAGCAATTGACGGAGTAGGTGTACTAACAAGTGCTTGGTGCTGTGGAAGAACATTGTTTTGGCACGATCTACAGTCTTCTTGTGAGACAACGATTAGTAGCGGATGTGTGGAAGAATCATGACTTCTAAAGCGTAAGTAACTTACTAAAGCTGGCGCTAATGTCCGGGGTGAACCTGGGTCTCAACCAACAAGCGTCTCCAGCCCCTTAGATCTTTAGCTAGCTCGCTTTAGTTTCGCACGATAAGTTTGTTGAAGTCCCCTTCCACTTGTGTACGCCACCTGAGTCACGGTCTGTCCCTACTGCTACGTTGAATACTTTAATACCTATCGACCAGTGGAAAGGTTTCTTGTTTTGCTTTGGAAAGGAGTATGGGTGGGAGGCTTCCTTTTTGGTTGGTTCTTCCTTTGAAATCGCTTGTTATATGAAGGCATGACGGATGTTGGAAGCCTCCTCGTGCACCATCGAAGGCAATCATTAGCGGTCCTGACAAGCATGGCCAACCTGATAGACAGTTTCTAACTTGATACGGCAGCCTTAAGAAAGGCAGAGTATGACGGGCGCCAAGAGGAGGAAAGGTGGAATAGGCAGGGGATAGGATTTTCAAGTCTAAGACCTGTACTACCACTCTTTATTTTGTTTTCCTGCGTACCGAAGACCATTGCTGCCTAGATGTCATTAGGAATAGGCTCTAGTTAAAGGAACATGAACCTTTAAGCCTTACAAAGGTGTATAAACGGACATTCGGATTGCTCTTCAGGACAGATCTGATGTTTGATACACTTTTCCTGGCACCACTTAGACAAAAAAATGCCGAAACTTGGGAACATGGAGCCTGTATCTGACCCTGAAAAGAAGGCCTCTGAACAGAGTCAGACTACAGTCTGCGACGTTTGTGGAGAAGGTGACGATAGATAGATAAAGGTGGTGGTTCAAAGTAGACGCACAACCACAACTCCTGGATTCCTTCAGGCGTAGGCGGTTAGCTAAGGACCTGACTTACTAGAGAGGCTTGTTCCAAGTTCACTCCGAACTGTAGCAAGTTAATAAGCTTTAGTAGAAAGGAGTTAACCCCACCCTGAGGCGTCCCTCTGTTGAGGGATTTGGTTGAACTACTGAATCCTTATGTTGCCTGAATAATTCGAGTTCCCAGCATGGACTCTATCCACAATCCTCTACACCTAATCCGGTAAGAGTTTCTCGAATAGCTTCCCTGTGAACGCATCTTCTATGTCTAAGAGCGTTGCGAGAGTATATTCTTTGCAGTGAAGGTGATGATAATGCGGAGCATTGTCCTGCCTTTGCTCGTATCAAGTGACAGTTTTTCGGTGCTGATTTGGAGGGTCCGGATAAAGTCTACGAAAGACGAGAAAATTTAAGTGAAATAGGCAATACAGGCCTTGATTTCTTGATGATACAACGGATCAGCTGCGTCTAAGTGTTCTAGTGGGGTTTCTACAGAGGACTTTCGAATCACTATCAAGTCTTTGTGAGAAAGGCTACAAAAGAGTGGCAATTTCTACCAGAACGTTAAAAATATGTTGCAATAGTAGTATAGCATGCACCCTTGTGGTATGTCGGTATCGGGACTCATGGAGATTTGATGAGGATGGTTTTTAATGACTAGACCAGACTTGGTCTACAACTTCAAAGAAAATTTCCAATCACTTCTCGTCCAAAAAAATCAATCAAAATCAGTCAAACTCAGACACTCCCGCTGACTGACTGTGACGATTTCTTTAAAATTCCACACCTTCAGCAACCAAAAAAAAAAAAAAAAACCGAAAAAAAAACTCAAAAAATTCAAAGAAATCTCAACCAAAACAAAATTTTATGTTTAAATGGGAAAAAAAGTATCTATAACCATATACGTTCCCAAGTATCACATGCCGCATGTCCTTGGCTTTGGCCAGACACTTGTTAGCCTTTTGGTTTTTTTTGTTTGTTTTTTGCTGCGCGTCTTCTTACTGAAAACTTCTCTGTTTGCGGATTGTGTCCGAGCACGTATGTCAGACCTTGAAAATAAAAATCATCGCGTTCACATTAGTCAGCAGATTGTCAGAGTCACTTTGTGTGGTTTGACTGATACCCCTCAAGACAACTTTTCGGTTTTTTTTTTTTTTTAATTCGTTTTCAATTCTGCCAAACTCAGCAGCAAATGAAAGATTGTTTGTTTGACTTTTTGTTGTGATAAAAAAAAAAGAAAAAACGTGAAAAAATCACACTCGATTTGAATGATTTTTAATGGCTTGTGACGCAACCTGGCTTGGATTCTGAAACAACAGAATCAACCGTAGTGAAATAGAGAATGACATCTGACCTTATCTAATCGATATTTTATGTTGATTCACCATCTGGAGGGTTCTGTCCGAGGTATTCCGCATCGAGTACCTAGAGAGAGTAGAGAAAAGCTGAGGAAAACTAATTGGATACGGCTTAGGGAGAAGCTAAATGAATCTATCAAAGGAAAAGGAAGTGTAGGCTGTTCAAGACCTGAATTGCCTCAATGAAAACTTCAACAGACAACTTCTTTGTATAGAGGTACCTCAAGAGATTGTCTCCCCTCGGTGAGGTAGTTCTTAATATTGGAAAACTTGGCCCGATTCCAGCAAAACGAACTTCAAAGCAGATCAAGACCAGATTTTGCAAGAATCGTAAGAGAGTACAGGCCACTGGCCGATAGGAGACCACGCGAAAAGGAATATCTGTTTCAGGCAACGAACTCTAGTCAAACTCTTCTTCGACGAACTTTAAGAGATTTCCAAGAAACGGATCGGAGAACTAATTCTTTTTCTCAATTCCACAAATGAGTTGTGGTTTCAAAACGGCGGCGAAACATCTTCCTACCTAAGCCTGTCACTGAGTTGAATCGGAGGCGCAATTTCAGTCTTTTGTTGGAGAATCATTTGTCCAGGAAATTAAGTCACCATATCGGCTCACATCCAAGGTTAATGGGCCGAGCCAATTAACTCGACGTTGCTGATCCGGGGTGGACCTGGGCCTCAACTAACAAGGGTTTTCAGCCAGCTTGATCTTTAGCTAGCTGCCTCCAGTTTCGCACGCTAAGTTGGTTGAGGTCCCCTTCAACTTGCGTCTGCCGCCTGAGTCGCGGTCTTCCTCTACTGCGCTGTCCCTCGGGGGAGGATTCGAAGATTTTTCGGACGAGGCTACAAATATGTGCATTGTTGTTTCCTTTAACAACTTCAAGTCGTCTAGTACAGATGAAATGGTTGGCTGGTTGTGAAGGGTGAGATATACCTATAGCTCTTTACTTAGACCTCAGTTGGGTCCGATCACTCTCTCTCTCTCTGCCTTCTCAAACGACTGTTGGTGAAGGGGTTGTGTGGTGTGGAGGGATAGGGTTGGTGATTAAGGGGAGAAACTATTGCTTCTTTGTGAGGTAAGGAAAATTTCCCTGTGTTTTTGGCAAACTCTAGGATATCAGCGATCACTTTCGTTAAGTCTGATATCGACGTAGACCCCAGGCACTCTTTGACGTAGTGACTTTACAGTGCCAGGGTCTTTTCTTCCTCATCTGTTTTGTGGTCTTTTAACAAAGTTGAAGCGATGTGTTTTCACGTTCTACTCTGATGCTTTCACAGTGCCCTGTACTGTACACGATCTGTTGTCAAAGTGCATTAGAGTTATCAGTCTAAACGGCCAAGGTTTCAGCTAGTCACCTCGCTTCTAGATACAATAGTCGAAAGTTCTGTATCACCTTGACATTGATTTTTCGTTTATCTGTCTCAAAACCGCAGTCTAACTCAGCTGGTCTGTCTCAGTGAGTCTTAAAAGGAGTCGCTATCCAATGGAAGCTTCATATTTAGAAGAACACGTCAAGTTGAAGACTTTCAGAACGCTGTCATCTTTCGGCAATGCAAGGTGGCTTTCGAAACTTATTGTGAAGCAAAGTTCTTGAGACCTACCCGGCAATGATAATATTCGTCATATTACACCCGTCGAAAGGCTTAACTCACTTAATCTTGTTTGGATCCCAAGACGTGACTCTTCTGGAGACGAACCAAACAAATTGAGGACCTTTGTCTGTAGGAAATCCGTGATATTTTTGCCATCTCTTAGCGGAAAAGATTGCAGACAAATTAATGGCGTTCTTACGGGCCACTACAGAAAAAGGTTGGAAGAGATACCCTGCGATATTATACAAAAGGGACTCAAAGTATTCAGGAATGGTGCTGAAATCGGCATAAACCCGTTCACGAGGAAAAGAAAACTTCAGTGACTGAAGCCAATCAGGCTCTCGAGAACGATACTGATATCAGTTAGGGAAGTTAAGCATCTAGGACTGCACCTAGACAGTAAACTCGCCTTGAAAGCAAACACAAAAGAGATTTCCTAGAAGACCAGACGTGCGCTCATGAGATCAACTGGGGTTGCATCCAAAGCATCATGAGATGGATGAACGTTGCTATAGTGGGGTCAATGACCAAGTATGGGGCAATAGCGTTGGCAAAAGGGACCGATCTAATCACAAAGAGGAAGACACTCGACAAAGTGCAAAGACTTGCATGTGACCTTGCGAACGTGTCCAACTCTTCACCATAAGGGTGTCAACAGAGGGAATCGAAAGGAAAAGAAAGAGATGCATTGAATCAAAACAGTTTGAGGTATTCCGAGCAGTCCCCAGAGGGATGACAATATCCAGGAAATTCAACTTCGTAACGAGTCGCTCTTCAAAGCTCAGCAACAAGAAAGATTGAAGCAATTAATCCACAACCTATAGATTGAGCAATCTCACGATAAAGTGGTATACAATCGGATCAAGAACTGAAGATGGAACTATATCACATAGGAATAACGTCAGGCAGTCAAGCAGCTCTCAAAAAGCACTTAAGGCGCATGGAATTAAGTTTAGACTTACGTGCGAGTGCCTATACACAGGCTCAATGAATTGGACAACAGAGTCAACCTCTACTGGACACCCGGGCACGTCGGAATTGATGGTAATGAAGCAGCAGACAGCCCTGTCAGACATAGAGCAGCTGAACCATAAACGGCCCTGTGGAATAGGGAATCATACCCTAAAAGAAGAGTTCAAGAAAACGGAGTAGAGGATGATCCGACCCTAGGGAACTATAACCAAAAAAGATTCAAAGCACCCATGAACCTAGACAAGAACAGCCTACGTATCCTTTAACAAGATTCCCAACGGAGCACTGGAGACTCGAAAGACACCTCAAGAAACTAGGGATAGTGAAAGAAGACCTCTGCAGATTCTGCGATGAAACCAGTCTTGTGGGGCACTAACCCACAAAAGAAGGAACATTTGGAGCCAGTTCCAAATGTCAGAGAAATATATACCAACTGGAGACCCCCTTCTCGTTCTCAGATTCGATAGAGAAACTGGCCTAGAAAAGGTGCTGCTCTGGGGTGGAATATTCTGAAAGAGGCTATGTCACTTTGTCTTCGCCAAGTACCTCAGCGACTTCTGTGGAAAGGGTGACAACATTGGTGAACACTTCCCATTTGATTGTCTTGCCTTTTCTCATATCAGGTTACGGAGCTCTTCATTATCTACTTATGCATTCAAATTGGTAACACAATGGACCAGTCTTCAAGTCAAAGAACTCGAATCAAGCCAAGAAATTGGGATAAGTTTGAGACATTAGAAGTCAAAGAACAATTGGGAAACGTTCCGACTTTGTAATAAGCTCAGTTGATCCCTTTCTTGTTGGCCACACTATACATACATGTGATGAATACTTTTTTCTCCACGAAGAAGAAAGTAAACAAGAAAATAACTAACAAAAGCCCGATGAGATACAATTAATTGAATTAATCCGCGTTCAGCCGCACTGAAAGCAGATCGCACACGGTGAGGGCACATTTCACTATTTTTTTTGCGCGCAACTGACTGTTGAAATGGGAAAGGCAACCACACATTTATTTCGTTTTTTTTCCCTCGTATTTAACATAATTACAATGAAAAGATACATTTACTCGTACGTATAATGCGCAACCATTTGCCATGGATATGGATCTGTCGCTGGGACCACCATCGTCATCACGATAATGATGATGAGAGGAGATGCCTATAAACAATTGTATCTACTACTCGTCTCGGTGGCCGTTTTTCCTTTTCGTTAATTCAATGGATGTATCTTTTTATTAGCCAACCCGTGGTGGTTGCACTCTCTCAATGGATGGCCGGTGAAATGTTTTCCCCCACACCACCACCAACGAGGAGGAGAGGGAGAGAGGATACACTATGCAAAGTGACTGCGGCGACGGTGGCGGTAGTAGTAGAAAGTTGAACTTTCAAAAATTGTATACTCAAAACGTTTTAGTTATGGATTTAGGTACGGGATTAGATGATTAATTGTGAAGACATAGAGGAAGGAAAGAAAATATAAAAAAAGGGACCACAACAAACAGGGAGGGAAGTGGGTGGGGATATCTACTACCAGAAACGAAAATCCATTATTAAACCAAATGGAACCCAGTCATTCCGGTCGAATGAATTAGTTATGAATGGTGGCGCCTTTTAAGAGTTGTAAGCGCGTTTGCTTTTACCCCCATCCAGGGGGCCAACACTGATGTAATGAAGTGGGGACTTGTGTTCAGGGAACCCAACGGAAAGTAAGTCATTTAAAACAAATTGGAATAATCAATTGGGAAAGCATCAGGTGGGGTCTCGAATTGAAGCCACGTTGTGAAGGCGTTGACAAAACTTATTATGTAGATTATTCTACATTTAAAGATCCCTTTCCAATCAAAGATTCTTTCCCTAACTCGGAAAAACCGGATGTGGAATGTAATTTCTCTTATAATTTCATTGCGTTCCACAAACATTCAAAACCAATGTGCAATGTAACCTCCTTTCGTCCCTCTTCTGAAGTTTGTTACATCAATGTTCCATCGACACGTGTACAAAATTAAAGGACTCCAGTCTTAATATGTCCAATTGCACAACCCTTACTTGCGATTCATACTTGACTCCTGTATCTAGTCTGAAAACGAACAGAGAATATTGTTAGAAGCGTCAGAAAAACTCTTATTCCACATCAGGGTTCCAAAGCAGGCTTGGTGGAGTCTTCAGAACGACCTACTTAGGCACGATATACACCAAATAAGCTTCGATACTTAAGTCTTCGAAGTCAGTTTGTCAGAAAAATTACAAATTCGTCTATTGCTTCTTAGAACTCAGCTCACACAAGACACTGGCTATCTAATCAAGCTTAACGTTGTAAAATCCACTAAAATGCAGGTTAAAGAGACTGCCTCTGTGGGGACCATTCAAAAGGTTCATTCGAAGCTTCAAGGAAACTCCCATTCTGACTCTAAAATCATCGATCGTTAGCCATCGTTGTAATCAGACGTGTCTACTACATGGAAGACTCCACTCCACATCACATTCGAACGGAAAATCTCTTTCCAAAAGGTCTACACTTTTTCCGGGCTTCAAATGTCAAGCCTAGATTCTTGTAATTAGACACACCATTGCCCGAAATGTTCCTATAGCACCTAATACAAGTTTGTAAGCTTGAGAAAAAGATGACCGGCAATCTAGAGTTACCCTCGATGCTTAAGCGACCTATTCTAGGAAATTTATTAGAACTTGGCGGTCCGTTTTACTGTCTAATTTTAGATGACGACTCGAATCCTTGTCATCCTTAAGACCAGCCTTTGTCGGTCATAAAAAAAAGTCGACTGACCTTTCCAATCCGATCTGATAGTTGGCTACAGTGGCTTCCCATTGCGTGTCAAGTAGGGGTACATAAGTGATACGAAAGGTATGAACTTTAAGCACCAGACTCCGATTAAAGCCGTGACATTTGAAAGCCTTCACTTCAAAACAAGAGTACACTGGCAATGGCCATGAATCTTTGATCTAAAAGGAGACCCGCACGGAACCCAGGGACGTGTACCGAGGTGGAAGGTTACGAGACTTAACAACGAACTCCTCACAAACGTGATCGATGAAGGGAAGGACGCAATCCTAGAAATGACAAGTGCTGCTGAAAAAAGCTGAAGCTACGATGCACTTCATGCACCGATGCCCCGAGCCAGCAACTCAAATGGATCACGGAAAAGATCACGATGCCACCAGTGGAAGAAGAAGAAGAAACCCCCAGGAGACGCACTAGAAGAGTAAAAATTCGAAGATCATGAGAGCCATCAATACGAACAAAAAAGGAGGGGGAGGAGCTACGACAAGACACCAACAGCGACTCCTGGAGATTAGGCTATGAGATGGAAGACCATGGCTTCAGTCTACCGGCAGAGAAGATAGATATAGTCCTTCTAGCTAGGAGACAGATCCCGGCGACTGTGAAGTTGTTTGAAGTAGACCCGGAGGCAATAAACCGTAAAAATGTAGGGAAGCACCTAGTCTCCGAATTCACTTTTTGGCAGCAGATAAAGTCCTCATCGGAGCTGGCTGCAAAGGTCTCAACTCATGGTAAATGTAGGTGGTCCAACTGCAAGCAGACGAAGACTTCTTTGGTCGATCACGCATGCAATGCCAGGCAAGAGAAATACAGGAAACACAAGGCGGCAATATAGAGACGTGAAGCCCTCGAAGTAGCAGGCTCCTAATGTACGGTGTTGGAACCAGCCGTCCTCATAGTCGTGGAGAATATCACAACTTAAACAACGGCTGGATGAAGTAACAAATGCTATCTTGAGTCTTGTATGAGCAAAGAGTTTTGAAGTTCGGAACCGAATTTTTCATGGCATAGAATGTCAACAGAACAGGGGGCATACGGACATGATCACATTACCGGGAGGTTCCAGCAAGCTCCGCACGCCGTGAATGATGAAGATTAGACAAGTTGTCAACAACTCAAGACTGCAAGACATGTCGTCTTCCTACTAGAAAGACAGAGACTAGAATAAAGAATAAAGAATAGCTCCATTCTTACAAACCCACTTTATCTGTCGCTAAGCTTGATTGTAGAGCTTGATGCATTGGAATTGACGGAATGACTCTCAACATGGATCTTCAAAAAACTGCGGATGGACGTTGTTCATCTCCATTTGAGAACGATTCGCATGCTCCCACTTAACCAGATTCCCACACAAGGCCAAACCTAATGCCAAGTCTTACAGAGTTCCCCGGGTTCACAATGACAAATCCTCCAGTGTTTTGCACAAAAAAAATTTTTTTTGCAAACCACAAAAATTAATTCCCCCCTCCATGCCATCCAAGACCATATACCATCCATCATAGACAGCAACCTTCATCTTCCATTAAAAGTAATCAACTACCGTTGATCTGTCACTAAACTGTCATAAAAAATTATTTTAAACATCAAATCTGTATCCGCTATCTAACCTCCATTGTGCTTGTGTCAAAAAGACATAACAAATCAAATAACCATGCATGACTGTCATCATTAAAAAAAAGAAGAAAAAAACCGTTGTTGTCTGTCATTTCATTACGCGTGTAATGTCATAAACAATAGATCATAAAGTTTTACTCGTAATGGCGCTTGATGATAGCGCCAAAAGTAATTCTCAACCGATGACGTACAAAGAAATAAGGTTTTAGACTTTTACGACACCCCAGAAGTAGGCACTCAAATAAGGAAACGATGCATTGACATAAAGTGTAATCTTAAGACACCTTGCCACATGTGGAATGACAGATAAAGCCTAGGAAGGAGGTATTTGTAATCTTTACATGGAATAAGTTTGTGTTAGACAAGGTTAGCACGAGCGTATTCAATAGATATGCGAAGGCTTAAGAGAATACAGGCATTTAGAGGCAACAGAGTTCCAAAGACTCAAAGTCCATTCTATACTACGGCTTTCAAAAAGCATTTGATCTAGACTGCCCAACAATAACTTCGCTGTCGAAGCTGACCCCATGACGCTATCAAGGAGGCTGTTAAGAAGGAATCCGAAGATGAGGAAGAGGATGATTACTTAGGTCCGAGAGAAGGGGGCACATTCTGCAGCCTTTGAAACCCCCTTTCGAAAAGTCGTAAAAGTTCCCGTCAAGCTGCGGGCAATAGCTGGAGGAGTACTGTCTTCTACTAGTAAGTCCTTCAGTGGTGATGCAAACGATGCTACTGCACCTCCTCCCAACTGTAGTTAGCACTGGACACCACAGACCACAAAATTTGACTGGACTTCTGCCATTACAAACGGGTTCGAGTCCTGGTCCCGCTGGTCTTGTCTGAGGTTTTTCAAATTATTAATCTGTGCCCAAGTATGCGAGCGTAGGGTTCAAGTGAGTCAGTAACAAGCGCCCCCAAGTGCCCATGCAAGGGCTAGAGTTTCATCGGTCTTACCCCTTCTCGTGGAAACAAAATTTCGAATTTCAACTTCAAAATGGATATCGACACGCTATTAGTGCCTGCACCCATCGACGAAAAGATCCCTGCAGAAAGGAAAGAGCACCAAGTTGTGGATTCCTCTGAGAGTCTTTATAAGTGTGAGCAAGCGAAAACTGACCCCAGGTTTACGTCGCAAGCGGGAGTTAAGCTCCTTTCCCAGCCCAAGCGGTTATGTCACTCTCTCAGGAATGGAGCAAGATTCCATAGCAAGTGATAAGAAGGGCGTAGATGCTCCAGGGGGAGTAGAACTTCAGGCTAAACGTGATGAAGGGCACTCACAAGGGTATGAGCGCTAAGGAAGGGGCGAGTGTTAGGTGTCATGAGATCCAGGGAAGCTAAAGCGGGTCCTAGTGGTCTTCATGGGTTACCTGTGACATCTTCGGCTCCAGGTTAAGGTTTTGGTGGAGAAAAGAGGAATATAGAGGTCTTTCCTTAAAGCCCCCCCGTGGTTATCTGGAATAAACTACACCTAGCTGTGATGTGATAGATTTCTAAATGCGATGTGGTCAGTATTCCTTCGAAAAGAGGCAAACAGATCGAAGAAGCCTTAGCCAGTTCGGTCTTTGAACATATTTGGAAAAATGTTGACTTCCAGATTTTTGGAAGGTTTACGATAAAGCGGGGAGTGTACGGTAAAGACCAAATGTCCAGCGACTTGTAAAAGAAGAACCAGGCCACCACTCTCTGTTGCCACTTTGGAGGAGAGCTGCACTTAGAGCGGTCCCTTTGAAAAGACTACCCTTCAGAACAAAAGACCCGTATTTTATTGTTTTAGACTGAGGGTGGATAGAAAAAAAGTTCGTCAGCCTTGCGTCCAAGGTTTCCTATGCTGGATTGAAAGAATGTCAATCAGAAGGAACCAAAGGACGGCAAAAATGTCATGCTTGAGCAGATTTAACTACGAAGCACGTGAGGCTTAAGTTTAAGTTAGCTAACCTTAAGTAGACAAAGCCTACATTCTTTTTCAAAAACTTGACAAGTGCTCATCGCATGGATGAGTAGAACCACAATTCGACAAAAGAAATGACGTATGAGTCACGCATTCAAAATTAAGTCAAAGTTACCTTGGATTTATTTAACTCAAAAGCATTGGACGTCTAGGTGCAATCATAACTACCTCGTTGAAGGTCCATCCGAATGAAAAAATTCTGACGCCAAGTGCTTCGCGGATCACAGAACAGTCTCATCAAATCGGTAGTATTCACCTGTTTCAATTCATTTTTATAATTCGCAGATATTTTTTTGTGAAGTTTTTTTGAAAGCTTTCGGCAATATGAAGCTCGACGACAGTCTTCAAATACTTACTCAATGTGGCGCTACAGTCCGGGGTGGACCTGGGCCAGCCCTCAAATGCTGCACCGATAATTTTGAAAGAAGATCCGAGGCTGAGAAGTGATTAATTGACTGACAAAGTAAGGTACAATCTTAGGTTGTGACTTCCGCTTGATCTACAGGCTAATTAGGTTCCTTGTTCAACTGTTTAAAGATCTCCATCTGCAGACTTTGGAAGCAAAATTCCATTTAAGGATCGAAACACAAGTTTTCTTTTGGGGGATAAAGGGAAGGCAAGGATGTTTGAAGATCTGCATGTGCTCTATTAACTTGAGAACCACTGAATCGATTTCGATCCGCCTTATTTCGATTCATATTTCGATCCTCCATTCTGTTTCCTTAAGTTCGATGGGAACTTTAATGGTTTATAGCAGTTCAGGGAAAAAACCCCATCAACCTTTAACCCTTGGAAACTGTGACCAAGTACCATCGCCAATCTCAAAGATATAAAACTTGCAAAGTGCTCTCACAAAACTCGACGAGGTTTTCTCTTTTGTTTAACTCTATTGCGAAACGTCTCACGGCCCGTTGCTCCAAAAGTAAAACCATCTGTATCTTCAAAATTTTTGTTTTTTTATTGCCCCTGAACGAAACGCCGCCGGTTATTGACAATATACCGTTAATTACATAACATAATTCCATGTGTGTGTTAAGCAAAACAAAAAACAAAAGACGTGTGTGCCTCCTCTTAGTGTTAATAAAGTGAAACATACACCGCCGCCGGAGCACTTGAGAGAGTGCTGAAGCAAACGATCGTCAAAAGGAAAAGGAAAAGAGAGAGAGAGAGAGAGTTGAAAAGTTTTGTGTTATCTTTCCGTCATATCGATCACTTCCAGGTGAAAATTTCTCAATAAATACACACACACACATGCTGACAGTCTAACTGACGGGCTAAGTAGAGAGCGGATTTTCACTTTTTGTTTTCCATCCTCAGTCTTTCAACTGTAATTGTTGCAGATACTCTGAAAGTGTGCTGTGCTGGGAGGTACTATATACTTTCCATTGTCGTCATCAACATCGTGGTCGTCTCGTTGGAGTTGGTTTATTGTTTTGGTGAAGAGCTGAATTGCACACGTTTTTAATCCGTTGCGATGCGATGCGATGACGAACCAACACATGGTGGTTAGATGCACTTGAGGCTTTTACATTTTCTTTTTGCGAAATTTATGAAATTTTGTACAGTGTGTGCGACAGGAAGGGGATTAGGAGGCGGACAATATCACAGTTTGGAAGAAAGGGAAGTTTGAGAGCCTGTCCAAGGCTACGGTCTAGACTAGAGTAATAGAGAGAGAGCTCTTCAGGGGCTTCGAGGATCCTTTTGCCCATGTTTAAGCCGTGCAACCGAGCTTTTGCTTAAGCTATGAGATGCTAGGAGATCTTATGAGCTAAGTATGCATTTTGCCACTGCAGGACAGAGTATGTGCTTCGTCAATTCTTCCTCTTTCCTATAGAGTCGACAGGAATCAATGTCAGATAGTCCCATTTTCTTAAGACGCGGTATCTACGGTACCCAGTGACCCATTGGCTTTAAAGCTTCGCTCCGAACTGGTTGCTTGATATTTTTCTGTAAAGATCAACATCAACAGTCACCTGTGCTCGGTGCTTGGTCATAGAGACATTGTAGGAAAGTACAAGGCTGACGAGCTCGCCAAAAAACTCACTTAATTCGGTATTTTGCCAGAGGAACAACATTTAGGTATGTATAGCTGGATGCTATCAGCGCAACCAACCACAGATGGGGGCAAGGTGTAACTCGTTAAGTGTCCAGACCACTCTGTCCTAAACCATATCAAAAACGGTGTAGTCAAACTGCTAACAACCGACGTGTCTTTTCAAATGACTTTTGCATGAGCTGCAGGGACGAGGAGCAGGAAGAACCAAACATCTATTGTCTTTGTACCTGTCCAGCTCTATTCCAAAGATTGCTGGAACTGTCTGGAAATTCGTTTCTTCGACGATCTCAGCGATCTGCTGGACATTGACGTCAATATCATGCTTTCGGCTTTTTAAGAAGCTCTGGTTTGTTCAATTACCTCGAACGTAGGTAGAAGGTAGACGACAGATCCAGTGGTATCAACAATGGGCTTTCTTTGTTCTTAGCGTGTCTGTACACAGCTCAACGGATTCCCGCAGAATTTCAGCGAGCAAAAAGCTAGGCTTTCAAGAAAATAGAAACAGCCTCAAACGATTGCTTTACTACCCGAAAGGATAACTCCCACTGTTAGTCTGACAATCTCTCTCGTCGTCGTGTTTATTGGGCTGGGTTATGATTGGCCGCTCTAACAGAACCCTCAATGTAGCAGAAGATGTGGAATACCCCGATGTAGATGAAAAAATAAGCTCGAGGACGAGATAAAAGACTCAGGAAAGACATCAAAGTCATCGCAAATGATTGCAGTCGATAGGAATATTTTGTAAGAGGGCTTGAGAGGATGAGATCCAACGAAGAAGTATACAAGCTGCGTATTGAATGTTAAGGATGACTAGGACAATTAAAGTGAATGCTCCAGCCCGCAGATTCTTCGAATGCTGCCCGGAGAAGCAAAGCAGTAGAGGAAGACCTCAGTTCAGTTCGCGCGCACAAGTAAAATCCAACTTTTAGGGCAGCTATGAACCGTGCTAACTGAAAAAGCTTGTTGGTTAAGGAACTGGTTCTTCTCTGAACTGGAAGCCGCTTCTAATGGGGATGCCAAGACTAGACTAGACTAGAGTCACGCATACATTATGGACTTGAGCATTATCGAGGTCATGAAGGACCATAAAGATTGTTTCTGACTATGGCTCGGGAGAAGAGTCTCTTGTCGATGTTTTTTTTTCCTACTTCCATCTTTGGTGGGACACTGTGACAAAATATGCTCGGCAATTGCTTGATCTTTGAGGCAAAGTCGACATCTTTTTAAAGACTTTATCCCAAGCCCTGCCATGAAGCTTATCGAATTCGTTTGCGACTGTGGATAAGCCAAAGAAAGGATATTGAGTTTAAGATGTAAATTTTGAGCCTCGTTTGGAGGCCTTATCGGCAATCTCGTTGCTCCTTACAACAGGGAACATAATGGATAGTGACCGATATTGACATAACGATGTGAATTTAATCCGGGAAAAGCAAAAAGGAAAATCCAAGAGTCCCTGGCCTAACAAATAAGTAAATAACCACCTGTTAGCTTAGCTTAGACTTAAAATGATAGAAGATCAGAGCTTTTATCGCTGTCTATCTTTCTGACAAAATCTGCTTTTTGCACACAATTCTCTGCCTGAAAGACAGACAGAAGGTGGAACCGTCGATACCCTCACCGCCTCTGAATAGTAACTATTGGTGATGGGACCGATGTCCAAATGGACTTATGTACCTGGTTGAGACGAAAGAGCATACATTTCGTGCTATAAACCACGGGATTTAAGGATCTTTAATGCTTAACTAGACAAGCGTCATTGAAGTTGCACAAAAGATGAAGTTTTACGACGCGAGTTACGATAAACTTTTGAAAGAAACGCGGCCAAGAAGATCTTTCAAAGCTGCCATTGGGTGTGCATTCATATAATTAGTGATGCCTGTGAAGGCAAACCTTGAATTTTTTTAAAGACCGTTTAACTATAGGTGATTAGGTTGGTTCATAGCGGTGACTGCACTTATGTACAGCCTCACTCGGATTTTAAAGGATCCATTGTGTCTCCCAGTAAAGCATTGGTGATAGAAGGGACTACCGTTAGAACAAAATTCTCAGATCACACTCTTTCCTTAATTGTCTTAAACTTTGGTAAGGATATATTGGAGAAGTGGATTCTGAGTCAGTTGTTGGTTTCAAATTGTTGCTAGCTTGCCTAGGCTGATAGAATTTAAGTGACAGTTCGCGAAATATAAAAGGAAGGTCCTTTCATTAGATAATGAGGAGGTCCCTTATCACTGCGGCCACTAGCGGGCCTATTATGATATCCTCTTCTTTAGAGCTCCTCCATGAAGCCGGAGTGAGCGATGGGCCTTCAGATTATCAACATTCGAAGCATAAGATTTTATAAGATTTGTTACGAGTATTTCAAGCGTGAACGAGTAGTGAACATGAACTCATCTAACCACGTGCCATTCGCCTTCACATCACAAAAATACAATCACATCCTACCAACCACGACCTTCCTCTCACTTCATCTCAATCTTAAAACTCTCGACCAATGAACTTTAAGAACTTTCCTAACTATCCGCCCCCCTTCCACTTCCTTCACGCCACCACTGTGACTCGTAAACTCCTCCTCTGTGGCGGCAAATTAATCTGACATTGATTTTTCATTACGTCAATAAACAATTGAAGGGTACAATCATGAAACGTTAAAATACTAGCTTCTCTTCCGGGGTATACGACTACAAGTCTACAACGCGTAACATAATAATTTAAATGATAAACCTACGTTTACTACGTAGCGGTCCGTCGACGACGATGTTATCCCTGGACACCGATACACAGTCGACACTTCACCCCATATCGACTCGAACACACTACTAACACTCGTATTCATGCGTAATTATGATTCGAGTTCAACATTAAATGTCAATTCATTGCGAAGGTGACAGGCCGCACATTAATTGTCATTAAAAACAATTTTTAAAATTTTAAATAAAAAATAATTTCGCACAGTTGTTTTCGGAGCGTATGTACAGGGCCATGTGCTCAGCAGGCTCCACCACCGCCCCCCAAAAACTGGTTAACTACTTGCGATGTGTTCAAGTTTAAGGTAAACATACGTTTCGTCTCATCTAAACGCAAACAAATATTTAAATTTACATATAGATTCGCACTAAGGTCATGTTTACTAAAAAAAACAAAATAAAAAATTATGTAGTCATGTATATTTTTGTAGAAAAAAAAAAATAAAATCTCATGTGCTAATCTTATTTTTTAACGAATTTCTTGGCAAAAAATACGTTCGTTCCGTGGTCGAGATAGTTTACTTATTATCGACAAGGTGCTAAAGAAAAAAACAATGTTTGGGGTGTACTAAGTGTCAAGTGGTTTTTATTTTGGGGAAATACCGTGAGATTTGTGTATTTATTTTGACGTCATAAGTGGTGTTTTTAGTTTCAAATGACATTGAACTTAACGAATCGTTAAAAGAATTCACTAGGATGTTTTTTTGTCATCAAAATGTCACTTCTAGGATACTTGTCACATGTACTATACTCACTGACAACCCTGGTCACCATAGAACAGAATCGTTATCGCCTGATTTGGAACTACAAGATGTCTAACTGAGAGGAGCTTCAGAAATTGTTTGCATCTTTGGTTGACATACACTTTCTTATAGTTCACTAGCGCTAAAGGGGTTATGAATACCCTTACGATGCTATTCACACAGCTCTAGTGTTGGTGTAGTGATTTTGAAACTCAGGTGGTATAAGGTTTCAGTCTTTTTGCTTCGAGGGTTGTGTCCAGAATGACTGGGGAGAATTATTGGTACTGTTGCCATTGCTTATAATTCACAGTATTTTTTTCGAACATCCCGATGCCATTAGTACGATCAAAACACGTTCAAGCTATATGACCACCTATGCCTATGCCTATGCAATAGAGTTGACGTCAGTTTTTGTCGCAGTTGATCGACTTTGAGATTCGAACCTAGATCCTTCAGCGTGGCAAGCGACGATGCCGCCACTACACCGTGGCCACCCATGTGTTAACTCTTGCGTAGAAGCCGCCATTTCAACTCCTTGTAGTGTAATTTTGAATGTTCAGGAACATGAGCGTAACGAAAAGTGAAACACTTTATATTTTGTCACATAATCGTAGGCGTAAACTAAATTTGAGTGGAAGTAATTGAAGTTACTGTCATCAAGACTCCAGTGGGTCCTTGGTCACAACAGGGGACATTTCGAGGAACTTTGCCAGTACAGACGGTAGAAGGCTCGACCATGTCGATGCTCTATCGAAGGCAACATCTTTTCTAATGCAACAATGCTAGGCTAATCTAGCCTGCCCTCCATTCTAAGAGATCGAAAGCGTTAATTCGACTGAAAAGGGACCAGCTCTCGAAACTAACTAACGATTTCACATCATAGGCATGCAAGCTCACCATTTGAGTATTGTGTGCGACGTATTTTGCTGGAGCTGTAGAGACAAAGAAGAGGATGCTTTGCCAAGTGTGAGATTCCTCGATCTGGCTAATGTCTGGCTGATGGAATAGGGTTTCCCTTTCATGTGTATTGTTGCAGGTACGACAGTGTGGCGGCGTGTGAGTAAATTGGTCAGTGGTCTGTGTTAATTGCTACAATTCTGGTTGTCTTAGTGCAAGTTCTGTTGATAAGGTTGTGCGTTCTATCTGTCTGGAGATGGTAAAGTTTTCTGGACTGTTCCACCCAGTGTTGGCAATTGAGAGGAAGTGCTGAGAAATTCTTCTCTTGATGAGTCTAATCGTGGAGCAGACTAAATCCGTAAGCGTCGGCTCTCTCATTCCCATCTATGTTACTATGGGCGGAAATTCAGAGGTGGGAAATAGTTTCCTTACACTGTTCTACTAATTTAGAGGACATGGTGTGTAAATAGAGCACTTTGATGGCAGCTTGGCGGTCAATAAAGACTTTTATGTGGTTTTTGGTTGTGAAGCTGAAACTTCATATCTTGAGGCTTCTCTAATCGCTAGAGTCTGGAAGTTCGATTTGGATCCGTTCAGTTTCACTGAGAAGACACCAGCTTCAACCCCGCATTCTATCTTGAAGCACTCTGTCCTTTCCAGAAAGAAGACTGAGTTTGGGTATCGTGTAGTCAAGTATGACAACGGCTAAAGCCCTTGACAGCCGATTAAGTCTTGCTATGACCATATGGTTTCGTGGGCCAGAACTCAAATTCTCTGAGTCTAATGGCACAACACGAAACAATGTATTTGATGTGCGGGTCCAGGGGTAGAACGTTTAGGTGCATGTTAAGTGCTTGAGTCGGACTATATCGCAGTGCTTCTGTGGTTCTGGTACCAGCTGTTGATGTTGCTTAAGACGGGCCACCAAACGAGCGGTCCATAGGTAAGAATAAGATGAACTACGGCAATGTTCGTCTAGGGAACTATCTTAGAAAGCTCTGAACAGCCTTTACTAAGAAGATTGCCAAGATTCGAGTCATTTCAGGTTCACTGCACAATAGGAGTTCATGTAGAACGACATGGACTACCTAATGAGCAGTTAAGACTTAAGCTTCAGGAAAATTCAAAGTTCAGAACGACTAGCCCTGGATTTTTCAAAGTCGCAATTAACATAAGCATGAGACTGGTCCGCTATTGGCCTTGCATCCACCTCTGTTAACGCAGTTAGATCGGCAGAAAAGAGATGAAACCAAACTCCACTCATCCATACATCTTCAGAAACTCGTGGACAACAGATTCGGTCCTTGTACTGCCTGGCACGAGTGTTGTGTCACTCAGCAACATCATTACTATACTATTGGTAGACATGCCCAGGGATAAGGCATTCAACTTAAAGATTTCTACGGGAGCTGTATAGAGACAAGAAGAAAGATCAGTAGCCCTCTCTGGGACTTCTTTGACAAGGGTCGAGTCTTAAAGGACTTCGGTCAACCAAACCTAGTCGCCATGCACTGTTTTAAGCTTCTCTAAGGCTCTGTTACTTATAACGATGTATTTGACTTCAAAAAGACTAGTAAGAGTGATGAGGGAATTTTTGGGAAAATCTAAGGAAACTCCAACGAGTCCAATCTTGGCTTTGAACAAGAAATTAGAAGCTAAAAGAAGTTGTCTTCTATAAGAAGATGAAAAATGAACCCAGCACTGATGATGCCTCACCGCCTGTGCTGGAAATGAATCCTGAGCCTGAAAAAGGTTCTAAGTCAGTCTTTTTAGCTCCTGACTTATGGAGAGTCTCCATCTTAATCACTTCCATTTGCTGTCCTCGTTCATCCAGGGAATGTTCTTTCGCAACCGCTTGGTCCTTTAAAATAACTTTGACCATTCCTTGACAGTCTAGAAGTGGCAACCACTTAAAGGCCCTCTTGACCGAAGCATTGTTATCTATTCGTTTAGGATATTCGAGTCAGTGTGGTACGGGAGCATCTCCTTTATTTTGAAAGACTACAAGGCCAGAAAAGCGATTCAATTCTTAATGTTGTACAGTTTTGTAGGAAAGATGGACAAAGCTCATTGACGCTGTCTCTCCCTAAAGTCTTCTCTGGCACTTTTCCTTAAAGAAACCAATGTCTAGAACGAACCTTCAACTTTTGTCCAATCTTTCTTCCTCCAATCACACGCACACAAGTTCCGATGATACTTAGCATTCATGACCACAACTCCAGAGTAAACAATAACTTTACTAGTTTAGTTTATCCGTACAGTATTCGATTATAAATTGTTGTATCTCCTCCATCTCACCACGTAGGTTGAATTGCAATTACACCCAGACTAGCTTAGGTACACAGTCAGTACACACCATCCTCACTCATCATATTGAGTACAGGCACATGCCTTTTAAAAATAATGACACTATCCCACAGATACGAGGTATGTACACACAAGCGCTGTGCCAGTATCTATAGATACACATTTCAAAAGCCCCCTCATCATCATCGTAGTCGTCGTTGTTGTCGTTGCAAAGGCAAGGCAGGCAACCTTGAGAAGTATTTTCAAGGTGCACACACGTCAAACAGCGGTCGCGGTTCGGTTGGTCTGTCCGTCTGTCGATCGTTGTCGTCATCATCATCGCAATTTGTATTGAGATACTTTATTGTATATTTGCTGACGTTATACGATGGGATTGGCCAGAGAGTTGATCATATTTTTTCCCCATATACTCGTCGTATCTATGAAGGCGCATCTTTTTATAGAGTAGAAGAAGATACTTTATCTGCAGTCCGCGTGTCGTGTAAACTATTATTAAATCATTTACATCTAGATGAGATGCAAGAATTTCTTTTTCTTTTCCTTTTACGAGGAAAAAGTGATTAGGAAACGACACGCCCTTCCGTTCGTTCGTAAGGATTTTCCGGCAAATTAACTCTCGAACTGAAGGACATTTTGTATATTTTTTTTTTCTCCTTGAACTGTCGAACTTTGTGGGTGAAGTTACCAAGTGGCGTAGCATAGAGAGCGGTTGTTAATTAGGATAATTTGTAGCGAGATTTGTTTTGTTCTGTGGAACCAAGTAGCTAAGTTCAGTTCAAGGGCATCGTACCTTTGTTTTGGACTTTGGACAAACGAGGGAGGTCATGTATGTAAGCGAAAAATTTTTGTTGGACGCAAAAGATACACAAAATTTGTGGAATGAATGTTTCGCGTGTTCATCGTTTTTGGTGGGTTTCACCTTGAACGTCTGTTGACATATGAGCTGATAGCTTTGAAGGGATTCTTTGTGTTTGATGACATCGGTGGAATGACTTACATTGAAAGAGATTGCTATCCTTTGAGTGGTCGGTTAGGCGGGTGGAAAGAGTTTTGATTCATTTCGAGTAGACGCCTCAAAACGTGTGGCAATGCCAACTAATGAGACCAATGTTCCAACCGAGTTCCAATGGGATCATCTATACTACTGCCACGAAGGTTGGTTTGAAATAGGAGGGTGATTCAAGGACTTCTACTACAGTCGTCATCCATCAATTATGAGCCACCAGCGATAGTGTGTGGTAGATATTACCTTCTTGCGATTCCTGCTGGAGTAAACTAACTAAAGATGAGCGTCTGACTACACATGTGAAGTTGAACAATCAGATCTGCACAGAGGGAAACATAATCATAGCCAGCCGTCGATTCCCGAACCTTCCGGACTTGGCGGTCTCCAGATTAACGAACCGTCAACCAAATTCGTGCCAGACATCTTTCCAGTGACCTGGATAACCTTACTTATCGAGCAGCAAATATTGACTCGAACCACATCAAGCGCCTACAATCGTAAAAAACCGCCACGACCTTCGCCGACAGAATTTCCCTTAACCAATGGCAACACTGCCAGCAAACCATCAGAAGTGTCATCTCTAATGTGCTTGATGTGAAACCACAACGAAACTCTCGTCGGCAGGCACATGCAGCAAAGTAAGATGCGTCCAGGGAAAGATCGACTTCTTCAAACGAAGAAAAACGAAAATGAGAAGCGTTCTGTCGAGCTATGACAAACATTCAAGACCCGAACAGAGAACGGCGGGGATAAACAGGAGAAAGCTCACAGCACAGCCCTAGTCGATGCTGTCAGGCAGAATGAAGCGTTTAATTTAGACGACAGCCAACGATTCCGTCTACCCGACCAACAAGAAGTGAGAATTGCAAATTTTCAAGCTCAAAACCACCGAGGCTGCTGTGAAGCTTATGGCCTACCTACCAGTCGTTGGGGGGACACCCAACATTGACGAATCGGGCAGAACGTCACTGTGGACAGCTATATCATCGAGGTAGTAAGGGACATTGTCTACCTCGGCTCTGTTAAGAATGGCTTTTGTCAATCGCTGTTTCTTTGGATTGGCTGCTAAGCCTGAGTAAGACCTATTTCAGGCTGCTGAGACATGTACTCTATCTGAAGCTATCAAATGAACACCGAAGAGTCTTCGAAACCGGAGAGACAATGCACTTGACGAAGACCTCGCCTTAAGTGGAGCTCACAAGTTGAAGGGAGCCTCAATTGACTTGAAATGTCACAAGTCACTAACCACAACTGGAGGCAGTTAGCTTAAGACTGGGCTAACTTGAGAACTTCTGTAGCAAACTCTAGCGTTAACACATGGGTCTACGTCCAGCGTGTGCATTCCCCTGTGATCTCACACTTGTGAACCGAACTAGAGGTAATCCGGTTCGAAGGACCACATTTACCGAGTCTTGGTGGCCATCAACTAAATTCTAAGGAAAGTCTTTGCTTTGCTCAATGAAAAGACACTAGTCAGAGGAACAGTCTTTCGGAGGCTTCCTGTTCCACATTTCGACAGACAGTTGGACAAGTCATTTGGAGGTAGAACCTGCAGTCGAATCAACGATGGCGTCCACAGTCCCAGTTAGGTACTTAGTGAGCACCTTGTACGGGCTACTACGACGTACTCGAAGCTTAGACCTGCAAGAAGAGGTTAATTCAGCTTCTCGTCCTAGGAGTACATAATTGGGACCCTGCCCGACCACGGAAAACACAGCTAGTAATGAAGCAACAAGCCCCGGACGGTGATTGCATTAGGACAAGTGATGGATAGCCAAGGCCAAGAGTTTTCAAACCACTACCACCCGCATGTTCAGGGTGGTGCTCCACAAGGTTGGATACTGTGTCTTCTACTGTTTAGACCAAGCGATAGCAACTTGAACTAGGACCTGCTTGTAGTAAGCAAAGTTTTAACACAATTCCAAGTTGAATCACCTCCCAATGTATGACAAACTAACCCCCAAGTACCGTGTGAACGAAATGACCAGCAATGGGAACCTATTGGATGCTATTTCAACACCCAGTTCCAATCAGGTTGCTAATTAGTCACACATAACTGTATCAAAAGCAATTTTATTTGAACTATTTATAGAATTGCAATGATTTTGTGACACGTTGGTCAACTCTCACCAAGAGACCGTCGTCGGTCGTCGTTAGCTTAAAAGTGGGTCAGCGTCGATCTCAGTTTTACGCAATCCTGTGATTAGAGGGTGTGCTGAGAGGTATAAAAGTGAAACTCCGTCCGATCATGGGAATTGCTTTCATCATGCGATTGAATGGTGTCACTCTGATTTGGATTGTGTCATGTTTAGGCTTTCACTTCAATGCCTGTCCTTCCCGTTCTGAATTGGCAATGCCATCGATTTATTTCAAAACTTTAAACAAATTCATAACGGAATAACCTTGTAACTTCGGTCGGAAAGTTTAGGAAACCCTTCAAATTGACTCTAGCTTTCAACAAACCTTGTTAAGACTTGTAGTCTACTTGAAAGGTTAAGATTGACTAAAACTTCTTCGAAACCATCCGACTGCAATCAAACTTTCAAGATCAGAAGTCCTAGAGGCAGAGAAAACTTACTGATGGTGGTTCACGAAAAGCGATCTCTGCGAGCTACAGAGACAAGACGAAGGAAGAGAACACTCTTTACCTCCTTTGCTTCTTACCAATCTTTTTCTTCTGCTCGAACAACCTTGTCGATCGCTGGCCCTTATAGATACCAGAAGCCTTGCACACTTTAATAGAAGTTTCAACGATTTCTACGTGTAGGAAACCTTCACTATCCAACAGACCTATCCCTAGTCTAAGTGAACACATGAACCTATCGATTTAAACAGGTTCGTCGAGCTGGGATCTTAAACGGAGGGCTTTGACATAGAGCCGGTTCTTATAATTACAAGCAACAAACGGAAGGACTGTGTTAAATGGCAAGGTTCAACAGCGACTTAAGTCAGACCGAAGCTGGTGGACCTTTGTAAGGAAACAGAAGGCAGTGGCGATGGATAGGTGTTGAGCTGCGACATCGGCTTAAGTTGGACGGATCATCATCAACTTTCGATACGAACGCTCAAAGAGCACAGTCGTCTACGTCTAAAAGGTTAATCCATAGAGGATTGGGAAGGAAGGAAGGAACAAAATGACTTTCAAAAACATGTTGTCGCACTATGCTCCAAAGAATAGCGCGCTTCATAGCCACTCCGTAGCTGATAAGCAACTCTGCACCCGACTCGCTCTGAAGCCGATCCGTTGTTACGTCACAACCGACTCTTCACAGCTTCGTTTCCACTCCGTCAGCAACCGATCGTTTGGAGGTCATTGGCAATTCCGCAAACCAGCTTCGTTTCCATCGTTAGAATCTCTGTAGCCATTTCGCAAACGGATTAGTCTCACAGCACTAGGTAGCTTATTCACAAGCGACCCGTGGTAGCTTCGTACCCACTCCGTCCGTAACTTATCTTTTGGAGCTCCGTGGCCACCCCGCAAACCGATCGGTCGTAGTACTAGGCGACTAGTCCACAACCAATCTGTAGCAGCTTCTTACCCACTCCGTAAGCAACCGATCATTTAAAGCTCCTTGGCAACTCCGCAAAGCGATCGGTCGCAGCACGGTAGCCAGCCCACAACCGACTCGTACCAGCTTCGTATCCACTTCGCAACAGATTATTTGGAACTTCGTAGCCACTCCGGAACCGAACGTTACCAGCTTCCGATTCGCAAGGCATAGGTCAGGCTTAACATACTTACTTCCGCCTTTTTGACGAATTTCTTTCAAACCACTTTCCTCATCTTGGGGACTTTTAGGAGTAGTTTTTGTCACGTAAGCTTTCTAGACGTTAGAGCCTCATGAAGCCGATTATGAAACTTTCGTGTGACTACCGATTTGTGTTTTGGTGCTCGGGCAGGTTTAGTCCGATAACTTGTAGCCTGCAGTTCTTTTAGGAATTTTGTGACCTCAATCCTAAATCGTCAGCACGGCCTATAACTTTGACCTCCTACTCCTACATTGTACAAATGCGGACCTAGTGCAGACGCTTGTGGAACTCCATAGATTCTCCGTTGTTGGTGATGGTACCTTCTTTCCGAAGTTACTATTTCAGTGACTGCCCTGTTCTTAATCTTTAGACGCATCATCTTCGCTTTAAGACAAAACTGGGAACTAGAGGCGTTCATCAGAGTTCCAGTGACGGATAGGATTGGAGTTTTCCTTTTAAAATCAAGAAATCCACACCTCATGTGTGACCTCTTGCCTAACCTAACCTCCATATCTAATCCGTTGTTGGCCTCATACATTTTAAAACGACCACACTTGTCCCTGAGTAGTCCTGTCAAGGCTCTCACTTTCTGTTAGTCCTCCGAATAAGTATTGGAAAATTGAAATCACTTGGCAACAACGACCTCCCACTGTGTGTCCCTTGACTTCCTTTTCCGCATTTTTTTATTTTTTTTTTCTGTTTATTCTCTCGCTCTCCTTGCATGTCCCATGTTTGTCGTTTTGCCATGACACAGTACACGCTGGGTAAACCGGTATTTTATTATCTCTTAGGGTAGGTGCCAGTGGCAACATTCAGGTCACCCACAATTGATGTAATGTAACACACGACTTGTGTGATATCAAACTTATCGCGTAAGATATGCGCTTTGAATTCCCTTTTGGGACACACACACACACACATGCATGCGTTTCAGAGAGAGAAGGGGAATGAAGGTAATCATTCTCCAAATCGATGATGACCTTAATTTCCTCTCTCTAGTTGTTTTTTGTCATTCAGGGACATATGGTCCTACATGCAAGGCTAATTCAATTTAATTGCTGTGTGCGATGTCCCATTTGGTGAGCGAGACAGATGACCGCAGTCCTTGGGCATACTCGTATGTGTATGCAAAGCCTGTTCTAAAAATAATCATAATTCCAATTAGATAGATACCATCTTGACACACACGACGATTCTCCTGTCATGGCTTTCTGCCTTAATTAAACAGTCCAGCCAGCAGTATCTCGGTTTGCTTTAGCCTGGGACTTGGCAAACATTGGATCCTTTTTGCGGCACCGTTCGTTACTTTTCGTTTTGTTTACACTTTTCTTGAGAATTTCTCCCAGAGATACTCCCAGTCCCAGAGTCTTCTTCCTCTAGGAGTATTATCTAAAGCCGGTCGTCACATTCGTTTGGCGGATGCGTTTCGGTCTATTGACAGAGCCACACACACACACGCACACACTCTTCAGAGGAAAGGGAACGAGAACACGAAAGAACTTCTGATGAACTACCACCATCGTAGCGCCTTGGGTGGTCGGTAACGTCATCTTTCAGTCAGTCGTGCACCGGATCCCTTCATCTGGAAGTGCGGCAGCCGAATCAAATTGAAACTGGAGAACGATGACCGAAGATCGAAGACCGAAGACCCTCGTTACCACCTACCAGGATGTGTGTGGTGTACAGTGTTTCAATGTTTCCAATATATTTCTCTCATTGTCTGTCTGTCTGTCTGTGTCGGTTTGGGTCGATTGGGTTTGATGGTACTTGCTTCTTGGTTGACGGCCATTTCCTCCTCCTCCTCCTTCTCTATAGTCACAGACATTCACATACACGCACTTTGTTTGAAGGAATGTACTTGTCCTCTCAACGTTTTATCGTTTTTTATTTTCCAATATTAGCTCATGTACATGAAAATGCTGCAACCGAGGCCTGGACTGAGGCGACATAACGACGACGACGACGACGACGATGATGATGAGGAGAAGGTTGATGGTGGTCTTTGGAAGTGTTTCCCTTTTGGAAAATTAATTAAATTAGCGATCGGGCAGACGATGACAATGAATGGGAAAAGTAAATAAACTTCCACGGGTGTCAGCAGTGGGGAGTGGGACCTTTGGATTGCTGAGTCTCTGTCCAACAGAACTGCCGCCACTGTCACAAAAGATTCTTGTGAGCTACACTGATTCCATTCAAATCATCGATACTGTCTCTGATTTTCTGTTACAGTCCACGAGAACAAGAGGATCTCGAGTTTTGACTGTCCCACTCCAATAGGAACAGTTGGAGGTTCTAATGAAGGAAAGGAGGCTCCCAACATCTACTTGTACCTCGTTTCATCTAAGTGAGATGCCTTATTGCTGTCCCCATCTTTAGAGCCACTTCTCCAGATGCTGTACATGGTTTTTCTGTTGGAAGCCACCTCTAGATTGACAATTGTTAACCGCTTCCAGTTGCGCACTCCAAGTTGGTTAGAGAAAGCTACTCGGTCTGATAGTCACTTTAGGTCTAGGAAGTCCGAGGTACAGGTTTGATAAGGGCTGGGTATGAGTATTCTGTTAATTTGGTCTTTGGGAGAACTACGACAGGCTGGAAAGGGGTGCTACTGAAGGACGCAGTATCGGTATAAGCGGGTCAAGGATTCTAACAACTTCATCTGCACTAGTTACGAGTCTTGAGGAGCGAAGACTCTCTAAGAAAGATCAACTACAACGTTGATTTGGTCAGGAAAAATGAGTCTTCCTTGAGCCTGGTTGTAGCTAAAGCTTGGATCCCCCAGGTGGTGTTCGAAAGATTGTCACTGACAAAGAACCAGGTCAAGTAGGCCAGCAAACGAAAATACGCATCTAAAAGTCGTCTTTTCGTTTAGACAAAGTTTTGATTCATCGAGACGCCTTTCGATGTTTCATTTGGCTGAGCGTTACCCGATTAGAGCTTTA
Source organism: Criorhina ranunculi (assembly GCA_951813785.1). NCBI lineage: Eukaryota > Metazoa > Arthropoda > Insecta > Diptera > Syrphidae > Criorhina > Criorhina ranunculi. Next base: position 34,565,686 of record OX638381.1, on the reverse strand, counting down.
AACTGTTCTATTAAGTTAGAGGTCGCCCATTAGGTAGGACAACAACCACTTAACTTGAATACTGCGTGCGTTATGACAATCATCATTAACTCACACCATGTGAACGCTCCATTTATTGTTATTGCGCCCATTGAGCTGGTTTCCTATCACCAAATTGATTTGCGATGACTCTCGTCCTTCGCATGGAATTCCAAAATTGAATATTCCATTAGACAAAGCACCAGTTCCGATCGAACCTCTGGCACCTGTCTTTCCTGGTCGTTACCTTACATTTTTCATCGCCGCAAAACCACTTGATATCGTTTTTTATTTTTTTTTCTCCGCGTTTTTTCATTGAAATTATTATTTCACCTTCCTTCGTCCCTCGCACATCCAACACAGACGACAGCCTAAGGCGCATATGTCAGTTTTTATATGGATTAGTGGATATTTATGTCAAATTATATTGAGTTAACCTCATTAAGACCGAATGAGGGAGCATAATAGAGTCATTGAAACTCACTCGCATGCATGAATAGATACATAGATACTTTCATAGGTACACCATGTGCAGTATAAGTAGTTATGCCATTTATTAGCTGTGTAGTCGGAGTTGGTCGGGGGGAAACAGAGAATTGGGACACGTACATACCTTTATCAGGACACGAATGAATGAATGAATGTGTGTGATAAAATGTAAAAAAAAAGGGTGCGCGTTGTAACCACCCGTTAATGATGATAATGGCGGCCACGACAACAACAAAAAATATGTCAGCCGATGACGGGTTGCCTAATTGAAGTTTTTTCCCTCAACATTTGCATAGTCTTTAGCCAAAGGGTGGATATCTCTGGGGTCTGCATATCCCAAACCGACTTATCTGACTTGTCATGGTAACTCTCGTCCTCAGAAATTTGATATCTGCTCACTTGAGACATCGAATCGATTTCAGAGAGACTGTACTGTACACGTCATAACGGTATCAATATCTTATTAGCGAAAGGCATCCCCTTTGCCATGAGGATGAGGGTGAACCCCTTGACAGGATTGTCTATAGAATAGATGGGTAAAAGTGGATCAATTTCAATCGATTCACATTCCTTCCTCTGACGAGAGGGGGAGAAGGATATGCTCAAGGAAATTTGTGAAAGTGATTGGACGTCATTAAGGAATTTCGATAAGTTAAGTTGGAAGTTTGAGAATCTCATGAAACTAGATCCTTTCCCATCCGGTATACGTATCATTGTGGTGAACAAAACTTTATCAAATTGGCTGTAACAAGAGCCTTAGACATTGTAAACGTAGAAAGTGGGGTGGCACAAGGCTCCATTGTTGGACCTACACTTTTTTATGAAAATTTCTTTGAAGCCCTGCTGGGTACCGAAGTGCCTTTATGGGTCTCATTTGTTGAGCTTGTTCAAATCGATCAAAGACCGAGATTTGGAATGTTCTCACGCAAATACTGTCTAAAAAAAACCAGTGAACGCCCTTCAAAAAGTCCAATGTAAATGTGACGAAATGTGTGACATATAGCAGAGTCTTGCCGAAACCTAAGTAAGTCAATACCTAAGACCTTTTAGCGAGATGCTCAAAGCCTAAAACCCACTGCAGTACCCATGGTGAGGACGGTTACTTAATCGTTCTGTCAGTACAATTCCGGTACCAAAGAGACCTCTAAAGACAACAAATCTAACTTCTAAACAAGGAAAAAAATAGGGACAACTGAGAGCCGTGCTTCTATTGTCATTCTAAGACGATCCTCCTACGGACTCAACCCCAAATGGAACACAATTTCAAGCACGCTACTGCCTGCGGAAGCATAGAGACCATCTCGACAGACAACTAGCCAGGTAATTCCGTTTGAAAACAAAGATTCTGAAGGCTCTTCTGACAAAAGCCTATCTGCTCGGGGCACTGTACTGCTTCATGTGCTTCAAGTCGCAGAAGACATGAACAAGGCCAAAGATCAGACGATTTTTGCTCTACAGAATGAGCAGCATGAGGAATCTTCATATTTGACCTGAAGGTACGTCAGAAGCTCGAGAACCATTCCGTGCTCTTCCTTTTACAATAGAGGTATTGTTTGACCAGAGTCGTTGGTTGTGTAGCTTCCTAAAGAAGAGAACGGGCGGTTCTAGATCTCAAACTTTAAGAGGTTGATTGTGAAAATCATAAGTAAGTGCCTAGAAACAAGCAAACGTCGAGTTATAAGTGACCTCTTTAGAGAAAGTTTTAGTGAGCTCTATGCACAGGCTCAGACAGCCCTAGATATGAGTATTTTGTCAATTTGTTCTTTGGGGCAAGAACGACAGGTTGGGAAGGTTCTACTAAACCACGCATTAGTGGTATTTTCGGATCAGGAATTGTAACAATTTCGTCTGCACTAACTTTCGAGCCTTGAGAAGCTAAGACTTTCTAAGGAACAGCGTACTGGTTATCATCGCTCACAGCAAAAACATTTCTTTCCTCGTATCAAAAGAAATAAGGTCGGAACGACTCAGTTGCTAGAGTGTAGAACTGCTAAGCAAGCTGACAGAAGTTTGAATCTCAGTACCTATCGACAGGCAATAACGAAGCCTCCGCGAGTATAAATTCTTAATCTGCCGTTCGAAGTCGGCAACAAAACTGTAGGTCCCTTCCAACCGTGTGAAAAATTTAACAAACGCAACATGAATGGTTGGGAGAAGCTAGGCCTTGGCTCTCTATGAGATGTCGCGCCAAATATTTGTATTTAGAGGTCCTTGTAGGTCCATTCCACGTGTGCGAAGAACCATGGAACCATTTTGTGCTATACACTGCGAGCTTAGAAAAAGTTAGTGTTTTCCTTGACTTTTTAGACTAAAAGTTAGGTTAAGTCTGGGAGTAGATTACGGACGTAAAAAGTTGTCGCTTTCGAGAGGTTGAAGCGACTTCCCTTGGGTATGGGATTACTTTAGACCTGCTAGACTGGAGGTAGTTTTGAGACCAATTCCGCTTATTTATGACGAAGGTCTGGTCGATTTTTAGGGCTTTTCTTAAAATTTAAAGGTTTAAGCTTTATGTCTCAGTAGGCAAGGGAAAGAAAGACTGCAAGCCTCGTCTAGAAAATTAACTTTAGCGTGAGAGTAATTTTGTTGTCAGAAGTCATCTGCTTCAGCGTTTATATAGAAGCTTCTGAATCTAAGCGCTGCCCTTCCGATAAGATGCCAATATCGACATCTCTGGACTTTGAACCAAATTTGTAGTTACTAGACTCCGAAAGAGATGCAGAAGAAGATGAACAGATTACTCACTCACATCTCTCTCACAATATCTCTCAAAAGTTTTGATGATTTCCTGTAAACCTTCGTGACTTAAGCCCCACTTACTTCCTCATAACAACGACTTATATAAAATTAACAACTTAAGTCATTTCTACAAACAATGTTAAGCCCACGTGACATCTACATCAAGCCCGGAATGCAAACGAGCCATTAAATAGAAACGCTATTAGAGTTGACGTTCTAAGTGAAATATTTTTACGAGCCAATAATTGACGTGCTAAAAAAACTGTTAAACAACTTTACGTCATCAGATGAGAGACTTTTATAAAGGTGTTAAGTGAAAGTTGTAAAATTAGTTTTCCTACTTACAAATTACAAGTTGTTGATTTGTTGTACGTACCTGAAAGAAAAAAGAAAGAAAAAGTTTGGTTAGGTTTGGTTTATATAAGCTAGATGTCACTCTAAATGGCAGGCTTGCTAAATTGAAGACCTTAAGAAAGTTTTCTATCGAAGACAACCACCACCTTCGTGTCCAAAACAGGAGATTATAACTTATCAGCACTGGAACCAGGAAGAGTGCCTCTATCTACAGGCACTAGGCTGTACTCTAGATTTATTGAGCTTCACGACTTGAATTTTTATGAGTCTTCACACCTAGAAATAACCAGGGTTATGATGAAGAACGTACCCAAAAGTTTAGGGCAGCCATCAAGCCCGAGTATGCTCAAAGTCTTACGGAATCACCCTTCAGATGCCCAGTATTTTGTGCTTGATAGCCCGGCTTAACCTTTCAAAAAAGGTAGAGAGACATTGATGACATTTTTTGTCCTAAGAAATCGGGAGATGTAGTCGTTGAATCATAGGGACAAGCCTTCATGAGGAACAAAATCGAGCGACTATTCCGTAATTCTTGTCCAGAAAATTAGGTTTGCAAAGAAGATCTGGTATAGGTCCTCCATCAGAAGCGAGAGACAACAGAAAACCCGAACTATAAGTGGGAAGCTTCGATAATAAGACTGCTGATCCAAGCTTAAAGACTGTCATCGTACCTTTTTGGAGAAGTAAGTGAGTGGACATGACGAGTAAGACGAGTGCTTGAACTTTAGCAATAAGCCCACCGCGTGTTTCTAAAAAAGATCGCCAACCACTTCACACGATGTTGGGCCCCTAATCAGAGCGACATTTCAAGAACTGTGCAGCCGAACTCTCTCCGAGCTGGTCGGAGACGGTCGTTGGTTGAGGCCCAGGTCCACCCCGGACTGTAGCGCCACCTTAAGTACGTGCAGCCGAAGAAAAAATAAAAGAAGGCTCTCAAAGTACAGACAGTAGGAAGCTGGACCATGTCAAAGCGCGTATGTCGTGAAATCGATGGTTTATGTCTCGGATGGAAACGATTCAGTTGGCTGTCTGCACCTGGTTGTGAGATATCAACAGATGACGAAGACTTGGTAGCAAAACAGGAAGAACTGAAAGGAAAAATAACAAGCTCCATACAAGACAAGAAGCTCCGCGAAAGAATTGACAGATATAGACGGTTCCTGTCTCGGATGACAGTAATTTTTTTGTAAAACCGAAAGGAAACTTTAGGAGACTCTCGCGGCTATGGTGCTCAAAGAATTGATAGATATCCATGGCTGGGGTGCCCTGGAAAGCGTTGACAATTATTCACGGTATCTGCCCCGGATAACGTAAGAAACGGAGAAGGCTTTCTTTAGCAATGGCGAAGGATATGGAAGGTTTATGTCTCGGATAACAACTTTGTCGCAAGATAGAACGAAAAATTCCATCGGTTTGTATCTCGGATGACAGTAGTAAAACGTGGAGAAAACTCAAGCAAAATGAAAGAAGCTCTCTAAACCCATAAAGGAATGACAGAAATGCAATGCACTAAGTTTGCATGACTTTGCATTTTATCAACAGTGAAGCTATCAAGTAGATTGATACCCAAACACTCATTACAAGTAAACAAGCTCCCTCACTGCACCGAGTTCCCGTTTACAATGCAATGACACATCATATTTTTTCCCAGGCACGCGATAACTCAGCATGGAGATGACTTTGTCTATTCCTTATCGTCTTGAAACAAACAGCTCCCGCTCCCGCTTCTATGTACATATGCATCAAGTGCAGTCTGAGCACTTAATCATTAATCACACAGCGTACGCGGTACACTGTCAAACACACCTACTTATCAATCGAAGTCGATGTAATCGCATTTGTTATCGCATCGCGGTATCTTTCTGTAAACAGCATTCCAAATCCGAGTTGTCATTGTCCAGTCGAAAACGATCTGGAATCAGTTGAACGCAATCGTTAAGCAAGTGCGGAGCCCAAAATCAGAAATGTTTTTTCTAATTCTATTGACATTGGTCACTGCGGTGGCGTTGTATGTACGCCATCTTTATACGTTCTGGCAGCGCAAAGGATTCCCAGTAGATGGGTCCAAAGTACCCTTCGGATGTCTGGAATCGGTTGTGAAACGTGAAAAATCCATTGGAATGGCCATTCATGATGTTTACAAGAAAAGTACCGACAAATTTATCGGCATCTACCTGATGTTCCGTCCAGCACTCCTAGTCCGTGATGCAGAGTTGGCTCGAAATATTCTCGAAAAGGATTTCGCCAGTTTCCATGATCGTGGAGTATATGTCGACGAGGGGAACGATCCGTTTTCGGCGAATCTTTTCGCTTCAAAAGGTGAACGCTGGAAGACATTACGCACTAAGCTAGCACCGTCCTTTACATCGGGCAAGTTGAAGGGTATGTTTGGCACAATCGATGATGTCGGCAATAAGATGTTGGATTACCTAGACCAGATCGTCCCGAATCAGGGAGAAGTCACAGTTGAGATGAAGGAACTATTTGCCAAGTAAGATGGAGCTTCGTACAAGTAGTCTTGGAATTTTATTTTTGGATTTTTTTTTTTGTAGATACGCGATCGATATCATTGGATCGGTGATCTTTGGCTTGGATATCGACAGCTTCAAGGATCCGGAAAATAAATTTAGCACTGTGGGTAAAATAGCTAACTTGCCGACAGTGATGAGCGTTCTAAGAGGAACTGCTACGTTTCTATTTCCAGTGTAAGTCGAAGTTGAATTTGAAATTCAAAATTTCTTTTTACGAACAAGTGAAGTGTTTTTGAAAGCTTTTGACGTTATCTACTTGTGACGCAAGAGGTCTCTTCAACTGTTGAGTGCGACTTGTGAAATGTCATACGACGTGATATTATTGTTAACCCTCGAGACATTGTTGTGACGATTAGCAGTGATAGAATCCGATAGTACTTTTGAAAAAGCTGGTCACACCAAAGGTTTCCAAACCTCCCAACCTTTTCTTGGCATCCATCGTGTGGCATAGGGCTTTAAGATTGTCTTCGTGCTTCCTGAAACTAATCAGCTTTTGGATATCTTAAGTCAGACTTGAGTAAGTGGATTCTATTGTGATCGCATTCCAAACTATACGCTTACTTCATCGATGTTGATTCGTAAACTTTAAAATACTTGGCTCAGACCTACTAGTTCTCAGATCAAATTCAGCTAAAGTCCGCTTAACCAGTGTTTAACGGTGGATAGATCTTTGAGTGAAGTTATCATAGTCTAACGAATTCCAGTCCAAAAAACTAGTAGCGGTCGAAATAATCAATCTTGTGGTACATCGATGGCTTATAACTCGAAATTAAGTTACCCGTGGAAGACTTAAAAATATTCATAAGTCTGTCACTTTGCGGGAAAAAATGATGCGAGGGTAGATTGTTTCTTCAAATCCAGCTGTTCCTTGATTCTTCATAGTCTCCGGACTTTCTACTAGATTACCAGATAGACCTAAGCTCAATTTTCTAAGCCGATCTTCAGAAAAAAAAAAGATTTCTAAGACTCTTCGCTGAAAAGTAGGGACTTCGACTTTGCTTATCGGCACGCGGGTCAATATTTGCCACTTTTGTCAACGTTTTGTCCTTGTCCTTGTGCGCATCATTTTACAAGCTGCTTCCACAGATTTGTGTGCGAAGTAATCTGATCTATACTGCAGATTTAGCTCTTTTAAGTCAAATGAAACCCTTAATCGGTATCAAGGTCTACTCTTTTGCACTGAACACCTAATTGAAGGGACTGAAAGACCTTTAAATTCTTGGAGTCTTATGAATCTTTGACCTTAAAGCCTTTTGTAGACTTCCAGATACATGCAGTGTGTTCCAAGCTGAGGCACTATGTATGCACAATTATGTTAGACTGTGCTGAATGCATGCACCTGCGGAAGAGAGGAAGTTGGGTACCTTTGACACAAAAACACGTAAATTTGGACTTCAAAGCACCTTCGTGCGTCGTTAAGGCTATAAAAAGAGTCAAAACTACGAAAAAGGCAGACCGACTCAATAGGACCACGGAATTTAAGACCGCTAAATCACAGACAAACTCTGTAGATCCCTTATACCGACATGTGACAGCTAACGATAGCAATATGTATCCTGTCCGGTCCCTCTACGGAAGTATACGCTAAGACGGAGAAGAAAATATGGCCCGCATTCTGTGGGAATGTCAAGGAATAAGAAGCAAACGAAGAACACTTCCAAGGTTTAGGAAGAACAAACGCTGCGAGAGAAGAGAAGCAGTTTCAGTACCTCTTAAGGTTTTCCATTTCTTCCGATGGTTAGGATGCTTAGTGTTTTTACGACAACATAGGTTAGATAAGGTTGTGAACCAGCAGTAGGTCCATTGTGACACCTCAGGATCTAGGAGGAACTCCTTCTCCTATTCGTCGAACCAGTGGAAGCTAGGTTTTTGATATCTTGTTGTGCTAGGTCTCCCAGTTTACAAAAAAAAAAAAAAAAGGCACCGAGATGGTCCCGTCTTTTAAGAGAAAGCGCTGGACATGTACAGAGAAGATGGAGCATTATTTCTTCCTGCAGCTTCTGCAAAAAACATTTGGAGGAAAGCCAGTCGAGTGGCATGTCAACCTATAGGGCAATGCCCTGTGATGACACCTAAAGTGACTCTAGAAAGTCTTCTATTTAGTGAGATCAATCTCTTGGACCACTTTTGGTCTTTTAAGGACTATTCCGGCATTTCTATCGTACACATCTATGCGCAACGACTTGTCTTGTAGTGAAAGCCCACTTCTGACACCTCCGATGTAAGTTCCTTCATTCCAACACAAATGTTTATTCGATTACGACTTGAAAACATTTAATTTCATCAGGAGGCCACTTCTGACACCATATTTTCCATCGTAAGGTGTCAGAAGTGGGCATTTGTCGAAAGTAAATCCTTTTCTCTTTCCATCAAAGATTAGAAGAATTCTTTGTCTTCATTGGAATAAAGGATCAATCGGTTGAATATATGAAAGATATCGTCCGCAAGACTGTCGAATACCGTGAGAAGAATAACTTTAACCGCAAGGATATCATGCAGTGTTTGATTCAACTTCGAAACACTGGTAAAGTGAATATGGATGACAATATCTGGGATACTGAATCCGTAGCTGGTATGTAAACAACCAAGGCTCTAGATCACAACTCACCACTTCTTTCAACTTTAGATGGCTTAAAATCGATGTCAACAGATGCCATCGCCGGTCAAGCTTACCTGTTTTATGTGGCTGGTTTTGATACAACCGCTTCAGCATCTGCCTTTACCGTTTATGAATTAGCTAAGTATCCAGAGATTTTAGCCAAAGTACAGGAAGATATCAAGCAAGCACTCGACAAGCACGATGGAAAGATTACATATGAGTCCATTCAGGATATGAAATATCTCGACTTATGTATCATGGGTAAGTGTACCGGATCTCTCCCTCAAATCCTTTCGAACTAAGAACCTCTTTTCAGAAACAATTCGAAAGTATCCTGGTTTACCGATTCTCAACCGTCAATGTACCAAGGATTATCCGGTTCCAGGCTCGGATAAAGTCATCAAGAAGGGAACACCAATTGTTATATCTCTCTTCGGCATCCACAGAGATCCTGAATACTTCCCTGATCCAATGAAGTACGATCCGGATAGGTTCTCAGAGTCAAATCGAGACTACAATCCAATTGCATACATGCCATTCGGTGAAGGACCTCGACATTGTATCGGTAAGGATGGAGGCTTAGGGAAAAAAAATTTAAAACTGATTATGGTTTCCTTTTAGCTCAACGAATGGGAAAAATCAACGTAAAGGTTGCTCTAGCCAAGGTCCTGACTAATTTCGCCATTGAGAGTGTTAAAAAGGAAGAACTGGAAATTGATAATTATTCTGTGGGTATAGTATCTAAGGGTGGAATCAATCTGAAATTAAGAAAGAAGAAGACCACAAGTCAATAAAGAAAGCATAACCATTCGGTTCTTCTTTTTTCAAGCCGAGTTTAGGCTGTTAGCTTCTCAACTAAGTTCCTAACTTGAGGCCCTCACATGTAAAAAGAAATTTTCGAAGGTCTAAGTCAACGAAAACGGGCTTGCAACTCTCTTATTTAAACTTCGTGACAGGCCGATGCTTAAAATGGGTGAAAAGTTCCTAAAGGAGTCAGCTTCGGTTTTTCCTGGTCAAAGCGAAAGTCTCTGACTTCATCCTTCCTAACTTCAACGAAGAAACATTTTTTGTATTCTCTAGCATAGCACGAGTCGAGGAAGCATGTCTTATAGCCTTCTACGGCTTCAACAAAGCTTTTGACAGGAATTGGTGGATTAAATCCAAACGAACGGCCCACAAGTCTGGTCGCCAGTATCAAGCAAAGCGTACAACGTTTACTGATCGTTCGGTGAAGGATTTATCCTGGAAACTCGACTCCAAGCAGAGTACGTATTACAATCCAAGAAACTGTCCACGTCTTTAAGAGACAATTCAGACGAAAGCTTCAACTTTCGAAATTGAAGACACAGATTCCAAACTGATAGAACAAGGTCGTAACGAAAGCAGGGGCAGTCTTTAGACAGATACAGCAGATTTGATGACCTAGCCAAGCGGGATCGATACTTCATTTGGTACGAAGATCCCAGATTCCCTAGACGTGTATTAAGAGAAGACTGTTTTGACATTTGCATTCGCAGAAGCTCACTACCTATTTCTCAATTTAAACCTTAAGAATGCCTTTAACTCTGCCCTACACCCTATGGGATTTATAAGGTCTTGGAGAGCCCTCAAATTTTTTTATTATTTCGCACGCAGAGTTGTTTAATGTGAGGCTGATCTTCAAGGAGCACTTAGGCTTTGTCAAAAAGCCACTTCTGACAGCTTACTAACTCTAGAGGAAGACCCAACCCTAGGTGAAGCGGAGAGTTGGAAAAGCTAACAATAGAGCTGGCTGAAGAGGTTCAGTGGTTAAGACCCTGGTTCATCCAGAACTGTAGCTAATAATTTACCAAGATTCTACATAGAGTGTGCGGAGCAAGAAGTTATCTCAACGAGGAATCGAATGCCCAATGAATTAGAATTTCGAAAACGTTGACATGCCTAGAAGTCACTTCTGACACCTGCAATGTACGCATCCTATGAAGCCAACGGCACCAAGACTGCACCTAGCGGAATGCAAAGGAACCTACTATTGAACCTACCTTGTTGTGAGCCAGGGTCAGGCCATCTTCAGTGTATAGGTGAAGAGGTAAGCTCACGTAACAGCCTACAAAAAACGAACTCATGTGAATTGAATGTAGACGGCCATGTGGCCAGTATTCCCTGAAACTGAGCTAAATGATCGAACAAGCCTTGATCAAGGCGATCTTCTCGCACATTCAATGCAATGAAGGCTTACATGCGACCATGTTTGATCAGGAAGTACATGTTTTCTCTGAAGGAGCTGCACTACAAGCGATCCCCTGAGACAAGATACTCAATAGACGACAGAAATCTACCGAACTTGCGTTTCTGAAGAGGGAAGGTAGTCCTTTGGTCTATTTGGCGAGTCTATACAAACAGATGGAGTCAATGGGAACCCAGCACTCTTGCAAAAGAAGCAGCAGAAAAGGTCGTTCTTTGAAGCAGGCGGGTCTAAGCCAAGGCGTAGGGGTAAGGTGATGGACTAAGCAAAAGCTGTACAAATGGTTCCGTAAGCGAAGAGGACGCAGAGAAGATACATCGGAGATGTAGATGTGGTCCAAAAAGTCAAAACACCTCGACAACACTGGCTTGGACACTTCAAGGAAATGGACATTAATGCTCCAGCCAAGAGGAATTTTGGAGTCTCAGCGCTCAGATTCCAACTTGAATCTCCATTTTAAGTAACAAGTTGTTGTGGATGGAATGAAAGACTACTGTGTCTCAGGCAGAGTGAGTAAGTTGAAACAATTAGATCCAAGCACGAGTGACAATTACAATTTGGGGTGGATTTGGGCTTCAACCAACTACCGTCTCTAGCCAGTTCGATCGTTACCTAGCTGCCTCCAGTTTCATACGCCAAGTTGGTCGAGTCGATTCGAATTTTCTCAAAACCGAGTTAGCACACCTAAACACTGAAGAACCTCTCTCGTGAGACTTCAATCCGAAAGTAGTATACCGGCCATACCCGTCCTAACAGGCTGTTGGAAAGTACTCGAAAAGGTTCGAAGAATAGGCTGTAACGACTTTGACTCTCAATAGTCATCTTCTCTAGTTACAGAGCCTAAAAAGAAACAACGGTCCCGTCGCCATTCTACCTAGAAGGCTTGCCTCGAAAGAGCATACGAAAATCCACTTTCCCTACAACTTCCGATGAATCTCCACTTCGGACAGCGAAACGTATTTAGACAAGGCTTTGCCCTATCTTTGATGTTGAATCTCCTCCTTAGATGGTCATTAGTCCAAGACGGTTCAAGCAACCATTTGCCGATTTGCTCACGAAAGACTGCGTGGAAAGTTACCAAACAAAAGGTCAGTTTGTAGGATCACTACGCAAGGTCTCTCTGATTTTGATTCAATCGTTATCATCACGATGAACGTTTTAATTTCTGAATTTTATAAACTTTTCTTGTGTGTTTTTAGGCGCTTTTGCTGTTCTGAAAGGCTCCCTTTAAGATTCCGCACGATCGGGAACCAACGCATGTATCTATCAGTCTGTGATAGCAAATCTTATTGATAAACGCTACGATAATTGTATTTCACAACAACCCTGTTGACTTCAGTGTTTTTGGCGACCCAAAATTTTACACGTTCATTCGTGTTATGTGATGAAATCCCACTTCGTTTACCTTTGCTTAAGGTGATTGGCCACGGGTCCAACTAGATAACAAGCTAGAATCTAGCACTCACACTATGCCACCAACGTATTCATAGGTCGAAGTAATTTTCAGAGAGGCTACTCTGCAATTAGATTCGCCTGAACTACCCAGATGATAACGTAGATGACTTGCCTTTTTGCTATCATCTTGAGCCAAACAAGTTCCAGCAGCGAAAGCCCAGTTGACCAGCACACTTAGACAGCCATCCATGGGAGGGAATGTGAGTTGATGTTGTCAAGTCCACGCCTATCCAGAGTTAGTTAATCACAAACAGCAAACAAGTGCGGAGCACAGAAATCAGAAATGTTATTCCTAATTCTTTTGACTTTGGCCACAGCAGTGGCACTTTACATACGCCATCTGTACACCTTTTGGCAGCGCAAAGGATTCCCAGTAGATGGGCCCAAAATTCCCTTCGGATGTCTGGAATCGGTTGTGAAACGTGAAAAATCATTTGGAATGGCCATTCATGATGTTTACAAGAAAAGTACCGACAAATTCATCGGCATCTACCTGATGTTCCGTCCAGCACTTCTAGTCCGAGACGCAGAGTTGGCTCGAAACATGCTCGAAAAGGATTTCGCCAGTTTCCATGATCGTGGAGTGTATGTCGACGAGGAGAAGGATCCGTTTTCAGGAAATCTTTTCGCCATGCAAGGTGAACGCTGGAAGACACTACGCACTAAACTAGCACCGTCCTTCACATCAGGCAAGTTGAAGGGTATGTTTGGCACAATCGACGATGTGGGCAATAAGATGGTGGATTATCTGCACAATCTGACCCTGAAACAGGAAGATGTCACAATCGAGATGAAGAAAGTGTTTTCCAAGTAGGTAACGACCTTGGAAGCTTGTTTTTTTATAAAGTTTTTTTTTTATGATTGTAGATACGCAGTCGATATAATCGGATCTGTGATCTTTGGCTTGGACATCGATAGTTTTACGGATCCAAAAAATAGATTCTATGTCACTAGTATCAAATTCAATGAACCGACATTGATGAGTGTTATAAAAGGGACCGCTGTCTTCTTATTTCCAGCGTAAGTAGGATTTTTTTTTTTTTTTTTTTAATTTTTTTCGAACATGATCTTGAAAGTCGAAGTTAAATAGTGAGCTGTGATCTTTTTATAACGCATTGACAAGCTATACAAATCGGTCTTGTGAAAATGATTGTGTCGGTAGGGCCGCTCGTTCAGTATTTTGGAGCTTATGTGGACTTGGAGTGGCCATGGTGTAGCGGTTGCGTCATCGCTTGTCACGCTGAAGATCCTAGGTTCAAATCCCGATGTCAAAAAAAAAAACAAAAGTCGATCAATTGCGACAAAAAAGCTGACGTCAACTCTACTGCATAGGCATAACACTGGCAGTAGGGTAGGCAATGGCTTAAAAGTGTTGATCGTACTAATGACATTTGGATGTACGAAAGAAATACTGTGAATTATAAGCAAAGACAACAGTACCAATAATTCTCCCCAGTCATTCTGGACACAACCCTCGGAGCAAAAAGACTGAAACCTAATACCACCTGAGTTTCCAAATCACTACACCAACACTAGCGCCTTTATCAAATCAAATTGTAAGGAAACTAGAATTTTGAATATTTTGACTTCCAAATTTCCCACTTGTGACACCTGCAATGAAGACGATCACATGTCATAACAAGGATAAACGCACGACCCCTATACAAACAAATTCCTTCTTTTCCCCCAACGCGTCCTTTAAGTAGAAGTACTGCTTAGGATTTTACACATATCCTTTTGGTATCTCCTTGCACTTCTGACACATAACCTCACTTGAATTACAGATTAGAAAGATTCTGTTTCCTTATTGGATTAAAGGATCCATCAGCTGAAGCTATGAAAGATATGGTCCGACAGACCGTCGAATACCGTGAAAAGAACAATATTACCCGCAAGGATATGATGCAGTGTTTGATTCAACTTCGAAACACTGGTAAAGTGAATGTGGATGACAATATATGGGATGCTCAATCTACAGCTGGTAAGTGAACAAGGAGTATTCCACAGGACATATAACTCACACATATTTCCATCCTTAGACGGCTTTAAATCGATGTCAATTGAAACAATAGCTGCTCAGGCTTTCCTGTTTTTTGCTGCTGGTTTTGATACGTCGGCATCGGCTGCGGCGTTTACAATTTACGAATTGGCTCAAGATCCAGAGATTTTAGCCAAAGTGCAGGAAGATATCAAGCAAGCACTTGACAAGCACGATGGGAAGTTTACATATGAGTCCATACAGGATATGAAGTATCTCGACTTATGTTTCATGGGTAAGTGTACCTTATCTCTCCCTCAAATCCTGACTAATCCCACAATTTGTACAGAAACCGTTCGCAAGTATCCTGGTTTACCAATTCTCAACCGTGAATGTACCAAGGATTATCCGGTTCCAGGCTCGGATATAACCATCAAGAAGGGAACACCAATTGTTATATCTCTCTTCGGCATTCACAGAGATCCTGAATACTTCCCTGATCCAATGAAGTACGATCCGGATAGGTTCTCAGAGTCAAATCGAGACTACAATCCAATTGCATACATGCCATTCGGTGAAGGTCCTCGACATTGTATTGGTTAGTATGGAAGGCTAAGGGAAAAAGATTCAAAACTGATTATGGTTTCTCTTTAGCTCAACGAATGGGAAAAATCAACGTAAAGGTTGCCCTAGCCAAGGTCCTGACTAATTTCGACATTGAGATCGTCAAGAAGGAAGAACTGGAAATTGATAATTATTCTGTGGCCATAGTGCCTAAGGGTGGAATCAACCTAAAGTTAAGGAAGAAGGCAGTCTTGTCTAAGTAAAGCAGGGCCTGCTTTTTAAAATAAATGTTCCAAATGAAACAGTGTAGCAGATATGATGGGACGTTCTTCTTTTTTTTTACGGATTTTGAGTGCAACTTTTAGTGTCATTCATAAGGTTCCTAGATCATCAGCCCTAACAACAAAAATTGACAGCAATTCTCAGCTTAGTCGTCCAGAACATCCTTCGAAGAAGGGCTAGAGGTTAGAACTTAGATGTGTTAAAAAACTCAACAAGAACGACCTAACCATTGGTTGGACATAAGACCATTCGAACTAGTACAGCAAAAGGCTGTTCACAGTTGGTTCCATGACCATGTGGAGCCTTCCAGTTGACAAACTTCTTGCGAACTAGTCACAAGGTGATGAAGACATTGTTGGATAGGCAAATGCCAATTCGAGGTGAGACTCTGACAGAGAGGATTCCTTCTACTACCAAGTCACGTCAAAATGGAATGGTGAAGCTGCTAAACTTCATAAAAAAAAAAGTAGCAACTACGGCCTTCATTCAGCAAAAACCTTTATTTGGAGGAACTTCGTACGGAAAAGGTTTCAGAAAGCAACTAGCTTCAGAAGAGACCTTCCAAATTGAGACAAGCCAAGATACTCCTAGTGAGCTTTGTCTGAAAAGGTTCTTGGACATAAGGCGGATTAAGTAAAAGCATCGGGCTTCCTTAAAGCCTCCAAAGAAACCAAGAAGACTTCGAACCATCTTCTAGGAAACTGTGAGCTTTTCCAAATGGAACTTTACGACTCACTCTAGATGTTTATACTCTAGGTGCCTTCCTCGAAGAGCAACAATCAGCTAGGGATAGATGGGGGAATGGGTGTAGACCTCGAACTCGGGAAATGAAACTAGGTTGACGAAGATAGCTTCCAACGAACAGTTTGAACTTGAAAGGTTTCGAAATTGTCATCAACTTAGGCGATGAGGGCTCAACTTTACCAATTCTACTGGAAAAGGGGAAATTAAGCATGCCTCTCGCCACCTGCGCATTGCTACTTTAAAGAGACGTGATCGACATCACACCTGCCTTGTCACCAAGCAGATTTGGCCAAAGCTGGATCTCAAACGCTCTCACTGTCTCATCAGACAGAAAAGACTACCACAGTAGGTGTTATGAGAGGACACTGCACCATTGGCCAGCACGCCAATAGGCTGGGCCTCCGCCAGAATGACTTTTGTAGAAGCTGCATGGACAAGGAGCAGTAGGAGACAATTCTCTACCTTCTTTGCAGATGTCCAGCCCTCTCAGCTCGAGGAAGAGCATACTCTGGAGCCAGTTTCTTTCACAACTTAAACGAACTGGCTGACATCAGCACAGGCAGCCTCCAGCGCCTCATAGCAAGCTCTTGCTCTGCCTTTGGCGAATAGTATTTCTGGTTGAAGTACAGATCCATGTGGTAACACAAAGGACTTTATCTAGTCGAAGTAGAGCCTGCCAATCCAATCTAACCCAGCCTAGGCGTTGAGGACTGCAAGACGGCTTCTTTTTACTGATGAACTGTGTAAAAGTTATTTTAAGACGCATGTTTATCCGGTGGAAGGCTGAATCTGAGGCAGAAACAACGGAAGAAGTAGTACCAAACGACCGTCCCACAGGGAGAATGTTTTAAGTGTGTAGGGTTTGGATTAGTACGTAGGCGTAATCCTGCCGATTTTTGAGGGCTACTGTGCTGTCCCTTGGTGATCCTAAAAGAGCTTGCTTGGCCTGTGTCAGAAAGCCTATGATCCTCTCCGAATGAAAAGCAGTCGGAATGACTGGATATTTAGAGAGGTATTTTGAAGAAGCCATAGCTCCCTTATATAGCTTTTATTTTACAGAAAGGTTCGGGATCACTAAAGGCGATGGCAGCACTTGTCTTGAACAAGTTAGAATACATTTCTAATTCGTTTCTGCAGGCTCTGCAAACTCTTACAGATAAATTCGACAAGCCTTCAGCAAACCGTTGGACTGTCTTAACTTGTTAGATCCTTAGAAGTCTCCAAACCTTGAACACATTCTGTTCGGAAACAAAAACAAATATCGTCATCGCAGTTTAAAGGTTGTATATGAACGTCGCCAAAGACATTGGATTCCTTTTCGTCCACCTCTGATCGCGACTCGAATCTAAGTCAGTTTGCTGAGAAGTTCAACCACTAGGCAAAGGTGACCACCAGCGTAGATGTAAAAAGTGCTCAAATCCCCATTAAAAAAAAAAAATAATAATAATAATAGCGGCCACAACACTCATCCTTGTGGAACCCCACTTAGACAGCCACACGACCGCTTAACGAAAAGATTTCCAATTTAAAACTTATCTATTTCCACGAACACAGTAAGCCACTCACCTGTTCCACCCGATAAGATACTCTCTTATCAAGTCGCAATTAATCGATAGAGCTCTTACCCCATTAGGGTGGTTCTAATTGAAAAACCCCCTGAAAGGGGCATGCTAATTAGTGTATGCCCGTGAAAGGTTATCAAAAAGCCTACAAACATCTTATCTATCCACTCGAGGTAAACATAGAAATTTTCAAATCTAGATGAATGGATCCCCTTGAAGTTTTTCCTTTTTTTTTTTTTTTTTTGACGTTATCACTGCATTTGAACTTAAGCTCATAGACAGTTTTATTTTTAGTCTTGTTTCTGATAACATTCGTGCTGATAAGAGGAAGACACGTTAGAACTTGTAGACGCATATGGGCCACCTACAGATTCGAAAAGAATCTTCTCTTGCTCTGTGTGTTGTGTTGCCTAATCCATGTTGTATGTGAAACTTCCTGATAACGAGGACAAAGCAAAAGAAGAACGCAATTTACTCGTAGACCGTCATGGAAAGTATCTCTTGGGGTATATGCCGCTCGCCGACAAGGTATCTTAAGTGTAAACAGACTCTCAAAGCTTGTGCAATCGATTGTTGTTGTTAATGGGTTTTCATGTTCGGTTTCGATTTTGCGTTGGAGGCTCTGTTTTGAGGTGACCTAATTTATGAATAATACAAGTTTTATCTGTCATCTAGCAGATAAAAGTGTTGAGGAATTGCTGCAGATATATACGGTCCTCGTATCAATGCTTATGCAATGATCTTTAACATATATTTTCTGGTGTAAGTAGGGTTATCATGCGCCTTGGTGGTTGTAAGAGATCTTTTCTGTGTTTTGCCTCCTCCCTGGGGTGCCATCATTTGAAGTTTGGCCTTATATCCATCGGAACACACTCGATCTATCCTTGTATGTGACATGTTTCCCCCTTACTTAGATCGATATTCATCAGCATGGAAACGGCTAAAAAATCCACTTCACATGATACCTCACTCGACCTTATTTGGGAGCAAAAAAAAAGTGTAACCTTTCCTTTATTTAGAAAGGATACGAGCGTTAGAACGTGATAAAAAGTACCCTGTAAGCTTAGTTGGAAGGCGTTGTGTGTTGTGTGCTAAGTTTGATCAAAAAATATTAAAATGTTTGAGGGATATAACGGAACAAACATACGCATGTACACACATATACCTGAAAAATCAAGGCCTTTGAGTTTTGGACTTCAAAAAAGAGGCACGAGTTAGCTTATATCAGATTCCACGTCTACTTCTCTATGGACTGAGGAGGACTTAAGAAAGATGTGCAAGTGGTGCAAGCTACCGAAGTAAAACGAGGAAAATATATGCTAGATGATCCAATTTCAAACTGAATCTTACTTCTTTTGAGTCCACGAAGGTCATGGAAGACAACTTCAAGTTACAGAGGCTGTCAATGCCTCAGGTCTGACCTTGGATCGGTATAGGGTATCACACAGCCGATTTCTGACTGATTGTAGCTGTAGCCCATGATTTGACTTCCCTTTAACCCCTTTTTCCTTGGAACATTGATAGCAGCTTGTTCATCTGCTGTTGGATCAGCAAGCTTTACCTACCCCCAGCAAGTGGAGATTCTTGAGAAGCCATTACGGAATTTGTAAGGTTGCTGGAAGCTGGCTACCAATCCTTAGTTACAACACGAAGTCATGTTTTATAGAAAAGGAATCCATTGTTTCAAAGAAGACTAGGTTAGGTTGGGTGGTTCTCTCCGCTCACAAAGGACGAAGGTCAATCGTGATACAAAGAAGACTAAGAATGAAACAAAAATCACCAAATCCCTCTTTCGGATGTTCGAAGACAACTCTTATTGTTTCTATTGTGAGCTTCAAGAAGGGAGGTCTCCTACAATAAGAGAAGGCGTATTGAGAGCCACCTCAAGAAATTTAAGAGCACGTTCTGTCGCAAAACATCTCTTAATACAAAGATGAGAACCGCCGGACTCTTGCACTTATTCCTACCGGCGCGAGTATGTGTGCAGTATTACAAGAACCGAGCTCAAGACACTGGAAAAGAGTCGTGTTCCCCAAAGGAAACCTCATGAACTACCAAGAAACTCCATGAATGAGACAGATCGTTGGTGATCTAAACTTCCAAACCGCCCTCCTCGTCCCGTGTTTCTTTCAGTTGAACGCATAAAGCAAAGCTTACGTTAGATCGAAGCCCTGGACCCTGAAAAAACCAATGGACTGCTGCAGAAAGACTAACGCAACTCTTGAAGAACTCTGCTTCAATGCGTTACGACTCAAATGAAGTAGAGAAAGTATGGACCTGGTTATGCCACCGAGCTTAAGGGCCAAATTAAGACCTAACAGTTAAGATTTTATCACGCCACTTAAAGCCGTTTATACGACATTTTAGGGAAAGTTCAAGAACCTATAGAGTCTAGAGGGTTTCGTATTGCTTGTGAAATTTGTAGAAGATGCATCAAGACAGACATAACTTTTTTTTAAAGAGCCCTACCCACCAACTACTAGACAAAGATTAGCTTTGTCTTTGTTAAAATCTTGAATCTTGTTCATCAGCACCTGCACATACACCACAGAGGCATAGAAGAGACTGAATTCACGCTTAAAGAATATTTTCTCAAAGTCTTAGAACTCGGATCAAGTCTTTCTACAGAAAATACGAATCTGATCACAAGACCGAGCCAAAGACCTCCTAAGCTAGACTTAGCTAGACTTTAAGACTTCAGATTCGCAACGTTCACACAATTCTGCTAATGTGACATCAGTTTAGAACTGAGGTGGAAGCAGTAAAGCTCGGTCTCTGATACAGCCGAAAGGCTCTGAAGAACACCTTTAGAACTTTAAGGGGCCGGAGTATTCCTAGGTGTTGCGTTACGCATTCGATGTGGTCGGCCGTAAGCGAATTTCCTTTCAACGATCATAGATGTGTAAGTTGAAGAAAACTGGTGACCATACTGACCCTTGTGACGGGAGTGTTGTCATGGAACTAGCTCACGACAAAGTAAGGTCTTAAGGAGCTTGTAAAGATAAATAAGGCTATGTTTCCATAGAGAAGGAAAGCCATTCCTAAAGACAAGGAATGTAACGCCTTCTACAACAATTTTTGCAATGAAATTGTGTTGTGATCGAGTTGTGACTGATTTCACTGATTTCCTGAACAGTAAAGTCCATAGCAAAGGCGAGCAGCAATCATCTCCAGTAGTTTGGTTTCAGTTTCACTAAAATCAGTCTAGCCCTTCCCAAGATATAGAATACAAACAGACACAACCGAAGCAGTTCCGAGAGAACTAACTCCTACTTGTTCTCCCTTATCTCAAATGCCTACCGTAGATACATTTCCCATCCATGCATGCATCAACGCCATACACACTTGCAAGCTGCGAAGGCTATCAAAAGCACTTATCAATCACCGATTACTGGATTGGCGCCATTGGAGACCGGCATTAGTCAGTTGATAACAGGCATCAAATCAGAACAGTTCAATAAGTATCTCCGTCCGCAATGCTACTTGTACTTCTGATCGGTTTCGTGACGTTAGCGGTTTACTTGATACGACGCATCTACACCTACTGGGAGCGTAGGAAATTTCCCTTCTCCGAACCACAAATACCATTTGGATGTTTGGATTCCGTCCGCAAGGGTCAACGTTCACTGGGAATGGCCATCTACGATGTGTACAAGGACACAACAGAGAAATTCATTGGTATCTACCTACTGTTCCGTCCGGCACTTTTGGTTCGAGATGCTGTTATGGCACGGGATATTCTAATCCAAGATTTTGCAAGTTTTCACGATCGTGGAATCTATGTGGACGAGGAAAATGATCCGTTTTCAGGAACTCTTTTCGCTTTGCAAGGACACAAATGGAAGACATTGCGTGGAAAGTTAACACCCTCATTTACATCGGGCAAGCTGAAGGGTATGTTTTCCACTTTCGAAGATGTTGGCAATCGTATGGTGGAACATTTAGATCGAGTTGTACTCCCGAAAGGACAAGAAGGAGTCGAACTGAAGAGCTTGTTTGCAACGTAAGTTAAGTCAAGGGATTCCCTCTAACCGATTATAGTTTGTGTGTTTGAATTTTAGATACGCGATCGACATTATCGGATCGGTTGTGTTCGGTTTGGATATCGATAGTTTCCAAGATCCAAACAATAAATTTCGAGAAATAAGTCGAAAACTTAACGAACCGACTTTTATGACTAAAATCAGAGGTACTGTGCAGTTCTTGTGTCCAGCGTAAGTGTTTGTGTATCGACGGGTGTGTGTGTTTATCTAATTGGGTCGAAGCGATGTGAAGTGTTAGACTGAAGTGTCACCTGAGGGATTGGTGAGTGGATGTGAAAAGTAGGTCTTCCCATCGCTCAATTAAGACCAACGTCCAGCCATTTTTGTCGAAGGAGCTTCCAATTGGACTTGACAGGCTATGAAATTTTGAAAACATGACGTGATTTACCTCGTGATGAAGGAAAGGGGTTTTGTTCAGTTTTTTTTTTACACAAATAGACCCCCACTTCGGACACTTTTTGACCTGATTTCTGCTCCCTATCATGTCTTTGTGTCTGTAAACTGTGATTTCAAAGACATTTTTCACATTTCCAACCTTCAAAAGTTGCTTCAGTGTAATTAAACCCCTTTGTTCCGCTTCTCTCACTAGGTGTCAGAAGTGGGACAAAGTACAAAATATTTATTTCTACTATTGGATCGAACAGGGTGTCGTTTTAAAGGGCTTGTTGATCTTATTCCAAGTACGTATTGTATTCTAGCTATATCATGCGTCCATTACCGTGAAATCTTTCAGGGGTAAGTGTCCGAAGTGTTGAAACAGTCTCAAAAATTAATTGTCTGCTACCAGGGCAAGTTGGGTGTCATTTGAAAGAGCTTACTCAGCTGATTCCAAATATGCTTTTGAATTTTTAACTCTAGGCCTACTTTTGTGGGGGGACACTCTAAGGATTAAGTGTACGAAGTGCTGCACCGGACTTTTTGTATCCGAAGTGTTGCAACATATTATTTACTTTCCCTGATTGCATGGAGTTTTGTTTCCAGAGCTCACTACTACATTTTTACTTCAGAATCTCAACGAGTACTCTACCATTGATAACCATCTAGTGTCCGAAGTGTTGCAACACCCAAAATAATGTCTTTCTACATAAATAGGTCGAGTGAGGTATCTTTTTGAAGAGCCAGCTGATTCCAAAAGTATCGTTTACGAGTATTTCGTACATTTCGGCTCGTAGAACAAAGCTTCAAAACTTGGGTGTCCGAAGTGGGGCAACATTTCGTGAGTTTCTTGTCGTAAATGGATCGAGTGGGGTATCATTTTCAAGAGCCAACTTAGCTGATTCCGAATACGTCGATTACTTCGTACCTTCAATTTCTGCTTTTGGAACAACGCTTCAAAACTTGGTGTCCGAAGTGGGGCAACATTTCGTGAATTTCTTGTCGCAAATGGCTCGAGTGGGGTATCATTTTCAAAAGCCAACTTAGCTGATTCCAAAAGTATCGTTTCCGAGTACTTCGTACATTGCCGGCTCCTGGAACAGCGCTTCAGGACTTGGTGTCCGAAGTGGGGCAACATTTCGTGAGTTTCTTGTCGCAAATGGGTCGAGTGGGGTATCATTTTGACGAGCCAACTTAGCTGATTGCGTTTTAGCTCCTGGAACAGCGCTTCAGAACTTGATGTCCGAAGTGGGACAACAATGTTTGGTGGGGCATCATTGAAACGCTAATTCCTACTTCTAGATTGGAAAAACTTTTCGTCTTCATGGGTTTAAAACAAGAACCAGTGGAATATATGAAAGACATTGTCCGACAAACCGTTGAATATCGAGAGAAAAATAATGTATCTCGCAGGGATATCATGCAAATGTTAATTCAACTACGTAACACTGGCAAAGTGAATGTAGATGACAATATTTGGGATATAGAGACCTCTGCTGGTAAGTTTTGTACACATTTTTCCAAGTTATCATTGTAAAACTTCCTTTAGAGGGTTTCAAATCAATGTCAATCGAAAGTATAGCCGGTCAGGCATTTCTTTTTTACGTTGCTGGCTATGAAACATCTGCTTCAACAGCAGCATTTACAATTTACGAACTTGCACAGAATCCAGACGTGTTGGTAAAAGTTCAAAAGGATATTATGGACACTCTACAGAAGCACAATGGAAAAATGACATATGAAGCTATAAAGGATATGAAATACTTGGATTTATGTTTCATGGGTGAGATTGTACTTACAAAAGACCACTGAGACAAGGAATACAATTTTTTTTTTTTTAGAAACAATTCGGAAGTATCCTGCTCTCCCTATTCTAAATCGTGAATGTACAAAGGACTATCTGATCCCAGGTACTGATAAAATCATTGAGAAGGGAACACCAATTATAATCTCACTGTTTGGCATCCATCGGGATCCGGAATACTTTCCCGATCCATTGAAGTATGATCCAGAGAGGTTTCTTGAATCAAATCAGAACTATAATCCTGCGGCGTATATGCCATTTGGCGAAGGACCACGACAGTGTATTGGTAAGGCCCACAGTCGACATGTTTTCACATTCAATTAACAGTTTTGCTCTTGTTTCAGCTCAACGAATGGGAAAGATCAATGTAAAGGTTGGTCTGGTGAAGATCCTTACACATTACAACCTCGAAGCGGTTAAAAAGGGTGAAATCGAGTTCGATACATTCTCAATACCAATCCTTCCCAAGGGTGGAATCAATGTGAAATTATCAAAGAAAATCTAATTATTTCGTATCGTAGATACTTTTAGACATAAGCACTGTTGACGCTGTGTACAAGCTTTGCATAACAAATGAACTTGTAATCGTTTTAGTTCACCGAGTACAGATGTATTTTTCTTTTGAAAATATCTATTCAACTATCAGCTACGACAAGAGTTAATTAGATACAGAGAAGCAAAGCTAGATAATTTCAATAGTTTGTCGATTAGATTGGAAATTGTTATGCTAATAGACAAGTGAACTTTGTGTGTGTAAATCTACGTTCTACAACCCCAGCAGTGGGGGTATTTATGTATTCGTAGCGCAAATTGATAACAACTAGGAAGTACTTTGGAACGTAATATTAGAAAATAACGAATTGTTTTGCAGATAAGTATCTAACTTATTAAATGGGAGGCTTTTTTCATTAACTATAAGCGATAGGTTTAAGGTCGACCAGTTTATTACGTGCGTAGTTGTTATAGAATGAGTTGTGAACAGATTGGCGAGATACTATGTTTCCCGTCCTAAAGTTTTGAATAGATTCTCAATCTAAGGACTGGAGGCGGACTCAACTACTTTCGATTCTGAGTTGTACTCACAAAAGCAATTATCTACGTGTGGTCTACTCCACCACAGAGCATGTCTAGGACAGTACTTAACAATCGACAGCTATAGTTCTGAGGTAGTGAAGGAGTTCATCTATTTCGGAGCAAATATAAACTCTTTCGACGAAGGACAACCTTAGGCAACCGCTGCTACCTCGGTTTGACCAAACAGCTGGGGTCCAAACTCCTTACTCGAAGGTCCAAAGCCAAGCTGTACAAAACTCTGATCTTGCCAGTCTTACTTTATGGAGGTGAATACTCAACGATGTATAAGACAGATCTTGGGATTCTTTGAAAGAAAAATTCTACGTGGAATAGTTGGTAGTGTCTACGAGGACGACAAGCTGTATAAAGATGTGGATGTAGTCCAGAAAGCTAAAATTCGTCGACTACAATGGGTCGGCCACATCGAATGGAGGACACCGCTCCAGCCACCTGGTTTATGAAGAAAAGGGAGACCGAACCTCTGGTTTAATGATCAAAGCAATCGCCGACGATAGAAACATTGGTTAAGTTAACTAAAAGCACCGTGCAGGATAGAATGCGGTGTTAGTTCAGGCTCCGACCCTCCAAGGTTCGTTGGCCTGTTAAGTATTTGAATAAGTCTTCTCCTCCTCGGACCAGGAACACGAATAGTCAGCCTTTGACTTAGATAGTCTTTCTAGCTTTCTCTCAGACAAGTTTAAAAGACTAAGTGATCCAACCTGCCCACATTTTATCTTCATTTCAAAAGACAGTCAGCTGTTAAAATTAGCGCTAACTCCGTTAGTCTTCTGATTGAGAGCCTGATAAAGAGAAAAAGGATAACGATGTCAATCTCTAGACAGAAAGAAAATTTCAGAATTGAAGATGCGAGGGCATTAACTCACCAGTCGTTTGGAGAAAAAAATACTGTGAATTATAAGCAATGGAAACAGTACCAATAATTCTCCGCAGTCATTCTGGACACCACCCTCAGAGCAAAAAGACTGAAACCTAATACCACCTGAGCATCATAAGGGTATTCATAACCAAGGTTGCCTTCTCTTCTCCTTTGCTTCTGAAGGCTCAAACAATAGGAAGAAGTGTGAACTTGAGTAGAATTAGGTGGGTGTCTCCGCTTAAGTAGCGACACACTTAGACTGTCAGACCACGTAGAGTACCATTACTAGCATCAGGAGCCTTTTTTCTAAAAGAAGATACTGTGGGTAGGCGTATCGGTGTAAACTCCTTTCTGCATCACACTATGTGCAGAAGAGACTCGCAGACAACGCTCTTTATTTTTTGTAAGTGTCGAGCTAAGCTGAAGTGGGTGTGTCAGTGAACATTTCAAGTCTACTAGTGCTCGCACAAAGCTTTACATACATTCTCTTAAACAGCCATGGATGTGGAACAAACACATATGTAGTTTTTGTAAGTGTTCGAGGCATATCGACACTGTATGACGAACCGAAGGGCTTGAATTTTGTCTTCCTTTGTCGAATCTTCTTTCAGCAACCAAGCATGCAATCATAAGCTACGAAGTAAATGAAGAATGGAAAACCTTCAGCTCTGAGACCAGGAAAATTGGCCTAATCTTCTGTTTGAACTGAGCCCGAGGGCACAAATCCTAAGGAAACCAAATGTAGGCTTTATTGGAACCTAAACGAAGACCAGAAAAGCAATGACCTTGAAGATATCGTGTGTCGAGCTAAGTTCTCTTGCAACTGGAGAGTGTTGCTCCGAAACTGTGATCATAAGCAAGTCGTCTAGAGTTTTAGAGGTGCGGCAAGTTATTAGGTGGCTCTTCGACAGCTTAGTATCAGAAAAGGCTCCAAACCAAATGCTGTAAGTGCTTGTTACTCTTTCTCCAAGACTCTACAGCGTTATATTTCTACAATGCGAGTCCTAATACGTTCAATTTGTCGAAAGGCCAAACCCGTTCACTAGTTAAAGATTTTAGTAGATTTTCTGACTTTCTTTGTCGACACTGGGAAGGGCCTTTAGAGTCGTCTTAGCCGTTCAAGTCGACGCAAACACTTTACAGAAGCGGTGTCAACATACAACAATAGACAGATCGACACAAATCGGAAGTCATTGCAAGTCTGGGACGCATCTTTGCCTTAAAAAATCTCTCAAAGTCTGTGAAAGGTTTGTATACGCATTAGACCGTCAGAATTACAAACTTTCGATCTGTATTCTTGGGCGAGAAAGGCCTACTAAGAGGGCTCCTGAGAAAAACTTTCGTTTAACAAACTTCTGGAAACCCTGCACAGAGAAGCATTAAAGATGCCTTCCAACTGAACAAGCTTTGGAGCTTATCGGAACTTACGAGACTAAGCAGACCAAAATCCATGAAACAACCTCAGATCATGGAATGAGAAGTGGTCAAGAGTCGCTGTACAACGCAGTCTACAGCCGATGCCTTGGTCGATGCCGCCAAGGAAGCTAGAAAGACGCCTTCAACTCCGCAATCTGAAACTATATTTCGGGATCGCTACGGAGAATGAGAGTGACAGTGTATATCACTGAAGACGGCACAAAAACTGTACAAAATCACGAGTGGAGTCCCACAAGGATGCGTTCTTGGTCCCCTTTTGTAGAATATTCTATACAACGATATCCGGACACGTAATGAAGCAAAACTTGTGCAGATAGCCCCCAGTTGTGCTTGTGAAGCTGTTTATAGAACTGATGGGTGAATGAAGAACGATGATAGACGGTGGCTCAATTCAGAAAACGAAGGCTGTTCTAAAAATCTGTAGAAAAGCAAGTGAAGCCATCAGAAAGAGCTACAACGACTGAAAAGAGTAAGAAATACCTAGCATCGGCAGGTGGTGGTTCTAGCGCGAATCTTATTTTCTGACGCACTCATTCTCACAGTGGTAGTGGTAAGCCCAAACGCAAAGCCAAAGTCAAGAAGATAAGACTGTAGTGGGGGCAAAATACTCAGAAGCACGAAAGGCCTTTTCAAGGGTCATACAGGCAGTCTGCGAGTAAGTGCTATTATGTCACCTCCATCCCAGATCCATGTGCTTCAACATTTAGTCACATGAATAATTAGCCAACCAATATCGATTCCTATGCCACTTCACTGACCTCCAAAGCTATCTACACGTGGCAGCTCTGAACCATTTCAAGGTACTCGATAATTTTCACACGCGAATACAATTTATCGAATACCTCCCCTTCCCCCCGACTGATGATGACCCTGAAATGAATTAATTTGGGCCTCTTCGCATGAGTGTTGGTAATCCCTTCATTCCGCACAAATGGCATTTTGTCGCATTACCGCCGTTGGGTGTCACCTCTTACCAAAGTGTAAGCGTGGTCTAATTTATGTGCACTTTGGTGTTTCATTTGACCGTCACACTTGGCGTGTCGTTTACACGTTTTATTAGCCTCGCAACGGGCCAAAGGAAGGCGCTGATCAAATGCACTTTTCATGTTTGTTTGGGATTTTATTTGATTTTTACTCGTCGATTTTGTTATTCATTTCGTTGAACCTACCGCAGTCGACTACCTACCGTTGGTAATCAAAAAAAAAAAGAATGTATCTACCTCTACCCGTACCACACAAGTTTCTTTACCTACCGCACTCGATGATAGGTACACCAAACCATCAAAAATCTATTTATCTGACATCCGTTCATCTGGGAAGGACATCGGATTCGGGATATTATTCATACAAATATTTGACAAGAACTTGAGAAAGTAGTCTTGAGGAGGAGAGAGAGGAGTCTTTCTCTGGGCAAAGTATCTGTTGATTGTTTGCAGATTTACTTACAATCGACTTTGGTTTGGAATTTGCCATTGTGAGTCACGACGAGAAGACCTCACACAAAGGTTGGTTCCATTGTCATCGCAGACAAAAGGTTAATTAACGTGTCTATGACAGGAATGATCAAAATGTTTGGAATAACCTCAAGGGTGGGCCTGTCATTGTATAGGCACTTTGGCTGTATTAGGATTCATTTTGGGAAAATTTTGTAATGAACTTGGTTGACCTTGTGATGATGGGATTGTGGATTCTTGTAGCAAGAGGGATGTAGTAGGTCGTCCGCTTCACTCGCTCCGGCAGAGATCATATTTGGACAAGTCGCTCGCTTTGAAAATGGCATTTGTTAAGGTACCAAACATCCTATGGGGATCTCCACGACTATCGTAAGGCCTGTACTTGTTTTTGGCAACGTTTGGTGGTGGCAAGTTGATACCAACCTCAACCCCTTCACGAAAATGCAAAGAATGGCCTGCATAGTAGCTACAAGCGTTAGGAGAACCACGCCAACAGTATGATAAAAGGTTATGCTCTGCCTGCTTCCAATATACCTTCTGATATAGGAATCTACGACCGGAGATGTCCCGAGAATCAAACAGATAGCTGGAAATCAAGCACAATGGGACAACCATTGACTACGTGGAGCCCTACATGGGCTTCAAAAGACAATTCTCCTAGATATTCCCAAGTAGAGAGGAATTCCAAGCACGCAAACCAAAGCCATCTATACTGATGGATGCCCAATCGACTTTGATGTTGGTGTAGGTATATTTTCTGAGAAACTCAACCTATATAAGCCAGCGTTGTCAAGGCGGAGGTCCTAGCAGTGACAAGTGATAATTGCGGCCCGTGGGACTGCGATAAAGGCAATACCAAGCGACTGTTTCATCGAAAAAGAAGTAAAATCGAAGCTTGTGACGTGCTGTCACGAAGTATGAGGTAAAACTATGGAACCTGGACATGGACGCATACCAGGGAATGAGAAAACTGAGGTGGCAAAGGAGCTCCGCTAAACCTAGAGCTAGCTGATTTTTCAGTTAAAGACTCGCCATGTAAACCTAAACATGTCGCAGAGAACAGGTTTTTTCTTGGAATCCTGTTCAAAACTAAGACACTGATGTAGAAGCACAGGAGAAGCTAAGGCTAAATGATGATAATCTTTGCGGATGCTGTGGAGACGAGGAAGTTATTGAGGACACAGCCCACTTTCTCTGCCACTGTCCAGTCCAGGCCTCTTCTTTCTCAGACCTTAATTCTTTGGAAGACACTTCTTTCAAGATGCCGAAGAACTAAGCGGCGTACCTATCAAGGATAATAGAAGAGTGCTTTAGGAACTGCTCCGCGAGCACCTTCTCTCTACCGACCTCAGTGTGGCGTAGAGGGTTCTCTTTTGTCCTTGCCAACCCATCTACTTAAGGTACCATGTTGACCAAGCTCTTGTGGTGTCGACTGGATCGGTATGGATCTTGTCCCCGTCATCGCGCGAAGAGTCAACAGCCTTAGGTCAGCAAAATCGTACGATTTGGCACTCGTGTGACTTCTAAGGCTTACGCCAGCAAACTACAAGCCATTTTCCGAGGTGAAAGTCGAGATTCGTCGTATGGTTGGTAGGGCGGCAAATCCCTACGGAAAAGTCATTGAAAATTTCACTAAAAGAACACAAGTGTCCAAACAGAGTCTTGGAGGACATTCAGTAGACATTTTCTGGTCAAAAAGGCTTCGCAACTTGTCTAGTTTGCAATGAAATACATTGCTCCCTGTGCGTACCTTATGAGGCGCCCTTGAGCAGACTTTTAAAGCTTATGACACACGTTGAGGTTCAATTTGCTTGCAAATCCGCAATCAACGTCGGAAAAAACGTCCGCGTTATGGTTTCTTTGACGTTGAAATGAGTGATGTACCTGAAATAAAGGTTTTTAGAGCCAAAAACGTCCTCTTAAAGCGAGAAAAGCGAGTGAAAATAGGTAGAAAGTCAGAGAAAACGTCGTGATAACAATTTTTAACCGTAAATCAAGTGGAAGTCTTTGTATTTTAAGCCCAAACCAACGTAAGAAAGTCAGTTAGACGCTTCAAACTTTTGAAAGGCGCTTCCTAAATTCAGACACTTTCGAATCCGCTTGACTGTCAGAGTATTTATTAATGAGTTTCGACCTTTATTTGCATCTGAGTGTGGAGTGGAGGACAGTACTAGCGCCATCTAGTGAAAATGCTTCGAGTCTACACCAGAAAATTTGAATTATTTGAGACTCACCGGTGAGAAAGGCTGTGTGAGCTTTCCGTAAACATCGTGACTGAGGTTTATAGATCATTTTTGAGCCTGTGACTGGTATCAAGAGTCCAGAATGTCCGGTCTCACGAGACCACCTTGAGGAATGCCTAATTTTCGCCTTGATAAGGGCACCAAGAGCAAAATTTCTAACAAGCAACCTTCAGAGATTCCTTGGCTTCGATGCAAAGTAAATGGCAAGCTTACGTGCACAAAATAAGGACGGGCAACGAGTTTAGACAGGAAAAACAGAAACTCAGGATCTGCTTGCGAACTCAATGATCAAGAGCTTGATAGGATCGTAGAAAATGCATAGAAAGACGTCACTGATGAAATGGTGGACCAAGTTGAGCCCTGAAACTTTCCCTAAAACGGACATGAAGAGGTTATAAATCCCAGATATGAGCCTGTGGACGTAGCAGAGCGATCACTCAATCTGGAAGACGATCTTAAATCTAACGACATACAACCAGGATGTCCTCAACACCAACCAGTTCGTCTGTAAAGTACGATAGCTTGATTTTGCCAAGACCCGAACCACAAAACAACGATCTTCTGATCTTTAACGAGTTCAGAGGCCAGAACCTGCCCGTATTTATGAAACTTCAGACCAAATCAAGAAAAAGAAATGAAATTGAGGCCTTCAACCATTGACATGCATGCTCTTAGCATTTGTCAGAGCCCCACACAACCTTGATGCCTAAATTACTTTCCATGTCAATCGATAAGACATTACTAAACGCCCGCAGGCTTTCTCCATCCACAATCGAATCGGCGTTTAATTAACTTTCGTTGAATTTTTATTGCGCGCGGTATTTCATCCAAAAAAGCCTCGAAGAACATAAATAATTCTCTCACGGGAGGCAAGGATACACATTCAAATTATTTCCCAACTGTACGGCATTAGGAAGGAAGGCGCTAGAGCATCCATATAACCAAACAGATACCCTTTGTACACAACAAACCCTCATTTGAATATTCTAAAGCTTAAACCGTACGCTTCGCGCATTTGGCAGTACACATACACATAGAACCCCCAAATAAAGGACACTTTGTTCTGGCATAGGTACCAAGGGGGAACAACAAACAAAATAAATGCAAACAAAACGCCCGCCTTAGTTGTCCTTTCATCCGCCTCCTTCACCCATATGAATCAACAATTTGTCAGCCTTGAAGCAGTTTCAAGGAGCCCTCTGCTGAGAACAACGACAACACCAACGGGAAATGAGGTGACTTAAGGACTATGAGTTTTCCATTAATTTTGAATAATACCATAAACATTATTCACACGAAGGATTTCGCTACAAACACCCTCGCAACCAGGGACACACACTGACACAAGCCCAATACATCCAATGAATCACCGAACAAACTACCAACGAAAAGGATACGAACATTGATTCGGATATCCCATGCCCATTTGTGCTCACCCATGGGAGGTGGGGGGAGGAGAGAGTAATGCGAATATGTCCTCCGGAGAGTGGCCGAATGGGTATCACATGAATTTTCGAAGGAAGGTGTCAAGGGGAGAAAAAAAAACCGTCCACCATGACAAATGAAATGAGAACAGAGAGCGAACACAAGTGCGAATGAGAGAAGAGATGGAAATGAAAGGAAAAAATCGGGGGCGGCAATACCACACACACACACACATCCCCACACAAATACACCTTCGAAAGTTTTGTTCCCTTGAACCAACTGTTGTGGCATGGATACGCGTAGTAACAAGCCAAGTTGTTGACCCAAAATCACAAATTAAAAAAGGAAAATCATGTTTGTGTCGTCCTTATACTCACAGAGAGCAACTGAGAGAGAAAGAGAGAGGGTGAGGGAGGATAAAAGAGCACAAACTAGGTGAGAGGACGACAACAGAGACGAAACGCGAAACGAGTACGCTTCCGTTAATTACGTACTTTTCCCCACAAGTTTCATGCAGAGAGAGAGAGTAAGAGCACGCTGCGATTTACTGTGGTTTCCCCTTTATCCTCGGGCGGATGTGTATCCTGGCGAGAGGATTTTCTCGAGATGCGATAAAGTATAGAATTTGGGTTCCCACTTTTTAATTAAGGACACATACCTTCATATACTTTGCGAGTTATCTTATGCAAGGTAACCCATGCCAACAGTAGAACGTTGAGACCGTGTAAATTGCGTATAATGGGTATCCTTGTGCCACGCATAAATCTTTCAGCACATTCGGAGGCCGCTTTTCATTAAGCTGATGGAGTTGCTAAGCGACGTTTTTTTCTTTTAAATTAAAAAGTGTGTTATCAGGCTAAGAACTTGTGGAAGAGGAGGTGAATGGGGAGGAGATGGTTGGTGATGAGATGGTGGTAATTTATTTGAAAGTAATGCTCAATGGTGTCGAAGGTATGTGGAATGAGCTGGCTATTAACGGGGCAAGTCCATCCTTGACCATCACAAGGCATTCGAAGTTGTACTTGTTTAACGACAAATTTCGTCGGAATTAGGCTTTCACAAGGCCTAGCCATTTTTAGGAACAAATTCGAGGTCTGACTGAGTTTTGAAATACCTGTGGCTCCTGCCTTAGTCAAGGCATACGTCCAACATAGTGAATGTACAAACCTTGATTCTGAAGACTGTCCAACTGTGTAGGGAAAAAAGGCTTGGATGCGCCTAGCTAGAGGAAAGTTTTGACCGTGAAACGCCTTGCGACAGTGCCTTCGAGTCTTCACTGAAAATTTAGCCTTGACTGCAACCATTATACTGAAGACTTAAACCAGAGAACATGGGTACTAGGTAAAGTGAACAAAAGTTGTGCAAAACAACAGAAGAGGAGACAAGGAACAGTGTCATGCCGGAAGGAGGAAGAAGAAAAACTGAGAGGACTACGCTGACTTTTAGTTCAAAGAAAAGACTCTAAGCAAAGGCGCTGAGAGTGGACTTTGAGCACAGAACGTGAGCTTTCAGAGGCTTTAAATGAGGCGTATGTTGTGTACGTGTCCAGAGGAAATCGAGACAGGGTTCCTTTTCGTCTATTACCGCCTTGGTGCTGCAACTCGAATCTCAGACAGCTGGTTGTTGAACGGGCAAGAATAAGATCAAAACTGAACTAGAGGTTCTAATACAAGACACACGGTAAGTCTTCTGAAAATTTGCTGAAGGGTCATGAAGCACACTCCCATTACGCTGCATATCAAAGAAAATGCGGCCGCAAGACAGTCAAAAGAGGGCAAGGGAGACACTTGCGTTAAATTGAAACCACAATCTACTGGAGGCCCACTAAATGTCTTAATGGAATGCGACTTACTACAACCGACCTCTGCAGAGACTTTGGAGACATAGACGAGGAAGAGAATACGACCCACTTCCTAAATGACTGCCCAAGCCTCAGCAGAACTAGGACATCGACGCGGAAGAGGAGACAACGCACTTTCTTAAGTGACTGACCAAGCCTCAGCAGAACTAGGACATAGACGCAGAAGAGAGGACGACGCACTTCCTAAACGCCCAAGCCTCAGTTTCCTTAACTTGGGCAGTCATTTAGGAAGTGAGTTGTCTCCTCTTCCGCGTCTATGTCGCCCTAGGCGCTTTCTTCTTTAGCGACCCGAGCCAACTGTCAACCATGCCACCGAAGGGCGTTCTAAAACTTATACCGGATTCGGAGGCGACTAATACTCCTTCTTATTGCCACACAGATACACGCATATCCCACGGGGAACACCCATCCACGAAAATCCAAGTGAGGTGGCCCATAACATCAAGCCCCCGCCACTCTAACCTAAGTCAAGTTGCTCAATTGTACGATCAGCCGATCACGAGACATAAGCTAGCAACAAACAAAGAATCACTGTCTTTCCCCCACAAGCTAAAGGCAGTGTGGGCCTACCTCTAGAGTCTTGACGTAAGCTCCACAGCACACAACCATGAGGATTCGACGAAATCGGACCACGAACAGATGTGTCTACGTTGGCTTGACGTTTGAAGCTAGACTTCAGCAATGATATCAGTCACAGTTGGAACAACTAACACCTAAATGCCAAAGTAGAAGATCTAGCAAGCTCTTGATCACTTTAGTCTTGCTCAACTGGTTCTTACTATGCAAATGGATACAATTTACAAAGACGTTGATTGGCCTAACTGGGTCTAAAGCCTGCTTCAAGTCTACACAAAGCTATCCGTTGTCACAATCTCTTGAATACTTTCCACAACTCCCTGTAAAGTCTACATCTTTACAGTGACATGGCTTGGTGGCATTCCTTCAAGGCTTTTACAAGCATTGCGTTAAAATCAAGCAGTGAAACTTTTGCATCTAGTTAGAAGAGCGGCGCTTAAGAGCCCGAAAGTCTTCCGAATGAAGTCGAAAGAAGGGAAATGCTCGTCAAGCTAGTGTAGAACGACAACTTAATGGGATCCACTACTTATCTGAGCTGAGCTCTCTCCTTGCTTAGACCAGCTTAGGGTGTTCCAGCTGTAATCCTAGTTGAGATAATTCTCGTGTGGGCTATATCCTTTTCTAATGTTGAAAACAGATAAAGAGGCTCAGAAAGAGTACAATGGACCCTTCAATATCTATAGTGAAGGCACTTGAGGTTGTTGCAGGACTTTTATTGCTCAACACCATGTAGGTCGATGAGGACTCGGACGTTTTGCTTCACCAGAGTCCTTGACAACTCACTAAAGGGCGTCAAAGATTTAGGAACAGACAGACTCGAGGGCAGGGCACATCAAAGAAAGTGACCGGGAGATGGGAGATGGATCAGGTCTTAAAATTCTTAAGTGGAGGATCAAAGCTGGTTTGAGACTGTCTCATTATCTTCCAAGACCTGGCTACAACTTAATGACGGCTGCCTGGGGTACATGTCACGGGGATTTTGAAGTTAATGACCGTGGAAACTGCCTAAAGAGAAAAGGCTCTTGTCGTCCACTCATTGATCTTGAATTCTTCTGCGGTTAAGACGGTCGAAAATTGTAGTTGATTGTCGAGGCCAAAAGTGCAACAAAGCAAGACATCAGTAGTTGAATCGAGAAAGGTAAGGTTTGCATTTTAGGCGAGGCCGTTGAGTCCGTCAAAAAAAGCAATAGACGCTACCATTCGACAACAAAAGTGATAAAAGAGTGGTCACAAACGCCGGCATCGTCTATTCTACATTGCGAATCGGTGCTTCCACTCAGAAATCTCTTCAAAAACAAGCTTTTAACCCCTCCATCATAAATTATAAAAACCCTTAAGAACAATACATTACACAAGACGTCCACCGCGACGGCAACTGGTGACAAATTGTCCTCGCAAATAATTCCGACACTTGATTGATTGGATTTATGCAAATTATGAACAAAGAAACCCACAAGCGACCCTATCCGAAAGTTTACACCAGTCTTTGGGGCTACGTTACCCCGAACTTTTCACGAAAGCACTTCCATAAGTAATTACAAACGTTTCGGTGGTTTAATTAACACAAAAAAAATGCTAATAGGTCATATTTCTTTGCGTCCAAGACCGTATCGGCCTTCTGTTTTGACATTTTTGATAAAGTCATTCATCGTAGGCCCTTCGCGGCCTATTGTACCCTTTAATGGCATTTTTTGTGTCGTGTTCTTAAGCGGGAACAACCTGTCAGACTGTCAAAAGTCGCTAAATGAAATAATTTGTCATTTTTAAGAATCAATTTGTAGGGTTAAGAAGCTCAAGGGAAGTGAAAATGCTTTAAAGATGAACCTTTTTGGAAGTAAGGAACAAGACTTAATCTAGTTTAAACTTTCTTATGAGTTTCATTAGTTTCTAGAATCTCTTAGGACTCTACAATCCAACTCAAGATTGCGCTACAAATCATTGACAAACCTTTTCTTGAGATACACATCTTGTGGTTGATGATGACACTTTTGGCATCCAAAAGACTGAATGAAAAGTTAAACTTGATTAATTACCTGCAAAGAGAAGAGACGAGAAAGATGTAAATTAATGGATGAATCTGAAGTATTTTTATGGATAAATAATCGTAGATACAAAAAGGTTAAAGAGACACAAGAAGCTACTGATCGTTAATCACTATCGTACCGCCAACACAAGTCTTTTAAGACGCGCGTAACAAGTTTATCTAGGGGCACACAATGGATCACCATGTGGAAGGAGAATCTAAGGCAGAGAGTGAGAGATAACCATCGAAGCTTAGGCTTTATGGCATACGGTAGGCAGTAGGATTTAGATAGCTTACACTTGGAACTGAATTGGTCTGCTGTGGAACCTCGTTGACTAACCTCTCATTGGCAAAACGACTCTAGAATGTCTATACGGTCACGATCCATGCGGAACTAAACTTAATTTCCACACGGACAACCGCAATGTCAGTGAATAGATGGCCTCGGCAAGAAAGGAGCTTAAATTCACATGTTTTCATGATTGCCTTTCGCCAAAGGCTGATTGACTAGACGCTAATCTAGTTTGAACGTAGATACTTACAAAACTCTGTAAAGGCAGTCTTCAGCACAAAAACTTAAGCGGAGCACCCACAGAAGCCACAATATGACTCCGCTTACAACAGTCCAATTCAGTGTTAGCATTAAGCATTAAGAACGCATTAAGAAGGAGATCCCAACGCCAACTGTCAGCCCCGCTCAGGCTGTGTAGATAGAACTCCTGCGTGTCAAGGAACTTCTTAAAGATTGGACACTTATGCGGATAGGTATAGAGGCACAGTAACAGGTAGAACCTAGCTAACGATCTGATGTTTGAAGAAGGTGTGGAGGCTCAACTTTGGGCTTAGATGTCGATCTTGTCAAATTCAAGAAACCCTCCCAGGACTCAGTGTGGAAGATAAGCCCTTGGCGACAAGTGACCACTAATCAAGTGGGAGGTGGCCAATTGAAACTTCATCATGGTAAGGCAGTATCAGGGATGATGTCTTAAAATTTTTTTGAAGACAAAACTGACCTAGCTCTCGGGTAGGAACTTTGGGTCTTTAAAGGAAAAATCAGAGGAGTTCCTGAAAGTATTTCCACATTGCATTATGTACGATCTGAAGATTGGGGTTAGGGATCTTCTGTTCTGGTAAGGCATGGCGGCATGTCTCAGCTTTCTCCATCAGAACTTGTGGTTGTACAGATTGGGCGAAATGCTGGTACGTACGCCTTCCGTCCACCGCCGATGACAACTTTAACTCCTAGCTAGAGCTTAAACAATGACTGAACTTGTAGACCTTTCTCTACCTCGATTTGCAAATAAAACCAAATTCGTGGACTGATTCTTCGGGTTTGGTAATGTGGTGACAACTTTTTCGTGAAGCAGAAACAGATATTGAAGGTCTAAGGACTAAGATAGCTGGGTAACATCAATACTGTGGGCCGGAAAATCTTCGAATCCACCCCCGATAGACGTGGCAATAAACGAAGACCACGACTCAGGTGGCGCACGTAACGTGTGAAACTGGAGGTGGCTAGCTAAAGATCAAGCTGACTGGAGACATTTGTTGGCTGTGACTTAGGACTGCAGCGCTATCTTAAGTAAGTAGGAAGCAGATATTAGGGGGAATATATCCTCAATCTACGAAAATGCCTCCAAAGATGAGGAGTAAGAACTTGAGCTCTTACTTACTTTTCAGGCCAGCGACCCTTGAAGGGTCTAAACCTGAACTAATGTCGCTTTCTATCCTTCACACTGCTTCTAGTTTAGGTAGATAGGTGTCCCGCAGGACTCACTTAGCCTTCCAGTTTACTAGACCAGAACTTGAGCTCTAGCTTAAGCTATATATCATGAGTTCATTGTTGTCTTAAAGGCTAAGACGGTTAGGTAGGTAGGTAGAGGTGGCGGTTCAACATGAACCCATGTAGCACTAGAACGTGCCTTTTTGTTACCACGACTCGTGTGTCCTGGTTGGTGATGTGTATTGTTAAGGATGTGGGACAGTCGGTGCCTAGATCCAGCTTGTGGAGTTAAGAAGGCGGATTAAGCCTCTTATCTCTTACCCGAGAAGTCATTTAGGTCGTCGAAGAATGGTCTAAGACGGTGAAGATTAGCTAAGGCTAGTCGACTGTATGTACAATTTAATGGAGTCTAATCGGAGCTCAGATAAAGAAGCTTGGACCAAGGTTAACAATCGGAAGAAACGCTCATTATGGTGCCGTGACATAAGGCCAAATCTCTAAATTTGGCCTAATGTCCCTTTGAGAAAGTGAAATAAGGCCAAATTCTAGCATTTGGCATTACGACACTTTGATAAAGCGTCATAAGGTCAAATTGGAAAAGTGACACAAAGCCAAAGGACCGTAGTAGCGAAGAGGAGATGCAGCGACATAAAGCCCAATTGGCCAGGTGTCACTTTGCGAAAGCGACATTTTGCAAAATGCTTAAATTCGGTCTAATGTCACTTTCAAAGAGTCTTGGCACAATGTCACGGCATCGCTCATTATTGATCGAATGGAATAAAAGTCAAGGGTGTCCCAACCAACAAAATGTTAACAGTCATCCTACACAAACAATTACGTCCTTTACAAGTTCTCACTTGACGTAAGCAGACTCGTTAGTCGTCCTTCAACTGTTCTCCTTCGAAAAAAAAAGAACCAAATCCATGTAATTAAATGCCCTTGGGTTCGCTTAACTCTAACATCAAGTCTGTATAATAATAAACAAGAACCTCCCAATTAAGGTGAACTACTGCTACTGACTGTTTGGCTATCCTTTCAGACCTTTTCAATAACTGCCCCTCGTTCCATGGTTAAATGGGAAATGTTAACCATTAAGCTTGAGTGCAAACAAGTTTCCACTCCAATTGAAGGGTGAACGTCAAAAAAAAAAAAAAAGGAAAATCCCTGAAATGGAATCCGATTCACATTTCGTTCGCCTTGACATCATAGAGTGAGTGCGAGGACTTGCTTGGCTATTCCTGTTTCTATCAATAAAAAAAAAAGGACGAATGCCATCCAAATGTGAATTGGACAACGAACAGAAGGCAATTCAACTCATTGCTGTTGTCGGTCTTCCCTATACATATGCACACGACCAGTAGTTCTGAATCATTTTCAATTACAGAGCCACTCTTCTGCATTCCTTTAGGCGATTACTCGACTCGCATGCCCCGCAAGCGAAATCATAATTTACACTCAACACACAAACAGAACAAAAAAAAAAAAAAGAAAAACAACTGAAAGGGAAGCTCAAAATTAATTGAAACATCCTGTATGATCCCTCCAACGAAATAATCACAATCATCAGCGGGACAATCATAAAAAATTTAATTTAATTCACCAAATTGCACATATATCGTAACGCTCATTAAGGACTTGTGTTCATAAATAACCTATCTATGGGCAAAAGGACGTCGCACATTTTGGAAAGGATGGGTGTCGTTCGATTTTATTGTACAAAACGTCGTTTAAAAATCGATACAAGGCTTTAATTTTTATTTTTAATTGCTTATAGGTTCCAATTTCTATAACAAAATGATCGCAAACTAATTTAT
Organism: Criorhina ranunculi; assembly: GCA_951813785.1. Taxonomy (NCBI): domain Eukaryota; kingdom Metazoa; phylum Arthropoda; class Insecta; order Diptera; family Syrphidae; genus Criorhina; species Criorhina ranunculi. Next base: position 34,525,421 of record OX638381.1, on the reverse strand, counting down.
TGAAAATTAAATTTAAAACGTTTTATAATATTTATTTCGTTTGAATGTTTTTTTTTTTTTATCGCGAAATAGATACACGGGAACAGATAAGATGGCAAATGGAACAACAACGACAACGACGACTTGTGACTGTTTCTGTTGTACTTCCAGTAGTCAGTCGTAAAATCTCGGTTAATATTTATGCTGTGTCGTTAAGTTTAAACACCCAAGTCGTTAAAAATTGCTTACTAAGAAAAAAATTGACAAAGTGGGAGGCCTGCAGTTGATAAATTTGACTCAAAGGACTATGGATCGATTGAGTTGTTTTTTTTTTAAAGACACGAAAGCCACATCATTGCAAAAGATGTGGCGCATGGGGTGAGGATTTCTTAGGTTAGATGGGGAAAGGAAGTCCTTACCCAGTCACAATTAGGTCAATGTAGACTCATAGGGGTTGTAGCCCCCAAACTGTGAAGCCTATAGGCCCCTATGTGCCATCTCAAGGTGCTGATAAATTTGTGTCTTGCAAACACAGACTAGTTGGACAGTTCTTCTAGATCATGAAAAAGGTGTCTGTCTGTGTCTGTCGTCCATATCATTCCGGCTCCGCCATCAAAGGAGTAACCATCAATATATTCACGGATAGTCAAGCAGCGCTCAAAGCACTGAGTTCCCATTACGTCAACTCAAAGGCCGTTTTAGGCTGCTTCAACGCTCTCTAGGACCTCTCAAAGCGAAACAAAGTCAAGCTCTGGTGGGTACCAGGGCACAAAGGCATTGAAGGCAATGTAATGGCAGACCAACTTGCCAGAAAAGGCTCTTCAGAAAGGTATATAGGTGCCGAACCTTTCTGCAGCATCCCTACTTCCGCGTTCAGAATGATTTTGGACAGCTGGGTAGAACGGAACTTTCTATCATACTGGAACAATATTCAGGGACTTAGACAGGCTAAAAGAGCCATCCTCAATCATAAAAGGGACGATATCAGAAAGCTTGACGGCTGCCTCACCGGTCACTGCAGCCTCAGACATCACCTACACAAACTTAACATAGTTCAGGAATCTGAATTCCAACTTTGCTTAGAGGAAGACGAATCAGCAGAACACGTACTATGTGAGTGCGTGGCTGTCTGCAGAGTCAGGAAGCGCTTTCTCCATAAGGAATTCCTAACACCAGAGGATCTTTGTAACGCCTCGACTGGAGATATTCTCAACTCCATTAGGAAGATAGAGGATCTTCTTGTCTAACTGGCTCCAGACACAATAGATCTTTCAGGTCGCAGTGCCATATGCGTCTGTCGCAGAGCCTTAATAATAATAATCTTCATCTACTTCTTCGTCATCACATTCCCTGCATGGGTCATCCGAGTTCAATCCCAGTCTTCCTGCATGATAATTCAGCATGTTATGACCGGTGCTGGTACAGGATTCTTTTGGTTGGAATGGCCATAGCTGGCCGAGCTATGACACAGGGGCTGGGGGCTGAGAGAATTCCATCTATCGTTTGTAGTCTTTTGAATTTTATTCCCAACTTCCTGATCTTACGTTGTTTCTGCCTGCCAAGAACGCGTAGGTCTTCACAACAGCAACTTACAAGCTTCGATTGTACTTTGATAGCAGAAATCGCTCTTATTCCCGCATGGCTGTCAATGAAAAAGGTAATGTCATCGTGTGGTAGTGCCTTCAATCTGTTGAGCAGTTGCTGAAAGACACTATACTTGTAGTCTGTGAGTCTGATCGATCCGGACAGTCCGATAGTCTTGGAAAAGAATCCAGCAGCCTACATCCCTTTTGGATCCATCTGTATAAACGCCATTCATCTCTGCTAAGTTTAGAATGGTCTGTCAAAGTCTAAGCAAGGCTTCATGCAGTCTATGTATACAATCCCGTCAAACTGGGCTCCCAATTTCCAACGTTTTTTGCTGCAGATTCTTGCATGAGTAAATCGAGGAGTAAATTTAGTATTGCCTCCAGCCGCGGCGTGCTGTCGGGGTGGTTCTCGTTGCCCCAGTGATGTTGATGCAGGCTATCCCTTGAGTCTTCTATTTGTCCAATAAAATGTTTATATCTGGCTGTGAAGAGATGTCTATTTTGTCTAGAAGTGGTAGGATTCCAGACCGGAGCAGTGTCTTCCAAGCGGAGATTCTGGCAGGAACAACTGCTCCCCGAGAAGCCACAGTGAAGGCAATCGAAGCTTGTCGGTAGTTGTTGCGAACTGTCTGCACTAAGGCGCAGATGGCCTTGGATGTGATTGACGGATGCTTCACACGAAATGGGCTTTCAAGTGTTCCCTCATAAAACTGAAGTTGTTCTCTTCACTAAAAAGAGGAAGTTAGCTGGACTGACTCTACCAGTGCTCAAAGGCGTTACAATCTCACTGGCCAACGAAGCGAAATATTTAGGAGTTATCTTGGATAGGAAACTTCTTTGGTCGAGTCTAAAGCGGCCTCGTGCATTATTAGCTTTCTGGTAGTTAAGGGGCGACTTTGGCAAGGCATGGGAATTGCGACTGTTGTGTAGATTTAAGGTCGACTTTCACTATGGCACAGGATTGGTTTTCGCTACATTCTGAGCCGTAGTACCGAATGTAGTCTAAAACCAGTGATGGCTTAGGTGATGGAGTCTCTTTGGAAAGCTACAACATTAGACTGCATCTTCCCTTAGGTATGACATACGTCTGCTTTACTTATACCTGCGAACTGTATGCGCAAAAACAAGTGAAGGACAAGTGTGTCTGTAACGACAGTCAGCCTGCGTTTAGGGCCTTAAGCAATCTTCTTACTAGATCCAAAGCAATTCGAGAATGCAGGACAAGATTGAATTTGCATAAGTCGTCTGTGCCTAAAGGCATTCTTCTATGGTGAGCCACCAGTAGGTTGTGTCCTGTGGCAAGCCCTATGAAGACAGAATTTGGTAAGCCTTGTTTGGGTCCCTGCACACAGTGGGATTACCGAAAATGAGTTCTGCGATGAGCTTGTCATGCAAGGTTCAGAGTGGAACTTCTCCGACCCCTGAACCCGTTTGGTTTACCCGTATCTTCGATTAGGGTTTCCATCGATAGTTGGGCTTCTAGCAAACACAACATGACTCTCCAGGATGCAAGCAGACTAAATAGACACATCCCGGCGTCTGTAAGAAATCCGCGGTATTCTTGTTGTCTCTCAGCAGAGAAAACTGCAGACAATTTTTTGGCGTTATTACGGGACACAACAGCTTTGCTTAACATCTCATCTTGTTAGGCTTTGGTGACACCACTATCTGTGACGACACTGATTGTCCCACCTTTTCTTGCATCAGATGGCCGTTTTTAGGAGCTGATTTGATGAGTGCTGATGCGTGTATTTGTCAGAATCACCTTCGAGGTTGCAAGTGCTTCATTCATATTCCTAAACTTCGACATCCTGTCGATATTTCCCGTCTAAATGACGTCATTTCCTGACTCAAATTCCAAGAAATTCAAATATCATTCCCAAAAAAACCCATCATCTACCGCTGTGAAGATATCAAAAAGATATGTTCCTCCATTTCATCTATGCCCTTCACGTTCATCTTGATAAGTCGTTACATCGGTTAATGGACTTAATAATGTGCCGGCACGTACGAAGAATAGAAGATTTATTCAATTCCAAGAACGCCACCACGAATAATAATCAATCTGAGGTCTTGTAAAACCTCTCTTTCGTCACAAAAAAAATAAAAAGAAAAGTATTTCAAAGATTCTAAATCAATTCTACACAGAGAAAGACACTCAACTTGATTGATTGCCATCTGAATCTATCTATAGATACTTTTGCTATTGTTCTCTTTTGCCCTATCTGTCGTTCCTCGAATCTTTTCACTGAAATTTCTTTCATCCAAACACCATTGTGAGTCATAAAAACTAGCCAGACAAAGAGGAAATCCTAAATTTGGTGCGCGATCTTTTCTCACTCTATCCGTATCTGAATAGTTGCAAAGTGAATCTTTTAAGGTCATTCTACTAGATTTGGAAGCAAAAAAATAAAAAATGTTATAAGTCTCTCTTTTGCTGATAAATAAAAATTAGAACGCGCCAACCAAAACAAGATCAGAAGAGAGAAGAAGAAGGTGAGCGACAACGAACAAGCGATAGGAAGGAAAGATGCGTGTTTGTTACACACACACGATGTAACAAGATACAAAGATACATTTCTACTTAACAAGACAAGATCTTCTCCCTAAACCTAACAAACATGACAGTATCCATGACTGAAGAGGGTCATCGCGATTGATTTACTTAGAGTAAAAGACCATGGAAGACGCCAACAACGATAATGATGATGATGATGGTCATGTAACCTCTTTCGGTATTCCACTGACCACAGAAGTCCATAGGATCGGATCTAGATAAGAAACAAAAATGTAATGCTGCCACTTAAACTGGAAGAAACTTGCAGTAGAACGTACCGCAGTGAGAGAGAGAGAGGGAGATGATCTTGATGAGGATTGGGTTGGATGTAACCACTGTCGGTGGATCTGGGATCTGGAAAATGCTCTCAATGATGAGCTTGGTGTGAAGAGATGCAATCTTCTTGCTGATCGTCTGTCCCATTCGTGAACGGAAGCTGCTTAGAAAAGGTTTCAAATGTCCAGAATTTGGGCACCAAGCATTGTAAAAAAGAAGAAGACCGCTACCAGCTTTATTTTAGATGTGGAAGCCTTTTACAAAAGCCTTTGATAAAGAGGCATCTCGCATGTTTTGTAGAGGGAATCCTCCAAAAGATCTGAAGCACGAAGCAAGGCATTACCATCAAAACTTAAACCTTGAATCACTTGGAGACAGCTCAGGACATCTTGATACAAACAGTTCAGAACGTCATCTTGAATACGGAGCCGTACAAAACTCTCGAAAGCGATAGAAGACATGTCTTCCAAGATGCCAATGGACAGACGGACTTCTTCAGTTGTTACACACAACCCCGCTGGATGACAAGCTATTACCAGGCAATGCTTGGCAACCTCAGGATAGTTCGGATCTAGAAAGGAGCGAAGCACAATCCACGTTGTACAAGTTGAATGCGTCATAGCAGCACGTGAAGCAATTGAGGAAGAAAGATGGCTTCGTGGAAACAAACGGTGCTATCGTCACCGTGCTGGAAGCATGTAGTAACAACGCTCAGCGACCTGCGTATAATAGTCTCGAAGCCGAAATCCTCTACAATGACACAGAGAAGAAGGATCGAAGAAATACAAGATCACGAGAGAAGTTCCACAAGGGTCAGTTCTGAGACCAATTTTGTGGAACATAATGTACGATGGTAATGTAAGAACAGAGAGAGGAATAGTTGTAGCCAAAGCACCAGAGAACGACAGGATTGGAGTCGGCGGACCGCAAAATCGAAGACGTGCTCATAAGAAGCTGTAAAACAGTGGAACACCCTAGCATATAGGTCGGTGAGCATATCATCAAGTCGAAGCCATACATCAAGTACCTGTGAGTGTTAATGGACCACAGACTCAATTGCCACGCAGACGAGAAGTGCTTTTGGACAGAAGCGGCACTATGCAGGCTAATGCTGCTTGCGAGCTAGTCAATACAACTGTATGCGGTCCTAATATGGACATCAACGGCATGCCATGAGTCGTACATTAGAAGGTTGAACTCGGCGCACAGGACTGCATCCTTAAGAGCATGCTGCGCCTTCAGAACTGTGTCAGGGCACGCGATAGTTGTATTTCCAAGTCGCTAGCCTATCGATCTAGAAGCGAAGAAGACTGCGGTACAAGAGGAAACACCAAAACGTAAAGCATGTGTTGATGGAAAGAGGAACTGGTGGCCAAGTGACCCCAAGAGCGAAGGCTAAAAGACTGTAAGTCAAGTCATCAAGGCAGCAACAGCGTATAGAGGAATCCAAAAATCTGGTAGCTCTGGCAGCTGAGAAAAGACTGACGAAATGTCAAGCCTGACCTTGCGAAGGAGTGCCTTGACTGGCGATGCCGCAGGGGACAAAAAGGAAGACGTGTGTTTTAAGCATATACACATGCAGGAGCATGAATAGCTGACATAGCTCGTGGTGCGGGTCACAGAGTATTCATAAAGATTCCAAGATCTCGGGGAAGAATGTAGACGCACTTAGAAGCACTTCGCAGCTAGGTATCTTAATTTGAAAGCAACATTAGTGGAGTTAAGCAAGAGAGGCTTGACAACGTAACTAGAGACAGATTAGGGGAAACACGGATGGAGAAGAGAGGGAAGTGGCAGCACTGTAGCTAAGACGGTCTGTTTGACTAACATAGCTTCACAAGAACGAACACGAGCCACACTCAGCGAACCAATGCGAACGATAAGACAACAGTCTCATCCGTGTCCATTGACAATCCACGCATTGACGTGCTTTAGTTGCGGACAAGGAAGCAATTCGGGGAAACAGGAGGATTGGCGAGGTTCAACACTTTGATCACCAACTAGATTTCGTAAATTCTATGCTCGCATAGCTTGACGTCGTTAAAAGCTCAAGACGTAAAGCTATCGATCGCTAGCCAAATTTCATGGATACTAGGCTTGTATAGCCTCGTCAGTAAGAAGGACCTAGCTAAACGCAAATTAAGGTTCTGAAATTGTGTCCAGATTTCCAGCACTCGTTCGTTGGCATCGTATAAAGTTCAAGACGTAGAGCCTTCGATAACTAGCTAGATTGCGTAGATTCTATGCTTCCATAGCCTCGTCAGTAAGTAGAACCTAGACAAGACGTGTAGGAAAACTCTTCTAGACCTTTAAGATTGCAATTTTGGACATATTTTTGGAACTAATGGTCTAAACGAATCCATAGTTAGCACTAACAGTCTTATTCCGTTAACGACTCTCTAAGGGAAGGAAGCTAGAAGCCGAGACCTTCAATTAAAATCGAATTGACAACTAAAATTTACTCAGAGACTTGAACGACTTCAGTCGCCTCTGCTCACCATAACGCTACTTAAGCTATCTTCCTGACAACTTCTCTTAATCCGTCTTAAACACCCACACTTGGTAAGGTGCTCCTTGTCCCTTAAAGTGGAGAACATTCAGAGTAAAAAATCGGGACACTCTTCTGCAAAAACCACAACCTTGTCCAGAGAACTACCGCATCTTTCATTGGAAATCCCTTTGAAGCATGACACTTTCCATGACAGAGCCAAGGGCCCCACAGATGCACATATGTCAGTCCTTCGCGAACCTGTCAGAGACATATCCCTTGTGTTCAATTTATTTACTCATTTCCTCTTCACGTTGAACCCAATTTCCTCGTCGCAATGGTTTCTCGTCGTTTCGATATATTTCGAACGAAAAAAAAAAAAAAATTAACGAAACCGAAAAGTTCCATTAAATCCAGAGAGCGGTTTCCTTAATTGAAAATTTCAACATGGCTGTGCTTATGTGTGTGCCACATCCGGTGAAATATTACTCTTGATTACCACGAGTCCGTGTTTTGTGTTTTCCTTTTTCCCCTCCTCCCGATGTTCCTCCATAAAGTCCTCAGGAATAGGGCTAACGAAAACGGGAGAAAAAAAATGTATATCACTAGTGTAATCTGCACTTAAAAACCATTCGGATCGGAGTGCCACGTCACCACAGAGACAGCAGAGCAGCACAGCAGTAATTGTCACGGTGTTGCACACAGTTGGACGATTGGACGAGTGATTTGCTGAGGGCCGTCCTGCCCCATTGTCGCCCGTTTATCGGTGCGTATCCACCTCCTCTTCGTTTCGTTCTTCTCTTCCATCCAACCATCCATCCATCCATGCTCCTGGCGTCCTATCAATTTCATTGTGCATCGCATGGCAGTAAGTACCATGTTGGGGTCTTTTGTTCGCGTTAATGACTCTCAAGGAGTACCAAGCTATGATGGGGACGACAACGGCAACGGCGGCGACGCCGCGAATAATTTTTTTTTTTTTTGATCCACATGCCTACATGAGGATGTAGTGCCGCCACCACCGTGGTTCCCGCCGTTTAGCTCTCTGCGATTGTGATTTTTGTCGGCTGATAGTCCTCTATGTCTGGGGTTTTGGAATGGTCCGCCTTTTGTTTCGTTGATTTGTGGTCTTCGAGGCTATTGTTGTCGTTGTTGTCTCGTGGTTTTGTGGGATTTTCATCATCATCGATGCAGCCATGCGTTTATATGTCTTCTCCAGGAATCTTCTTTTATTTCGTTCATCGGTTGAGTGAAGGCTTTGAGAAAAGGTTTTACAATTTTGACAAGGTATTCGCTTGAGAGAACATTTGGAGCACAAAATCTTGTCAAAGCAACAACAGAGCATTGACTCATATCTAGCTCAAGTCATATGAGGTCGTCTCAGCCCTAAGTCAGGCTTAGAACTTAGTCTGTTTCTTCATTTAGTAACTAACCTAAGCAAAGAAAATAAAGACGGTCTAAGCCGAGCTTTATAAAAACGGGTTCCACTCTCCAAAAGAACCACCTCTACTGCAACTTTCAAAGAAGTGCCTGAACAAGCTCCAAAAATTGACCAAGATCAACAAAGTTACACTTCACTGGAAGCCAGGCAAAAGGTTGGAAAAGATGACAACGAGTGGGCCGGTAAGCCCGCTCATAGGATCGAGAAGAGTTGCGAAAAAGTGGTCGAAATCTAAATTCCCAAGGCTAAGGCAAGTAAAGCCACTCTTAGCAAACAAAGAAGTCGAAGGAGATTTAAGTCCGGCTTCGGCAAAAAGAAGTGGCACACAGGCTGCTTTGCTGGACATAATAAGCTCTGTAAGAACTTAAATTTCAAATAAACCTAAGCCTACGAGAGTGGCTTCACGTTTCAGGACATAATACTGCTTCCGAAGCGTTTAAGGTAAACCAGGTTTAACAGGTTCTTTAGGACTGACAACAACCTCGTTTGGTACCACGAGAGGGCACAATAGATTGTTATGATCGCTTTGAAGCACCTAACGACCGGAAAACTGGGGTTATTGTCCCGCTTAGGCAAGAAAGATTGTGCCAATTCCAAGAAAAGTCTTCGCAAAGCTGTTATAAACGCATTCCAGAGCTGTGATGGCGCCTTTATTAGGGGATGAGGAATGCGACTTCCATTCTGGCAGACTACCGACCTGTTATTGACTCTAAGAATGGTGTTTGAGAAGGTCTGTGAGTATGGCCAACTTGTCTGAAGCTGTTTGTGAATTTGGAGGAGTGCAGGATTAATAGTTCGCGACAGAAGCTGTGTTTAGATAAACGGCATTAGACTGCACCAGGGATGCGTTTTGTAGCCTTACCTTTTCATGCGACTAAATGTCACAGCACAGCCGTGGACTAAAAGACTGGAGAATCAGTGACCTTCTTTTGACCGATAATTTGGACATTCTTGGGTCTTCCCCCAGGCCGAATTCCAGCGCGTACTCCCAAGGTTTGAAGCCGTCTGTGATGATGTTGACGGTTATATACAAAAGACCTGTTCAACGGACTGTGCATGTCAGTGGAGTCCTACTGAAACAGGGTGGAGAAGGTCAAGTACCCTGGGGTTTTATTCACGAGTAATAGAAGGAGCAATGCAGAGCTATCACTATAGGATTGGTTTTGCTAAATCGATATTTTATAAGAAACGCTGACCTTAGTGTAAAAGTTGAGTAATCGGTGTTTAACACGGTATTTGTCGGATACAAACTGAGATTCCATCGTGGTGCTACTGGAATAACTCGCAAGGATCAAGTGAGGAACACCAGCATTCTCCAAAGAGAACGATTGGTCACCTAGGGCACATGTCCCCTAACCGGCTGCCAAAACGTGCCATTATTGCCATGCCGTCAGGTGAACGACTCCCTGCCAGAAGTAGAATGAGATAATTGGATCAAATCCTACAATCCCTGCTGGATTGGGGATTCCTTCCAATGGAATGGAGTCAGTGGTGGTGAACCGATCATATGCTCCTTTCAATGGCTACTCAATTAACCACACTAGACACTTTGCTTAAACAAGCGCTCTGAGTAAGCCTTGGTTTACAGAATAATTTAAAGCTGAACCGTGCCTTGAAAAGGTGCATCTGCTCCACATGAACTGTCTCTTAAAGTTAGTAGCTTGCAATCTAAAAAAAATAAGAAATAGTCTAGGCCTCGGATTGAAGGTGGAAAATTGTCACTTGAAAGGTTCCTCATGCATGTGCCTTCTCCTAGATGTCTTAATAGAAATAAAGCTGAGCTGCAAACTCTACATCAAGTCTCATGACTTTTGAATCTCAGCTTTATGCCTTGAAACCACAGAAAGGAGGCCAAATCAGCCATGAAAAGTTCAATCAAACTTCAGATTAAAGAAAATCTGTGCTACAACGCCATCTATCGAACCCCCTTACTACTAAATTCTAAACATTCTTTGTCACTCGATATGATTACCTTAAGAGACTCATTTTGGGACCATTAACCCCAAGAGTCCTATCAAAGTCTATTCTTCTCGTAAAATTTACGATCAAACCATGAATTTAACATTTGACACATCTAAAGTTTCATTTAACGCCTTACAAGACCACGATTACCTCTCAGTGCTGTCATTGAATTCCCTAGAACTGACTACCAACCAAATGATCGATGTTCGCCAGCCTCCACACCCAAGTTCCAGTTAAATTCGACTGTAAATCGATCCCCTGTTCGATACCAAAAATAAAATACCTTTTTCCGTTTAGTGATGCATATCACTCTGAATGGCGACGCTTTGATATCAAATTTATAGGCACCACACTTGATTAATTACCTGGAAAGAGAAAAAAAAACAAAATTAATGGAAGAGTTTAAGGAATTTGTAGACAAAAAAAAAAAATTATAAAATACGATCCACAATCTGTAGGACGATTAAAAATTGGAATTCCTACTGCGCGCGGTAACAAATTTTTATCTCAATCAATCTAAACATGAGAGGAGACCGAGATACATCAACCACACATCACTGGAATGGGGATGTAGTGCTGCAACTACAACAGCGTCATCTGATGATGATGACGACCGCCCAGCTATTTAGGGTAACATAATGGTCACTTAGGAGGAAGAAAAAAGAAAATAAAACCTCGTTCAAGGAACCCCCTGTCGGGGACGACTATTAAACGGAGGAGGAGGTGGAGGCTACGCGAGAGATGATGGACCTGACAGGGTTAATAGATATTAATGTAAAGCCATAAACAGAAGCATGTTGGGGAACACATGCGTGGTGGTCGTGAGATAAGAGGAAAAAGGATTGTGTGGGCTGTAATGAGGAAGTTCTTTTCATTTTTTTTACTGCCAACGATTTTAGGATGTGTGGCCTCGGTGACCTTTCGTTGGTGGGAACGTTGAAGACATTGTTTACAGAACAGCTCACCACGGAGTTGGGGAGTGGCCTGAACGGATAAAGAAACGCGAAAACTCAAGGCCTATCAATAAGAACTACAAATTCTGGTCAAAAAAGGCTTAAAAATTACAATCGTTGATGCAGAAAGTCCCAATTTCTCAAGACTGTGCCTACACAGTTGTTTGATCGCATAGAAAATGCTCAGCTTGATGCTTCCACCAGACGAATGGCATTCTTCAAACGTTTTCATGTGTAAAATGGAAAAAAACACCTTTTCGACCAAAAGCCGGGACTTACAGCACTGAGAGAGGCTCTGAAGTAATTCCTTCACAAGCTGAACCTGGAGCTTCCAAGTGAAGACTGGAAGGTGTTGGAAAAAGTGGAAAAAATGAGCCCACTGAAAAGGTCCAAAGAGTTGTCATCATAGTGAATCTTGAGGACAGTGCTTCCATACTGGGGATAGGATCCAGCTTAGCTAAGCCCAGCTAAGCTCCCCCAGAGTTGGCATTTCGTAGAAACTGCAAAAATGTCCTCCTTATCAGCTTACAGCTGGTTTTGAACTTCCCCTACAAGGGAACTGTGAAGTCTGTCAAGCTCGTCAGCATACCTTGTGTTGCTGTGACTTGTCATTTACAGAAGAGTGACTTTAAACCGGCAGCCCAACTAGAAGAGTTACTTCCAGCACTGTTCTACTAGCTAAGCTTAAACAAGAATAGACAAATCAAGGGTCTTGATGGCGGCTTGGCTATCACCACAGGTTTCTGACGTCTTTTGGGTCTACGGTTGGCCTTCCGGAAGACTTGATGCACTCGAGACCGTTGCTGAAGGTTACTATTTCAAACTTGTTCACCACCTTCATCTAGTCTCTCAGTACAGAAGAGCAAGAGATGTCATTTAAAGAAAGAATGTCCGTTTCCCACTGAAAGGGCTTCTCTTAGTCGAAGAGATCCTAAAAGCGAACAATTTGAACTTTACAGTCCATGCTGACGAAGTTGTTATCCAAGTATCGGGCAAATTTACACAAGTATTGAGTGAAAGACTCAGTTATGCTTGGGAACTAGCCAGCCCAAGACAAAATTAGTGCTCTTTACCAGGAAAAGATTCAATTTCCAAATCAGATCTCCTTAGAGCGCGTTAAAATGGGAAGAGTGTATCGACCATTGTAGCTTTTTAAGGCTGCAAACGACCTTTCAGGAACATCTGAGCTTTCAAACCGAGTGTGGGTTACATTGGTTGTGTATATCAGTTGTGGAAAACCTTCCTAACTTATGGCGCCATGGTCTAGTGTAAGCCTCTTGAGAAAAGACGTTACCTTTTAAGTCGCATCAAGATCCAAAGGGTAGTCTACATTGAAAGAACTATAAATCTCTAAGAGCGAGACTCCCACAGCAGCAGAGACTATGCTTAACCTGATCCCTTTGGACTTTTACTATAACAGCAAAACTGCTAAGACCGCAAGCAGGCTAAAGGAAGAGTGGCAGTGGTCAGCAGTATCAAACGGCCACTCCTCTATCTCATCATCCGTCGGCGTCACTAGACACTGAACTACTGGATAGATTTGGCTGGACCATAAGCGGTTGAGAAGACGGGTCCAAAATTAAGGTCGTTACACGAGCGCCTAAGAAAAAAACGCAAAAAAAGTCGGAAAGACTGTGTGTACGTTGACAGCTAGGTGGCCATTGAGGCTATAGAGTCGCCAACAGTCCGATTCGGGTGACCTTGGTACTCGGGGCATATGGATATCGCCAGCAATGGATGAGCTTATTTGCTTGCCGTACGAAGAACTAAATACACGCTAGACCGATTTGGACACGTGCATCATAGCTCTGGCCAATCCCTCAACTCACGTCGAAATGGCAAGAGAATTGTCCCTGGCAGTCTTACTGAGCATTGTGGCATTTTTGTCTCGGAATAGTTCATAACGACTGCTGTCAAGGCCCGCAGGAACAAAGAATTTAAGTCTGTTAGACAATTGCTACGTAACTGTCCAGGCATAGCTTGAAAAAAAAAAAAAAAAAAGATGAGGGCTCTTTGGAAGTCACTTCTTCAATGAGCTAGACGGCCTACGTTATGCGGAGCTGAGGAATCTCTTGGTATCCATAACCCTATACAAATTCCTAGAGTAAACGTTCGTAATGAAACGGATGGTCTATGTAAACAGTGACAACTTGAACCATCTTATTTAACTTAATGAGCATAAGGCCACCGATGGCGTACCGCAGGGCTCTGTACTTGGTTCAATGCTGTAAAATAGACGGCATTCTTCGACCCGAGGAGTAAGTTTGGCTAACAATATTGGCATTGTAGTTACCGGAAGTTCAAAATTTCCATGAGAAAGAATGACAGACAAGCCGCCATCTTGTGCTGAAATCGAAAGTACAGAGATGTCACATTGAACTGAAAATCCTAAGCTTGAAACACAATGTCTGACATCGATGGCAATTTAAAAAAAAGTTGACAAACTAACAAATCATTTTTTTAGCCTTAATCCGGTGGAAACTTAAACCCTCGGATTTCTTAAGCGAGGATAAAGCTAAGTCACCCCTTTTCTTTTGCAGTAAAACACAAACTTTTACTTAAATTTTAAAGCACTTCTCCTTCCTTTGAAAGGAAGACATCGATAGACAGACTTTTCCTTCCACGTACCCCCACCCACACACACACACAGTAAAATTAGATAAATTTCAATCTTTTTCACTCTTTCAGAGTTTGTATCTGTGTACACTCCTAAAGATTCACGAGGATAGCTGGCAACAAGATACAAAAAAAAAAAAAACAAAAAAATTTAATTGACTTTTCTCGTATCTCAAGACTAACGATGACAGTGTACCCCACCACCCATGTGCCGACAGTAGGCAGAGGCAAAGTGTACTCGTACATGGATAGCTTATGACGATGGTGCACCTCATTCCAAGAGATAGTTGCAGCAGCAACTTTGCCATCGATCACCGCCAAGAGTAGTGTATACGCTGTGTGCACACATTAGAGTAACCGAGATGGATGTAGGAAGAGAAAGTGAAGGCAGTAGCAGACAGTCGTTGTTGTTGCTGTTTCGTCATTTGTTTTTTTTTTTTTGCCCCCAAAAGCCTTCAAAATAAAAGTGAGTTATTGTTATTAATAATAAGCCGAGGGAAAAGCTGTCTCTCTGTAGCATGGGCTAGCTATAGCTGGTTGCTGATTGTGTGCAATAGTCTAAGGCCAGGTGGTGGTGGTGGAGGTGTGTGCGTGTGTATCTATCAGTTGTTAGATTAGTTTAGCGACCGAGTTTTGATGTTCGAATGTAGTGAGGTTAATGCAATCATCCCAAGGAGGTAAAACTCAAGTAGATTGACAGTTGAGGAGGCTATGTGTGCGTGTGTGGCAATCAGGTCGAGGAGTGGCAAAAGTTCAATAGAATTGATCGAACTTTGTCCACATTCTTTAGCATTAATTCTCTAAGGCAGTTGTTGACTCTAGAAAACAAGACTCGAACACGCTAGATTCTAACTAGAGGAAGAGTTAAGTGTAGTCTATGATGGGCGTGATAAGCGTGCCTACAAGAGAGAATCCATAACATAGGCAAGCTCTTTTCATTTCAAGAACTTCATCTCAAAGTCCTATGAACCATCATTGCAAAGAGGACCATTCCATACGAGTGTACTGGCGGAATGAAAAGATTTTGAGACTACGTCCTGAGTGCCATCAAGCAAGAAGACAATACCAACACTCGAAGCTTAGGGACGCGCAAACTAGATGCGATCAATGATATATTAGTTAGGCTTTGCGACTTAACGCATATGGCACTGCGACCTGAAAGATATCGATGTAGGAACGCCCGCCAAGCATTCCAACAGGCCATCCACAATAGCAAGAAAGGAAGCTTCACACGGGAAGGCATTCGAAGTAGTCGTGAAAAGTTTGAAAAGGTTCAGAACACTACTACCTGCTAGCTAGGATTAAAGGACGTCAAATACATGACTTTCCAATGCCTACAAAACTCTACGGTAAGACGAAGGGTAGAAGAGGTCTTAAAAGAAGTCATAAACACTCAACGCTTTTGGTACATTTATCGTGAAGGAACAGTTCCGTCAGGAGCGACAGAGAAACATTGAACACCAGGAGACGTTAAGGTTGTTGGACAGCAGTCCAATGAGGGCGAAGTCGAAGGTGGTTTTGGTGGTTAAGAATCCCACACTACTACAGAGCCCAACTTTAGAACAAATTCAATTAAAACATGGGTTTTCTTGGACTTAACTTCAAATTTATGGTTACAACTCAGTCTTTGCTTCCAAAAACTGATGACAAATGGTCTAAGACCGAGAGGAAAAACGAAGCTAAAATGGGTAAAGCGCAGATGTAAATCGGTTCAATAGCTTTCACGCACAAACAGACAGAAGAAAAGACGGTCTTAAAGCTTTTAGCAAACAGACAACACCTTTTTTCATCGCCAATGACCCTATGGTGGTTGCTTCCAATTCACTGGATAAAGCTACCCGCCATCCATGTTTATAAATAGGTTCAGCTTGGCTTGCTACTGCGCAATGTAATTGAAGAAGCCTCCTTTCCGGAAAGCTGTTCTTGAATGCCATTTGAGTCTTACAATAGACGCTTTGAAGCCGAGACGTTGAAGAACTTCTAGTGCTTCTCGAGAAATCTAGGCGAATTCGCAACTTTGATAATTCAACGTGAACGTAAAGTTGGCGTTTCATAGATAGTAATGCGAGCTTTAGCAAGCCGGCCTGCTGGTCTTAAGCTGGTTTTAAGTCCGGTTACTTCATTTCCCGATTTAAAAGGCACGCCTTGCTATAATCTCCGTGAATGTGCCATTTGTCCATATGGTCGAAGGTTGCTTCTCTGTTTCTATCAGCAGTGACGAGCTAAGCCACAACACAATCATACACCCCACATCGGGGTGGTTACTAATTAGGCTCACGAGCGACAGGATCATGGTCACCAACCCCCAATCGTCTGGTTTCCATTTTGCCCCATACTACCTCGAGACAAGCCTTCAAAGATTCGTTAACAAAATTCCAGAGCGGGGTTACAGACAAAGAAGAGCTGGCTAGAGGCCTAGGTACTGGACAGCTTCGATTTGCATAGAGCCGGCAGCCTGTAGAGGGCCAAAACTGCAGATAAAGAAAAGCTAACTAGAAAACTAGGTACTGACAGTTCCAACATAGATCCGGCACCTCACAGAGCACCAAGGCCTACATGTAGCTTCTCATGCTGGAAGGTACCTACCAGGATAAATGCCTCCGTACGGTACAATTGTACCTACTCTCGTTGTCTTGAAGGCATCCATTGCATCCAAGATCACAACCATTATTCGGCCTATCGTGCGTGACAATCAGGCGTTTGTTTTCAAAGCATTAGAGTCAGATGTATAAAAGTTAAGTGCTAGTTAAATTCTATGAACGATACTTGAACGCGAGACAAGAAGCTAGCTAAGCACAAGCTATAAAAGACTGGTTCCAAAAATGCCTCCACCTAGGCTCTGTGCTTTGTAAAAATATCTCCAAGCACGATAGCTGAGAATACATATTGATAACGCTGGAACGGGGGCTGGTTAAACCTCTCGAAGAGAGATCCTTTTCTTTTAGTCACAAGAACAGACTAGCATCGGGACTGGAAATTGTCAGTTCCCAGTGGAAGCTGCAGGGACAACGAAGAAACAAATAGTTTTCGTCAACACCTCTGGGTATTATCTGATAGTTTTGGTGTACAAAATGCTGCTGCCTCTCCCTACTAGACACAGGAATGCCTTAATGAATTCCACAGTGACTACTGCCAGAAACTGCGATGGTGACAAAGAAACGATTCGTCACCAACTCTGGGAATGATCTGGATCTGGTGGTACAAAGGGCTGTTGATTCTCGTTTCTAGACACTGGAACATCTTAGTATGTGACTCCTGTCACAGTGATACTCCTGCCTAAAGCTGCGCGAACGACGACGGAGAAGTAGAAACTTCTCTTCACCAACTCCGGACCGGAAATGTCGAATCCGGAAGGCTATTGACTCTCCGAAGTTCCTGCTCCAAGAAGCTGAGACTCTGTTTTCTGTCCAGGCTGTTCTAACTTAATGGGCGTCGAACACAAACATGTTCGCCTACGTCAACAATTTCAAGTCTCTAGAGCGCAACTAAACTAGGGAAAACCATCCAAAAGATCGACATTCTAGGTTTGAATAAATCAAAAACATAACCCCAACTCAGTAGACCATGTAAAGTCAGCCTTCAAAGCTAAGCAAAACAACCATCGTTTGCCTCGAAATCATTTGAATGGCCCAACCGACTACAATTGAAGCTTCAAGGCGTGAGAAATTGATAAGTCTTGCTCTCACTCTCTGTAGTTGCCATGCCGCGTTACAAAATTCAAACCAAAAAAAATTGCAAAAAGTCACGTTTTCAGTCCACCACTGTAAGGTGATACTCCTTTTTACGCTCTCACCTATACATCAAAACCACAAACAAGCTCTCTCCCTGCCGCAATGAAAACAACCGCTTAACCACATGCTTTCGAGCTATTTCCTCATGTAAATCAGCAAAACATGCGTGACCAAACCCCGTTCTCGCTCTCAAAAGATAAATAAAACAAAAAGAGAAAAGAGAAAAGAGAGAGAGAGATCTAAAGTGGCACACACACACTACACACAGTAGTGGGTAGATTACGATCGGCTTCGGCATCGGAATCGGAATCGGCTTTAACAACAAAAGCTTCAAAGCCAAACAGAAGCAAAAGTAGAAGCAGAAGCAGAAGCATGAAGCACCTCTCTCTCCTCCTCATTCTCTTTTTGTTTTGTTTTGCTTTGGTTTTAATTTTCTTTGTTTTGATTTTTTTGATTCATGACGATGGACAGTCAGAGAGAACAAAAAACAAAAACCGAAAGTTAATGCGAATTTTATTGTTTAACTTTTGAACACACCCCCAGAGGCCCATAGTGGACGTTTTATTTTTAATTTTTTTCTCTCTCTCTTTCTCTTTACTATGACGGCGGTGATGTGCTTTTTGCATGATTGTTCTCTCTTTGAGAAGAGAAATGAAGAAAAAAAAAAACTAATTAGGGCACGATAAACGATCGTAAATATTGAGATCAAGATCTTTTTCGCGGGGCCTTTGCATTGTTTATAGTTATTAACTGTCTGTACAACACTAACAACAACAAAATTGTTTAATAACAGACAGAGAGAGAGAGAGAGAGCTTCACATGCATACATTATGCTACGACAACGATGTAAAAATCGTGCTCACTTTACGAGAATGAGAGAAAGAGAGAGACCTTGACCTAAAAACCTGCATTTGTTGCTTGCGAATACAGTAATGTTTGTTACAGAAGTTTGGTTTTATTAAAACTGTTTATTATTTTTTTATAAAAATTTATATTTTTTTTGTTTGAAGTATTGTTTGTTCTGTCAAGTGGTTGCATGTAAAGATACATTTGTCAGCCATTTTTTGTGTGAATAGTAGGTCAACAAGTAGGTTTGTCGGTCAATCGTTAATTGTGCATTTTTATATTTTTGTGAATGGTTGTGTGTGTAGGTTAGGTATATAGACCGGCCAAGCAAGATGATGAATAAGGAAAAAGAAATTGAATAAAGTAGGCATAGGCACGTGAGGGGGAACGAAAAAATTTAAATTGTTGCAAGTTGGTGACGAGAAGACTCATTGCCACCACGCTGTGGTCAGTGGACAATTAATGTTACACCAAGGCGTAGCGGTTCACAGAGAGACTTATGTGGACTTCTCTCAGGATGAAGCAGGGCCTCAACCAACAAGCCTTCGCACTCCAAGTTATTTGAGATCCTCTTCTACTTCTGTGCGCCTAAAGAGAGGTGTTTGATTAGTTTAGGTTAGGTTGAGTGGCTACCCCTGCTAAACAGAGACACACTTAGGCCAAGAGAAGTACGGCATCCCTACTTCCGCGTTCAGAATGAGTCTAGACAGCTAGAAAAAACGGAACCTTCTATCCTACTGGAACAACATTCAAGGACTTAGACAGGCTAAAAGAGCCATCCAACCCCTGAACAAAACCATTAAAAATATTCTTTATCACAATAGGGACGATATCAAAAGGCTTGCCGGGTTCCTCACCGGTCACTGTAGCCTCAGATATCACTTACATAAACTAAATATAGTCCAGGAATCCGAATACCGACTTTAGTTAGAGGAAGACGAATCAGCAAAACACGTACTATGTGAGTGCATGGCCGGTTGGAGAGTCAGGAAGCGCTTTCTCCATAAGGAGTTCCTTACACCGGAGGATCTTCGTAATGCCTCGACTGGAGATATTCTCAACTTCATTAGGAAAATAGAGGATCTCCTTGTTTAAGTGGCTCCAGGCACAATAGATCTCTTAGGTCGCAGTGCCATATGCGTTAGTCGCAGAGCCTTAATAATTATTAATAGGCCAAGAGAAGGCCTATTGTGATACCACGTAGAGAAACTAGATAACCAGCATCAGAGACCTCACATGTGGAGTTTCCTAAGAGGAAGAGGGAGACAAAAAGCTCTGGTAAACCGTACCGATGTGAACCCTATCCTAAGGCAGCCTAAGTTCGGAACCAATAAGACCCACATACCTACAAAACTCTTGATTTTACAGATGTCAAGCCTGGCTAGGTCATTGAGGTTATGGAAGAAGTACGCTCCTAGAAAGAGAAGTGTTTCTCTACCCTTTTCTCCCTTCGGATTAGATTCAAAGACTTTGCAAGCCGGAAGACTTTGCACTCAGGCAGATGGCGGCCTGACTAATAGCCGTGACTTCAGCTTGGAAGACACTACAGTGGCGAGGGAGACTGAAGGAGTGCTTCTATGAAAAGACACACCGGATCGGCGGCCTGACTAATAGCCGTGAATTCGGCTTGGAAGACACTACAGTGGAGAGCGGGACTGAAGGAGTGCTCTTATAAAAAGTCACCGGTACAGCTTGGAAGACTTCTTCGGCTGTCCGTAGCTTTGAGAGCCTAAAAGTGGGGTTCGACCCATTAAGAAGGGACCTCGCACTGAATCCAGATGCTTGAAGAAACTTTCAGTAGGCAGCGTATCAGTTGTAAGAAGACTGCGGTGAATCAATAGGATTTTGTTATACCCAACATTGGCGAGTTTCTCCCAGTCTTAGGGCCGCTTGCTGCACACCATAAGTCATCTCAGATGTTGCTGTACCTAGAATTCGTATAGTACGTCATCATTAAGGTTGCCTTCGACGATACTATGGAATACAGTGGCATCGATCATTCGACTTAAAGATAAGTGAGAGCGATGCTGGAGAGGCAGAGGATCGCAACCACCTCTGTATTGGTATCGATGGAAAAAGGATACTTAAAAAGCAGTGGTTTAGCACCTCTCCTGATGTGCCAAAACAAAGCCCCTGATGGGTCGAAAATCAACACTGGCAAGCACATGCAGTAAAACAAGTCATAGACAGTGGCGCTGCTTAAAAGGCCAAGAGCTGCATCTGTTATGCCTTTTGTAGAAGCTCAAGGGATAATAATCGTGATCGTCTTTCATTGTATAACAGGCCGAGAGCCACTGGAAGCTATGGGTTCTAAGCTAGCTTTCCGACAAGTCCCTACCACCAAAACCACTTTACGAATACTGACTACGAGTGGGAAAGAATAGGACGTGTGCCATGAAGACCCCGTTTCCAATAGGTACCCACTTCGGTTGAAAGACCTTTTAAAGGATCCCGCCAAAAATCCAGCGTTCAAATAGTGCGGTCAATCTTCTCAAAGAAGCTGTGTCATTCGCTCCATCGACCTTATTTATAATTTCAACTTTTCTAGGATTCTTAGCTGTTCTTGTAGAGTCTTCCTAAGACGATCCTAGCCTAGTGTGTAACGATGAACAGTATCCATACTTTTCTGCGCTGGTGCCGAATCTTTGGTAGTAAAAACCGTGCTTATCTATCCGAGTGGAACGAAAGCGTAAACGGGACCAACTCTTTCATCATCAGGGCCATTTGCTGTTGGTGATTCCTGATGTGCGCTGTATAGCATTTTCAGTGTCGACTTGCTGCACGATTATCACCTCGGAGTTAACATCAAGAATGGGAAAGTTTTGGACGAACAGACGGTATTCAGACAATGGACACCCTGAGATCCGTATTGCTCGTAGGACTTTTAAAACTGGATAAAGCCAGTCCTTATTCACGCACAACATCGTTCACCACACATCAAAACCAAAGAACCATCAGTTCACGAAAGAGCTTGTCGCCTTCCTACTGAACTGTTGGCAAGAGCGTGTAGAGCCCATGGCGACTTGAGACTTTGCGACGATTATAGGCGATTGAACGCATAATCTGTTCCTGATCGCTTTCCTATATCGCATATCCGTGACTGCACATAAGTCACTGACCACAGATGGCATCCTACAGACCTCAGTTATAACTCCTTCTGGCTTGTTCGGATTGTATGTAAGGGATTGGAACATGTAAAGTAAAAGAGAGAAAGAGAGCGTCTTCAAATTTAACTAAGAGGGACAACGCCGTAAAGAAAAGCCTCACGTTTGTTAGCTTTTGCAAGTAAACAGGGATGTCCCTAGTAGAATTCTTATTTCCTCGGACTAAGCCTATCCTATCAGCACCACAATTAGATCTCTTTCCTAACTGCCGGACTTGATGTGCTTAATTGGAGCCAACTAGCTCAGGATGGAGCTAGCGGTTGAAACCTAGAAACACACTGGACCATAGCGCCATGGGAAGCAAAGTTAAGCTTCTACAGTCGTAACTTAAGGTGGTGCTACAGTCCGAAGTGGAAGTGGTCCTCTACAAACGAGCGTCTCCAGCCAGCTTGAGGTTAAATTTTACGCCTCTCCAAATCGTATTTGGTTGAAGATGTGACTGCTTCTCGTATGACGCATTCTTAATACGGATCTCCACGGAACCACAGATTAGGTAGACAGGTGGCCCGAGGGAGAATTCTACCCGTAGAACCGCAGATCCATTACGTCGCATACTTTTCGTCTAACTTCCCAACGATGGGACAGGATTTCGTTAGCATTTCAGACGTAAAGCTTGTCGGACCTTTGCTCCTTAAGTCAGTCGGTTCTAAATTTGAGAGTTTGACAGAAGGAAAACTGCCACGACAGCTTAGACCGAATTCAACCTCTTGAGTTGTTGCCTTAGAAACCAAGGCAAGTTAGACGTACCAACATCCTGTAGTTCCAACTCTAAAACACCTCCCTCCCCCAACGACCTACTTCCAATGCAATCCCACTAAAGTTCTACTATTGGAATACCCATCGTCGTGCTCATTCTTGGCCCCACTTTTCATGCTTCAATAATGGCCCTCTGCGGATCCGTCACAACTGCCACTCAAGCCGCACTATCAATGTCAGAATAATTACAAGCAAAACAGCCCGCAAAAAGCAATAAAACAATGCGCTTCCACCTTCAACGAGACCACAACAGATGGGAAACAGAGACACGGAGAGAGAGAGAGTGAGAGAGCGGTGACGTTCATACACTCAAATTGGTGTAATTAATTGGAAAAAAAAAATTTGTAGGTGTGCCTCCAACAAAGGCCACCGCCAAGACAATAAACACATGTTTAGCATGCTCCGGGATCTGGGTCAAAATCACAGAGTTCACCAGAGCCTCCACACCTCAAGATTGGTGCTTAGTCAAGCGAGAATTCAAAGAGTGTCCCAATCCCATCGAAGGTGATGCCAAAAATTGTTCACAGATACTTGCAACAGATATGTACATTGTACACCTGGTAAATGACACAAAACAAATCAGCGGTGCCCTACAGTTACCAAGTGTTACAAGCGCGCAAAATGAGGTTACCTCGTTTCCAGAAGGTCAAACTTGACGAAAATCGTTTTCTCTTTGTGACGAAGCAGAGTACCTTCAAGAGGAAGTTACAAATTTAGTGGATGTATCTCTGTCTGTTTTGTATAGGGTTGCCCCAGAAGACGCGCCGCATAGGCAATTGAAAGTGTAAACAGCGATGTAAGTGCCAAAGGGAGAGAGAGATCCGAGAGATATCTTTGCGGAAAGTGTGAACAATTTGACGAAAAGATACAATCGCAGTAGTTCAAAGGTCGGACCGCAGTAATACAGCGTGACTGTGACTGTGACAAACAATGCGAACGCACTCTTGTGTCTGTTCCACTTGTCATCATAGGTAACGATCTGTGGTGTGAAAGCCCCATCGACAGATAGGTATTTTGACAGTCTCTTTGCATGCCCCCCAGGCTGCTTCGGCATTGTCGTTACGCACTCATAAACTCAGGCCTACTTTTCGTTGTCGGATTTCGTAAAGTTTACTCTTATACTCACGCGCGTTGAAAGTGCGCACACACACACACACACACGGTTAGTCTTGTGTTTATGCAACTCAAACGCAACACTGACAGTCGAGACAGAGAGTTGTGATGACCTAAATGTTGTGAGTTTTGTTTTAAATGTTTTTTTTTTTCGTTCGTTTTGTCTGCGCGCCACACACTTGAGAGAAGGCCCTTCAATTATAGATTTTGATATATTGACCGGATTATGCAGGCTTTACATGGCCTATACAAGTAATGGAGGTTGTTGCAAGTGTTGGCAACACAATGGAAGAGAAGTAGTAATTGAAGGTGACGTCGCTTAGCAGGGCCAACATGGCATGTTGTAAGATCTGGTAAGTGGTTAAGGAAAACGTCTAAATAACATGAGGAGTACTTGTCGTTTGACTTGTCACATTAATTTGGAAAATTGTCAAATTTCCCAATATGGCGACGGAAAGAGAAGAAAGTGCAGCAGGGAACAGGGATGTTAACATCTTTAGTGTCAGCTGTCAGAATGAGAAACAATAACAGTATTGTGTCAGGACCGTAAGCCTTTTGTCAACAATTTGATTGGCCGCTGGTTTTAGGACACGAAAGTCCACAATCGACCAACTTTTCTCGATTCTGGAGAAAACCCAATAAGTCCAAATCGATACAGCACCGAACTATACACAGTCATGTCTAGTTTTGACATCCCTGTCGAACTCGTCCGTTTTTTCAGGATAACAATGGAGAATGCTTGGTGTAACAACCTCATTAAGAGCTTTGATGTTGAAAAAGACTTTAGACAAGGTGATGAGCTGTCACGTGCACCTCTGCCGATGATAATTAAGGCATTGGCAGAGCTCAGCGAGTTGTCAGCAGTGCTTTCGCGAGTTTTGAAGGAGAATGGGACTAAAATGTGTTTAGCGGCGGCCGAGGGACAGTGAACATCGACGAATCAGACAGAAAGTCACAGTGGACAACTATAACTTTGAGGCCATACTACTTTTGTCCACTTTGTCTACCTTGGCTCTGCCGTCACATCTGAGAACGACTCAAGCGCTGAGATCAAACGAAAAATAACTCTTACCTATCGATGTTTCTTTTGACTGAGAAGGTCCCTCTGTTGTAAGGCCTTGTCCCAAGCAATGAAGGAGACTCTACACAGGACCCTAATCATCCCGGTCTTACATCTATAGCAGATGAAGATATACGCGGTTCCGTTGTCGAAGGCCGACTTCCGAGGGGATTCAACGACGAACTCTATAAGCTTTATAGCAACATTGGTTTCAGCGGACACTTCCGTCTGAACAAACCCACCAAATCGCATGAGTCTTGCAACAAATTCAAGCTGTAGACAGCCTAAAGAAATGTTCAGCTCTTGAAGGAGACCAAAAAAAAAGAATCCTTGGTGGCAAAGTTGTCTCAATGAAACAGCTTACTATGCCATCCACCCAGAGAAGTTCTTTAACTTCCTGACATACTCTGGAGTGAAACAATTCATCTAGAACATATAAGGGAACGCACAAGAGGAAGGGCAGGGCCAAACGCTGCGAACAACCCTACCGAACGCACATAACATACGTATGTAGGGAGCCGCGACCATCTTGGAGTGCACAACTGGAGGCAATTGGCTAAGGCCCGGGTTAACACCAAACTGTAGAGAGGAGAAACTTGTTATGGAACGCTTTTTGATTCTGTAAAGCGATGGTGTGGTTAAATCGATTGAGATCACCTATTCCTACTGTCCGCTGGACAACTATGTCATAGCTAAGGCTGAGGCTGACTACTCCAGTGAAGCTCGATCTTGAACACGCACAGCTGTCCAGCTTCATAACCTGATCTACAAAGAGAAACCACAGCAAGAATCCCGCAAATGGAAAACGTTCTGTTGGCAACGAAAGAAAACGTGTTGGACACCTCATGTAAGCAACCGCGACGGAGCTGAGATCTGTTCTGAAACTTCAGAGCTGCTTGAGGGGCGACTTTGGAAGAATAGAAACCAAGACCGTGCATGCACCTCCGAATCGCATTTCTAACGTCGTCACGCCCGGTAACAAAATCTGAAATCTGTCCTCAGCAGTTTAAATCAGATGTTGCAAGGATCTACAGGATCCAATGTTGAGGATCAAGAATGTTGAAGGAAGCAAGTCGCAACAGGCTACACATATTGGAATGCAAACTCGTCGTAAAAGAACGGTTTCAGTCGAGAATTCATGACTTTCAAGCCGATAACTGGTCAAGAAGCTGTAGACTGCAACAAGTCAGCTTGACTTGACTCAAAGACGAGTTTTTTGTTATCCTAAACGGAGCCTATATGTTGACTTTTCCCTTGTGAAGTGGCTTCCGCATCTAGTTCTTTGGATATATAGTGTCGAGTCTTCAAGACTGCGACTGCAACTACAACCCGAAGTCACTAACCACCAACGACAAGGACCAGTGGACTTGATCCAGTGTCACATCATCATGAGGGACGCAGCATAGATCGCACTTGCTTCCAAGAGTACAGAAAAAATCTGCAGCACAGAACAGCTACAGCTACAGCTCGGGAAAATTATGAATCCAAAGATTGGTTTAAAAAAAAGGCGAACACGGCTTAGAAAGTAAGAGGACCGGCACAGTCTTCCAGTTCAACGATGTCAAAGAGTTTCTCGATTGTTACCAGATCCAGAAATATTGTATAAACTACTCTAGTCACGATTTGGTTTACTTCATTTTTTCAAAGACCTCGCGTCCAGGCTTGACTCCACTCACTCCAGAAGTGAGTCCTTGCGAAGTGAGTCTACCTAACCTAACCTAATCACCGACTTGCAGGAAGCACTACAATTTGGACTTCTATGCGCTGCTGCGACCACTAAATCTTAATTAATTCAACTTCGAGCAACTTCCTAATTGGGCATCAGATCTCGATAAAGCTAGGCTAGGCTCATACCGGTACAAAAGTATGGAATCAACTAACTAGACTGGACTTTCCCAAAATCCACATATGGACACAAACCAGTCCAAGAAAGGAACTCAAAATTCCATCAGCTCCACTCTAAGAGAAAGCCTTGAAACTCAAGTTTTTCCGAACGACCGAGGAAAACTATACAATGGACTGCCACAGGGATCAGTGCTGGATCCATTACTGGTCAATTTTCACTGAAAGACAGACAGCACGGCGTCTATCCACATATATCTTGTGCGAAAAGATGCATTTGACAGCTGAATATACTGTCTCCCCATGGCTTAATATGTGTAAATCAACAAAACCAGTCCTTAATTGCGTTCTAATCAAGAATCTAATCTGGATTCTGGAAAAGGCCAATGAATTTTAACTCAAAACCGATGGCTTAGATCTTTCGAAAAATATTTGTCTACTGTCTACACTGTCAACTGTTTAACCAGACTTATTGTCCCTTTTACCGAAGCCACTATCTTATCTTAAAAATGGAACCAACAGTTAATTCAACCTTCAGACATCCAGACATTTAAATGATACGAACGTGACACTTTCTAAGCTCATGTGTGGCATCCATCTTCGTTTCACTTGAGCTTGTTGATTTCTGTCAAAATTTTCGAAAAAACCAGATATCACCTGAGGCAACAACTTTTTGAAAAAGAAAACCTCAAAACTAATCCAAAAGAATCCTTATCTTGTCTCCATCTTCCCCAATCCAAATCATGATCACATTTGTCATTCAAATTCGAAATCTATTACAATTTATTATTCCGCTGACCTTACAAATTTGACACACATGCACGTATCAATAATCCTCATCGCGTGACCTATATATACACTCGATCGACATTGGTGCGTATACGAGGGCTACCTATAAACGTACACAATGACCGAGGATGAAGCCCTTTAATTATAATTTTGACATTGAAACTGTCAAAAGTTTATAAATTAGTTTATACTCGAACCCGTCTATTTGCAATCCATCAAATCTGTTTGACATATGATACGGTTGCCAATGGTGCCAAAGCTAATTAATGTATATTATTGCACGTACATTCATAACTAGCATTCGTTTTGACATTTTTGAAAGCCCCTCTGACAGTTGTGACCGACAAATGTGCAGTTGTAAGCAGGTGAAAATGAAAATGGAAATACTACCGATGAAAATGTCATCGCCCACATTTTTGTTTTTATTCTCATCATCATGTGGGAGAGTGAAGATAGAGAGCTTTGTTCAAAGAGAAACAAAACCAAAGCTTTTAATGATTTACTCACTAACACATGGTTATGCTAAGGTTGTTGTATTGTGCTGTCTATCATCTGACAGAATGGAAGATGAGAAACAATAAGAGAGAGGAGAGAAGGGCCAAGCTAAACACTATTTTTGGCATAAAAACGATGCGATTTCTGACAGTTTTATGAAAATGTCAGAGTACATCTGTCAGAATGTATAAAGAACATTGATATTCTAAAAATATACACACGATTGCTTAGGGAGGGGCCTGCAGCAAGGAGCTGTGACCTTTTATGAGAAGAATTTCGATAACAAAATTGACATTTGAAACAAACGTAGTAGATTATCAATAAGAATACGTTTGTTTGGTAGCACTGCTTGACTTTTATCAATGCGATGAAGTTCTTAGATCTTTAAGGACTTTTGCAAGTCTATTCATTGGTTGATAGGTTTCATGGCCAAGATGGCGCACTGAATCAACAGGGTCCATCCTTTCGTCAACTCCTGTTCCTTTAAGAAGTTACGGTGGAGCTTTGCAGTTGACATTCGGGCTATGGAAAGGGAATGGTCACGATGGCTGTCGTACAAAACACCGTACGGTCGCGATCGGTTTCCTACTCAGCCCAAGGATGAAGCCTACCGTCATCTGCTTTAATGTGGTAAGTGAAAGGCTATGCTCAAAGCCAACAAAACCTACTTCAAGCTGTCAAGTCTCTTCAAATCCAGGAACTTAACCAAAACATCCAAGCTACTGCTATAGAAGGCAACCGTTTTACCAGTACTCGTGTATGGATCCGAGACTTGGGTGCTAAGCAAAAGGCACTCTGAGAATAGTTGGACCCTTTAGATGAGGAAGGGCGATTCCGAAGACTCTACAACCATAAGATCTATGAGCGCTTTCGAGGTAGACTCCGGTGGACTTGGCACTTAACTCCTGAAATAGGAGCCTACCCGGCAAGATCTTTGTTGCAGCATTTATGAGACACGACAGATGAGTAAGCCATGCCTACTCCGGAAGGATGCCATTGACCAGGACTTTAAGGGCTAAGGCGGTGCAAAACTGCATGGGATGCTGGACATAAACTAATGAAGCAGTCGCTTAACGAATATAAAGTCCACTCACACTGGTCTAACGGTAAGAATGCCATGCGACGAAACTATAAAAACATCAGTTTTTTGCGAAAGTAAATTCCCTGTTACAAAGGTTAGAAATTCTAAGTTGCCCATCCGGGGCGGCGGTGCAACAGTAGCTTCCAAATTCTGTTCTTTTTTGAGAGAAGTTGGTTACATAGGCAGTAGATATCATGACGGGCTATCTGTTCTTCATGAACGTTCTCCTCTATAGAACCCCTAGAACAGTCAGTAAGGAGGGGCTTCCTTAGACGGATCTGGTGGTATTTCAAACGCCTACGCATCCTATGGTGTCGGAACAATTCCAAGTCCGAGTGCCAAGACAAGAAAGATTTGTATAACTAGGACTGCCAAGATCTCCCGAAGAAGCTTTGGTCAATTAACCTTACTTTAGAGAACTTTTGATCTTTACATCAAGTTCTCCATGGATGATACCACATCTCCCCAACAGTTTAGGCCTTACCCCCTCTCTACAGGCCCTCAACGGGCTTTTATAAGCCCATGAGCTGAGCTAAGACTAGCGCACCGAGGCATGCCAGACATGTGAAACTGGGCCTCAGCCAAATACGGTTCCCCAACTAGCCCGCACCTTATGTAACTGCGTCCAGTACTTCCACGTGGCACCTAAAGCGACGTCTTTCTCTACTCTGAGATTGATTTGAAGATTCTGCAGGCTGAAGGGTGGGTGTCCATTTGCTGTAAATGCACTTGCCAGTTCCAACTCTCCAGAAGGCAAGAACCCACAAACTCCTGCTGACATTTGACAACAAGGAAGTAGTGGTATAGACCAATAGCTTTTGCTTGAATGTTAACTCCGCTGCATCACCTCAAACCCGAAGCTTAAGCGCTCAAAACTGAATTTGTCTACCTACTTGAGACTGAGACCTCAAAAGAAAGCAACATAAGAGGAAAAACATTTAACTGAACACGCCAGGATATCCCATGCATCACTCCACCGAAGCTCAATGGCTGGATCTATCAAAGAACGACTAGATATCCCCGACTGGGCTCTATAGACAAAAGAGAACTTAAGATTCTAACTGAGGCTAGATAAAGGGGTGGCGGCGTGATGTAAGGCTCCGCCTCACTCGGATGTTCAAGGATGCATTGTGTCAGAAGGGGAATTGATCGCCTATTTAAACCACCCCGAGTCCAGCATACACTTTAGAATGGCCTTCGTTGCCACGGGCGTCTACAGATAGACACAAGCTTTAGAAGCTAAATAGCCTTAATCATTTGAATCGATAGAACAACGACTGTAGTCTTTGGTACGTAAGCTCTCTAAAGTTGGAATCTATTTGCAAAGAAACCCAAGTCGAACCTGTAGTTCAAGAACACGCCGTATAACCTTGTCAAAAACCTATTCCCCTTAAAGCGGATCTTCTTAGACTTATAAGCTCCACCATTGTCCATCGAAAAACCTATAGATCTCTAGAAACTACGACTTACACCCGCCGCCTCTTGACTAAATTTAAGAACACATACCGGATATTTATTCTCCAAAAATAACACAAAAACCTTGAAATACCCTACCAACCTTCAACAGAGCTGACATTCGATGATAGCGCGCCTGGCTAAACTTGAAAACACCAAAAATTACGGAATCTCGAGGCACAAAGTACACAAACACACACACAAACACATTCTATTACTTATCGCTCCCAAAAAAACAAAAACAAAAGCTTTAACTTTGCCAGACGATATGGCACAATTGACCATGAAGACCATGCCGACAGAGGCGGGCCTAAAAATTTGTTTAAATTTTCATTAAAAAAAAATCACTTGTGCGATACCAACAACAATAGAAGAACGGAACGCAATTAAGCGCCCTATGACGTCAGGCCGGTCTATATAACTGCCTCTCGCACACAAAACCAGTTTCAAGTTGGATTTTGTACTTAAAAATTCGCATGAGACTCAGTCTCAGTCACACACACATACAAAGAGAAACAATGAATCGGTCAAAGGACTTGAAAAAGGATAAACAGAGCGCCAATGTTGTTATGTAAGAGAAAGTTTATTTACAATCTACGACGCGGCACACATCCTTTAAAGTTGGATAAGTTCACTGAGTCTAACCCGCACACACAGCTTTATGCCAGAGACCAGGGGCCAAATCGTCTCTTCCGTGATCGTATAACTCGTCACGTAAAAACGAGCATTATTACGTCGGAATGACGAGCAAGGAAGCGATGCATCAAACATTTTAATTGTATGCACGCAAGGTTTAGAGTGGGTGGCTGTCTAGAGGGGATGACAGGACACTTTTGTGAAGATGAGATGGAGATGAGGCGGAGATGGGATGAAGATTTTGGAGGTAAGTGGTCGGCAGTTGGGAAGCCGAAATTTTTAACGCACGCTTATGGAAATTCCAGGATTCATTGCATTGCTTATGGACGTCGTGGAAAAGGAGAGTTATGGCCCTCAAAACATACGGAGAGAAGCGATGTAAGATCGTACATACATGTCTTATTCTCATAGCACTTCCAAAACTGCGGATATGCTCAACACAGTTCCGGACTGCACACCTGAAGCTGTCTGCAATTTAAAGTCGCAAAACCCTAGTTTAAGAACCAAATACCGATTCCATAAAGAAATAGGACTTAGCCACCCCTACAAGGCAAAGAAAGGGAGAGTCACGACCATGTCTCATGAAGCTGACGCCGATAAGACGAGTCCCAGTGGACCTGGAAAAGATGACGCCAACGGGGCCCAAATGAGATGCAGCTGCTAAGACAGCCATCCCTCCAAGGCAAAGCAAGTATCACCATCATGTCTTATGATGATAAGACTAGGATCAGTGGACCCGGAAATGATGAAGCCAAAGGGGCACAAATGGTGTGCAGCTGTTAGGTAGGTTCCAGAGACCAAAATCTTGAAAAGGCTTGACGCTTCCAAAGGAGAAAGATCACAGAAAAGAGTTAAGTACAGTGGGGCAGTCCGGAATACTCTACAACTAGTTGCAGCACTAAGCATGTGAAACTGGAGGCAAGTAGCTAAAGATCGGGCTGACTGCAGACACTTGTTGTTTGAAGCGTCAACTCAAGTAGCTTCGCTGTAGTAGATTGTGGGATGCAGCCACGTATTCCTTTCAACTCGTCAGGAAGGTCGCAGCCAGGATGATCTCCTCACACGTTCTATGAAATTAACTGAAACGGAGTCAGTCCAGTTGGCAAAAACAGTGATCTCCGCTCTTAAACTCTGAGATGCAAATACAGATACTCAGCAGACCAAAGATTAGAGGGAATCATCCAAAATCCATTCAGTCCAAATGGAAATACTTAAAGAGGACGCACCAAAAGACCCGTTCACGATCATGGTGGTGAAAACGCTGGAATCCTTGTAGAAAGAACACCAGACAAGATTATTCTTTTTGGAGCAAGCGAATCTACACTCCTGACTCATGAGTAAAGCCCGGAGCAAAGAGGAAGGAGGACAATGCAGCCAATGAAGATACACAGTAAGACAGCCTCAGAGAGTTAAATGCCGCTTCTTGAGAAAGAAGCTGGACATGGCTCCTATCGGACCATTGCTGCTTACCCGATCTGCTAGTCCTTACTCTGTATTCCGACTTAAAAGTCAAATTGTTCGAAAACGGATAACAAGTCCTTTCGTAACCCACATGGTCACAACTGTAGGTGGCATGACTCTCCAGAAGCAGGCAGACTAAACTGATACTTCCCGCGGCATTCTTGTGGTCTCTCAGCAGTAAAAGACCTAAAAGACAACTTATTGGCGCTTGTAGAGAGGGCGACGACACTGCAAAACACTTCCTATGTGACTGTTCTGCCTTTGGGCGTATCAGGAGGCAGATTTTTGGAGCTTCTGGTAACCTTGGCTCTAGTCGACCAAGGAATAGACGTCACAGAACAGTTGAAGATGAATCATGGCATTTGGGAATGATTTGAGACATATTTCCATAAAACCGCACTCAATGACGTGTACAAGTGTGACACATACCTACATAGGACATACGAGAACATTAGTTAGTCAAACAACCCCCCTTAATAAAAACTCACCTTGCTAGAGCCATCCTAACATGAGAAAGTCCTCCCAGCGGCAACGATATGGTATCCACTTTGAAGGAGTATCCTTTGCTCACTTTATTCGCGAAAAAAAAAAAAATACTGAAAACAATATTTTCTAGAGCCGGGTGGATGGAACTGGTCTTGCTGTTCCAAGAGAGATATTTCTGAAGATATATTCGTGCTTCTGTAATCCGGCTTTTTTTTTTTCCTTAATTTAATTTCAATTTCCGCGTGTAGTTTAACCGATTTGCCGTTAGTCGCGACTTAAATCGCGCAACGCAATCACAAATTCACTTCTTTTTTTCTTTTTTTCTCTTTTTTTTTTCTGAGCTAAATTATTCACTGAACTTCTCAAGCACAACAAAAATTATACATTACCGTTGATTTCATTGGAATTTGTAGATGACTTCCGGTTTTGGAGGTTTAGTAAAACATTTTTTCTATTAAGGAATTCAATTGAATTATATTTACGGACGTCATTTGATTGAATTTTTATGTTTTATTTTTGTCACAAAATTGTTTTGGAAAAAAAATTCACACAAAGTACTAGAGAGACAGAGAGAAAAAAAAAGGATAAACAGAGGAAACTTTGTAGAGATACAAGAGAGGAAGAAGCCATGTGTGAATACAAGGTCAATCAACAAAACGAGAGGTCAAGGTAGGGACCTCTCGATTCAAGTAGTGTGTACTTCTAAACGATGAAAGCATAATACATGATCTGGCAATTAACCTAACTACAACAAAAGGTACCGTACCAAGTCGACTAATTTACAACTTTTCCTTTGGTATTTCTTTCGTGGAAAAAGCTCTCTCAAAGGAGAAGAGGAAAATGAAACTTGTTTTGAGAGACAACGCCAACCAACACGCATGCAATTGAATGCAAAACAAATTCAAGGAAATGCATCAAAAGAACTGGATTTCTGTCTTTCAATCGAGTTGAGCTGTAGCTACTTGGAACATTGAAAACAGAAGTAGGTACACCTCGCACCAAGTCAGGAAGATAAGTGTTCACCAGCGAAGGGGACTAGGGCAACAGAGAAAATAGCGCAGACCTCATGTCGTACAAATCGAAACAAATCACACCAATCCCGAAACTGTAGCGCCATCTATCGTAGGAAGAAGGAGTTAACAAGTCTTACGTTATCTGATATTGCTATAGTACATAGGGGTTTCCACTCCAGAGCGACATTACGGCACCATAAAACCAATCTAGACTTTAGTCAGTGGCGCCATCTATCGTAGTTAGAAGGAATTGACATGTTTTTTTGTGATCGCAGACATAAGCCTAAGATGGCTATAGCACGAAGCCATGGTTATTTGTGCTCTGGACGACAGTACCATTCACATTTCAACTGGCAAACTACAGTTGAAACATACGTAGTGCCATCTAGCGTGGCTAAGAGGAAGTAACATGAAAACACATAATACGTCTTGTCACCTTTCTTGTGGTCTCACATAGGTAAGATCCTAAGATGGTTAGGGCAAGCTAAGCGCTGTGGACCGACACATTTTCGAATCCACTTCAAAGAGACGACGACGCTCAGTGCCCCTTTCAGTTGACGATGTACAGTCAAAATACATGTGGCGCCATCTATCGTAGTAGGTAGATAGAACTAACATTGAAAAAATGTGCCGCATGTAATCTTGGACAAATGCTTAGGATGGAGGATGCCAAGGGTAAGCAAAGTGAATGAATCTCAGCTTCCTTAACCGAAAAGTCTTTGAAACGATTGCAAAGAGTGGTCATCCTCAATGCAGGCTTTACTTTGGTTGACGAGCAAGAGTCGAAAAGCGATTCTGGAGGCAGGAGACTATGAATGAAGAAACGTCGAACTGGTTGGAGAGGCTGATTTTTTAAAGCTCAGATCAGTGCCATCTAGTGTAAGTAGGGTTAGCTATAATGTAAAAAAAATCGACCAAAGATGCTTCATGTAACCATTGTCTCTTGTGGTATCAGACGAGTGTCTAAGACGTCCGAGGCTTCCCAAGTTTTATCACTTTAACCAATTTGAAGGGCGAAAATAGAAGCAGTAAGCCCCAGGCCAAGCCGAATGGAGGGACTTGTTTGTTTAACCCTAAGAAATGCCTCTTTTTAGTTGACAACCACAAGTCGAATCTAAGGTAGAAATCTATTCACCGAGCTACATAAGTGGTGAGGCTTATTTTTTAAGCACAGATTAGTTTATGATTGTAGCGCCATCTAGTGTAATTTAAAGGAACGAAATGAGAAAAATAGAGAATTAAATGCTTTAAGGCAGACATTCGCCCAAAATGGACTTGCAAACCAATAAAAAACATCCAACATCGACGATTAGGACAGAACGTGGGCAGCTTTACGAGTAACTGCGAAGCAGTAAGGGACTTTGTCTACATTCACTCTGCTATCACTTCTAACACCGATGTCCCATGAGAATGAATGAACGTCCGGACTATAGCGCCATCATTAGTCTTCGCTGTTGCCTTCAGCTGAGAAGGCAATGTAGTAGTAAATGTCCGATTCCAGACTCGATAGAAGACTCTAGTCCCCCCAGTCCTTCTCTATTCGGTCCCGTTTTTGTTGGGCTTTAGACAAGAAGCTTCATCAGCAAGCGAGTTACACACCCACATCGACCTAGTAAAAAACGGTGTAGTGGACGTTTGACAGAATGAATTCCAGCCCTGTAGCTCCTAAAGTCTTCGAATCCTACTCAGAGGTTCAATACAGTAGAAGAAGAACTCGCTTGAGGGACCTCAACCAACTTTGTGTTCGCAACTGGAAGCAGAAGCTAAGGACAGAAGCTTGTTGATTGAAATCCATGTTCACTCCGAACTATAGCGCCACTTACAGTAGGACTTTCAGCTCCAAACCTTAATTTAAGCAAGTTCTAGGCACCCC
The DNA here is from genome assembly GCA_951813785.1 of Criorhina ranunculi. NCBI lineage: Eukaryota > Metazoa > Arthropoda > Insecta > Diptera > Syrphidae > Criorhina > Criorhina ranunculi. The sequence goes on along the minus strand of OX638381.1, from coordinate 34,489,759 downwards.
GTGGAATCGTTGTATGAAAGACCTCACCAAAGCTTGTCAAGATGAAATTTTGCACTAGAAACACTTTCAACATTCAGCCACGAAAAAACAGACATGACCATCCGAAACCTTGACGAAAAAAAATGCCTGACGGTCAGATGTCAAAGAAAAACAAAGCCCTATCTGACAACTCACTGATTGTGCTGCTTCAAAGGCGCTGTCATTTGTCTAAATTGTCAAGAAATGTTGGAAAAGTTTCTTGGAAAGTCCCTCATAAGAGGAAACTGAACCAGAGGGCATGCGACTGACAAACAGTGTTTGCTCTGTCAAATGTCAACTGTCAACTGTCAAAATGACAATCCAAAGTATATCCACGTTTATCTTTAATTTCTATCGACTTGAATCTATCTCCTTCCTTCGATCTCTGGGTCGAATTCTATAAAACTGTTTCTTCCATGAGAAATCTAAATTAATGACAATAAACTGGAGAACACACACACAGACACACTTTCAAAAAGTGGCAGCAGAAAACAACAATAACAACGACAGTAGCAAAAACTATAAAAAAAAAAAACAATCTTCTCCATAGAGAAGCTTGCTAGAGCAAGCAACAGAGAATTCAATAGCCATTCACAAGGTTCTTCCTGTATCTCTCAGATATCTCATCGTCGTCACTGGTTTCTTGTTGTTGTTAGCGGTTTATGCTTTACTTTTGTGAGTATGTGTTAACCAACAACAAAACACAAATTTGAGAACCAATTTTAACGATATACGAGTACTCTCCGCGCATATGTACACAACAACCTCGCAAAGAAAATTACTTTGGATTTTATTTATTACACAGCTCGGGAGGGGGGCGGCGAGCATCAGGCATCGGCGGACGATGCCTTGGTTTTTCACTTGTGTATGTGTTTTTGTATCTATGTAACAGTGCAACGCAGCACATGTGCTTGGAACTCACATTATTCTCACGCGTTCTGAATAAAAAAAAATCAAAAAAAAAAAACACAAAAAAGCTCTTTTTTTGGCACTCAACACACGAAACTTTTAAATGCACTCTCAAACACACACACACACACATGCGGAGACAAGCCCACACAGAGTGGAACAATTTAAGATAGTATTGGTGTGTCAGAATGTGTTTGACCTCAAACAAATCTAGAAAAGCTATACACAAGGCACGCTCGGTACGAGTTTTCGACCCACAAAACCCACCGTGAATTTAACAAATAAAATTTTTGTTTATTCCTTTAAGGATATTTCGTTCGAAGGATGTGGTATCCCAAGGATTAGAATTATTCTCACTTAACGAAACACATGGATAGAACAAACTGTTTTAAGGTCGCGTTTTGGGGCTTTTTTGTTTTTGTGGTAAGACAACGGATACACAACGAGCTAGTACTCTCTACGCACAGCAGCTGACTGAAGACTGAAGAGCTTTTTTGTTTTTGTTTTCTCTTTTCTCATGCATTGCCTGTTTCCAATTCGTTGTGTTGCTTGTTTGTGTGTCTTGCTTTTTCCAGAGCAAAAATGAAACACGAAAATCGGTGCAAAGGAGAACAAGACAAAAAGAAGAACATGATATTCGTTCTCAAAGATACAAAATAATAAATTCGCGGATTTGGAGGTTTTTTGCTGTTTAAAAGTGGGTTGCTGATGTTGCCAGAAGTGCTGAAGTTTTTTTTTGTGGTGTCTAAGCTAGATTGGGGGGTAAGGGGAACTATCTAAAGAATAGTGTAAGTTGTACGATGTAAAGAATGTCCCCTCTAGTCATTCCCTGTGTAAGGTATTGAAATACGTTGTTTTTGAATGTTTGTGGAACATAAGTATTGATTACGTTCCACAAGTAAGATTTGAATTTAGAAAACAAAACAAGGATCTTTATACACTAACTCGTTAAATATGAATAAGGACTTGCATAAGTCGAGACATGAAAGTCGATGGTAGGGTGGGTAGAGGTGGATGTTAAAAAAAAAACCATTTAGCGCTAAAAAGCCACACCTCAGGTGACCTATTTGTTGATGGGTGCGTTAGTGAGAGGAAATGGTATAAAAAACCTTCCGATCCACCTGGTGGAATTTGGAAAAAGCATCAGTTTTCGAATTGTTTTAGGCGAGATCTCTTTAAAGTGATCTTCGTTCCTTCGATCTCTTCATTCGAACGAAGTCCCAGCCTCTTTTAGCTAAACTATGATGGGAACCAAGACACTTACTTACTTATCAGGCCAGCGACCCTTGGAGGGTCTGAGCCTGAACTAATTCCGCTTTCCATCCTTTACGGTCCCGGGCACGCTGCTTCCAATTTACTAGACCAAGGCTTCTGGCGTCCGCGATTGCCTGATCTTTAAACCGAAGGTTCGGTCTTCCTCTTCTTCGCGAACCAGGTGGCTGGGATTCGAAGATCCTCTTAGCTGGAGCATTTTCGTCCATTCGCTCGATGTGGCCGAGCCATTGCAGGCGACGGATTTTGGCCTTCCGGACTACATCCACATCTTTGTACAGCTCGTAGAGTTCGCGGTTGTATCTTCTCCTCCATTCGCCCTCCTCGCAGACTGGACCAAAAATTCGACGTAGGATTTTTCTTTCGAAGGATCCCAAGATCTGATCCGCTGTCTTACTTATCGTCCAGCATTCAGCTCCATAAAGCAGGACTGGCAAGATCAGGGTTTTGTAGAGCAGGATTTTGGTCCTTCGGGTTAGGAGTTTGGACCCTAGTTGCTTGGACAAACCGAAGTAGAAACGGTTGCCTAAGGTTATCCTTCGTCGAATCTCCACTGGGGTGTCATTTGTGGAGTTTATGTTTAATCGGGTCCGTTATCATCCGGGGCAGTTAATTCTCTCGTAACAATATTGATTTTATGTGGTTGGGCCGTTAACCCCACGCACAACCACCAAAACTGGTCAGGGTAAGACAAGGAGACACTAAAGGCAACGAAATCGCTGACCAATTAGTAAGGAAGTGTTCTTCTGAAAGGTACATCTGTAAGTGCCGAACCCATCTGCGACATCCCTGAGTCCAGAACTAGAAAAAGCGGAACTGCTTGTCCTACTGAGAAAACATTCAGAGACTCAAACAAGCCAAAAGGGTCATTTTTAATCACAAAAGGGACGAGATGTAAGAAGGCTTGCCAGCTTCCTCTTTGGACATTGCAGCCGCTTTTTAATCAGGGAAATCCTGACATTATAAACGCCTCGAATGATGACACCCTTAAATTTATTAGAAAGATCGACGATCTCCTAGTCTAACAGGGTCCCTTACATTAGATCTTAAAGGTCGTAGTGCCTCTCGTTTTCTAAGTGGTTTCCAAATTAACTTTCTTTTTCTTATAGGTTCTCATGGGTAAAAGACCCAACAGATGTATGCCTCAGAACACCCAGGCAACTAACCAGCCATGCTAAAAGGATGCGAAGACAGCGGCACTCATACTTTGTCAATGTCCAACACTAACAAGCAAAAGAAAGGACATCATCTGCTGGTTTAAAACCCAGAGAATGTGGTAGATAGGCAGGTTGATGGGTATCCTATGACATACATGCATACCTCTGAGGCTCAAGCAAATCAAACTTATTGTAATCGGTGCCCATAATTAGTAGCTTGTGAGAGCCTAAAACAAAGAGCCAACTATTGGTGAATGACATCCATCCAGATTGGTATATGAACCTCAGGAGGCTTCTCAGCTCAATATTACCAAGGTCCCTTAGATCGTCAAAGAATCTAACGAAACAAGAGTCGGAAAGAGCTTCTACTGTAATATTTGCGAGCAAAACCGACCCTCTCTGCATGGGTACAAATGGAAAAATGGAAAAGATAGCTCGTGTTTCACTCCGACTAAATCTTATCGCGGAAAAAGATCTTCTTTTGTCGATCAAGGACAGAAGAGTTCTAGCTTCATTGCCTAACCTTCGAAGCGGGCTTCTAACAAAGATCAGAGCATTAAAGAGATCTAATTACGCCTCTTAACTTACAAGTTCATACCCATCATAGCCTGTCACCCTGTTGGCCTCTGATCTTCCATTCAGATATTCTCAGCAAAGCTTTAACAGGTTAGACTAAATTATTGCTCCAGAGCCTTAACAACCGCCTGGCTATTCGCTGTAAACTTTGTCGTGCCTGTGACTTCGAATACGATGAATTCATTTTTGACTCCTAAATGCGCAGTTTATGTCTAGACAGCTCTCGTGTCGATCTACGTTTTAGACTCATCGGTATAGAAGACTAGCTCTTCTGTCCTGGTGACTTCCGTCTTCATTCTATCAAAGACCTAGACTCGTGAGTAAGTAGTCAATTGATTGGCCAATGTTGCCTCACCTTCGCAGAATAAATGCACACTCAAACGCCGTAAACGAACAAAGCCCATGAATGAAGTAGAGCATACAGAGGACTACATTGAAGTGGTCTTCCTTTATGAAGGGACGAGCTCCATAAAAATTCAGAGTCTTGAGAAGAACATACGTTGTTTCAAAAAATTCCACCCGTCTGGTAACATTCCTCACCACCACCACATACAACTACTTACATCGTGACACTCTCTTCAATGCTCAAGATGATCCTTTACAACGAGCATACAGATTCTCTTCTCTTTTTGGAAAATCTTTTGAGATGCAAGCAATCCTGAAGCAGTTGGCTTAGTAGTTCCTGTTTATGTCTTCAACGAAAACCTACACTCTCCTCTTCACAGCGCATGCCTTTAGCTAATTCAAATCTCCATCTTCCACCTCTTACCCTGTCTTGTACCCTTTCTGACAAGATTTAGTGAAATAGTTTGCCTGCCCCCACGTCCAATTATGGTCATTGCGCTCTGTCCGCTGGCACAACTATTGACGTGCATGCCATGCAATCCAGTTTTCTCGATAAAGTATGAGGCACCTCTGTCGGTTGGCAGTTGTAACAGAATGTGATACATTTTTGTGGCAACATACTGCAACATGTGCACCCAATTCAACTTCTTAATCTGCTCGTTGAGACTTTTTTTTTTCAAACGAGAAACGAAATCAGGGAATAGTGACAGGAATGTCACCTGCAATCGGGATAAGGTTGATCTTTGGAAAATGGAAAAAAAAGTTTGCAAAAGAGTTACGATCATACCGGGATGTCTGATCAAAATGGGGTACGATTGAGGCACTTGAAGTGTCTTTACCTATCACCGATGGATGGCAACAAGCGATGAAGGCCTGTAGACATAAGTTCTAAGTGCCTGGCTACACTTTCCTTCCCATGAACGTCATGTCTTACGAAACCATCGAAGCTTCTCTTTCCGACTCGGACTTGTTTCGTAGCCAAGTATAGGCAGGTCTAACTCGTCTTCACTTTTAGACAGCTACAACCTAGAGGTAGTCAGGGACTTTATCCCCTTGGCTCTGCTATTACTTCTGACAACGACATCTCATCGCTGTTTTTTTGGACTGGGAAGGCAGCTGAGTAGGAAGAGCCTATATACCCTAACCATCCAAGTCCCGGTCTATGACGCCGAGTTGTAGAGTTGGACGGGGAAGGCTATCCAACTATCTAAGTCCCAATGAAACGTAGACTCTATCGAAAGTGGCTGAAGATAATCATTATTTCGAGCGAGAAATTCTTCACAAGATATTTGGTCCTGTTTGCGTAGACTGGCTTTGAAGGAAGAGATTCAACGACAAGCTTCAAGAGCTGTACACCCACATCGACAAAGTCACAAACTGCTTATTGGACGTTTGAAATTACTTGGACATGTAGAGCAAGTGAACACGAATGTTAAAGCCTTCAGAGTCTTTGAATCAAGGCCTACCAAGAGGAAGAAGATCTCGTCTTGGGTGACATAAGAGCAAAAGTGATCTCAACCAACTTCGACTGCACAATTCGATGCAATTAACTGAAGACCCGACTAACTACAGAAGCTTGTTGGTTGAGGCCCAGATTCCCTCTGAATTGCAACGCCACCTAAGGGTGTTTCTAGCAAGTTTTTGAGTCGAACACATGGGTATCCGTGTCTTATTGGAGAAAACGGAATAAGTTTTCAATGGCTCGACTGTCGTAGGAAAATCTCAAAATTTGGAACGAATTTCGGTGAACCTCAGGAGACAGCACAGAAAGGCTGTTTGCCGACATCCTGTGAAATGAGGAAATCTCCTTAAACACGAAACGCACCCTAAAAGCTCATCAAATACCCCGCATTAGAACAGATGGCATCGATTTATCCATCGACTTGGCTAATTTATTGCAAAACATCTTAACCCAGATGAAATACGTGCATCTATACTCTTGTCTATGTATCTAAACTCAAAACGATGCAAAGGAACGACAAATTACACAAATGCAATGCCATTCTAAGAACACAGTTCAAGAATTCGACGAGCCTGTGTGGCATAACCAAAACAACCTCGTGGATTACAAGTGTGCGTTCGTAGTCATAAAAACGAAACCGAAGGTGTGTATCTGCCTGCCTTTCGGTCGGTATTCGGTGCCAATATTCCCCCCTCGCCCAAACGGATTGTGATTGTGTATTCCACATGGTTTATCCACTTCTCTGTCTATGCTACGCCTCCATCGAATGGTTCAAGTCGACCAGTCGAGTTGTTGAACCATGAGTGCAATCAAAAATAATGTAATGTTCAATGAATCCATAAGAAACACACTAACGCGAATGCGCGCTTACGAGTTCGTTGCTGTGTACTCGTATCTGTATCTGTATCTGTATCTGTCGAGAATATTGCTTTTGAATATATTTTACTTTTTTTTTTACCTCTTTTCGTTGCAATTTATAGGCGATGGGAAACGCAAGCACATTTCGGTTGTAGAATTCAGCGATGCACTGGGCGCCGACTACACTGATCAAAGTGGGTTAAAGTAATTAGCTAATTGAGTTGGATTTCAATTTATTAGGGTCAACATTGCTCAGCGATGATTATTTCAAGTGGTCTTACCCCTCCAATCCAATTCGTCGTGCAAATGCATCAACGATTCGATTGAATCATTCACCGAAACGTTTGTGATAATCATTCTCGAAGTTCGTCCTCTCATCCTTTCTTGTGTTTGCCCATAAAATGTAAATTTCATTTGAGATACGCCAGTGGCAGAACGATCGAGGGTGCATAATTCTCTCCACCCTCGGGATGTTTAAGGGTAAATGTGGTAGAGTTATGACAATATACGGAAGTCGCTCCTTTTTTTTTGCGTCAAAGTAAGTTTCCACATCCCCGACTACCACCGAGCTGCTGTCACTTTCAATGGAAGCCAGGATGTGTTTCATAACTTCTTTTGGAAATAAAGTGAAGTTTTTCACTGCAAAAAAAAGTGGGCGGAGAGAGCGGCGGGCTAGGTGGGTAAGTGTATTTGAAAAGTTGACACAGCACATAGCATGATAATTTGTGGAAAACAATTGAAAATTTGTTACAAAAGAACTCATGTTACATTGTGTCGAACGGAGGGAGATTTATAAACTTTAAGGGATTGCAATGCCACTGTTTAGGAGTCGATTTTTACTTCAAAAGATAGCCAAATTAAGGGCATAGGAAAACTAAACAAAAACAAATGTTTACCTCATCGCTGAAAGCACTCTGAATGACATTTTGATCTAGTACAATTCAAATTGCACATCTCTGCCGATTTTGACACTTGGACACGGTCAACGACACACTGACTGTTGCTGTGTTCAGCGCGGCAAAAAACTGAGATAAAACCGAAGGTTACTCTTCGTCCTTCATAGTCGAGGCCTCAAAGTCACAATCATTGAATCCAAAAGGCTGGAAGGCATGACAAAATATATTTCGACTAGGTCCAGAGGTCCAAATTGGTCTTAGGACCATCAGCCTGGGCGTTCACTGGTGACTTACTGTTATGAAAGGTACTTCTATAGATCCTCACAAAGAGCACTGTCTTCAAAAGAAAGGAAACAAGGAAACCACCCTAAAAGCTTTTCTCGATATCGAGGATACCTTTAACAACTTAAGTGTGAATGCAATCAGTACCAACCAAAGGATGGATCAAATCTCGATGCTGATCCAGCACGCCTGGGAGAAACACCATTATAGCGACCACGAAGCTCAACTTTCTACGTTGTAAAAATAGTTAATGGCACACAAAGATGGAAGAATTTTACTCCGTCAAACCACTAGAATGCTCCGCAAGAGGGGCATCTTAGTAACACTACGAAGCATGGATTAAGTTGAGTAATGTTCACATATGCCTTGACTTCGAAGTCTCCACTCAAAACCTCTACCTTCGATTTTCTTTTCAAGTGGTACCACAGCGAACGAGTGATATGCTCTTACAGGAGTAGATATGTAGCAACCTTCGGTCATTTTATCCGTCCGTCTGGAGCCATTTTCTTTTTTCCTGGCTTCGTTCTTAAGTACAAAAGACACGAGTGGTAAGCTTGCTCTGGGTTTAGATCCGAACATTTCTTTACTAGTTAATGTGTTCCAAGAACCCTTAAGTCCTCTCGACAACTTACTCTCGATGAAGAAGGTGATATTTCCTCGTTATATTGCTCTAATTGCAGTCTCACATGCGGCTATTGTCACGCTACTGTGATCTGGTAAAATAAATTGGGACAGTGAATCAGAGAAGGCACCTGCAGTGTCCATCTTGGACCTATCAGTGTAAGTGGCTAGACTTGATAGTGATATACTTCTTCAGGTGCCGAATCTTGATCTTTAGTTACAAATGACGATGCGAAGGTGGGTTGTCAGAAGGGTCAGTGTGTAACGTAATGGAATCCTCTGACTGCCCACGCCAAGGATCAAGGCGTAACCGAAGACTATTTTTAGTTGGTGTCAGCTCTTAGTAAAGGGGGCTGCAACCCCTAGGGCATCACAATGGGTCTACATTGACCTAAGTGTGACGGGGAAAGGACTTCCTTCCCCGTCAATCCTCCTACCTACCCTAACCTAGAGTCAGTCACGCCAGTATTGCTCTACGGAGTTCCAATCTAGGCTGAAGCCACGATATAGTATATTGACGCTGTAAAACAGAGTATCAATACGCTAAGACTGTCTGGCACCTTTTTCTAGATCCCTAGGATGTAATTTTTTTTTTTAATAAGAATCTATCAATTCTACAACTTATAACTGAGGTTACGTGTAAGACTTTTTCAAGCAAGCCCCCACTATCAAGAGTTTGGTGAATGTAAATGCAAATCATCAAGTTAAAACTAAATGTTACCTTTCGATGCTGAACAGCTTACTTTTTCAAACAGCTGGTACAGCTACATATGTGTTTCATAAAACTAATAGAAGTCCTTTGATTCTTACCTGAAAAGATAGAAAGAAAGAAAATCGTTAAAACTTGGTTAAGACTATATAAATGTCAAAGGGAGTTCCGCAGGGTTTAGTTCTAGGACAACTTCATACACTACATCATCCACAGCGACGACATTTTGAATCCTTTAAAATTCCCAGTGAAACAGAGGACCTAGGCTACATCATCCCTCATCGGAACAAGGGTCACTACACTACTCAGCAGACTCATGGCAAAGGCAGATAGCCCAACTAATGCTGTCAGTCATACCGAGATCAAGGCCGATGAACTCAAGCATGGTGAGAACGTATGGCGTCAGGACCAGCCGTCCTAGTAGTCCCGGGAGTGACTGCCATCGATCTCCTAACAGCAGAGAGGAAATTCGTCTACAAATAGGAGGCGAAGACTGAGGCGAAGGAGCTCATCAAGCAACAGTGGCAAGGGTGATGGAGTTCAAAAACTAGAGGAAGGTGGACGTCAAGATCGATTAGGGACGTTGCTGAATGGACGGAGCGGAAACATGACTACATCACACAGATTCTAACCGAAACTCGGCTTGACGGTACAATGACTCTCCAGTAGATGGGCAGCAGAAAGAACCAGGCTGGAATTAGAGATAGGCAATAGAAGCCTAGACAACAATCAGCGCGTGGACTTGGATGGATTATGGACATAAATAGCATTGACAGCTCCGTGAACAATCCATTAGTCCAAATCAACGACCAGGATGTGATGTCACGTTGATAAGGCGAACAGCCACTAATCACTGTTTATACAACACGCCCTAGAGCAAGACTCAATTTCAGTGATTCACAGTGACAGTCTATATAGAATTATCAAGAAGCTTGGAGCTGGAGGAGTCTACATAGACGGTTCCCCCTTTATCTCGAAAGAGAGTCAATTCAGCAGATAGAGAAGCCGTTTCGCATCGCTGTTAATCCATTTGGACGACACAGCGTGATGATCGAGAACTTGAAAGTCCAAAGCGGGATACCACGGGGCTGCAAACTTGCACCACTGCTATTCCTAGTTGATAAGCCGCGAAGTACTACGAACAATAACATCCTGTTTGCGACATCTGGACTACGTTGACGTTATCTGCCTGCTCTACATCAAATAGCCAGAGCTGAGCCTTTTGAACTCCAACACTCAACTGAACTGTGTTGAACAGAGGAGGATGATCTCAGACGACAATGGCAACGGACTGGATATAGGCAGCAGGATCGGCATAGAAAAAGCTGACTTACGAGCTGATACTTGTTCGTTTCACTTGGAAAGTGATCACATTAAGACGAAGGAAGTGAGAGTTAATCGGACATACCTTACGGCACAATGATAATTCCATTGAGAAGTATGCAAGGCGGTGGAATCTAGTCACCCAAAGCAATTATGCCGCAAAATAGTTGATGAGAAATCAACAGCAAAGGCACTGGGAGCTAAAAGGAGCTGAAACGCGGTGCAGATCTCTACACAAGATGGCGCGCAAGCGTTGTTATCACCCTATGCCCTGCAACGTATAAAATAAAGGATAAGCCAAGGCTTCGAAGTAACTCTGGAGGCAAATTGGAGACGTACATACATATGAAGGGTGCTGCAGGGTTCCATTTTAATGCACATGCTGTGAAACATGATGTATGACAGAGGAATCGACGATGATGTCTACTGTTCGCTGGAGATTTGAAGATCTGGAGGCTTGCTATGCGTTCCACAACTCCTGAAATGATGCAGTTAGCATCGAGACAAGCAGACATACTGGCAGACGATCTGCAATCCCAGAAAGCCACCAGGAATCAAATGAAAAGCGTATTCCCGATCAAAAAGACAGATCTGGAGCGGATAAACAGACGCTAAGTCTCCATTTCTGATGCGTCCTCCTTACTTTTATGTGGAACACAACAGAATGTGTATTCTTCCATTGAAAGACAAACCCAAACACTAAGACAATCGCAGGGAAAACACAGGACAAGGTGGATGCTTTCCCTGTCCGCACTATGAAGGCAATTTCTTCGAAATGATACCTCCTCCAGAGAATCCCCAAAGAATTCTTAAACTTTCACAGCAATTATCACTTCTGCTCCAACCTCAAAGATGTTCTAATTAAAACCAACCTCCAGCCACCAGATAAGAGTAAACAAATTCTAAAGGGAAACCCAAGCGTACATTTCGTCGTATCTTCAAACATAATTTCTCGTCTTTTATCTCACCGCGACCGCACTACGACCAGAGTGCTCATTAGTTCTAGACGCCGACAGAAATATCCATCACGTATCTGTGCACCTTTTGAAACGTATTTTCTTCTATCAACTCCGAGTTCAACAACATTCCACACACGACACAACAGTGGAACCGTGTTTTGTAACAAAGTCCAGGCGCAGCCCTGTAATCCGTAATCGAAACGTTATTTCGTTTTTTTTTTTTTTTGCCCCGAAAGTACCCATAATCGTCGTTTCAAACAAAACAACGAAAGCACTTTAGGATAAATTGAATAACATGAAACAAGTTTATGTTCACGGATACACGGATGTGCCCTGCAAAAGTCCAACAGCATCCTGACTACCCTTCCAATTTGAACAAACAAACAAACATTGGAACGACGAAAGGAAGAAAAATGGATTTCCCTTTGAAAAGGAATTACATCCCAATCTAAAGGTATTAAGGACGAAAAAAAAAAAAAAGGAAAAAATAATCAAAACCTTGTCCCTTGCATCGAACGACAACGACGAACAGAGCAGAGGAAGGATGTAGCAGCCGCTGAACTGTTAGCAATTTAGGGGACGACGACAAAAACTAACCAACAAAAAAGGAATACGTATGGCATCGTACAGCAAACCAACCACCAAGCAACGAACGAACGAGAGAACCCCTCCAATGGATTTCCATTATGAACAGGCGAATAGAAAAAGAAGGAAGAGAACTCCCGAAGGATAAACCTGAAAGGACGGCATATTTCAATGCAAAAAATGAAAAGAAAAACGGGATAACTGCGGACAGCCACTACAGCTTCAGCCAGCGATTACAACGACAAGAATGACGATGACTACGCGGAACGTTCGTTCATACCTCCATTGTGCATCAAAACCCAAGAGTAGCAGCAATTGGTTTCGCGTTCCCAGAAATCGGTAGGGTGTCCGTTCGACAACGTCACCCAGCGCAAACAGAGCCAGATGGGGGAGACCCCCGTTTGGAATCGAGATATGAAAGGAAATTGGAACTAGTATCTGCTTTTAGAGCGAGCACTCGGCAATCTAACCCTACTTTGTACGGGGTGAGACAGTATGTAGGACAAGAAAGAGATCTTTAGACGAAGTGAATCTAGGAATCTACTGAGGTAAAGTCTCAAGGATCTAAGATCACCGCGTAGCTAACTTATACGCAGACAATAAGCTCAAGGAAGAAACCATCTTCAACATTTACCGTCCCAAGAAAGGACAAGAACGTATGTATGAACTTGTAGGTCTTCAGAAGAGAGGTGATGATACAACCACCATTCTCAGGAGCTGTAGAAAGGTGGAAAGAGCAGAACACCATCCAAGCATCACCTTGGTTTTTCCAAACACGAAACCACTGACTGGTGTGAAGCATGACCAAAAAGCGGGACTAGGGTCTAGTCTGCAGTTCGACTTCAACTCGGCTTTAGTCTAGATTGCAGTTCAACTTCAACTCGGCCTTAGTGTAGTCAGAAATCCGGCTGAAGTACAGTCTAAGACCCACAACCCGCAACCAAACCACACTTTAGACGAAATGGAAGCCAAGTCCCGCTTTAAGCTAAGCAAAATCGACAGCTAAAATGTTCTAAGGTGTTCTGATGTCACAAAAACAAAGAAGACGGATGGTTCGAGCCTTAACTAGACCATTTATAGAGCCTTTAGCCTGGATTATGCTTCTCAAAACCCATTATACCACTTTAACGTTTAGAATACTGACACCACAAACACATCAACTCAGTCACACAAGATCAGAGAGAGAGAACCTAAGACGTACAGAGTCAAGTGGCACCCATTACCCATTGCCCAAGTGCAAAGGTCTAAGGTTATTGAGTGACCGGTGGCCTATAAAAATAAACACGCTTCCATCGATGGGTAAAGACCCAAAATCTCATCTTAAGTGCCCTTGTTGTGGTTCAGGGTAGGGCCCGAAGGCAGCTTGGGTGCCGGTGAGAAGGACGGCAGCACGCTTGCTGAAGCTCGGCTCAGCTCTCAGGCACGAAGATTTTGTCTGTGATCAGGTGGTACTCGGTGGGTTGGACAAGAACCACCCCCGTCCGACGGGCTGAGTCGAGCTTGAAAAAGCGTGCCACCGTCCTTCTCACCGGCACGCAAACCACCTCCGGGCCCTACACTGAATCACAACACCCTTGATTGTATTATCTTCAGCTTCAGGGCGTTCAGAAACTTCTAAGTAAGCTTGAAGACCTGTTAAGACAATCCAGCACAACTGTGGTCAGCATCAGTGAACACAGTCTCTTAGGAGAGCACTCAAACAGAGACTTGAGGGGTATGAAGTCAAAGTTACAGGTTTAGTTCCAGCGTAAGTCTACTGTTGGGAGCCTCCATCGTTAGAAACACGGAACTGTCCTTAGTGTGAAACAGCGGAATGCTAAGAATGTCAAATGCTACCTTCGGCTAGTTTGGCGCTTAGAAGTGACGGAAGCATTTACTGAGCCTAAGCTCGAGATGGTCTAAAAGAATCTTGGCCAAGTCGCGATCTCCACCAACTTTGGTCAGAACAATCAGTGAATCATGTTGAGTAAGACTTACCGAGCCACGTTCTGTGATAATTTCATTGACAAAGCTCAACAGCTACAAGGCATAAAGTCGTCGGATTCAGAAGAGAACCTTGGTTGGTTGTGGAGGGTAAGACAGCAGTTTACTTAAGCTTCGATTGGCTCCGTTGTAATTACCCTCTAACGACGGAGAAAGTTTTGTTGATGAGAATACGACCCCTATTGGCCCAACTTTCTCATGAAGGGGAGAGACATCCTTAGTTGAACTTGACAACACAGCACCAGCAAGACAGTTTTCTTACCAAAATGGCCAGAAGTAGTCGTCATGGCTCAGTGGTTAGAGGCGTTGGACTTCTAAGTAAGCAGACCTAGGTTCAAGTCCCAGAAAAACAAAACCACCGCTGTTTAGACCCGAAAAGAAACCCGACAGACAAGATGGTCTGTTTCAATATATCTCCCCAAACACACACAAGATGGCATGGACTCCATATGAACCTTGACCAATAGATTCCTTTGTGAAATCAATTTAAAAGCCGTCAAACGACATCGTTAAGAGGTTAAGTGTTCGCAAAGGGCCAGCTGATTGTCTTGTTGTGATTCACGTTTAACCCCTTTCTCAACTATTCCTTGAGTATTCCCATGAATATCTCTTTGGTAGTTGGTTCCTAAAACGTACGGTTTAAGTCTTAGAAACTTCACGTTTCAACTATGTCACCTCAACTCGATTTCAGTGCATGAACTCATAAATTATGCGACAAGTTGCATTTGGAAAAACTTTCAAGTCGTTGTCATTGTCGCTAACAATTTCCAGAATACACGCATCTAATTCCTGAATCTACATCGTCCTCCATTGCTGTTGCAACTATTCACTTATTTCGCTCACGTCGCAACACTCTAGCCAGCCCGCTTCCTCCTCAGCTCCATCTTATATCGCGTAACACAACATATTAAAACTCCCGAACGTGGGGAAAAAATTGTTTGCTGTCGTTCCCTGTTGCCAGTTCCCACCCATTAAATGTACACAATTCGACCGCAGTCTTGCTCCTGAACAACGAGCATTTCGCATCCACAAAAATACATAAAAATACCATTCTAAGACTTTTTCGAAGCGCTCTCTGGAGATTTCCCAGATACGGGGACGTACACCTTGGCATTACATAGCCTAATCCCCTCTCCACCCGCCTCTGGTAGAAGGGAAAACATCACGTTTCTCATCGTACCGCACACAGCAGTATTCTTCAATAATTTTTGGCAAGAGACTCTCCTGCTTCCTAAGAGGGTTCCCTCCTCTCCTGCTACACAGAGTCAAACCCTCTTTTGCTGTTCTGTCAAACTTTTGGCCATGAACAGAGAAGACAAATCGTTAAAACCAAAGTTGGTAGGTATAAGGCATCGTTCGTATAGGGCAGCAACTAAACACTATATTCCGACCATCCATGGTGGTGTCATCATCAACGAATGAACCAATTTCTAATTCCCGTTTTATTGTGCACTCCATTCCACTTACAAACGAACAGAGTACATAGAGAGAAGGAAAATATATAAAAAAAAAAAAGAAACGAAGCGAATACCTTTCTTATTTCCTCGTAACTCGTATCCCCCTTCGCCCGAGCAGCGCACCAGCAATTTTCTGTTAAACTCAGGCCGAGCCTTTCCACAATCCTCTTCCTCGCTAACAGTATGCTGCCTTCAATGTAAATACTCATACCGTACCATAGGGGGAAACACTATGGCGGAGGACTCGCCTTAATAAAAAACAGAATCCTGTCAGGGAAATAAAATGTATCAGCTGGCTGGTTGCCTTGTTAGGATGGGATTGCTTTGGCATTCTCTACTACAGAATGGATGCATATACTCGTACATTTTTGAAGGGATGGAGGAGCGAGCAAAATGGAAAGACCGAATGACAAAGCATTAAAGCGAGTGATGGTTGTAGCATAGCAATACAGTCTGTACTACAGGAGAGGATGTTTCATTTGGAAAATATAAGAAGGAGGGAATATCCAAACACGTAGGCATGCTTAGTAGATCGTGGTTCAAAATGTACGAGCTTAGGGAACCGGCCAAGCAGTCAGAAACCATGCAAAGTTTCGAAATAATCAGTAACTCAGCAGTGGCGGGCGATTTTCACTGAAAGCCTAGATTCAGGACTCCAATGACCACATGAAAAGTAACAAAGAAGCAGGAGCACTAAATGAACACTAAATGGATGGCCAAGGCTATGTGATTCCTAGTGAACAGTCTGCTTTGAAAGTACCTAACCATGGCAACATCCAAATTCAAGAAGATCAAATGCAATGAACGAGCTTAAGGTATTGTGTCCAACGATTGAGAAGCCCAAAATCATAGTAAGGCAAGTGTTACGTCGACATCTTACCTCACTATACCATATAAAATGTTCCAAACGACAAAATAGAGGATGAACCTCCAAGGATTTCACCAGAACTGCACCCTGCACATGTAAATAAAACAAAAATTCAAGATGTGGTCATACTCAGAACGAAGACGTATTCGATTCACCTGGATTTTTTCGCAATTGAGAGATCACTGTGACCAATTGAATCGTGTGGAATGAATCTTTATAAGCTTGAGTACAACGCAGGAAGAGCGTTTTTATGGATGAATCCCCGAAACTCCCAAAATTATAAAAAATTAAAATAACTTTTCACTGCACTTAATCTTGAATTTGCTTTACAAAGTGACATTCCATAGAAAATAGTGTGTAGAGGATGTACATTTGAGAATTTCGACAGCTGCCATTGGAAAAGATATTGGAAAACTGTGGTGTGCAATCAAAGTTTTGTTCGATTTGAATTTCAGTAGAGTTTATCGAAAATTTGGGACTTTTCTGAAATATGTATGAGAAATCTTCGAAAAGCTGGAAAAGGAGTCCATATTTGAGGCAGAAAAAGATGTTGAAACATATGGAAAGACGTCAAGTAACAGGAAAAAGTGGGTGCCATACAGCGTTGCACCATGGGGCAAAAAAGTAGAAAGAAGCCTTAGAACGACGTAACTTGCGTATCAGATCAACGATAAAGCCACTTAGACGGGCAACAGTAGCTTCAATGTTCACCAGAAGAAACAGCACTTCCACGAAAGAAGCCCTTAAAATTATACTTTCCCTCGACCTATTAAATAAGGAAATGGCTGCAAAGAGCGCCATACATTCATAAGCATTCAACTTTTGAAAAAAGGACCAAATAAGTCCACATAACGCTAAACCTTGACTTTGAAATAAACTTTCAAACACTCGTTCCATAAAGAGATAGTTATTGGGATGAAGAAATAGACTTTAAACCCCACAACACATCCATTTTCATGGAAGTCTCAAGAATGGATGAAGGGGTTGATTCCAAAGTTTACCTGCCATTGCCTGGTCACATTATTCCACACAAAGCACAAAATCTCATAGATAGATGCCTCAATGGCAATGTAAAAGCCGGTGAACTGGCAAGAATATGGTCAAAACTGAACCAAACAATTGTCGATTAGTCAGTTCTTACCACAATAGAGTCTCAATCTCACAGGCCACAGGTTAGGTTAGAGTGGCAGCCACACGTCGGAGAAAGTTGTGTGAATCTGAATATTTCCTCCAAAAAACTAACCACAGAACCAACCGGAGCTTGCTACGAAGCGCTGGAGGCTGCCCAAGCTAGTGTCAGCCATTTCGTTAAGATTGAGGAAGAAGCTGGCTCAATAGTAGGTTCTTGTTGCAGCTAAGAGGGTTCCAATTGACAGGGCTGGACACGTACAAAGAAGGTGAAGAATAGTTTATTCTTCCTCATCATCCATACAGCCGATGGTGCAGTCCTGTAATAGCACCCCCTACGATACCAGAAAGCAGCCTTCTTACTGATTAGATAGTGGCTAAGGCCAGATCTTCATGATGATGAGGCAGTTGGCTCCATCTATCCAAATGCGTTTGGTGATGCCGATTTGAATAACAGCCTGTGAGTAGTGAGAGCCATATTGAGGTCTCTTTTCTTGGCAAGTTCTTCCGCCCTATGTTTGTTTTGTTTTGTTTTAAATGCATTTTTATTTATTAAATCTAGCAGTCTTACTTGCTAGGAAAAAAACGCTTAAAACTAGCTTAATTAACTTAACTATGTTACTCTAACTTACTGGCCCCTTCCGCCATATGTTACTTGGATTGAATGGACACACTATAAAAGACTTTAATCATCCCAGTCCTACTCTATGGCGCTGAAGCAGGGACTCTATCGAAGGCGGATGAATTCAGTCTCGTTTGCGTTGGCGGGTTTTGGAGAAGGAAACCAAACAGCAACGTGAACCTTGTCAAAAACCGCATATACAACGTTTGAGATGGCTAGGACATGTAGAAGCATTTTTGACAGCACAGTAGAGAGGAGGACCTCGCCTTAGGTGGTGACGACCACCAATTTGTAGTGCGAAACTGAAGGAAACGAGCTGACTTGAGAGTCTTGTTGGTTAAGAACAAGGTTCATTTCGAACTTGAACTTTAGAGCTAGATAGAGAGCCTTGTTTATTGAGATCCAGGTTCACCTCGAATAAGTAAGGAGTCACCTTCGTCTTAAGAGCCCGACATGTGATCTCTAACGTCATAAAACAAATTTGTAGACTTTTATTAGCCGCGTGTTCAGTCCGAAATGGGACACAAAAACGTCTCTGGAATGGGTCCAACCCTCACAAAAACGATGACTACATATGTGTGCATAGCTTTGTATCCGCAGTGCTCCGCAACTACCCGATGGCACTGCGAAACTTCCGCCGGGTCATCACTCCATTCATTCTATTAATGCATTTCCCGGATACATAATCTCTTTAGTCAACAACAAGTCACAACCGAACTAGGTCTGGATTCTGGGAAACGAATCGATTCACCAACTACGACAATGAAAGGAAGACGCGCCCTATGTCTAGAGTTCTTCACTCTCAAGTTAATCATTCCACAATCCTTTGCCAAAAAAAGGCAATTCTGTCGAGTGTGCAATTATTTTTCAAAATCCATTTCAAAAAAATGTCTCAAAGCCAACTGGACAGGCGGCTTCCTCCTCCTCAAGACGTACAGTACACACCGCTTCAATGGTTTATTAAAATTTAATTATCCTCAACATTTTGTAGCACAGGAAGGAGGTCATCCTTTCTTGTGCATAACTCAACCACCTCTCCGACCATATCCACCCCCCCATCAGTTTGGAATCGATATCGATCTGGGAAATTTCAAAACTCTTGCCATTATCCTGCCTGGAGAGGTGGACCTGTGAATGGGTGTTTGCAGTTTACAAAACTTATAAATAATAGATTTTAAGTGTGTACAAAACATGTATAACCTCGACCTGAAGTCCTTTGCTTTCATTCCACACGACAAAACGTCGTCGTATCCTTGAATATGTATGTAAACTGCTGTTGGATGCAAAAATAAAAATAAAAAATAAGAAAACCTTCCTCTCAATCTCTATGTCCTGCCATTGCCATCGTGTTCTCATCGTCCTCGTTGCCCTCTATACAAACGTTTTTTTTGTGTGTATAAAACTTTGTTGTTACGGATATCATTTGGAAGGGCGCTAGCGGACCAACTGTATTCGTATCCTTGTGCCAGCTTCTAGCACTCGAAAATCGAGTTTTTCTCTTACATTCCACAATGGGACCAACAAAGGTACGACACCACGGTCGTTTCTAAACCAAAAGGTATGTGTGTGTGTGTTTACAAGGATATCAAGTCAAGTCATACCATTCCGACTCCATAGTTGGACTACCCTGGTCCTGGTTACGGAATTATAAGCGCACGGCGAAAAGGTGCTGGAGTTTAACCGCCCCAGGAGGCTCGATTTATAAAATGTCATGTACCGTGAAAACAAATTGCCGTACATACACCTACATATATCCTTAGAAGGGTCGCTCTGTTTGTGTGTGTGTAAACGTACATAAGGCGGGGGGGTATTACAGTGCCAAATGAAGGTTCAGGCTTTATTGAGAACCTTGGATACCGGTTATGGTTATCCTAGCAGAAGGAACAGCATCACCACTCAAGGATGAGTAAACGAGGATTTTGGGGGTCTTTCCATTTTTTTTTTTTTTTTAATATAAGTGAGTGGTGGTGTGTTGTAGCGCTATTAGCACACAGCCTTTGGTGGGAATTTTAATGGAATGCGAACGGGGCGCGCACACACATTTACGTAATGGCGGATCATTAATTGAAAAATATGCACGCCATTATGTGGCGGGCATTGTTGATATCATCTCCTCTATGGCTGGAGGATTATAAATGCGGATTGTGCTTATTAATATTCGAAAGGCATATAGTCATAGACGCAGGATGTGTGGGGGATGGTTTCTGTGATTTTGATGGATGATGTGGTTGGTTAGACAGGAACATTAGCCTTCAATCACATCAAAGCGGGGAAAAAAGAATTTTGAGAATTTTAGTGTGGTAGTCGAGGGGCTAAGCAAGGAACTTATTAAAATCGAACGAAGGGAAGAAGCTGGTAAGCTGGTCTTGGATTAGAAACCAGGAAACAACTTGTGTGACATAACCTCGCATCGATTGCATGAAACAGACCTTCAATAGAAACGGAAAAGGATGAGTTGTTGACAACACCATGACGCATCTGGCATGAGATGAGCTCCCGGTACACACACAGAGATATCAAATCGAAAAAGTAAGAGCTACAGCTCAATCCTTGGAGTAATGAGGTTGGAATCTACAAAGCTAGCCGAACCACTGATAGGCGAAGGTATTGCCATGATTAGCTGCCGACGAAGCGAATCAGCTCTCACGCAGCAAGAATTGACAAGAGCTTGTGATGAATCGAAGGACACGTTACGCACATTTTACCAGCGCTTCAGGGTTCATACCCCGGGGTACCTCACGAGAGGTTCATTGTGGTAAGGAAAAGCCTGAAGACCGCAGTCAGGTCCAGTGAAAATACAAGCTTCAGGCAATTGTACAATGAAACTGACCACGCACTCGCAGATGTTCTGAGAATCTGCAGACAAATTGGGGACATGACAGAGCATGCCATCTACGTCCTAACATGTGCCTGAAGACGCAAAGACTGATGCTACCTACACCGAAGTATGATCCTTCACCCTCCGTCGTACAGATCTCTTTGAATGTTGGACATTATGAGAAAAATACTAGAGAACATCAGACTGGAGTCTGTAAATATGGTTTCCACAAGGAGCGTTCCATTATTGACGCCATAGCTTAGGTCATCAGAAGAGTAAGGAAATCCATCAAAAGAGCACGAACGCCTTCAAAAGAGGAAACTAGAGAAACATCCTACGAGCACCCATCGCTTAAAGGGTGCGTGACAAATATAGAAATATATTACTGCTGTGCGACGTTGAAGACGGAATAAGGCATTCCCCAAGGCTCTGTTCCAGGGCTGTTACTGTGGAACCTAATGTACGACGACCTGCTAACGCTGTGGATTTAAAAAAAAACTCACAAATCCCCGGAGGAGTTGGAACATAACTACAACGAGGCTAGCATGCTGGTTCGAGATTTGCTGACATCCATGAGCCTTTAACTTGCCTTTAGCAGCAGGAAAGTCATGGGGACTTTAACAGTAACCGTTGGTGGTCAATATGTGATTTCCTAGCCGCAAAAGTAAAGTACCGTTGGACTCGTCATAGATGTTAAGCATCTTATAAGGTGCAACCGCCACACTGGCAAGGATCATACCTAACATTGGCGGGCGAAAATACAAGAGAAGACTGTGACTTACAAGAGTTTCAACATCGTGAATGCTTTACGGAACCCAAATATGGACTGCTGCCATGAAAACTAAGGCGTACGGTTGAAAGGCAGAGGCGGTTTACTGGATTAATGACTGAAAGTGTAAAGCGACTTTCGAACAATATCCTATGGCCAGGATTCCGTAGTGCAGAAATGACAGCAGGGATGGGAACACTCTTATTAAGCCAGATGAACAACAGAGGCATGAAGAGCAATATTTCTACCTCACGCAACTCCTAGCAGCCCATGGGTGCTTAAGAGCCTACCTCCACAGGTCTGGCAACGTCCAGGATATGAAAAATAACGACAACTGGTAGGAAGGATCCTGGGTGACGGTTTGAAGGTTTGAAAGAAGTTAACTACCGACAAGACGCGACATATACCACTGAATTAAGTGCTTAGTCTGATGACCAACCATAGAAAGAGACTCACAAATTCCGCAGTTAACATGCAGCAGCACAACCAACACCATAAAGAAGACTGCGATAGCTACCCTCGAAATGATAGCTTGGCTTCAAACCTCTCGATCTAAGCCCAACGCTTTCAGGCACCAAACTTCTGGAAGAAGGACCAGCTCTTGATAGATAGTGTGAAACAATACTTCCCTTGACATCTAAAAGCTGAGTCCAGCTTCAAGTAGAGTACAGATGCTCTCCTCTAAAAAACTGTCAAGAGCCGATCCTCGCTTGTCTAGTTCATCCTCGTTTCCACCATGTATGTTCCAATGAGCTAGGACTCAGACTAAAGCGATGGAGAATCAACTTCGTCTCAACACGGTTCCATCAATTTAGAGGATGTGGTCTTCAAGACCTTACTGGCTGCCTGACTGTCAAAGGATAAAGCGATGCTGCTGAGTGCACGAAAATCCTCGTAGATTGCCAGCAGATCCCCCTAAAAATCACTGACCAAGTTCAATAAGCTATGTGTAGAACCTTGATGCTTTCAAGATAGGTTTACTCCGCATAGTCATAGTCTTTTATCAGCTTTTTCTCCTTCCATTCCACTTTGAGTGAAGTGGCTTGACTTACATTTAATCTAAAAGTGATGAAGGGTCTCCCCCAGCATTTCTGAATCAAACTGCAAGACACCATAGTTTTGACATGCTGATCCAAAGGTAAAAGGTACAAAAGCTGTTAGAGCGTCCATCGGAGGCGTAAATGTTCAACAGTTCTCTTGACTTTGCATTCCTAACCTTTCTTCAGGGCGACCCATCAAACTAGTGATCCATAGGCAAGGAACAGACGTACTATAGGCCAAGTCCCCACATCTTCCTAAAAGCTTCTGTTGAAGGCATAGAAGGCATTTTTCTCATCCGTTCTTCTATGTTTATCTTTCAGTTGAGCTTTAGATCGATGGATACTTCCCAGATACTTAGCATTAGATACTAGTCAGAAGTACCTACCACCCATCTTTGGCTACGTAGGTTGAAGGAACGACTGCACATCATATGACACATCTCCACGGATCCAATTGTGTTTGACTCAAGAATGCTGTAATGCCGCACTTTTTCGAAGTTCAAACACGTTTTAGGTCATTCAAGGCTTTACGGTTCGTCTAAAACAGCATTTGCTACCCTCATTGATTGTTGTATATGTGTGTGTCCATAAGAACAACCACTGTGTGATGCAATTAGAACCCCTTCACAGTATATTCTGCTAATAGCGCATGTTTATTAAATAACCACCCGTTGAGATGACCCTTCAACAGATGCTACAGTTGTACCAAATCCAACTGAATACCTCCTACTCGGTGGCCTACATGAATTCATACTTGAAATTGTGCCTAATGTAGCAGTGACGCGCCAAAATCCTCAAAACCAAGTCCTAAGCTAACCCAGTTTAAGCCATGTGCTGCCTGCCTGCCATCCACCCACTGGCTTACTCTAAATTCTTTTCACAGCTTTTTGCTTCTATTTTTGGGGCTTGCAGAGCACATAGTTGCATATAAAAACGTTGACTCAACCAAGCAACTAACCAACCGTCACCGGGAAATATAGGTCAGTAGTTGATGATGTTTTGCCTTCTGTGCCTGATGGAGGTGGTGGTGGTGCTACTAGTGATGGTGATGTCGTAGTGCATCACTAGGATCTTCTCCGTTGCGCTGTAAATTTGCATCAAATGCATCCATCCGAAGGAGATTCGGCTTCGAATCACACACTTCGACCCAGTTTTGCACGCCGATTAACGCTTTCGTTTTGTACTCTGCTGATGCAGAGGAAACGTTTTTTTTTTTTTTCAAATAGTAAGCATGTAAACTAAATCACTTCACTTCACAGTATTTATGTATCTAGGAGTCTCAGTTCCCTGTCCCAAGAGATTGTCCCACATACTGTAGTCGTATAGACGAACGACTTGTCGGAGAGCTGCCAGTAATTGCACTCGGAATCTTATGGTTCTCGTTGTGTGTTGCAACTTGTAAAGACTAGCTAAATGTAGCGCCCTCAATTTTTTCATCTCTAGAACGAGTCCGTTTTAGCTGAAGAACAGGCTCCGTGTGTGGATGAGTATCTGCATCAAATGAACCTCATAAAAATCACTTTGCATTTCATAATCTTCTAGAACTTGAATTGAGGGCGTTAGAGCGTTACAACAACAACAAAAACAATGTTTTCCTTTCGGTTTTTTGTTTTCTTAAAAAGATGCTACTTCTCGCTTGGCAATGATGATGATGCATCTTTGGTCGTGGTGTGCTCCTTATTTTTTGTGAAAAACTAGCGTGAATTACATTTTCAAATAAACAAATTCGGGTTACGGTGTAACTTGAACCCCCCTCCCTTTGGCCACGGAGAAGGCAAGATGAAAGCGATTCGTTGAGTTCTTGTGTTTTTGTTGGCAATCCAGATGACGTTGCCTGGCCGAAGTGGTCTTGGTTTTGTTTTAATTGGCTTCACAGCTTTATTGAGTTGTTAATTGGTTTTTTTTTTTTCGGTGGACATGGCTGGGGCAATGGAAGAGAGTGCTTAACCTACTGACCTCGTGTTTAGCGATGATGGCAGTCGTAAATGTATTAATACTCGTGTGTGGAGGGTGTCTGAAGTGGTCTTGACATTACTTTAGAATGTGCTTTGATGGATTGGGGCGACATGGAGACTTTTCTCGGAAGGAAATTGAATGCGCGATGGTTTTTCAGAAGTCATAGCTATTTTTAGGAACAGAAGCCGATAACGCACAGTCGTAGCACGACGAATCCTTGCCTACCGGTCACTAGTCCGGTGTCTCGCGCTGAAGGAAGTCTACAACATTCTAGAGAACTGCTTCGATCATGTTCCACAGGCGTTCTGAGAGTACTACCACGCCGAACGGTTGGAGGAACTTAGATTTCGTTCGTTTCTCTTTTTATTTTCGGTGAGTGTTGCTGTTCCCTGATCGGACTCGAACCTGCACAGGTCGGGGCACCAGTGAACATCTGTCGCCACCTCCATACGTCTTCTTATCCCTCGATCTACATGTTAAAACTATGTAGTTCGACTAAGAACATCTGTGGACTGACAAGCCGTACAACAATAGAAACATCCTGAGTTCGTTACCACATTGCCCTACTCCCAGATTAAACTTCAATAAGCCTATCGCCCCAAGAGTCTTCGAATCGAATCCAATCCGAAGGAACAACGCAGTAGAGGAAGAGCACACCTATGGTGGTGCGCATAAGTAAAAGGGAACCTCAATCAACTTGGAGTGCATAACTGGAGGCGATTAGCTAAGGAGTGGGCTAATTGGAGAGGGTTGTTGGTTGAGGGTCAGGTTCACCCCGAATTGTAGTGCCACCTAAGTAAGTCTTTTGCTGTGCGAACTCGATCCAGAGCGGAATGAAAGAACATCCTTTCCACTACTTCGAAGGGATCAAGATCCTTCAGACGGAAGTGGGCTTGCCATGCACTCAGGAGCGCCCCGAACACCTAAACAATCAGTCAGTCGTCAACGTCCCCACCTCGACAACGACACCCTATAAGCAAGTGGAACAGTGTCCAGACAAAGTTTCGTCTCTACGAAATCGGTTGTTCATGGTCTTGGACTCGGTCCAAGTTATAGGGATATCGTCCATCTTTGATGGTTTTCCTCATCAATGGCATGTATCGATATTCTGGTGGAGAACCGGTGCAGTTGTTCCACTTATCAGGAGTAACAATTCTTGCTTCTGAGCTCCTATGGTGTCGATTGATGTTTCAATGGGGAGCAGACGAAGCAGTTATTGCTTCGGCGGTTCTATCGTTCTCGTTTGGTGGTTTCGATGGCGTTGACCAATACCATTGTGAAGAGTTTTTCCGCTCAGTCGCTTTCTGTAGTCTCTCACTACGCTCTAGACGCTTGAAGTGAATCTTCTTTTGTTTGACAGTCAAGCTTTGAAAAGGTCCACAACCAAGAAAATATAAATGTCGACTTTTGCACCCTAAACATGGAGGATGATTCGCGTCCAGCATTTGTCGTCGTTTTAATAAT
Source organism: Criorhina ranunculi (assembly GCA_951813785.1). NCBI lineage: Eukaryota > Metazoa > Arthropoda > Insecta > Diptera > Syrphidae > Criorhina > Criorhina ranunculi. The sequence continues at coordinate 34,463,682 of OX638381.1, read as the reverse complement.
CTACAGAGAGCCAGATTTCTGTATGGAAACTACCACAAGCTGCCGCAACGTTGATTATCCGGAAGTCGTTGTCAGATGTCGCGTTGTATTATAGTTCTTCTTAGTCGCGGCGTACGATTTCAACATTGTGCTCATGTCTACGTGTCTGTTAAGACGCAAGAGCGTAACTCTTCATCAAGAGGGTCTATAACGCTACATCTTTGAAAGAACAAAAACAGAACGAACTTCTCAACAGAATCCGCCCGAACTGTAGCAACTGACTAGAGCAATGCATCGTACGCTAGGTAAGCCTCTATTCAACAACCTGCTTGGGTCTGAAGAGAACGAAAAGGCTTCGGTCTATTGATAGGAAGTGTATAAGAACTATAGTAGAAGTCCTCACGGCGCATTGATTGATATGTAGGCACACGCCACTAGAATGGGTGTCTTCATTAACGATTTCAACAACCGTACTCCTATAAAGACCTCAGCGACCTAGACAAGCTCGATATTCACAAAAGAAAGAGGTGTGTCTGGGGGTCTAAATGATTCTGCACATAGTGTGGAGCAGCAAAAGTTTCACATCGACACAGCTTCCTACAGCATCTTCATTTTAGAAAGAAAGGGAATTCACCGTGCAAGGTTCCTGTTGCTGGTAATCCGGTATCACCGGTATCTGGTCTAAGTGTGTTCCTGCCTAAGCGGAAACAGCCTGAACTTAACCTGCTTAGAGACTTTTTTTTAAGAACTCTTGTAGCCCCAGCCGAAGGAGAAAAATCGAGTTAAAATAATTTGTTCCATCGAACTGTCAAAATAAAACTTCGATAAGTCGACAATCGACTCGTCCATGTACACTACAAAATGAAAATGCAAATGAAGCGCATCAAAGGCATATACAGTTCAGATAGAATTTTTTATTTATTTTTATTTCCGAACATGTTTTATGGATTTTGGACAAAGTGTCCGTACAAAGCTGACAACTTGATCAATTATCTATGTTAAACGCCTAAATTCTCTCAGTCGGCTTTAAAATCCTATTAACTTATTCGTGACTCTTTTTAAATTACGTCATAAAAAAACCACTAAAACCGTGCATATTTACCAATTTCGGTATCGCTTCACAGTCAATTCATTTTCTTTGGTGTTAACCGACCAAAAAGTCACAAAAAAAGTGACAATCCCATGCCTGTATAGTGATTTGTGCTATTAAGAATGCTGTTGGTCCACTCGACCAAGAGTATATAAAACTCAGTAGTGTAATGTCCAACTGAATGTAGGTGGAATGGAACTAAACAAAAAAAAAAAATTACCAAAACGTGGTTTTTTGCGAAATTCTTTGAAATTGTGGTGGTGGCCTGGAAAAAAAAAATTCAAAAAAACTTCAAGAAAAAAACCAACAAATCCACCGCCAGTACAATTTTGTATTCTGTGACGTGTGCTCATTACCAAACGGTGTATGTTAAATGCCAAAACGAATCAATTGTGTGGTGTGCATGGTGACTTAAACCAATATAACAACGTTGGTTGTGTGATCTGGACCGCCAGTACTAGCCAGTTCAAAACCAATCAATTCACCTGGCCTATAACATTCTGTGGTGGTCGCGCATGGTATGGTCAACAAGCGTTACAATTTTTTTTAATGCTTTTTTCCATTTTTTTTTTCTTTTCGTCATTTAAGTGACAAATTGAACACAACGCTTCGGACAGAGTTTAAACAGCTTCGGTCGCTTCGAAGAGAGACTGTCACAATGGACAATGACATACAAGTTTAGTTGTTTGCTTTTGGAGTTAACATGTGTTTGGATGGGGCACCATAATCAGTTGCTGGAAAGAGTCGTGCCGGTCACTTGAGTTTATGATTTTATGACATTTGTGCAAATTGGCGAAGAATTATTGTTGGATATGTAAACATCGTGCTGGGTGCTGGTAACCTTGTTAAATTTGTTTCGAAGCATGGTATTAGCGAATTATATGAACATTTGTGGGAACGGTACTCAATTGTTTAGTCTGAGTAGGACGTTAAAAAAAAACGATTTTATTTTATTTCGATATTAGTTGACGGTCAACTAATTCTTTGTTGTTACCGAAATGGAACTCAAGATGATTAACAATACAACAAAAGTTGAGTCAATAAAGAATGATTTCTTCGTATTTTGGTAGCAAAGTACAAAAACATAAGATTTAGTACAATTTCATTATGGATGACATCCCTGGTGTCAATTGAAAGCAACAAAGTTCATATGGCAGCCATTTTTGTTTATTTTAATGGAAAAAGGAATTCAAAGTTGCAAATTTCACTGACGAAAACATCAGATTTTAGGTTTTAGATCCGAAGAAAGTTTTAGGAGACTTAAAAGCCTCTTCAGCTAGGCACTTTCCAACGCTTCATAGCAAGCTCCGGCTGGTTCTGCGGGTAGTATTTCTGGTGGAATACAGATCCTGGTGCTAACACAATGGACCTCTTTGGTCTAAGTGAGGTTGCAATTGCAGCCTGCCACTCCAACCTAACCTTAACCTTGTCAGGTCAACACCCACAAAGTGGCTTCATATACTCAGTAATTTAGCCGCTATCTAGCTTATACGTAATAAAACCTCGATCCGTGTATACAAAAAGATCCAGAAAAAGATTGTCGATGTGTCTTCAAACCAATCCACCAGATTAAGGTCGAGAAAACCGTCACTGGAGAAGGACGAACATTTCTAGAATCGAATTTTGAAGTCAGAACAGCTCAGCAAAGTATATAAAGTAATTCACGCCAAGCGAGGCTTGGTGAGCGGCCGTCCATCGGAGCCTACGCAAGGGTACCACTTTCCTGCACAAAAAAAATAAGACAAAGCCTACGTGTCTCGAGGGACACTTGATCAGACATAGGTACTCATCATGAGTATGTTCATGAACATCAACTGAACATTGCAAGGTCTGTCCAAGTGCTGTCCAGTCGTCACTTCACTCGACTTCAGACGCCACTAGTTCTAGAATATGGTAAGATAGCTACCAAGGTAGACCGTCCAATCTACTCCGACTAACAAACAAGCAGTGCAACTAGGCGAGGAAACCATCTCTCAAACCCACTACAAGTCTTCACGAGGGAAATCTTAAGATTGCATCTGCATGTGTCTGCAACCGAATAAGGACGAATCATAGTCAGTGTGACTTCAAGCTTCACAAATGGGACGTGGCCTTTACCCCAGAATACGATTGTGATGCACCAATCGGCGTCCTCAGTGAAGCCCGATACCAACTGTTCGCGTGAACACAACCACGTACGTCATGTTTCTCCAAATGAATGCTCCTCGACGTGTTAAACGTTGTTGTCTCTCAGTAGGAAAAATTGGGGTCTGGAACTAGGCAATTCCATGTAATAAGCAATACCGCCCATAGTGCTGCTGCCAATGAACCAAAGACGATAATCTTGAGAACTTTCTTTGCGAATATTCGGCTTATGCTGGTAATAGACTTCAGGTCCTTGGCTCTGACATGGTCAAACACGTGAAAAACAAACCATCACATCGAACCCCTGACTTGAAATTTCTATTAGTTTCGACATAATTAAGACACACTTCCTCCAGATAACTCCCACTTCTCTCACTCCATTAATGGTCATTTCAACATGACACTCCTGCAACTCCAATGCTAAACGATAACGTTTCCAAATTAGACACAATTAAAGGCGAAAAAAAAACCATTTTCCTTTCAAATGACTGTCTGTCCATCTGTTCGGTGCTATTATTCAGCCGATTGTCTACAGTTTCTTCACAAAACTGACGGCTAAAACTTGCAAGCATGCATATGAATGTACGTTATGCACTAGTTAACAAAACCGCCATCAACGCCCGCCCGAATTAACCGAAAAAATTATAATTCAACGGCCAAAGCAGCAGCAATTTAAGCCCCAACAGTCGATGCCGCACCGGCCAACCGTCACACCATGGAATTAAGGCGCACAAATTTCTGGATCCAAAATATTTTTCGTTTTGTTGGCCTGTTGTGCGCACCCGAGTTATGTAAGCAAGAGTCATGTAGCATGAACCATAAACTGTGCCACAAACAGGGGGAAGTCTGGTTACATACACGACGCTTGTACACAAATCTCTTGCCAGCTAGAGACGAAGTCAGATTTATTGCTATGTAAAGCCAATCAACTGGGCGAGTCTAGTACATAAGCTGCAGTGGGTGGTTGGGTAACTTTCAAAGGAGCTCTCGTTATAAGTTCGCAAGATTGGAAAGGGTTTTGCCTAAGCAAACAGTTGAAGCTGAAAAAATCGAAATGATTTGGCATAAAGTGGCGAAATGGGTCGACTTGCGACAGTCTTAAATTGTGAATCAACAGTATTGTGACATGTAGAGCTCTGAAAGTAGTGCGACGCGTCTGATTTATTAGGATCCGCTGTCTCAAGCGTAGCAAGTTAGTAACTTAGTACTTTCCTACGAAGCAATTGTCTTGTAACTATCGGTTGAAACAAAAGACTGACCACAAAATTCGCAATAACGTTCAAAGACTCTTCTGCCTTAGCGTAACAATCGCTTTAAAATCCACCCTAGGCAGGCTTTGGATATCCTAATGCTTCTGCAACAAGAACGCTTATTGGTTGAGGCCCAGGTCCACCCCGGACTGTAGCGCAACCTTACGTAAGTATTTCAGTCCGAAATTGTTGCCATAGACCGTGCAGCACCCATCACTCTATCTATGAAGCCAGTTCCGCCAATCATGTGTCATAATTCACTCAACTCCATCAAGCACCAGAACGACGACAATTAACAAAATGGCCAGCATGTTGCAGTAGAACAGTTCAGACACGATGCCTTCACGATCTAGACAGTCTGAGGAAGATACCAAATGCAGATTTACTAACTCCAAAGTGAAGCTTAGGTAAACCTTTCTAAATTAACACAGACTTGCACACCGACTGTACTCTGTCCAGCTCTTACTCCACAAAGAACTTTCAGACGATTATTCGAACCGAACAGGACAGAAGAAAAGACATGGCCGCTTACATCGAGTCCGCACAATCAGCATCACTTTTCGTCTCTATGGAAGCCCCTCTCTTACATATCAACGGTAGCTCAGGCTCATTCTTCTTACGTGATAGATGAACAATTCAGCGTTCGCTTAAGCCATAGCCAAAGCCGTTTACTATACAGACCATCATTGCCAAACTTGATCGACTGTGAAGGATAACAATGGACAAAACTAGCTGCTCCATCGGGGTCGGTAATGACTTCACCGATACTTTGACTTGAACGGTTTTAGCGGTGAAAGAGCTCAAAACCAAGTTATTGCTGTCAACAAGAAAGGTCACCCAACATCCATCAAACAGACAGAACGGTCACTGTAGACGACTATAACTTTAAGTAAGTAAAAGACTTTGTCTGACTTGCCTCTGCTGTCACTTCTGACAGTGACATCTTATCTGAGACCCTTACCATCTCAGCCCTATGACGCTGAAGCATGGAATGTACCGAAGATCTAAATAGATCTTAATGGCTCCTAGAGCACAGAAGGTATTAACTCTACAATGCCATCAACGGACACTGCATTTAGACGGGCGTGCGCAGAAACTGGGTATAGTGCGGAACTTCTGTTGAAGCCATAGAGATCGGGAGAAGGAGACAATTATTCACTCCTTTTGCATTTCTCCTATTCTTGCCGTTACTGTGAAGGCTACTCTGTGGGAACATGATCATCTGATGAGCACATTAGCTTCATTGCCAATTGTCTCCGTCATTGGTATCGTAAAAGGGCTTTAAAAGGCCATAAAACCATGAAACCAACCGAGCACTGTCTCCAGGTTCTATCGAACATCGTTTAGCATTGCTCTCACGACATATTCACCTAAATCTGACCTTTGAAACTGAACTTTAGATCCGAGATACACTTGTATTCAAATTCTCCTAACCGCTTCAACTGGTTAAGATGGCTTTCTCCTAGATGACAATCCAGAAGCAGCCTATCAATGAGTAAATCAAAAACTTTCACAAAGTTATTGATAGCACACCTCCCCTTCAAGAAACCGCACAGTTCTAGTGCAGCTAACCCATGTACCGGTTATTAATCTGCTTCCAAGCACCGTAAGGTACCATGATTGTCCCCATTGTTCGAAAAACTGATAAAAATTTCAAATTTACCCAAAAATATAACTTATCTGCTCAGGAAGTACTAACAAACAATCAGTCATCAGGCCACTTCACGGTTCCATTAGAAAAATCAATAAAATTAAGCCAACACAACGTTGTCTGCCCGCCTGCCATATGTGTTATCAAATGCCAGAACCCTCTAATCTTTGCAACAGTGGTCTGGACAAAATCGTGTCAACATCATGAAGCAAAGCAAAACAAATTAAAAAAAAATTTATTAATTAATCGGAAAGCACCCGAACTCGCGTTCGTGTATTAACCCCTCAAACGCATGAGTGACCTTCAGTCACTTACCAATGAACCGCAATTTAGAGCGCAAACACTGCAGTTAATGAACAAGCAGCTGATTCTGGAAAAATCTCGAACTAGACTTTACAAGCAAAAAAATAAAAAATAAATTAACTTCTGGGCTGTGAAGAGAAAATTCTTCTTTTTTTTTTCCTAGACATCTCACAACTTTTACTGACCTTATCCCTCCTCTTCTGTATCGTCCGGTTATGCAGTCCGAGCGGGAGCACACTATAATCCAAACTGATGTTCTCCCCTAGCCAGCTATGTGTTGAAACGGGACAACCAGACACGTTGCAGACGAGGCACTATCTACTTCAATTCTTGATTGGGAGATTTCACGAAATTGCCAAAATGGGACTTTTGGAGTCTTTTTTCTTTTTCTATTTTTTCTTTTGTTTGCTTCTCTCCCCTTATTCTTCCACCGACGACGACGAAGACGACGATAAAACAAAGGAAGACGATGCGCCGAATTTTACCGGAAACGATATGACGATCCTTAAAATTCACACGACAAAATCACTTTTTTCCGACGCGACCAGAGAGGAAAAATACGATGTGAAAAGTGCAAAACGAGAATGCACCGCAATGCGTACTGTGGTCAAAGATGGAGGAGGAACGAGTGTATGGGACAAATGAAGAAGACGAAATCGAATTCCCGCAGGAATATAACTCCGCATTCACAAAACGACAATAAATTTATTTAATTCAATTGAAATATGTTTCCGTATTTTCTGCAGGTTACACTTTGCAATTGGAAAAATTACAGCAGACAATTGGAAAATCGAGAAATCCAAACAAAAATAATCGTGAATTGAAAAAACTTGACGAATTATTTCTGTCTCTCTCGGCGGCGAGGAAACTGACAGCGACAGCGACAACGACGGCGAAAAATATGTTTGACAGCTGCGCTCTGCAAATTTGACACTTGAATTGAAAATTTGTTGTTGTTTCGTATAATTCGTGGGTAAGTTCATTTGTGTGTAGAAGAAAAATGGCACGAAACAGTTTGGGCAACTATGAAAAATTTAAATGGTAAGGAATCTTGATTTTGTTGAAAGTTTATTTTACTTTTTTTTTGTTTTGTTTTGTTTTTTTTTTTTTTTTTAAGAAAAAAGGATGTTACTGCGATCAAAATAGGCAGGGTTTTGTTTTACAGTCTGTCATCGACACAGTGATAGAACGTGTACTTTTTAAGCTAAATCTAGTCAAATAGTTATTGACGGGTTCAAATAGCGGTGAGTGCACTGATACAGGTTCGAACCTCAGCAGAATAACCACCTCTTGGCAGGCAATGACAATCCTCCGAGAGTATAATTTGTCATGAAAGTGCTTCCTGATTCGCCGTTCAGAGTCGGCAATAAGAACTGTAGATCTTTTTAGGTTAAAGTAGCTGACGTCTGAACCCAGTACACTTAGACCAGTGATAGGTCCATTGTGACAATAGGTCCCTCTTCCATTCGTATAAATAAATGTTACACTGTTGCCATCATTTATTTAGGCGACAGCAACAACTCTTGACCTTGCCTTATGGTGTAACTGAGCTGTGATCTAGAAAATTAGCTACGAAATCGGCAACTCCCTGCCGTTTAAACCTATAAATCGTTCCATACTCCCAGTGTTAGCTGCCTCTGACGCTACTTGATCCCATAAACACAAATGTAACACCAATCGGTTGTACAAAAGAACACTTTTTATTGAGACTTAACAAACTTTTGTATAAATAAATTAAAAACATAGCGATTCTACTTCTGTTGCTCGTCCAGAAACTGTTGCAACAATCCAGAATCAATTGGAATCTGTAGCTGTTCTGATCCGTCTACACTCCGCTTGCTCTTGACAAGTTTGTGATCCAAAAACTCTGTTAACTGCGCTCTTAATGCCAAATCTGAACTAACTAAGAACGCTTCTCTGCAACTCCAATAGAGATCCTTGAATGGCATTCCTAGAAGCACAAGTAGATTGTCTTGAAACTATGTGTGTGGTTAGACTACTGAACAAACCTTGAAAGCTAGGATTTCCTTTGTTCTTCAGCTGATACTTCACGATGATCATGTAAATGCCCCTTGCGTTCGTGGTCAACGATGAGAAGACACTACGCATCGACGACAGAGCAAGCTCTCCAGAATTCTGGACCAATAGTGAGTTCTCAAAGGCAGTCTCATCTGTGTATGGCAGCATTGTGGTCACATCCCACCAGGAAAAGTTGTAGTTACTCAACTTTGTGTGGTCCCACACTGAAATTGAAAGGTTCATCGAGAGGATTGATTTCGAATGCAGAGAGCAAACCTACACAGTGGAGTATTAATGTGATCAATTGATGCCAGGAGGTGTATATTCGCCACCTTAGCCAGTCGTGATAGAATCTCTTGCGCCTTGGCGTTTCTCAACATCGTTCCGTCAATGTTGTGGACGATTAGATACAAATGCGTCTCGGGAATCAATTCAAACTCTTCCTCAATCATGTCGACAGCTTCATGAGGATTCGATGGACTCGTTCCCACATCCAAAATTTCATTGGTGATGCTGTCAAGGATGTCTTTAATCGTGAGACTGGGAAAGAAGCCATTCACCACCAGAACAGTCTGCTTAGAGAGTATTTCCCGATGAAACCGCTGCAAGAGGTTTCTCTTCGAACCCAAGCCATAGAGCAGGATGTTGAAGCCTTCATTGAGGATGTACATCCACTTTGGGAAGTAAGTCTTGTACTCATCCATGATGCCCGAAATTGCTTCTTCGTGCTCGTTCGACAGCGTCATACTTGCCAAGAGGCTAAAAAGTTTGTCCGCCGGCAGACGAGGATTCTTCAACCGATCCAACGTATGGTCTGATGTGTGGATTTTGTTGCTGGAATGTGACGTAAAGTAACCATCACTCTCAGGTACGAACTCCGCTGTGGCTTTCCGGGTAGCCGGTCGACGAATTCGAGATGTAGACGGCGTCTTTGGGAGAACTGGAACGATTATTGGACGCCGACCTTTCTTTGGCCTTTCGTCCTCTTCTTCATCATCCTGAGGTTGACTGTCATCATCAACATCGGATGCAGATGAGGCAGAACTCTCACCGGATGGTTGGAAATCACTATCCTCGGCTGAGAAATCAGAATTTGAGTTATCTTCGAGCATTTTGGCAATTTCTGAAAAGAGAAAGACACTTTGATACAGAACTATCGTCGCCCAACAGGCTAAACTCCAATTACTTACGACTTTTCACTTTATTCCTAACATGACGCGGTGTTTTTGGTTGAGTTTGCACTTTATTCCTCTTTGTATCAGGCGTCTTTGCGCCGGCTTTCGGAGTTTTTGGTGTTTTAGGTGTAGCTGCCGCTGCTAATGCCATTCCGTCGCGCTTTTTTGGCGTATTAAACCCATACATTCGTTTACCCTCAACATCTAACTCATCCTCGAATAGTTGCACCTCTTTTGGAGCCTTTTCTCTTGGCAATTCCTCATCTGAATCACTGATGTCTTCTATATTTTCAGCATAAGTGACTATCCTGACACTTCCTCGTCTTCGCCTTTTACCAGGTGACTCCAACGTAAAGTCTTCATTATTATACCGCTTTGAAGGACTTTTCTTACGCCCAGACTTTCTCGGTGTCTTCGTTTGTTCCTCAGATTCATCATCTTCTGTGCTAGTGATGTTTTGTACTGATTTCGTCTGTTTCTTTGGAGTCTTATAGTGATCAGGGGAAAGATTTCTTCTGCGAGATTTCTTTGGTGTGTCACTCATTGTAAATTTTAAATAAATTAACAAAAACTAGCAACAAATTTACTCAACAACTGAGAAATAAATGAAAATATATTTATTTGGACTTTTTGGGGTGGAGATGTTTGACAGATGTCTGGTTGGGTAGTTTGCGGTGTGTTTTCGCGGTAAACAAAGTTTTTCAGTTTTCAATGTTGGTGCAATTGGTACTAGGGGTTTCCTCAAAAATGGAGTAGAATAAAAAAAAATATTTGTGGGCACAAAAGTCAAATAAATTATTCAAAAAACCTTAATAACAAGAAAAGAAAAGAAAATTCGGATGTAAGGCCTGTGGAACAGTCTTCCGAAACAAACAAAGAGTAGCGAACGATAGAAAAACGAAGGAATTTGTGGCAAGTTGCACCTTGATTGTAGTAGATTTTTTTCTATTGACACTCCTTACAGCTGACATTTAATTCGCGAATCTTTATTTGTTGCAAATTCTTTTGCATTTTAAAAGAATTTCTTCAATATTTATTGCTTATTAGTTAAAATGTAAGTAAATATAGCTTCCCAAGGTTGCATTCTTCAAAAATATCTCCACTTTGCACAAAGTATTTACAAAAAAATAAAAAAAACTGTAGAAGCATTTAAATCGAACTCTTGATCCCATTGCTGGAGATTATTTTTTAATATTTTGTTATTGAACCGTGTCGTGCGCTTCCAATCAACGACTTTAAAAGTGATATGAAGATTACTGCTCAACCATTGATATTTGGAGCATCGTGTTTTTGTTTACTTCGTACAGCAATCGGAAGCATTGCGTCGTCATCCTCTTGCGAAGCCGCATCATATAAAATGTCTACAAATTCAGAGAAATCATCATCGAAAGTCTATGTATCAGGATCAAGTTCTGTAGCATTTATCACAACTCCAGATGAAGCATCCGCAAAGAAACTGGCTCGTTTATTAGTGGAAAGCAGATTGTCGGTTTGTGTTAATATTGTTCCGAAAATTACGTCCATCTATATCTGGGAGGAACGTATCCAAGAGGACAACGAATGCATGCTTATAGTTAAGACAAGGACTAGCCGAATACAAGACTTAACCAAATGTGTACGTGACAATCATCCGTACAGTGTAGCTGAGGTGATAACTCTTCCAATTCAGGATGGTAACCCACCATACATGGATTGGATTGAACGTACAATGCTTGATGCCGAAGGTAGTGTGAAAGAGTGATAAAAAAGCAATAAAAGGGTGTTATTTGAGTTTAAATAAAATTTTATATAAAATTTGGACGTCTCGCTTTGTTATTGGATCGGTAGCGTGCTAAGAAGATAAGGAATGACCTTGTAGATGAGAATTGGAGAGTGTGCATTTCAGTTTGACAAGATGGATTTGTTTTTTTTGCTGTGAGATTGTTGGGGACGAAGTGGGGAAACTTGAAAAGGGAAACCGGGCAATCAGTAAGGTGAAGGCGGCGCAGTTGTTTTTAAGACGAACTTGTAGCACTTCTGTGCTATACTAATAAGAAATTGAGCTAAAGATAATTGATGTCCACACGTTCACCCAAGTCATCTAATAATAGTTTAATTAGTCACAAGCTGATGTCATTATTGGACAAAAGAACTCAAATTCTTGTCGTATTTTGGACCTATCAAAGCCGGTGATGTGTGGGTTGTAAACACTTGCTTGATTGTCTTGCTTTTCATTCTCCGTACTTCTTTGCCTGGATAACAGAGTTATGGATAGATATTTTCTCATACAAAGTTGTTCCTTGGACGTTCTGTTTTAACAATAGTTGTTGCATTCCAAATTAAAAGCACACATTCTCCCAGGAACTTACCAAACGTATGCCACTGCTAACCTTTGACAGATACAACACTTTTTAGCCGAAGTTAGTGGTTATCTTTATAAGAGAAGTTCCATCTTGTCTATACTCTTTATAACTTCCATTTTGCATGCCTCTGCTTTTGAATCTGCTGTAGACCATTCGATGTAGAATCCTCATTCTGTGCCACAACTAGCGGACGTCTTCAGTTTCACTCGCTTCAGAGAAAGATATTGACGCCATATTCAGATTAACGCGCATGAATACCAAATCACAAAAAGCCCACAGGAATCAGATTTACGTTCGTTACTGTGGAATGTTTGTACGATAATACAAACGTACACTCATAGCCACAGACTGCTTCTAAATTGGGAGGAGCACCAATCTATGGCTAGATAGCTCGTTTTCCACTGTATCCTATAGTGTGATCTGTGTAGTCGCAAGAATACCATGTACTGATAGATTAACCGATGAAGTGAAACCCCTTGCAGTGGAGAAAGACTAGAATTGAATTGAAAAAAAAGAACAACTCTGGTGAAACTTTCAAAATATAACTTCGTGGGTTAATGATGGTTTCTTAGGCAACACAGCCACTTGAGAATGAGCAGCAATTGCTTGAATCCTCCTTAAGAAGTGGTTTTAGTTTTTTCAAAATCCAGAATGCTAGTATTTTCTTCACATTTAATGCATTTTTTTCTATTTTATCAGTTCCATTTGGATTTAACTCGCACTTTAGTACGTTTACTGGATGAGTTCCTTCTGCTCCAACAATGAAACAGATAATCGTTACTACATCCTTCCATTTACTGTTAATTTATTATGATTTATTGTCAAAGAATTTCATAAACATCGTTAGGATTAGTTTCATTATCGTATTCTGGCCACAGTTCTGTTAATATTCTTCGAATAAAACTCTTGATACATTTCTATTGCACTCATTTAATTACCTCCCATGTCCAAGATTCCATCAAACTCACATCTGGTTCCACTTTTTTTTTTACAAGATTGAGACTTATTATACATATATTGAACTCCAGCATCGATGAATGAGTTAAAAGAAATAATAATTGCATAAATATAAATGTGCCCATAAGGCACATAAAAATACGACCACGGCGAATATATAAATTGATAGAAGAAAAAGTGATATTTTCACAAATTCACCTAATAAATAGTAACCGATTTTTAAGGAAATTAAAAAGCATTGCTTAAATATAATGTACATTAAACAATTTTGAAAGAAATCGAAAGAATATTTGTTTGCATCCGAATTTAAAAAAAAATGTTTACTCACCAACTGACGGAAGTGAAAATCTCTGATGACATCTGTTGTCCAGACGACAAAGCTGAGTTCGTAAGTGCATTGCCAGGGATGTTAATAAGTGTAATACGAGTTTTATAATATACGAGGTTATATAAACTTTCAGCTAGGTCAGACGGCGATGTCAAGTTAACCGGACTTTAGATCCTCCTTGGCTTCGATTTCTTGTGCCAACTACAGTATGTATTTGTTTTGAAGGTTATCGGGCTAAGTCTTTGATTTTCCAATCAACAATGGGTGCCCAAGATCTCCCTTCTTCACCTAACTAGTGCCGGGCATTGACACCATTTCTAACTCTTTGCTGTAAAAGGTGGAAATCTTCAAATAATACTGAAGAACCAGATTTCTACCGACTAAAAATGCCTCTGCACCTCTACTGCTCGCTGGGACGCCCTATTCGACTCATAGCTTGGATAGTAAGGTGTAATACACTGTCTCAACCTTTCTCAGTAACACCCTTAAATCATGGCTCGTTCGCAATCGCTTAAATAAATATTTAACCCCTTTATGCTTCCGTCTAGAAAATAGTCTTCACGTCCATCTGTCCTTTGACACGGTCAAGATTCTTAATAATTGTACCTAGAGAACCTTGTTTGACTCATTCGTCGAATGTCGTTATAAGTGCTTCCCTAGATTCCATTGTGCTGGATGCAAGGGATTTGATCGCAGCCTGACTGTCGGTATAAATGGCAATATTCGTGTGGAATACTACGTTAATCTTTAGCCATGGTACGGCCTGATAGATAGCTCGAACTTTAGCCTGAATAATGCTACAGCTATTTGGGAAACTAAAGACATCGGAACTAACTCCGTCGGCTGTTTAAGAGTCGTCTCTAGAGATCAGGATGGAATCATTAAAGAGGATGAAGTGCTAACTAAAGGCGCTTCTATCCATTATTGTCTATTTGTAGCTCATGTCGGGAGGGCTGCGGTGAAGCAATATAAAATTTTGCAATGTCCCACATTTTGCTCACACCTTTGATGAATGTTTCTTAGCCTTAGGACCGTGGTAGTAGCTTGCTCCATTCCATAAATGCCTATTGGGAGTAATCGTAGCATGATTTGGATCGCAGAAGTTCTCAGCGCTCCCACGAGCCTTAAGCCACTCGTTGGGCTTCCTCACTACTTAATTGTTCTACCTTTAGCGACATCAACTTTACACTGCGTTTCGCAACAGGGGACCTAGGATAATTAGGGTGCAGTTGGGAAAAACAAAACTTTAAACCCTTCAAATGCTACCTCGTTTTCACTCCTTCCAAGACAACAAAGCTCACAATCTTTTTGACATAGCCCATAAAATAAATAATTTTATTAAATAATTCTTTTAATGTACATCTTGCTATATAAATTCTTGTATAAGTACTGCATTTGTAAATACCTACGCTAATTCCTTCCCCGAACTAGATTCCTCTCGCGTAAGTTCTTAACTTATCTGTAAGCCGTTTGAAATTTTTCGATCGCCATTGGGCATTGATCTCAATAACCTCCAGAGACCGGCCAACCGACTGCGACGCCTTGGCGAACAGAGCCTTATTGTTTTGAGTAAACTCCTTCATAGCGCTGTACTCGAGATCGGTGTTCATCTGACTTGCCAATGGAGAAAACAGTCGTCCCAGTCTATTTGTCTCCGGATCATAACTGAAAACAGACAACATATTACTAACAAAACATAACCAACCCGGTCTGGTAAACACTCACTAGTCGTAGATCCTGTTTATGTTGTTTATGAAGTAGTCCCGGGCCAATGGGAAGCCGACTTCACCGCGAGCCACTGATCCGAACGACATATATGAATCTTGCTTGCGGATATCTGAGTTCTCATTGAACGACCAATCCAAATATCTTTGGAGAATTTTGTGTTCATGTGTGCATCCCAGGGCGGAGAGAATGGTCTGCTTTTCGGAAGCCACATTCGAGTTCCTATAGCGTTGCCATAGGAATTGCCATTCTTCCTCCTTGCCATGACGAATCGATGAGCAATAGATCACGGAACGAAGATTCAAGGGTACTGGATTGTTTTTATCTGGATTCTCGGATTCCTTCCATTTGGCGAAGTAAGCCTGAGCACGGGTAATACAATCGCCAACCTCGAACTTGCAAGCCCATCCGGCAATCATAACCTTGTGCTTGATGGCATCCAATCGGTCCGATAAGATATCCGTATTGTTCAAGCCATTCAGGTGCTCGTAGATGGGTTCCAAGATTTTTTGCATATATTTCTGAAAAAATACCGTTATTGCATAAAATTCCCAAATCCAAGTCAAAGTTTACCTTGAAATACTCGTACTCGGAGCTTTGTTGCAGGATCTTGTTCACTTCGCTCAAGTTGTCCAGAGCTGATTTCCATGGAATGTAGTCCCGCTCCTGAGCGAGATACTCAACTAGTCTCATTGCGATATCATAGTCCTGGTCACCAGCCCATGCCAGATCCAGTGCATCATCGATCAGCTGAGCTCGATTCATTGGGTGGATTTTATCAAACTCCGGACTCATGAGAGCATCAATCAGCATTTCCCAATTTTTGGTGTCGTAATTGACTCGGTATAGTGCTGCCAGTTGGATATTGAAAATGACCCATTCGTCGGGTCCAGGCATATTCTGAATCAACTTCGGAATCGTTGTCTTATCGTCACATTCCAACCATTCCTTGGGGGTTTTCGTTTCGAAATCCGACTCCGATTTGCTTGTGTAACTCAACGGAACCCACCAACAGTTTTTATAACTACTGCGTGAGGTTTTCGAGTCCTGCAGATACCGCGTTTGAGACACCGAAGCCGTACCGTTGTCATAATCTCGGGTAATGGTAATCACAGGGTAACCGGTTTGAAGAGTCCACGAATCCATTATCTTCTTGATGCTGTACTCTTCTGGAATGGTCTTTGTCCTGTGAGCGACTTCTGTGAGAGACGCCCACAAATCATCCTGCTCGGCATTTGCATACGAGTGCTTCTTCAAATAATTTGTGATTCCTGTGCGGAAAGTTTCGTCGCCCATAAACAAGTGCATCATTCGGATGACACATGAGCCCTTCTCATACGAAATCGAATCGAAAATCTGAAAGATCTCACTAGCATCTCCGATGGTAGTCGATATCGGGTGACTGGTCTTCAATGCGTCCACCTTGAAAATATTCAATGTATTGTCAACAGATTCCTCCGTCAATGCAGACCACTCCGGATGAAGATGTTCAACACCCAAACCAGCAACATAAGTTGCAAAACCTTCGTTTAACCATAGATCTGTCCACCATTTCATTGTGACCAAATTTCCAAACCACTGATGAGCCAATTCATGAGAAATAACAGACGCCACACGATGTTTACTGCTCGCCGATGAGACATTCTTTTCATAGAGCAGAGTTGTTTCACGATACGTTACCAATCCCCAGTTCTCCATGGCTCCAGATGAAAAGTCTGGAATGGCGATTTCATCAACCTTTGGCAGAGGGAATTTAACGTCGAAGATCTGTTCGTAGTATTTTAGTACTCTGGGACCAACTTCGGCGGCATACTCGACTTGGGATATGGCATCCTGACGTGCCCACGTTCGGAAAATAACATCATTTTCAAGCTTCACCATGGATTCCTTGTATTTGAAGTCGTTCACTGAGTAGGCCACCAGGTAAGTAGACATTGGAATTGATTCTTGGAATTCACTCCATATCCAGCCGTCTTGATTTTCCCTAGAACAAATAAAGGATGTAGTCGTGGTCAGTAAGAGAAATGGAAGCAAATGGAGGATCAAGATTGAGTGACATGGTGGTTAGTAAGTGCCCTTAGCTTCCAAAGAAGGGTAATCTAGCGGAATGTGGAAACTGTAGGGGTTTATACGTTCTTTCTGCAGTTGCCAAGTTACTCGAAGTCGAGGAAGCAGATTTTCGCTTTGAATCTTCCAGTATCGACCACATAAACACCTTGAGGGTCGTTATAGATCAATGAATCGAGTGCTGTTCTTCCCTGCATCTGCTTTTCGACTTCGAGAAGACCTTTCCCAGTGTAAATCGAGTTTTCATTTGGTCGGTCTTGCACAGGAGAGGTACACACGTATGACGGTGTTATTTGTTATGTTCTACACAACGGTAGGGAAGACTTTAGAGTCCAAAGCGTGGTACGGCAGGGCTCTTATCACCGTGTTGACGACGAAAAGTTGCGAAGAGTAATCCATACCAAATCTAGAATTCAACGCAAGCCTTTCGAACTCTAACGCTCACATCTCCAACTCCACATTGCTGGACAGGAGGTCGACAACTTCATTTATCTAGAAAGTATGGTTTCGGCCAGCGGAGGGACCGATCTAGTTGTGAGTAGCAGAATCAGGAAAGCATAAACTGCATTCGGGATGCTATCTAAGCTACGATTGTACCGCTTCAACGTGGAGCCAGCTCTTCTCTATCGATGTATGCAGTACTTGGAATGTAATTCCCGCTCTCACTCGTTAGTTGCAAATAGATATCTAGGTTGAAGGGTTTCAAAGTTGATTGGGTTCCACGTAGGGTACCTGCGAAGGCGTGATACTACATCTGGCACTTGTCTTATACAACAACTATTGTTCTTAAAACTGTGGACCTCATTCTTGCCTCGAAAAAGCCCCTCTTAGCTTTTACCTTATGTGGGCCAATTGCCAATAAACGTAGATCGACGAGCTTCGCAAAAATCTTACATTTTTGCAGAGGAATCACATGCCTATTAGGTTTCTTCCAAGATTCTGATTCAAACCTCGATCTTAAGCTTAACCAAACCTAGAAAGTAGCTGTCACTAGTCAGTCCCCAGCACTGATTCCAAAAGCATCAAATAACATTTAACCTACATTTCCGTAGTTTCCTTCAGCGGCATGTTACTAATGGCAGAGTACTTCTTTTCATGACCCAAAACAATTGTGAAGTTAGCCTTCATTTCCGGTTCATCAAAGCATGGGAACGCCTGACGAGCGGAAGTCGGTTCAAATTGTGTAATGGACAGCCATCTGGAAAAAATATATAAAATTCCTGTTTGCAACTTGAAATTGAAAATAAAATGAAAACTCATACCTCTTCTCTTTGGTGGCTTGGTCTATGTAGCTGCTCTTGTAGTACCCATGAAGGTTCTTATTCAAAGCCGCGCTAAATGGAATCGTAACCATGTACTTACCCTCGACCAAGGGCCCACACAATTTCATTATGTAGTATTCTTGTTTGGCATTCACCTCGACGTCCTTGATGCAGTTCAAACTTTCGCCATCCCTTGAGATTTTTATGAGCGACTGATCAATTGTAAGATTACTGGAATGCAAGGTTATGTTATTTGTATCCTGCAACACCTTCATCGTTATCACAGCTGTGCCTTCAAATCTCAAATCGTCGGGATTCTCCAAATGCGTGATGATTTCGATGCGATAGTGTTCCGGTCGTATAGCCTCGGGCAGTTTGTAGTGATTGTAGGTTGACTCTAACGCTGCTTGCCCAAGGCAACAGGCTAGGACAATTAGTTTTATCATTGTCTTCCTGGAAAGACACAACAGAGGCAGACAACTACATAAATAAAAATTGAATTGAATATGAAATTAACCTCGGTAATGAATGAAAACTTCAATCAAGTGAAACGAAGGCAAAATGAAAATGAAAACAAAAAGGTTCAATGTAAAGTGTGCGTTGGGTTGACATTTGCATACACGGGACGGGCTTACTATGAGCGCGTCGCGTGGTCGGGAATATTTAATGAGTTTGGATGGGATTTTAGGAATGCATTGCACGCACGCACGCTGAGGCCAGACTCAGCTATGAAAGTGCTTTCAGTTTGTGTACAATTTTTGGAGACTTTTTTGTTGGATAAGCTAAGCTGAGGAGGTCACCGACACAAGATTTGATTTGTGATTTGTTTCCGTGGTGTTATGTGGGCAGTGACTCTGAAAGTATCGAGGACATAATAGGTGGTCACAAAAGATTGGGACGCTGAACGAATCTGGAAGGTTTTCACCTTCAAGCTGGAAAGTTATTTCATAACTGATCAATTGGTTCTGCTCAGAGTTCAGGTTTGTGGAGGAGATATGTTGGCGAAGAACCTTTAATGGACAAATGGAAGAGCTCATGGCAAACAGGGAAAGTGAAGGGACTAGAAGACAACCCAAATCTAGTCGATGAAGAAATCTCCCTCCCAATTCGGAAAAAGCAAGCAGAGATATTCAAACATAAAAGGGAAGGTTTGACTAGGACCTAATTGCACCAAATTATGTACCAAGTTTGGGCACCTTTGTATGCCTCATCTGTCCATCGTAGCATATCCCTGTCCAATATCGCTTCAAAGATCCTGTCGGAAGTTTTTTTTTCAACTCGGGCTTACACTTCTGAAGCTCTCAGGACTACTTGCTCAATGTTGCAATCACTGATTACATGGTGCCGTTCCTGGACTTCAAAATACCATTCTCCTGCTCATTTCCAAGCAGATAGGAACGGATAAATGGAACAATGGATCAAAAATGGACATTGGCGCACTTGCAGACATATTTTCTGACTAACTTAGCCTGTTTAAATCAGTAAGACTCCCAGCAGCGTTTTCCAAATGGATGTCCTAGGAGGGACAATTGCTGCGGGTGAGACTGCGGGGAAGGCAATACAACGCGAAGGTATCACCTTTATGACCGGCAGCCAGGCGACACTAAAAGCGATTTCTGCTTATGAAATGCAACAGAGCTTAGTGTTCTTGCCACATAACGTGAGGTAAAACTATGTTTGGACATCCCTGGACATGAAGGCATACCAGGGAAGACTGAGAAAGCTGGTGAATTGGCGCTGGAACTAGAGCACGCTGATCACTAAGGGAAAGCTCCACCATTTCAACCTAAGTATGAGGCAGGGATCAGATATTTCGCCGAAGTGAACAGAAAATGGAGCTCATTGGAGGATGATCTTTGCGGGGGGCTGTGGAGACGAAGAAGATAATGAGGACACAACCCACATTCTCTACCACTGTTCAGACTTTTGCCATTTCAAACATAGATTCTTTGAAAGACACTTCTTCCAGGATATCGAAGAACTATGCGGCGTACCTATCAACGACATCTGTAAGTTTATTAAAGTTTCAATGTGGTTCGAAACCCTAGATCAATAAGGGAGTACTTTAGGGCATTACAGTGGGTCTCAACTGACCTGAGTGTTGGGTACGGGGTTCTCTCTACCCTCGCCAACACATATACCTAATAAACCTTGTATTCAACGTCCCTTACATTGGTGTCTACTGTGCCGTGTAGCTCGAAATCACATAGCTCAGATATCTGTCGTTGACTTTTAGGCATACATATGCACATAGGTATATACGACTACAATCTCACGCTGCATGGCGATGTTGGGTGCCCGAAAAATAGATGGTTATGGCACTGTGGCCACCTGAGTCAATTTTGGGGCATTCCCCGCTTTCTCTCTAAGTTAAGCTCGTTCGTTTTTCACATTTTTATACTTTAAATCCGCCTTCAAGCGTCGTTCCTATTACAAAGGCGCACCACACCTTCGATAGCGCGGATTTCTACCTATAAACCAAGGTACTGAAATCAACACCATCACAATCCGTTTAAACGCAATTCATTTTAAAGAAACCCCTGGCGACTCGCAACCCGTTTCGTTAATTTTCGTGACGTTGCCAGATATCTCAAATTCGGCCGATAATAGTGACATGATGTCATTTGTTTGTGACATCCTGTACTCGGCCCCCACACCTAGTGCAGAAAAATATCTAGTTCGACGTCAGAGAAGTTTAACCTGTTTTAGGTTTAGGACTCCTTGTCGAAAGAAAACATATTCCAAACCTCAAAAAACCAAAGACTTCCGGACATTTTTAGCACTCACTTCGTTATGTTATTCACCTCACTCGACAAAATGAAATATTTACATATATGTATGCATGCCAACCACTTCAAACTTTGATATTGACCTTCTCAAAGTACAATGTTAAATAATTCCTTAAAAGTTTAAAAAAAATAAAAAAAAAAAGTTTAAAGCACACATTTGTTATTCAAGGCATGATTTTGACACACATACACCACGTTGCCAAAATTGTTTTTATTGCTTACTTCTGCCGGTATAATTTGACATTTTTTTTCCAAATTAAGCCCCGGCTTAATGGCTTTCACTTTTTGTATTACCAACGGGGGGCATACAGAAAGGTTATCGATGACTAAATAGTTCACAAACATGATTTATGTAAGTTTATCAAACTCAAAAGAAAAAAAATATTTAAATAGGTTAACGTGCATCGGGTTACCGTTGACCTTTTCCTTATTTATTTATCTTTAAAAAATATATGTATAACTTTAAATATTTAACCCCTCAAGGGCTTTACAATGCAATAAATCAAAATGGCAATGGCATCGTATATAATTAAAAATTCAAAACAACTAAGTTAGGTGTGTTTGTTTTGGACCAGATTTAACATGTGATTTAGAGGAGTGTCACTTGATAGTTTTGCTAACCGTTAAGCATAAAGTATTATTTTGTTGTTTAAGAAAACTAGGTTAGATGCGGTTACGGTTGATGAACTTTTTGCAAATAACTACCATGGATTGGTGATTCATTTCAATTTGCATAAAATATTTAAAACGGTTTTTTTTTATTTTTAAATTAATGTTAACCTAGATTTTAGTTTAATGTCGTTGCATTTACATAATTTTTTGTGGAACTAAAAACTATTTTAACATAAATTCATTCCGGTTGTCTTCGGTCTTAAGGTCTATTAATAAAAGTTCATCATAAGCCACAGTAGCAAACGATTGGGAATACCTACCTAGCGAGTTAGGAGAAGGCGGGTAGGTTGCTTACTTACTTACGGTGGCGCTACAATCCGGGATGGACTTGGGCCTCAACCAACAATCGTCTCCAGCCAGCTCGATCTTTAGCTGGCTGCCTCCAGTTTCACACGCTAAGTTGGTTGAGGTCCCCTTCAACTTGCGTTCGCCACCTTAGTCGCGGTCTTCCTCTACTGCGCTGTCCCTCGGGGGCGGATTCGAAGATTTTTCGGAGCGGAGGATTGGTGTCTATCCACTCTACATGACCCAGCCACCTCAGTCGGTGGACCTTCATTCTTCTGACTAAGTCGATGTCGCTGTACAGCCCGTACAGTTAGTCGTTGTATCTCCTCCTCCACTCACCATCTATGCAGACGAGACCAAAATTCACCCGAAGAATTTTCCTCTCGAAGCAGCCAAGAGCAACCTCATCCATTTTTTGATAAAGTCCATGCCTCTGCGCCATAGAGCGCTTTTGTCACTTTTGTTGTTCGAGAGAGGGCTTTGCTAGTCAATTACCTTTTTAGCCCAAAGAAGCAGCCATTGGCAAAGGTTATTCTTCGTCTGATCTCAGCGCTGGTGGCGTTTTCTGAATTGATAGCGGAGCCGAGGTAGACAAAGTCCTTAACTACCTCAAAGTTATATCTGTCGAGAGAGACGTTCTGTCCCAGATGTCGGTGTTGAGTGTCCTTTCTTGTTGACAGCATATACTTGGTCTTGCCCGGGTAGGTTAGGTTAGGTTAGGTAGATAGACATCCCATGGGACTGATTTAGGCTCAGAGCCCTGTGTGTCGCCTATAGAATTCCCGTAAAACCATTTAGAGTTTTTAATAAATAAGAGGATCTTCCTAAGGGGGATTTGGCTTAGGTCACTGTTTTCATTGAAATGATAGTGCCCAAGAAATCTTCTTCTGCTGTGGGAGACCGCTGGACAATGGCAGAGAAGATGAGTGGTGCTTTCCTCCTCCTCCTCATCCCTACGTCTTCTGCAAGGAGGGTATAAAAGCCAAGGAATAGTTCCCTTTCTAATAACCAGAATTATTTAGGAACAAGAATGCATAACTTGGAGCCATGTAAGCCGATTGCCCACTGACCTGTGCTAATTGTTACAGTTCTTGCTTTCTCAGGTGCGGGTTGTGTTAATTAGGTCCATATCTGTCTGGATAAGGTACAGTTTTCTATGCTGTTCCACCTAGAGTTGAACTAAATCGCCGCATCTGTGCTGCTTGTGTTTCTGGTAGGACCTAACCAGATCCAACCACTTCTTCCACCTAGAGTTGCCAATTGAGAGGTAAAATTCAATTGACGAGTCCAATTGGGAGGGCAGACTAACCCCTCAAGTGAACCATCAAATCTTGAGCCATATGTGGGAAGTGCGTTAGCTTTCTAGTTTCCCTCTTTATTTTCTATGGCCGGGAACTCGAAGGGGAGTGATATTAAACCAAGCACTTACCGGGGTAATGACTCCCTTACAATGTTCTACTAATTTGAAGGACAAGGTGTGGGAATAGAACTTTTTGATGGCAGCTTGACTGCAGAAATAAGTAATGACCAACTTTCCAGGCTCTTTTCCAGTGTCTACAAGCTAAATATATTGGAAAACTCGGAAAATCACGCATACTGTCTCAGTTTCTTTACAAATGTGCGTGAATTCGCAACTTCCACCTCGATTTCCCCTACAGTTTAGGTATCCACCTCGATTTCCCCTATAGTTTAGGTATCCACCTCAAATTGTCGATTTATTGGAAATTGTGGAGGATCTGTTCAATAACAATCGTCTTTTTCTTTAAATATTTGAATTTACCGGAAATTTGTCAATAAAAACAAATATGAATTTTTATGAAATATTTTGTTTCTACAACTGATATTTTAATAAAGTTAGAAGTATTTTTAAATATTAAAACTATTTTTGAATTGCAAGACCTATGCAGAGCATACATTTTTGTTAATGCAACAAAGTTTATTTTTTTTCTTTTAGTTTATTTTCTTCCTATTTGACGTTGCAAATACACTTAAATAATTTTTTAAGAAAACAGAATTGCGTGTTTTCGGCGTTTACAAGCAATTTTTTAAAATAAATTTTTTTCAAACTCTTTCTTGACCACGCAGTCTTACTTTTCATTCATAGTTATTGTACACAAAGCATTCTATTGCATTTATATACAATAAAATTGACTATTATTGCAAAATTTGCCTTCAATTGTTAAAAAGTAATAATTATTATAAAATCGCAGACTGGAATATTATTTCGTCGACTGGAATATCAATTCTATACAAATTCTCATACTCTACGAACATGAACAGCTAATTTTTTGGTTTAATCTCGTGTGGGGAAATTAAAATGTCACAATATTTAGCCATCGAAAATTAAAATTTATTAATTTGTGAATTTTGTGAAATCAGCAGTCTAAATTGACTAATTTTGCTTGCAGAAAAATTAAGTCTTAATTAACAAGGGATGCAATTGCATAAATAGCCTAAAATTTTAACTCATGTAAGAGTTTTGGAGAAAACAAAAATGTTCAATTTGAATGGTATTTGCTCTCCTAAGCCAAACAAATGTCAAAATGGGAGAAATCCACCGCGTCGTTTTTAAAGGAACCATGTAAATTATTGTTGCTTTTTCTCACACGTATTCACGTATTTGACAAGCAAAAGCAAGATGGCGGTACAACAAAAACAATGTAAACAAATGGGTGTCGCGGGGCTAGAAGGACGGAAGTTGAATATCTCTTTATAATTTATCTCTGCTTGACTGTCCTATCTTATTATTGGTTGTAAGCTGAGACTTAATATATTGCAGGCTTCTTCAATCGTTAGCACTTCCGCTAGGAATATACTCGTATCCGGTACGATTTGGATACGTTCAGTTCTGATTAGAAAATACCAGCTCCAATGTCGCGTTCCATCTTGGAGCCGTCAGTAAAGATCGATTCATGATATTTCGACAGAAATGAGTTATTGTTCCATTCCATTCTGTTCAGAAAGTGGACGTGGATATTATTATTAAACTTGAGCTTTGATGTTGTGTAAATATATCTATTATTGTCAAAGCCTAAGAAGAAACAATCTCAGAACACTAAATGTTGCAGACTTAGCATAAATCCAAATAAAAGCACCTTGGTCGCATTCATCAAGAGAAGAAAACTTGGAAAATCTCAGAAAATCAACACTCTTCAATAGAGTTCTCACATGTAGTTAAATTCCTAGAGGTAACCACAGATGTAAAACTCACTTGGGAATTCCACCTCATTTATGTAAGTCACAGATACCTTACTCTGGACCAGCAAATATATGTTCTAGGTAAAAACGGTGTTCATTACTCACTCTGGCTTCATGGAGAATCTCTTAAGAAGATTGCATCACAGAAGCACACAAGTGGACGCAGTGATAAGGGACACAAGAGTCCCACTATCTTATCTAATCAAGGCAGCAGATTAAGAGAATTTCTGTGACCATAAGGTTTCACGGACCAGAACTCAAATTCGATGACTACTTCTACATTTAATTTCCAGTTGAACTTGGGGTAAAGAATGACGCCAAGGTAACTTGCACTAGAGTGAGTGTTTGGTTGTTAAGACGTGTCGGTAGTTTTACTTAAATTAGTCCACAACTTGTAGCCCAAGCGCTAAGTCAGAGCCCTCTCTATGATTTCTTTTTTCACTGAAAGGAACATCCAAAAGAATCCTTAGGTTAGATTAGGTAAGAGTGGCTGCATGGGTGAAACTACACTAGATTGGATTAGTAGGTGAGGTGGGCACTAGTTCCTTATCACTGCGGCCACAGGTGGGCCTATTGTGATATGAAACTACACTAAATCCGAAGAAGATCCTTTGTGATATCACATAGATCTGTAGATTCTTCCAAAAAAACTACCCGTAGAACTAGGTGGAGAATCATCAATCCCTTCTCTTTGTCCGTATAGCTTTGACAAAAAATATTAATAAGAGGAGGCCCATCTTATTGGCGTACCTAACACTAGTGCAGTGTCCCACTATGGTACTTATAAATAGCTTTTTCGGTCTTACAACACAATGGAGGCAACTGTGATCTAACTTAGGCCAAATCTATTTGATGATGATGAAGGTAGAGCCATCCACCTGCCTGCGGTTGGTGGTGTCGATCACATTTCCTTTGTGGAGCAACCTTCAAGTGGCTAAGAGCATATTTAGATTCCCCTTTTTCTTAGAATCGTTGGCAATGCAGTTACTTGAAATGTCCCTTTTGTCCCGGCACCCAAATAAGGTGCATTTTGAATTGTTCAACCATTTCGTTAAGAGACTATCAGCAACTAGAGCTGTTTTTGAGTTCACGATTCGATCACGGCTTGACTATCATTAAAAGTGGTTATAGCAACGATATGCCCTCTTTGATTGTCATTATCTCGGTTTGGAAAACACTGAAGCAGTTTAGTAAATGAAAGGAGATACTCTGGAGAAGACAATTCCATTCACTCCAAATTCTAATTCACAGATGGCTCTAGTCTAGCCATAAATACTGAAACAACTTGATATTGCAATAAAATGAAAATGAATTAATATTTTTTAAGTTTTTTTAAAATTCTATTAAGTGTATTATATAAGAAACAAAACGTAAGTTTTTATTTAAAATGATCGCCTTTGGCATTAACACAGGCCCTTAATCGGTGTGGCCAACGGTCAATGGCGGCACGAACCCTTTCCATTGAAAAATGTTGCACTGTTTTCAGAAAGGATGCCTTCAGCGACTCAATGATGGTGCGTTTTTTAGAGCAGGCCATACTCTTCAAAGTTGACCACAATTCATTATCCAGAGAGTTTAAATCTTGGCTAGTGGTTGGCCGAAGTTTTGGTGCCTTTTTGTAAAAATGCAGCTCAGTAATCCTATCATAAGAGGTGCCCCACCAAAACACTACGTACGCTGGATGAGCTCTCTATGCGTATAAACTTTTATCATTTTGTTTGTTAAATTTTTCTTCAACAGTAAACATTTTCTCATCGGTAAACAAAATTTTTCAATATTTTTCTCGTGTACCGTGATAGCAGTTTTTTTGATTTCCGCTCTTTGTTTTTTTTTTAATGCCACTATCCAGATGTCCTGTAGATCTGCGGAACGCTCCAGGTACACTTACTTACTTATCAGGCCAGCGACCCTTGGAGGGTCTGAGCCTGAACTAATGCCGCTTTCCATCCTTTACGGTCCCGGGCACGCTGCTTCCAATTTACTAGACCAAGGCTTCTGGCGTCCGCGATTGCCTGATCTTTAAACCGGAGGTTCGGTCTTCCTCTTCTTCGCGAACCAGGTGGCTGGGATTCGAAGATCCTCTTAGCTGGAGCATTCTCGTCCATTCGCTCGATGTGGCCGAGACATTGCAGTCGACGGATTTTTGCCTTCCGGACTACATCCACATCCTTGTACAGCTCGTAGAGTTCCCGGTTGTATCTTCTTCTCCATTCGCCCTCCTCGCAGACGACCAAATATTCGACGTAGAATTTTTCTTTCGAAGGATCTCAAGACATGCTCCGCTTTCTTACTTACCGTCCAGCATTCAGCTCCATAAAGCAGGACTGGCAAGATCAGGGTTTTGTAGAGCAGGATTTTGGTCCTTCGGGTTAGGAGTTTGGACCCTAGTTGCTTGGACAAACCGAAGTAGCAACGGTTGCCTAAGGTTATCCTTCGTCGAATCTCCACCCTAGTGGAGTCATTTGTGGAGTTTATGTTTACCCCGAGGTAGGTAAACTCCTTCACTACCTCAAAATTATAACTGTCAATTGTTAGGTTTTGACCTAGACGGTGTTCGACGGATCGGTTTTTGGTAGACAGCATATAATTTGTTTTATCCTCATTTATCGTGAGACCAACTCGTTGGGCTTGCTCTTGTACTGCCGTAAAAGCCTCAATAATGGCACGCTGGGACCGGGCGATGATGTCGATATCGTCTGCGTATCCCAGCAGCTGGATGGATTTGTTAAATATAGTGCCTTCTGTGTTTACGTCGGCCTTTCGCACTACCTGCTTCAGCACAAGATTAAAGAAGTCACACGACAGCGCGTCTCCTTGCCGAAATCCGGTGCATGTTTGGAATAATTCGGAGGTTCCAAGTACAATGTCATCTTAAATGATCGTTGAGATCGTTCTGGAAGCATTACCCATCTCACGGGACAACACTTTGTGCTTCCGAAGTGGATTCCGGGCACTCACTGCCTAGACCGCATTTTCTGTTCGAACTGAACGCGGATGCCCCGATCTTTTTAGGTCATAAGTTCCTCCGGTTTCTGTTAATCTTTTAATGGGATGATTAATAAAAACACGGCTTATTGGTAGTGGCAGCAAGTTTTTCAAAATTGACTTCGCGTCCAGTCCACATTTGTGCAGCACAATTACTGCTTTTCTTTATCTCCCCATTCCATATCGACACTTCAAAATTTGAGCTCAAACTGAATTATTATTACAAGCAGATGAGCTACTTCACAAATTATTGTAAAAAAAAGCGCCACTTGCTAACCCAAATGTATAACAAAGGGTGTTTCAGTATTTATGGCTAGACTCGGAAGAATCTTATAAGTCACTTTCATAGCTCAAAATAATCCTTCCAATCAAGTCTAGACAGGATATTGCTTACGATGTTTTTATCAAATAGGACTCATGGTAAGAATTCTAAGTCATTTCGAATGGTGGGGTTGACCAAAGAGGCCCTCAACTTTCTTAAAATTGTTTTGAAAATAGTTTCTTTGAAATCACATTGATTGCAACATATATGATCGCCATTTTTAAAGTCATTATCCAGCATTACCTGACTTTCTACAAAGCAAAGGTTGAATCACTTTTGTTGAAGAAAATTGGAAAAAAACAATCATTAAACTTAACCACAACAAACTATTTGTACAACTTGTTGTTTTTTTTCCCCCTTTGCACGAGTTATTGAAGTTATTTGCTCCATGTTCACCACAAATTATATTCAATTTACCTTATTTATTGAATTTAATCAAAACTTGATAGTCAATTACAATTTTATGTTCAAAAATTTAGAAAAAACAACAAAATAATACAAGACAGCAACTCTGGCGTATACATAACAAAATTGGATGGAAAATTATTTATGAAAATTATCGTTCGAACTCTCTTTTATTTATTCTCACTGCTTTGTAATAATTTTTAATTAACACTCAATCTTAAACTTGAACATTGAATAAATATTATAAAGAACCACATGAAACCTTCTTGGGTAGAGAAAGAAACCATGTTAGTTTGTTTTGTTTTTTTTTTTTCAAATTTCAATAAATTTTTATTGCAAATTTATTAGCTCTCTAGAGAAATGATATTCAAAATTCATGGACAATAAAACACACTTAAGTCACTGCACTGTTTTTGAAAAAAAAAAAAAAAATAAACCCCGGCGCTTCAATACATAGAATGTTTGTGTGTTTCCCCAATCGAGGAACGACTTGTCGTCCTACATATTAAACGAAAACCATTTATTCTTAATTTTTGTTCAATAAAACAAAACAAATTAATCAATTGCCAGTTCGCGCATCAATTAAAGTCAACTCTCCGGTCTTGGGAATTCAAATTTAAATCACCTTGTAGGGACTAGCACTAGACTCTCTAGACTAGAGTGCTACTGACCAGAATGTCAATGACACAGTTTATAACTTGTTTTTTTTTTTTTGGAAAATCATTGATTCCAATTTCACCCACCTTTTTGATTAGCACTTGGTAATTGATTGCAAACTAGTTAAAACAAAAAAAATGTTTTCACTTTAATTTAACAGGCGACAACGACAACGACAACAGCGACGACGACGACGACGAGAACGATGGTGTTGTGCGACTGCTGGCTGACAAGAAGTATCTAGTTCTTGAATCCGACCAGCTAAGTTTATTTATGAGAAGACCGTGGTGGTGTTGTGATGGAAATGGCTGGGAGTGCAAGCTTAACACACCCCTCCACCTGTTGGCAATACGCACGAATGAATATAACTTCCTTCGGTGTGTGCGTGAGTATGAAGCTCCAGCAGGCTAGTGAGTTGCTCTGATGCATATTGATTAGGAGAAGCTATCCGGAGGCACATTTTGTCGTCACAGGCAGTTTAACAGGCCTGCCGATAGCATTTTGATGATGATTGCTAGTAACAGTGGGAACACAGCATGGTTGCGTTGTACTGTATGAGTTTGGAGACGTCACGCAGAGAGACTATTTCGACCGCGCAAATGATTTAACACACATATCGATTGTACATTGACACTTGGGTTATTTTTGTTTGTGGTTTTGTTTCACTGCTGGAAGCCTACAGTGAAATTGGTAACAATTATATCGCGGGGGGGGGGTTCCTTGCAGAAGCATGCTGTGAAGGATATGACTACATCGTCACAATCACAATTCGTCTGTGTTGTGTAATTTACAACATGACGGAGGTATTTTTAAAAAGTTTAACTAAAAAATGAATCGCAGATCCACATAAACTTCAGAATAGATGGCGTTACCAACCTAGGTGGGTCGGTGTCTTTGCTAAGAAATCAATCATGGATCTCAGAATGTCAGGTTCTGAAATACGAGGGCCGAATTGAACCGTCTATACTCCTCAGAGAGATATGGAAACAAACCACCTCATTTGGTCATTTTTTGTCTGTCTTTCACGAAACATCTCAGTTAGAGGTGTCCTGCGAAGTTCTCAGCAATTCTTCTTTTGCTATCCCGGACACACACACAGCTTCTCTTCGTTCTTTAGGCAGCTTGCAGGTATAACTTTCTAGAAAACTCATCTACTTCAGATGATTTCTGAAAAGTCCGCATCCTTTAGACAACGTTACTATCCATTTAGGAGTTCTTCGTTCCACGTTTAGAACTTCCATCTTCATTTTCGGATTCGAGTGTACATTTTCAAGGCTCTGTTACACCGATTTAAGGGAAATGAGTCGGATTTTGTTCATCGATTCATGACTGTCGATAGAATCTGAATCAACTACTATAGGTACACTCCTGAGATGGAGGAGTTGGTAAAACCGTGGATTGCGAAGGGTGAACCTGCTCCATGAAAGGCCAAGAGGCAGGAGAGTATCGATCTCCAATGCATGGCACTGAAATTTACAAGAATCTGGAGAGGAACTGCTGCTGATGTCAATAGCATTCAGAGGATTTGGTTTTCTTGCAGTCACATGGTCACATTCCAGACTAATCGCAATCACACAGTAGTACAGAGTCTTCGTCTGAGGATAAAAAGGACACACAACCCATGTAGGGATGGAAATGCAAATGTTGGCAACAGCAACGAAGGATTCACATATATTAACGGGAAGCACGACCTTTGCAATGATAATGATGAACTTTTTGTGGATACAACTGTTTTATCATGAGTGGTACTTTATTCGAGTACAAGTCCTACCGCAAAGTAAGCTGCGCATCAACTGGCAAGTAACCATCGTCCAACCAGATTGATCATTTGGTGATCTGTTGACTTTTTAGAAGTCGGGGTTCTCTTGGACATCTGAAGCGGATGAGCACTGTGAGTGGAGCTATGCCTAACATGTACAATTACGTATTACAGTTTGAAAGCGCTGCAATGTCATTAGAAATCACATCGACTGGCTAAAAAATTCCTGAGTGCCTCAACAAAAGAGTCCACCTTGCGCAAGGATCTTAAAGTATCAGCAACTCATTGCTCTAACCTACAACTGTAGGTGGATCATAGAACAAAAACAACTTTGAGGTCGCATTGCATTGTTACTCCCGAAGTAGAGCAGATGCTCTCGATACTGAACAAGTAGGTTTCACCCTCTGGATCTAACCCGAAATACCTCGACTATGCTAACGACATGTGATCACTTTTTTTAAAGATCAAGGACCACCATCACATGATAGCTAATGAAAAGCGAGTGGAATAGGAAAGAACAAAAATCAGCATTGGAAGGAACTCATCCGTTCAAGTAAGCAATTCTAGAGAACTGCCATAGAGAGTAGATGGAACTGATGTGGATATTGTTAGGTAACTCGAAAAGAGTCGACTTAGTCTATTTGTTTACTGGTTTGATTAAGGTAAGCCTTCGTATACAACTACTCCACGATCAATTAACTGAAAAAAATCAATTTCTCGTGCACGTAATGAAAGTGGAAGGACAGGATACATGTAAACACACAACCAAGACCCAATAATCTATTGCACCAGAGCTACAAAGTCCAACTGACATTAGCCACTTTGTCTAGAGTGAATGGATGGATTAATGGAATGTTGAAAACAAGTTAATGTTGAACAACAACCTGATTGTGGCTTATAACACACCAACTTCTCTCGAAAGATCATTGACTGAATGTTCAAAGACCAGCAGCTAGCAGTTTGGTTACAATAAAAGTTCCAAGGTTATTCTTTAAGCACTGAAGCTGGCAGTAAAGCAGGTCTTTGAGAGTATAAATGAAGAGTCTCTGTCTTAGAAACGTTGCAATTGGTTCATCCGCCTGGCATCTATGATAGTTTGATCATAGTCCGCTTTACGTTGTTGTTTTTACAAGTAGCAGCTGTTTTCTGAAGGCAGTCTTCATCGGATCTTAATTAAAGTATCAATAAGCATGACAGGTGACTACACCACTATACCACGGTCACCCTTGCTTTTCGTTTTTGTCCTCTTCTGCTGGGTAAGTTTGCATGAACCAGCTAATGGACGTACTGATAACAAGTAACGAATAAATTTGTAATTAAGGTTTTTTTTTTTTTGCTGTTGTCATTGTTGATAGTATCTTATCGTTAATTGAAGATTGGAACTTATTAAATTTCACATCTATCGCTAATTGTTCCTCAATAACATTGCATTTGTCATGTCCTACCCTCTCGAGACCACTTAGCACTTCCAATAACGATTATCTGAAAGAGGTGCACTTTAGACCGGATTTGCCTAACGAGTAGTTGAGCCTATTATAAGCGTCTTCACCAAAACAACAGATCCTTGACTGGTTTGAAAGCCAGTGATCCGTCGTCTGTGTAGTTGGGCCAAATCTGTATGGATGTGGCACAGTTGTTCCGTACCTAGAGTTGACAATTGAGAGAAAATGCTGAAAAATTCTTTCCTTGATTAGTCCAAAGGTTCAGCCACATTTGTTTCGCGTCAACTGTCTAGTTCCCCTCTATGTTACTATGGCCAGGAGAGTGATACTTAACCCTATTTCCTATTTATAGGGCATGCTTTGATGGCAGTCTGGCTATCAATAAAGATTCTTATATTGTTTTGTAAAATAAGATTGATTTACGTCCCTTCGAGGGTCTGAGCTTGAATTAATGCCACTTTCCATCCTTCTCGGTCCCGGGCAAACTGCTTCTAGTTAACTAGACCAACGTTTCTTGATCTCAAAACTGAAGGCTTGGTCTCTTTTTTGAACCAGATGGCTGGAATTCGAAGGCCCTTTTAACTGGAACGTTCTGATCCATTTACTCGATGTGAGCTAGTATGTTATTATTTCTTCTCCCTCCTCGCAGATAGGATCAAATATTCGTTGTAGAATTTTTCTTTTGGAAAACCCCAGGATCTGCTTCTCTGTCTTACTTATCGTCTAGCATTCAGCTTCATAAAGCGAGACTGGCAAGATCCGAGTTTTGTAGATTACGATTTTGGATCTTCGAGTTAGGATCGATGGATGGATTGTTCTTCTAGAAATACACTTTCCTTCAAAAATGTCCTTAAAGAAGAAGATTTTGTTAAAATTGAACTTGGGGGTAGTGTAGTGCATGTTCTCTGGGGATATTATGAAATTGTCTCTATGCTAGGCCAACATTTTTACTAGAAATTGCTTTAAGGCGAACGGCTGAACTAGTTGCCAATTGCCGAGAGGTGTTAGATGACACAGACTGTCCAATGCTGCAGAGGGTGTCGTACGAAGTGCTCCACTTATGCAAAAACAAGCTGATCATTGGACTTTATAACATTTTATCCGATAAGGCCAGTTACAGTTGGTTCAAAACTGCTTTAATGAACTCTGGTGAGTGGGATTATTTAAGGTGGCGCTACAGTCCGGAATGGACCTGGACCTCAGCCAACAAACGTTTCCAGCCAGCCCTACTGGTGAGTAAGTAGGTAGGTAGAAGTGGCTGAAACTGGTGAAACTGTCAGAGATACTAGTAGCGCGGATGCGGTTCCTGTTGATCTGGTCGTTCGTTCTGTTTTTATTGTAAGTGGGCCATATCTGTCTGGATATGGCACAGGTTGCTAGACTTTTCCATCTAGAGTTGGCAATAGAGAAAAAGGATTGCAAAATATTGTCCTTGATGGGTCCCATCGGGGAGCAGACTGACTCCGCAAGGGAGGCATCCAGGGTAGAACCACATCTGACTAACGAATCGGCTCTCTCGTTCCCCTCTATGTTATTATTGTTATTATGGTATCGGGAGGGTTGTTCACAGCCCTTGGCACTGCAGTTTCTAGCGAATCCTATTATGCCTTCCCTAGTGTTCTCAGATGAATTGTTTTACCCCAGAGGATGTCAGAAGAAACTTCTCTGGGTAGATGGCAGCGAATTGTTCCGTAGGGATGACTTCGTTGCCGAGAATTCTCTTTCTAAATTGGAAGAGAGCTGGGCATTCCGTTAAGATGTGTAGAGTGGTCTCTTCACTCTCAAGGCAGAGTCTATAGCTTGAATCTTTTCCAAGGTTCATGCGGTGTAGGTGTTTGTTCAGACGACAGCGTCCGCTAAGGAATCCAATAAGTGCTCTAACGTTACGCCTATCAAGGTCCACAATGAAATTTAATTTTCTTTGTGACGGTACAGGGATAAGCAGCTTTGAGCATACTTGTTCTGGTGTGTTGAGCCAGACAGACTTCTCTAGATTCTTGCATGTAAAGACCCTTTGCGTGTCTTGCGAAGAATGATTTGCTTACCCCTCAAAAGGGTTCGGGTCCAATGAATTCTGTTATCGTGCCGTCTTTTGCTAGAGGAGGGCGAAGTAAGTGAGTGGAGTGCTTTGATGGCAGCCTGGCTATCAATAAAGATTCCTATGTTCTTTGAGGTAGTAAGGAAGAGGCTAAGTATCTTGCAGGCTTCTCTAATCAGTAGTACCTCCGCCTGAAAGACACTCGAAGAGGCGGTACGATTTGGATATGTTCAGTTCCGCTGAGAAGACACCTGCTCCAATGCCACACTCCATCTTGAAGCCATCGGTGAAGATCGATACTTAGTTATTTGATAGGGGGAGGTTATTGTTCCATTCCAACCTTTCCGGAAAGTGAACCGAATATTATTATTGAGCTTAAGTGTAGGAGTCTTGTAGTCAGTTATGATCGAGGCCAATTCCCTAGGCAGCAGGTCAAGAGCCTTTCCGTGGCTGTAGAGTTTAGGGGACCAATGCCCAGATTCTCTGAGTCTGATAGCACTACAGTAAACGATGTATTTGATGTGCAAGTCCAGGGGCAGGATATGGAGGAGCATGTTAAAAGCTTCTGAAGGGCTCGATCGAATCACCCCTATGGTCCCAATACTAGCTGTTCGTTGGACTCTACTAAGTTTTGCAATCTTGTAAGCTGCTGAGTAAGGTTACGTTAGGTTGTAGGGGTAGTTGCACTTAAGTACAGCCTCACTCGGATCTCAATGGATCCATTGTGTTCCCCGATGTGGTGTGGGATACCTAAAATAAATGGAATAGATTGTTAAATTTTTAACAGCTGGCCTCCCTGAACCATCCCGAGTTCTGAAGGAATTGTAGGATGGTTCTCGGTGGCTTGTTTGACAGTTCGTCCAGATCACTGAAGAAATGTTCTCCGAGGGTTATCTTTCTGTTTTTGCTAAGGCACTCGCATAGGAGATGGAATGTGTTCTCCTCAGCATCTGTGTCGCTGCATCCTCTGCATAGATCTGTTGTGATCAAACGCATTCTCTTTAGGTGGGTCCACTAGCAACTTATGACCTGTCATAATACTTCTAAGAAGTGATAGTTGACTTCTGTTGAGTGCGATGATTTCCTTTGTTTTTTTTCTTTTTTAGTTCTGTCCAAAGTGTTCTTGAGGTGCGGCATGTTGTGACTGAGGGCAATCTCTCGTTCGCGAGTTTTATGGATTTCACGGTGATGCTGGGCTTTTGAAGTTCTAATGGGGGTAGGTAGTGCCTGTTCTTGCAAGCTCGTCCGCCTTTTCATTCCCGTGGATGCCCTTATGTCCCAGAACCCAGATGAGTGTGACGTTTTGATTAGCGCTGAGTGCTTTTAGCTCGTCGTTGCAGCGTTTCACAGTTCTGGATCTGATTGTTGTCGATGTGATGGCTTTGATGGCTGCTGGTGAGTAAGGTGGTTAATTAGAAAAAACAAAAAAACCATTTTGTTACTGAATAAATATGATGATTTTATTTCTAATCAAATAATAGTTTTAAATAGTTATTACTTCCCATTTTTTCGTTATAATAATATATAATATACATTTTCCACGATAGTTACCTCACAAGCATGCTTTTTTTTATAATTTTTACATACCTATCAGAATTATTTTTATGCATACGTTTTATTTTTTAATTAATGAATGCATACCTACATGTATATATAGTATATGATTTAAAATGAGAACTTGGTTCATTGGTAAAACTCTTATACATTCTAATATATATGATATATAATTCTAAAAATTGTCAAATATATATAATTTATATCTTTAAATATGTATGTTTTAAATAATACACACTGTATATACCCATCTGTATGTTTTTATGTATCTACATGTTAGATAGTTTTTTTTTTTAAACAAAAGAAAAGATTATAAATAATTTATATAAACATTTCATAAGTACATAAAATAATTTTTTATTTTTTTGGTTTTGTATATATTTTCCTTATAAGTTTTTAAATTAACTTCTCATTTAATATATGAGCTG
The DNA here is from genome assembly GCA_951813785.1 of Criorhina ranunculi. Taxonomy (NCBI): domain Eukaryota; kingdom Metazoa; phylum Arthropoda; class Insecta; order Diptera; family Syrphidae; genus Criorhina; species Criorhina ranunculi. The sequence continues at coordinate 34,426,876 of OX638381.1, read as the reverse complement.
ATGCGTTGAATATTTCAATTTTGTTTTTTTTAAAAGCATTTATCTTTTTTAATATGTTTATTTCTTTTACATTTAATTTATTAAAATGAACATAAGTAGATGTATTGTATGTATATATGGATGTATATTTTTTAATTTTATAACTATTTCATTGCTAAGCAGGCCATGGTAGGTAAGGTATCCCTAGTAAATCTTGTTCTCTTATGTTTTATTGATGAGTCTATTGAGGTTTAATACTATTATTTTATATTTGTTTAATTGTTTTTAGGTAGAAATGGCTTTAACAACGTTATTTATATATGGAATTGTTTATTTATATCATAAAATACATCATTTTGTAATTGTTTAAAACAAATAGCTTTAACTTTCAGTGGAGCGGTTTTGTTTTTAAATATTAGGTATACTTAGGTTTTTTTTTATTATTATTTGGAAAGCCTTTTAAAGACTAAATTCGTTTTTATATATAAGTACTGTATGTATGCACACATTTGTATACATATTTCAAAATAATTAATTTACTGTTTACGACTTTGTCTCAAAAATGTCATGGAAATAAAGTAAAATAGAAGATTTATCCTGAAATCTATCAAAACACTTCCTGTGTCGCCAGCATTAAATGCCGAAGACGAGTGGAAATCCTGCCAATATGCCATTAGAAATGATCTCCCGATCATCACCATAAAACCTTTGATTCAACGACAAATCCTGGTAAGCACATGCAGCAAATCAAGAGTCTCATACGGCAGCGCTGTTTCTCCGCAGAAACAGTCAACCGTTCATCCGCAAGCACAACCCTGAGGCTCCTCCATCACCTCGATTTTGTTTAGGATCGCCAGTTTTCCAGTTGTGGGAAAACCTTGTAACAAAATGGCACATTCTTATGCTATTTGGGTTCATGTTGAACCGCCACCTTTTCCTAGGAAAACCTTGCTCGGCATAAAGGACTTTTTAGGTCGAAGTCTGCTGGGCAGACAAAAAGCTCCTCAGAGTCTAATTCTGGTTTGCCAGACTGTCATGTGACTTCTTTAATATTATACTTGAACAGATTGTGAAAAAAACACATGTCAACACCAGCGGCTTGTGAAACTACATGCTTGCATATGCCGACGACGATATTAACCACATGGGCAGAACTCGGCGTGGTGTCAGTTTTCATGTTTTTAGTGTCAGCAAAAAGGAACACCCAACATCGTGGAATCGGAAAAAAAAACATGACACAGAATAGCTATAACTCCGAGGTATAGTCCACCTTGCCTCTACTTTGCTATCACTTTTGACAAGAACGCTTCATCGACTCATCGATCGATTAATTGCCGTTTCTTTGGGCTGAGAATGCAACTGAGTAGTAAGGCTCAGCGGGTCCTATATTAGTCCTTAATCTTTGGTCGTTTTGATTTTTTTATAATTAGCGCGCGCTAAAGGGATTATGACTACCCTTAAACTAGAGCACGGGCATTAGGGAAATTAGAGGAGAGACGAAGGAGGTACCGATGCACGTTGGCTTTAAATGCTTGTGGGTTGTAATGATGAGGGAGCACAGAGTTGTGTAGATTGAAATATATTCAAGTTCGTTTACGTTGATTGGCTTTGGAGGAAGAGATTTAACGACGAATTATTCGAGCTATACAGCGACATCAACCTTGCCAAAAAGGAAAAAATTACGGATTGGACATATGAGATGTCTAAAATGGGACATGCTAAGTAAATAGACACCAACGCTCCCTCGCGAAGTCTTTAAATCGAACCCGGAAGGACAATGCAGTACCTCCAATCAACTTGGAATGCGTAAATCGAGGCATTTAGCTAAGGACTGGGATTGAACACGGGTAACCTATGCAGGGGATGTGATTACAAACAAATAGGTGAGGACACTCTACACTTTCTTTGTCACTGTCCAGCGCTCAACCAAGTATGTTTTGAGACCTTAGGGAAGCATTCTTTTCAAGATCTAGAAGAACTGTCCGACAAGTCTGTTGTTGACTTTCACAGATTTATCAGCGCCTCGGACTGGCTTAATAGAAAGGCTTATGGTTCCTTAAAAGGGGGCTGCAACCTCAGGGCATCACAATGGGTCTACATTGACCTAAGTGTAATGGAAAAAGGACTTTATTTCCCTGTCTAACCTAGCAAAGGACCGGGTTAATTGAGGCTCAGAATTAGTCCGGCTTAAGGATATGCACGTGAAACGTTCAGACCGCAAAAAATAAAGCAAATTGGGGAAGTCCTAGACTACTACAAAGCAGATATCATCACCAAGATGTGCTGTAGGATAGACCATACAAAAGCAAATTAAGGCAACAAATCTGGAGCTTGTTAAGGCAATGATTTGCCTTTGAAATCAAAGGCGGCGTGTGACCAGGGTGCATTCTGTCACCTGTACTATTTCTCGTGGTGATTTATGAAGTTCTGCTTGCAACAGAGTGAAATATAATGAAAGCTGAACTCCTACATCTTGATAATGTTGCTGAACGGATTTACACCAGTTCACTTAAGACCGACATAAGTAAAATTAAATTCTACAAAGTTTGCGTTTCTGTCGAAATCAGCTGCCTGCAAACCAATTGGTGAAGAGGAAAACGTACGACTTCGTTTAGTGGTTCGCCAAATTCAATTCTTCCACTAGTGGGACATTGTACAAGACACTCCTCTCACCACCTGTCCTTTTTCGAGAAAAACGACGATTCACAGGTATTCCGTTCGTCTCCATTTATGTGGCGACAATAATCATGCGTTCCTCTTACAAGGTTTCTGTCTCTAAAGTTAGTGGGTGTGTTAGAAAAAAATAAAAAATAATTAAAACGAAACGAAAAACAAAATTACGTTAAAAACATATATTTACGCGAAAATTAAAACATATTCCTTAATATAAAACTAACTGTTAGGATAAATTTAAAAAAAAAAATAAAAGTGTGGTTAAAAGGTAAAAAATAAAGAGAATAACTTATTTCACAATTCTGTTTTGTTGTTGCTATAAAATATATACGTTTGGAACAGAAGAAAACAAAATAGATGTGTTACATACTTAGAAATTAAGGAAAGCGGAATTCTAAAGATTACATCAACAATTACATATAATAAGGAAATAAAGTCAACTTTTGTTTAGAAAGCATAACCACGTGAATTTGGATTTTGTGTGCGCAAAACGCTCACTCTGTGCAATCTCCTGTCTTGGACAGCAAACAAGGATAATCTCAATGAAACGTGTACAAGAATATGCATCGAACTTGGGTATATTGGTAAAGCTTGTGAATAAGATTGATAAATGCCCACACTTATAGGGTTCCGGTGAGCTGGCGATTCTTCTGCACTCATATGCCGCTGTCTGTGTGCTTCTGCAAGTCAAATCGTGCGTAAAACAGCAAGTACGGGGTGATGGTGATCTTCCGTGTCGGGGAAAGCAATTCCTCAAACTCACGCTGTGTCATTGCTTTGATCTTGTCGTCGTCGCACATGTACCAAATCGGTTCGGAGTTGCTGGGGGTGTTCGATTTTGAACGTCCTGTGCTGCCGTAGCCTGGTAGGTGACTGTAACTACTGTTATTATGGGATCCATTCAGCTGTGGCTGACTACTCATTTCATCGACTAGATCGGACCAGCCACCGTTTGTGCTCGGGCCATTGCTGTAGCTGTTTGAGGAGGTGTAATTTGAGCTACGGCTGCCTCGTAAGCGTGATGCACAACAGTTGAAGCTGTGGCAAGTGGTGTTCATGCTCAACTTCTCTATGCCATTGGTAATGGATTTGCTCGTCAGTCCGTTGAGATTTTTTAGGATACTTTTGGACATGTCACCACTGCTGGACGCTTTATTGCGACCGAATTTCATTTTCTTCATAAGCCCTGTACCCGTCGATGAGGAAGACGATGAGGAAGGCGGTGGTCGAGCCGGAGCAGCTGTGGAACTAAGACCTGGATTATTTGATGAACTGTTGCAGGTCTGATGGCGACGTTTGTCCTTGGGACAATTAACATACTCATTCGCCCAGTCTAGGGAGCAAGTGTAGGCTATATAATGTCCCACAGACATTGTTGCACCCACATGCGTTATCACACTGTACAGCTTATAGGCGTGGAGTTTATTGCTACTGTCACTCTGCTCACATTTGGCACAGAAGCACTGCATCGTAAATGGTGTTGGTATGTAGCTGTTGATCTTCTCCATGCCACCGGAAAATCGACTAAGTTGAATGACCAGCAATCGGGGTAGGACTTCGTATGAAATAGAACGAATCGCCTCCGTGTAGCCTGTACACTGTTCACAGCGGTATTTATTCTTATCACGAAAGTACTCGCGGGTTATGCACGAATTCTGAAAAAAAAAAAAAAGAAAGCATGAGTGACTTAATTTTTTAAAACAAAAAACTAGCTTTACCTGAATAAAAGAGTTTGAAGTCTCGGTATAGCCAGATATCGGCACAGGCACAGCAATGTCAATCATTGTCTCCTTTTGCTCGGTCACTGTTTCACAGCTTAAACACTTCGTTGTCGACACTGTCATACCCTCAAAGTCTTCTGTAAAAAAGTCCAATCCTAATTTCTTGATTTTCTCGGCCAGTCGCTCTTTGTCCTTAATTGGCATCAGCTCATCCTCAGCAGGGGCTGTGGAGTTTTTAAAATTCACACCATCATCACTTGCTGAATTCACGAATACGCCACTATTTAGGGTCACTGCGCTTGTTGGATTCTGTATAATCGGTTGTTGCTGCTGAACATTATCCTTTAGTGGTGACTGTAATCGTTGATTCTTGGAATTCTTGGTCTCATCTTTTCGCTTGGATTTTCGCGAGAAAAACGATGCCTTCATGATGTTTGCTGTGCTTAAACTACTACTGGTACTTTTGCTTGTTGTATTGTTGCCATTGCTATTGTTGTTGTTGTTGTTGTTACTATTGCTGTTGTGGTTAATGTTGTTTTGATCGGGTCCTGAGTCCGACACTTGTTCTGGAAGACTCACGCAACTAAAAAAAAGGAGACAAAAAGGTATATAAGCATAGAAAATCGATTTAATTTCCGACAAAGCAGAAAGGTGGTTACTCTAAGTGGCTAACGTGCAACCAATTGGTAACAGGACGACTTTGCAATTTCGCCACTTAGAAACATAGGATCTTTCAATGAATAAACACCACCAACTTACCCATTAACTATCACATCTGGACAATCAGAGATCGCTTTGATTAACGACTGACATGTCTCCCGTATGCTGTCCAGCACGCACATCAGGAACTCATGGGCGTCCTGCTGTTGATTACCCTCGAATATTGCACTCACTTCCTGGATAGCGTGTAGAAACGTATCCGCATGGAATGGTTCAGTCGTTTCAGAGATCTCAATACGATGCAAGTTCTGGTACAACTCATGGAGTTTCTCTGTGGCCACTTGCTGGCTCGATTTCTGTGTATCACATTGCCCATAGTTCTCCAATGAAGCCAGATCCTTGCTGCTCCAACTACGTGCATTCTCCATATGCATTCCACTGATATTCCTACCTAATGACGAACTCTTTGCACGATGTTTTCCAATGTTCTGCTGAATACTTGCCAAATCGACCACCAAATGATGCAAATTATGTAGAAACAGTGGAGCAAAGCGTAGCGTATACACCACTGAATTGAGATAGCACGTATTCCCGATGTTACATAATGAAGCCACGGAAGGAGCGTGCATTATTGCATTGGTGCCGCCACTCGCACCCGAAGTTATCGTCGCAGAAGACGAATAATAATTGTTAGAGTTAGTCAACGCATTACTATCGTCATTGTGATTTACGGAGGTATTACGCGACGATAAATAACCATTACTGACTGCAGGTCTATCGTCAGATTGCTGATACTGTCTCTCGTACAGCGACATGATGCGTAATTTTTTCGGTTTTACCGCTAAACTCGTTGACGAAAGCGTGGTTTCTGCTTGTCGTTTGATGGCAATATTGCCACCAAAACCACTGCTGCTGCTGTTACTGCCACTCTCAGAGAGAGAATTGTAAGCGAGTGAGAGTTTTGTAGCTGGCCGTGTGGTCTGCGAATCAATTGATGAACTTAAAGCAAATTCTTCAAAATTTCCATTAGAATGTACACCACCAGACACAGGACAATGTTGGTAATTCTCTTTGATAGTAGAATCCTTGACAGTGTGTGTTTTTTTACGCTTTAAAAAAGATGGAATCTTCTTTAGCGACCATTGGTGGCGACCTTCTGCTAGTGTCGACGACAATGTAGTAGAGGCGACTTCTGTGACAATGCTTATTTCATCATTCAGTGTCGATAGCACATTATCACGATCGTTCGCTTGATAGGTCCTTATTTGATGATTTGTATTGCTTAGAGTGAGAATGTTTCTACATTTAAATGCTTTACTAGATTTGGAAGTTTGCACCGCTTTTAGCGATAGCAATGGTTTGCGTTGTTTTAAGTCACTTGCGCTGGGTACACTGCTATAGTCTGTAAGCAGAGCCTTTACAGTAAATGACTTTGTTGTGGTTTGCACTGTGGGAAGGTGTTCCTCCTCATCCTTTGGTTTTGGTACAGTTATTGACATTTTTTGGGAACCTGCAATAAGAAAATTTATTAATTTAGTACGATATAAGACTTTGATAGGTGCTATTGTACAGAATAAATAGAGCTTGACGAAGACAACTAAATTTCTGCGGGATGCTACTCTAAGAAATGTTGACTGTATGCACTTCACTCCTTTAGAATCCCACCTATCCTGACAGAAACCAGAAAAGTACTACGACCAAAAAGATCATTTGTACCAAGCAATTTTGTGACCGCAACCAAGCGAGAGTGAGGTCATGGAGAAGCTTAAGAATCGTACTTGCGGATGAATGGTCATCGAAGTGCTTTTAGTCTGCTTCGAACTACTAGTATGGCGCACCACATATGCTCAGCAATCTCTTGATCTTCAAACAAATTGGGACATGTTCAAGGAACTAAAGCACTCAATGCCGATATGACCGAGCACTCGATAAATCGTTATTTTATTGCAAGCAGTTAGCTGCTTGAGGATGTTTGAGCAACTTCTGTCAAGTTTTCAAACACACTGAGAGCCTTTATCGCTGCCTGGATGACAGAAAAGATCTGTTTCGTCTAATGCATTCTCCGACGCACTGCTCGATTGTATATATGTACAAACCTCTACCTGAAAGAAAGATGTAGAAGCCATTCCACCTACAGTTGTGTTTTCTAGAAACCCAATCACCGACAGAAGCCGCAGGTTCAGGGAAGTTCTCCTCCTGACAATTTAAGTGACACATCATTAAAAACGATCGAATGACATAAAACTTGGTTGGCAATGATAATTTGTGAATGCAAGACCTATCTGTGTTCAAATCTATTCATAAGTCTGCTTAAATTGATTCCATCATTTCAGTCAATCATACCAGTTTACGACAAAACAACTGTTCTGTATTTTATTCTTTAATTTATTCGTGAACTTTCTCTTAATTCGCAAATGAAAAAGATTGAGAAATAATTAATTAACCGTTTATATTTCGTTTAGATAATTTATGCGCAATACGATCTAATTGCATTTATAAATTTATTAATGATTTATCATAACGAATCTGAAAAAAGATTTTGCAAACATTTTAATGCGCGTCACTATAAGCGCAGAGCGTAGGTTCACAAAGTGGAAGCATCATTAAATTCACACGAGCCTTAATCAAATTTGAGCTTGCAAACTGATAATGCTTGAGGAAAGGGATTAGTATCAGAAGTCGACACTAATCTTGCAATAGTACTCGACGGCTTCTGATACTCCGTCACCTGACGTGACGTGATTATTTTTTTATTTTTTTTGTTAAACGATCGTCACACAATTATGCCATATGATCGATAACGAGGGTACGAGTGGCCTTGGAAGCAAAGCTGATAGGCTTTCCATAGTATTAGGAGGTTGTGTCTTATCATTTTTCAAAAGAAATGGAAAGTAGTTACATATCAATCATGACATCTTTCACGTTTTGTGCCAATAAATTGTCTTTAGTAAGTCACGCTGACTCTTTATCACGCAGGTTTGTCGGTGTCAATTTAATTTGGAATTGATCACTCTACCTCAGTTATAACTCTGAGGAGAAACATTGGTATTGCAACAAAAAGCATGATGGTAACCTTCTTACAAACTTCCTTAACCTCGACAAGCTGCACAAAACACCCTCGAACATGTGTCGACTTTGTTTGGAAGATCAACAGACTGCTGAGTATATTTTGAGTGAATGTGCCGCTGAAGCTCGAAGCAATCAAAAACACAACCCCCAGTCAACACAATATTGGATCACTTATCCACACTGATCCTTAAACTCATCTATGTCCTTGATCTTGCTCGGCATCAGAACATTCTTCAGTTGGGGGATAGCACAAAAGAACAATCGTGATGGAATTTGAGCCTTAGCCGGCTACAACGTTTGACTATTCTCTGTCAGTAGGGGAACGTGGGCGAATCAACTGACTACATGCCCAAGGGTTAAGTGTTTGACAGGAAGTCCCACACTCGAATTATTGAGAAAGATGAATGGACGAACGGGCAATAAATTTCGACTGCTCCTTTGGAGTCTGCAATGTATTCCAGGCCAATGATTGAAAACTTCTCGAAACAAATTATGCTTCATAAGTTTTGTCATTGCTAACTAAGTGATTTAGTGAAAAAACGGAGTCAGAATGCTTAGTAGTTCAGTTCACTAGCCACTTGATCTGTTTGCCATAAACTGCGTGAAGCTTTTTAACTTCCTGGCTGCCTCTGACGTGGACAAATTTCTCCTAAACACACGAAGGATTTCTAAATAAGTGGTCCTCAAAGTACCTGCGTTGTCTCCCATATACAAAGTTTTCAAGGAATCAAAACTACGTCAATACCATCTCTATACATTCCAACTAATTCCAAACAGTAAAACATATCTCCCTATCGGAAATTTTTAAATGTTTTCCCCAACACAATTTACTACAATCGAAGTGTAACATAAAACAAATCAACTGCACATGCAAGTTCAATCAAATCAATATAACAAATGAACTTATACAGAAAGGATACAACATGTTGAAGACAAGATGTGAATAAAAGCTTTCATCCGCCCTTCCTCCCATTTCTTGTGTTGAACTGAATTTCTAAGTTTAATTAACAAAAATAAACGATAAAATACTGTATGTGTGTGTGTGTGGACGAAGGATGGAAACACAGTCTAGTAAAAGGGATAAATCTTGATTTTATTGATTTTTCATTGGAAAAACAATGAAGGTCACTTGCCAGACATGATATGACTCAGTGGGGGGTATTCTATTGCAAAAATGGTCAGTGTTAAGGTTAACTATGTATAAACATCCACCTCATCTCGATCCGGCATCAGTTCCCTTGTCTGGATCGACGATACAAGGCAGAGAAGTATTCCAAAGGATTTCTACGGAAGCATTGAATTTGCTAAAGCAGTTGCAGTAAGACTGAACCAAAAACATACGACTATGGCAACTTTATGTATACGGAACCAAGATATCTAACCGCAACCAAGACCAACTACATTGGCCTGAAACTGAACTTGAGGAACCACAACTAGCTCCAGTGAAGAGTCCAAGACGAAATGTGGAGTCGGTGGGAGTATTTACTAAATCTGTACAGCCAAATCTTGCAGATTTCCCGACTCAGCAAATGTGTTTCAGAAGGAGATACCAGCATTTCGGGAAGAATGTCGTGGTACTCATCGCACTCATTTAAGAAAAATCTACCAATCCTCAAACAACCGGATCGCCATCAAACTGGTCGGCGATAAGAAACTGGTAGAACAGGGTAAAGTAGAACTCCCATGGGTAAGTCGCCAGCTTAACATACGGGTATCAGCCTAGACCATAGGGACATTGAAGGCAATAAAAGAGCTGACGAACTGGTTAGGAAAGGCTTAACCTCTGAATGAGTTGCATTTCTGCACATTTTGTAATCGAGCCCAACCAACTGGATCTGCACAGGATCAAAAGGGGCACGTCAACTCTGACCATTTTCTAGTTGCAATCAAATTCAGCACTCGACTACCCAACATGAAAAAACTGCAAATCGCCCACAAAAAGACATTTAACCTTAGACGTCTCGGTACGCCTAGAGTAGTTAGAATCTACAGAGAGCACCTGAGTGAGAAATAGTGCATTCATCAGCCACAAAGGTACAAACGTCAGAACTTGTGATCGAAACCACTTTGGGCTACCAAACGCCATCGAAAAGCCCGACAGTGCAAAACAAAGACAGCGATGGCAAGGCATCAAACCAGAACAAGGGAAGACAAGAAAATACTGGAAGCCGAAGAGTCTCGCGGGCGAAAAAACATTCGAAAGTCCAATTTCCATCTAAAAAGGCTCCATGTACATACGGACTTCAACAAGTACAAGAGACTAACAGGCACGTGGGATGCAATCACGAGTTCTATTGACTGGTCCCTGGATAACCTTATGCAACATCAAATCTTGTTGTCTATCTCAAACTATGTATACGTAAATTTAATATTTGAACGAATACAATGAGCTTCTAGGAACCCTCTCCTATTTTTCGACGCCAAAAGTCTCGTCAGATTGACGACGAAACTATAATAATAAAATAAAAAGGATTCCAGTGAGTCAGTCTTTTTCGATTAACTCATATTTGATTAGTTTCCGTGATTGTTTAGCTATCTGAGGGTCAAGTTTCATTCATTCACCACTTATGTGTGCATGAACATTCCACCCCTGAAACGCCCACTTCACTATCCAATTTTTAAAATCGATTTGTAAGCGGAAAACATAAGTATTTAACCACCTCCTGTGTTATCAGGCCCCACTGTGTGTAGCACTTGTTCTGAAAATCCGTCATCGACACATTCCCAAACAGTAGCACAGTACACAACAGCAGGTACTTCAAGATTCCATGCCACTCAACAGAAAATTATCTAAAAAAGTCAAATAAAAATCTCAAAAAGACTATACACTAAACTATCTCGATAGCAATTTCCTCGTGTGTTCGACATAAATACCCTTCGAACAAAACAAATTAATCCCCCGGACAAATCATTACCGCACACAAAAAACGCTTTTACAATGGGTCGAGAGTCGAGCCGACACAAAAAGCAAGCACCCACCTTAGCAGCGCAAGCAATTAGATAATAAATCACAGCTTAATGCTAATTTCAATTATAAAACTGATAAATATTACGGTAGAAAAGATTTCAAATATTCAACCGAAGGGAGGTAGGAAAAATTCAACATGAAGCAGGTTGAGGGAGGCCTTGATTACCATCTCGCCCAGACGTTTTGGTCATATGTCTGCACCGAAAATTCTCGGAGGCAACAAAAAGAAAAAAGAAAAACAGATAAACTTTCTTTTTTAAATTTTGGAAATTTACTTAGGAAAACAACTCACATTATTTGTTCCAAATGCATTATTAATTTCGGGAATGAACATACGATTGGAAGAAACAAAAAAAAAAATGAAGAATATCTTCTTTTTCCACTTTTCCCTTTTTTTTCGTGTGCTGGCCGTTTGACTGAAATTTTTTTACACGTTCACTGGACACAAATCGATTGGAATTGAGGGATGCAAATAATATTTGAATTCGACTAGCGAATGGAATTTTTTTTTTTTAAATAATCGTACACTGTTGTGAATATTATCTTGTTGGAGTCGAATTTGGAATTTTTTTTTCTTCTACGGCCGGTTGTGACAAATCGTATGGACTACCATTTTTTTTCTTTGCGGGATTTTTTTTCTTTTTTTTTTTTGTAAGCGCAGATGACAAATGACAGAAGAGTTGTATGGATTTGTACGGGTTGGTGTTGTGTGTGTTGTTTTGTTTTGTACGTGCGCTCAGTTTTTTTTTTATGCGCAACCGGTAGGAGAGTTGCTCAAATTAACGAACTGCCTTGCCGACGAATTGGAAATAAACGGTTTAAGGGTGATTCTAGTTGAGCGATGAGGTTAAAAGAACAACATTTGTCAGCTAATGATGTGTAAATGTTGGAAAATTTGGAAATTTGGAAAATCTCCGTTATATGAAGGATCAAATTCTGTAAAATAAATGACGAGAGGGTAAGCTCGGTTTACTTAGTTGTTTTGATGAATATGGGCTTCTCCAGTTAGCCGGTTGAAGGTGTCTACTACGTGTACCAACTGGATGTTTTCTTATGATCCAATACAGACAGAGATGACGTGGAGCGAGCATGGTTAACACGAGTGGCGCGCGTCTTATGAAATCTCGCATGGCGAATTGGCAAATATCTCTTTACCCTCCCTGTTTGCTCGAATTGAGTGCGCCACGTTCATTCTAAAGGCCCAACCATAATAGACTTAGATGAGCTTACGCCAGCTTAATGAAATGTCCCATTACATGCAAATCGTATGGCATACCCATAATGGGATTATTCACGGTTTTTTCAAGTTTTCGTTGACTTTTGTGGGCTTACGGAACGTCTCAATGGAATGAGACATTCCGTACGGAAATTTGACAGATGACACGAAAACTTAAAAAAATAACAAAAGAACGACGGCAGTGGAAATTACTTCTGAATACGACTTTTTAACTGTTTTAATTCAACTGGTAGAATTAAAACAGTTAGTCTTTATGAGACCAAACCGAATGAAAACAATTTGACAGATCACGAAGCTTGCTCAAGTTCATTATGGGTATCTTAAACGTTTGGCAGAAATTGAGTGGGCTTTTCGTTCGGTTTTGACATAAGGTTAATCCCACTAAAGTCTTTTATGGTTGGGCCTTAAGACCGAGCCATTGGCAAGTTGTGTTTGAATTGAGCCTAAGCGTGGTTTTTCTCTACTGCGTTGTCACTCTGGTTGAAATTTAAAGACCCTTCGCAAGGAGCACTGGTATTCACTAGCTCTACATGTACTTGTCATCTCGCACGTCCAATGCTCAGTTCTTAAACAAGGTCTTTGCTGCTTATCAACTCACATAGTTTGTTGTTAATCTCCTCTTCGGTCTTACAAGGTTTTTATTGCTCGAAATTACCAAGATTATCATATTGTTCGAGACAAGGCTCTCATCCTAAAGAAATATTTGGCAGGAGTTATTCTTCGTTTGGTTTCGTTGTCAGGAGTGATGCCAGTCCAAATGGAGAGATCGACGCAAAGTGTTTAACTCTTCCAGAAGAAATTCCGACAGCTAGATCACTTACGCATTCGACAGAGAGCTTTCTTTTTTACTTACTTGTGATTGCGCTACAGTCCGGGGTGGACCTGGTTGCCAACCAACAAGCGTCTCCTTCTTTTTCACTTGTGCGCTACCTTTAAGTGGTAATCTTCCTCTACTGCGTCGTTCCGTTTATTCAAAGATTCTTCAGGGCGAAGCGCCGGTGTTCGCCTAATCTTTCACAAATTGTTTCTTTTAGATAAAGTGGACCAGTGTCCCACGAATATGTTTTATTAACAGCACACATTCAATTATTTTATTCACTGAACACAACTTCAAATTGAGCAACTTCATTTTGGGCACAATAAAATTTTATTTTTAAACGTCACCGGCTAACATTCATTCCATCTGAATCTGAACACATCCTCTGTCAAATTTCCTATTCCTTCTCGTTTTCTCCGGCAAACGGCTACAATGGCTACAGGAGTGAGTAAAAATTTATTAAAACTAATTCACAATTATCTCCTCCATCCGTTCAAGTTTTCGCTAAATTTTCACTCCATTTCTAAACTGAATAACACACCAAACTAACAGTAAACATTTTTCCCACAGACACTTTATACTTATCCAGAAAACTTCCGTGCTTACAAAGCACTCATAGCCGCTCAATACTCTGGGGCCAAAGTGAAAGTGGCCGAAGATTTTGTTTTTGGCGAGACAAATAAAACTTCGGGATTCCTTAAGAAGTTTCCAACTGGCAAGGTGAGTTAAGGATTTGCGAATAAAAAAAACCGTGTATTAAGTTTGCCGGTATGAACTTTGCATACGTCATCTCTGTGTGGGGTGGGGAAGAAATTCTTCTTCATCACTCACGGCTTCCAATTTGAAAAAAAATTCAATAATTTATGTTATTTCAGGTCCCTGCCTTCGAAACTCCTGACGGCAAGTACCTCAGTGAAAGCAATGCCATCGCTTACTTCTTGGCCAACCAACAGCTACGCGGTTCCAACGAATACCTCCAGGCCTTAGTGCAGCAGTGGATTAACTTTTCAGAGAATGAGATTGTACCAGCCTCATGCTCCTGGGTGTTCCCATTGTTGGGCATCATGCCATTGGCCAAGAACAGCACCGCCAAGGACGATGTAACTAATGCCTTAAATGTCCTAAATGAGACACTTCTCAATTCCACCTACTTGGTGGGTGAGCGTATCACTTTGGCCGATATCGTCGTTTTCACCAGTTTGCTTCATCTTTACCAGTATGTGCTGCAACCATCTCTCCGTGGGCCCTATGGCAACTTGAACAGATGGTTCAACACTATCCTTAACCAGCCACAGGTCCAAGCAGTGCTTAAGGGCTACACCCTCTGTGAGAAGACCCTTGCCTACGATCCCAAGAAGTACGCCGAATTTTTGGGTAAAACTGGTGCAGGACCAGCTGCAAAGCCCGCAAAGGCACAGCATGAGAAGAAGCCCGCTGCTCCTAAAAAGGAGGAAGAACCAGAGTTGGATGCCGCCGATGAGGCACTCGCTAACGAACCCAAGACCAAGGATCCTTTCGATGCCATGCCCAAAGGAACATTTAACTTCGACGACTTCAAACGCTTCTATTCCAACGAAGAAGAGGCCAAGTCAATTCCATACTTCTGGGAGAAGTTCGACCCAGAACACTACTCAATTTGGTTCGGCGAATACAAGTACAACGAGGAGCTCGCCAAGGTGTTTATGAGTTGTAACCTCATTACAGGAATGTTCCAACGTTTGGACAAGATGCGTAAGCAGGCTTTCGCCTCTGTCTGCCTCTTCGGCGAGGACAACAACAGCACAATTTCCGGAGTGTGGGTGTGGCGTGGACAGGAGTTAGTATTCCCCCTATCGCCCGACTGGCAAATCGACTACGATTGCTACGAGTGGAAGAAATTGGACGCCAAATCTGAGGAGACAAAGAAGCTAGTAGCACAGTACTTCTCCTGGTCCGGCGAAGACAAAAACGGTCGCAAGTTCAACCAGGGCAAGATCTTTAAATAAACCGTTCAAATGCATGCCTGCCACCTTTTAACTGCTGCAGTTGCCTAGCAAGTGTCCAGCGCCAGCGTTGAAACTCACAAAAGCAACAACACACTACTCGTAACTTATAATCCATCTTTTTAAACATATGCTGTTTTTATTATCGGTTATTGCCTTGTAATAAAACTTAAAACAAAAAAAAAAATCCCAACAGTCCAATCGAAGATTTCTTCAGACGTCATCCACGGATCTGCAATCAATTCAAAAGAAAACTTGGCTTTTATTTCGTATTAGGGGTGACGTGTTGCAATTGGACAGAGTCCAAATGTGCTCGTGTGACTCAAGAGTGTTCGTAATCGATTGACGTTGAACGATGCTGGGTGTCGTGTGCCGAAAGCATGACTGCCTCTGAAAGTCAATGAAATTCACATGTTTGTATAGCTGCTTCGTCTTTGAATTACATAGAGATGACTTTTGGGGTGATATCTTGCATTCGGAGGATTTAAATGGCTTTTGCTATCAGCGGCATGACAATTAGCACGTACGCAAAGAAGGTTGGTATCTTGCCTTCTATTAGCCATTTTCGATGTTAACATCAGAAGAAGGTCAAATTTGAGACTTGTTCCAGAGTTGGCGCGCGCTTTAAATCTGCAAGATGTCGACAAAGTTGAGGTTTCTTGAATATAAAGTGCTGTTTCTTCCATTTAGAGGATTAAAGCCCGCGATAAGTATTAAGATGGTTCTAAAATCCTTTTCTTTTAGGTTGTACCATCATGCTACTAATTTCCTCTGTTGCCGACAATTGTAATGCATCTCGGACGTTCATGGACTTCCTTATCGAACCCAAACGTATGCTCTTAAAGATTCATTTTCATTCGATTGTGATGTCACAGCCAATCCAAGCTTAATACCGCTCGCCTTCCCTGTTTGTTGTCCAGCACACGGCGCCATAATAGTAGACTAGGAGCTTGATTGAGAATCTCATTTCATTTTTCTGCGAAGAATCAAAAATTTCCATGGAATGTTGGTCAATTCATAGGATTAACGACATAAGTTATGCTGTCTCACACAGAATAAAAGAAGACGTTTGAATGATGGTCATTTTGGGAGTCCTCAGGACGGGAATGCCAGTAACTCTATTGGAAGATGTGAGCCACCACCATCCTGAGGCTCTGAATATGTCGGGTAGATCAGGATAAGGTCTTATTTCCGTTTCGTGGTTTTTGCTTTACCATTGATTCCATCTGAGGAATATCCGATGTCCCCGTTTATACTGGTACTATTTTTATCTGCTGGTCAACACTCGAGCTTATAAAGTTAGCAATTCGTGTCCGAGTGGACATCCGCCAGTACCCGATGGCTATCACTTGCAGGTAAAATAAGCACAATTGATGCGTAGTAACAGTTACAACACTAGGCATTGTTAAGTTGACGCCACTCAGTGTCCACAATGCTCTGCGTTACAGGCACATCGACATACAAGGAAACGAGCGTGCAGATGAAATAGCAAGTCAGGCCTCAGCTCTACTCGGTTCACTCGCTGCAAGGGTCACATCCCGCTAGGAGCGGTTAAAGGACAATTCCGCTCATGCTTCCTGCAGAAGACCAACCTCCAATGGAGGGAGTTAACCAGCTGCGCCATATCAAGGAAGATTTAGCCGACCTACGTTAAGAGAAGAACTAAAGATCTACTTAACAGGGACCCGCCCAGATATCGCCAGAATCACGGGGCATTGGACAACTGGAGACCATGCGGTCAAACTAGGTAATTCTTACAACCCCCACTGCCGCAGCTGCGGAAACGAAAATTAGAAGAAAACTCTCCCAATTCCTCTGCAAATGTCTGCCACTAGCAAGAGCTAGACAGCGTGCACTAAACCAACCATTCTTCGATGATCTTAACGACATCTCCGGTAAAGGAATTCGAGATCTAATCCACTTTCTAAACTTAACAGGCTATATCTAGACACCGACTGGTGTAACATCCTCAGCAACATATATCACCAACTAGGTTACACGAGTCGTGGTAACAAAAAGCCACTTGGGTTCATGTTCAACCTCCACCTCTACCTACCTAAGTATGGTCCCCACATCATCGTGTTCATATTTTGAGAATCGAGAGTATTCAGCGCCGTTTTCTTCGATTCGCTCTTCGAGGTCTGCCCTGGAACGATCCTCTTATCTTACCTCCCTATCAAAGCCGTCTCAACCTCATTAACTGAAATACCCTTGAGGAACGCAGAGATGCAGCCGACATTCTCTTTATTCATCGACTGCTCTCAGGGCTCCTATTCTGTATTGCGATTCCAAAGTTCGGATCGTTCGAAAGTGCAAATTTTGTATGTGAAACGCAATTCATAAAATCCATACAAAATGTTCGCTTTCGAACGATTCGAACTTAAGAATCGCAATACAGAGTAGGGGCCCAGGTTACGTTGAAAGCGCTTCCCTTCACAACTCTATTTTCCTCAACACTAACCCTCGCAATCTACGAACCCCTCGTCTCTTCTATTTTCCGACCCACCACACCTCTTATGGCTCTCTCGTATGCTCCGAAAGATAAACTCTGCCCCTACCATCTTCGACTTCAACCGCTCTACGCCTTCCCTTAAATTCGATCTCCCTCACCACCCCAACTAATCTTAGTTTTTAAGTTTATATTTCAGTTAGTCTTAAGTTTGTTTTAGCTTGTATTAAGCCCAAGAAATGGATCTCGCGTTCCCACCAAAATAAGTGAGCATCTTGCCTGAAGTGGAACCAACCCCAAAAATCAAAATCAAATCCAAATACATTTTCCTTTTCAATTCAAAACCATAATCCGGTAATTTATTCGTTTTAAAACTTTTCTATAAGGAAGTAAGTATTTACGACTTTTATTTATCAAATATTACATTTTACATAAATATGTACGAGAAAATCGACTTTTTTAAAGTCAATCGGAGCAAACCGTTTATCAAACGTTTTTTATTCAAGAGTACAGTCATGGTATTCCAAGTCTGTCTCCAAATATTGCTTTACGAGTTCAGTTTTTTGTTTTAACAAAAAAAAAATAAATCAAAAATAAAAATATAATAAAGAAATGCTTGTAAACAAATAAAATTAATCAACAAAAACCTTGGGTTATACATAATTCAATTCATCTACACCAGGAAGAGAGAAGGAAACAAATGAAATCACTGGCATACGGCGTGCTGTTGTTCATTTTTGGACGTGTGCTATTTATTATGATCTCTTTACAACGACGGGACCAACATTGTCACCAGTTAATTTGTTGTGTTCACCATGACTACCATCACAGTATGGCCACTAAAAGAAGAAAAAAAAGAAGACATTTATGTAATTAGGAATGAGAAAGTTAAGTGTAGGTAATCTGAAAGAGTTTATATTTCGATCTTTTCTTCTTCAGCCGTGATATACACTCAAATCAGGTTGAGTTGCTCGAGGTAAAGATAAAAACGATTACTACCGCGAAGAAAGCACTGAGAAAGGTGGTAGAACTTGACGGTATACCCGCTGCACAGCTCCTGCTAAGCTTCAGCATTCACTTATAGAGAAAACTTAAGAAGCTGAGGGCTTGGAAGAAAGCAACGATCGTCAACCTCTTGAAGAAAGAAAATCGAACGTAGTGAGAAAACTGTAGAGGTATCGGCTTGCCAGCTACAAGTGGTGGCAGTATTATCTACTGTATCGTCCTTGAATGAATGGAGCTATGCTTGGTTGAAGTGCATTTAGCATCTTGAATGCATCAAACTACTTGAAGCTTCGAATGAAGCGTAGGAAACAATTCACATTTTATGGAGCTTCCTTTTGAGGGAGTAAGTCGGATATGTGTATAGAAGGTGAAGGATATTCTCCTCCTCCTCATCGCCTTTGAAGCTCTTAAAGAAATAAATTAAGAAAAGGTGAGCTCATCAACCTTACAGTTCTTACTTAAGGTGGCGCTACAGTCCAGGGTGGACCTGGGCCTCAACCAACAAGCGTCTCCAGCCAGCTCGATCTTTAGCTAGCTGCCTCCAGTTTCGCACGCTAAGTTGATTGAGGTCCCTTTCAACTTGTATGCGCCACCTGAGTCGCGCTGTTCCTGATACCTTACAGTTCCCTGATAAGAATGTTGATTTACTCTACAATATCGTCAAGAGATGAAGTACTAGGACTACTTTTGAAATTAACGAAACATATGCTAAAATCCTTAGTGGATACTACTTTTCTCTTTAGTCAAGACAGGGCGGGGGACCAATCGTCTCTTCCGTGATCGTATAACTCGTCACGTAAAAACGAGCATTATTGCATACAGAATGATGACGAGTTATACGGAAGAGACGATTTGGCCGCTGTTTACAAGGATGACGGAAGAAGAAATTACGATTTAGCTTGGAGCCGTGACATGATGGTTAGAGGTTAATCCTAGCAAAGCAATGACAATCGTGTTATGAGAGTAGATTTTGTCATGAAAGAACTTTTCAATTCGCCGTTTATGTCGGCAAATCGCAAAAACAACAACACACGCATAATATGAATGGTTGTGAGAAGCAAGACCTTAATCATTTACAAGCAGTCGCTCCAAATAAATATTTCTTCTTCTAGTTTTTCCATATGAAATGTTTGTCATTTAACTATTTTTACCATTTTGTAGATAATTTTTCAAAATGCTGTCTCACTTTTATTTATATACCTTATCTCAGTTTTGTGCTAACTCTTAATTTGCTTAAGGGTATTATATACACTTACGTTCTTTGTCTTCCAGCAGCGACAGAAAGCGGCCTTATCAGCAATATCCTCGACATCAATCATTTCAACAACTTTAGCTTCGTGTTTCTTAATTGTTGCATTAAGAATTCCAGTTGTGGATGATTTTTTTTGGGCAGCAGGACAGAATGCCAAATATGACATATAACCGACACCAGCGAGTAATGCAGTTGGCGGGATTAATGAGAGCCAATCTTTAACTGAAAAAAGAAACAAAAGTTAAAACAATTACCATTGGCAGCAAAAAATGAGGACTAGCACATGTAACCAAGAAAGAGTTAATGGTAAGCACGGAAAGTGCTTGATCTGTGCAGTTTTATCACGTAGTACGCATGAAGAACATGCCATGTAGAGTAGAGACAGTATTGAGAACTTTGAAAAAGCACTCCCGCTGTTTTCTTATTGTTGATGACGATTAAAACTTCATTGTCTGCTCAAATTATCCACTCAACTTGGATGATGATGTTCAAAATGTTGCATCCACTCGAGGGTAACAATATTTAAAAACTTTTACACCACTGGAGCTTCATGCCTAAAAACGTTCTGCAATATCCTAGGTGTCCTTCCATATTTACTTTATGGAAAATTGAAGGAAACACCGTGGTACGTAGTGCTATATCTTGCTTTGGAATCTTCTCAAAACTCTTTCTTTTGTGTAGAATGATAGCTTAGGTAGGTGTGTCTGCTTGAGGTATGAGAACACACACCCTTTGACTAGATTGGTTTATTTTGAGAGCTTTAGAATCAGCTAAAGGATATTTTAGAAAAAGAGACACTCGAAACTGCGTTAACTATAGAAACATAAGTCACCTCAACGTCGGTAACGAGAACTGTATTGGGTACACATTCTTGCTCTATGACGCAGAAGCGGGGACTTCGAATGGATGAGGGGACATCATTATGTTTTGAGGGAAAAATCATTCGCGTGATCTTCAGTTCCGACTGCATAGACGGTGATTGAAAGAGGGGATATAATGACGAACTTTATGGACTCTTCAGCGACATCGATCTAGTCCAGATATAACGACTAAAATAGCTGGGACATGAAGAGCAGATGCAAACCAGCGCTCTGACCAGAAGAATTTTTGAATCCAACCCGTAGAGGAAGACTCCAACCTCAATGAAATCGGTGTGCGAACTCGAATCATTGAGCTGGCTGGACACGCTCGTTGGTTGAGAACCAGGTCACCCCGAACTGTAGCGCAATCGGGGGTAAGTAAATAAGAGATTTTTATAGATACATACAGAGGTCTTCTTGATAATTAAACCATATCCGACGAGATAATGAGCTCTAGTTATTTAGTTTAGTTAAAGGAAAAGACCGACAATGTAGTGAAAAGTTTTAGAGAGAACCATCGTCCATACCGGGACAACTGAGTTATAAAACTTAGTTTACGATTCTCATTATTTAAGTCCTATTATGTTCGGGAGGGATATTCACAGCCCTTAGCACTGCCGTTTCTAATGAATCCAGTTGTATACCTCATGTTCCGGTCTACGGCGTCAATGCATTGCCGTAATAAAAAAAGAGACTTAAAATATCTGAGATGTCTCCGATATGCAAAGCCAATTGCCTTCAAATCGACCTAACACGGATAACACACTAAAGGATGGTCTCAGAATATGTTGATAGCATGCACAAGTAAAAAGAGACCACTACCAGAGATAATTTATTACTGGATCTCTGTCATTACCAACTCGGTGTGCATAACTACATGGAGTGCTACGAACACAATGTTGTTTTTGGTGCAACAACACGAACACTGTAGCACAGTCGCTTTCTTAACCATTTCGTCGTGCTTAATTGACATTGACTGACCAACCAATCGAATCCAAATCAGCAGTCTTTTTCCCAAGATAATAGTCCAAAACAAAACTAAATTTCCTATCATCTGATATGTCTGACCCACCATCAACTTTCCACTAATCTTTTTTTTTTTTTAATCTTTATTTACACGCTATCTGAGCTCAATGATCTACCACATATCAGCCCACTGTTAAGTGTGCAACGAAAGGTGCCGCTTACTAATTAGTAACCGAAACCGGCGTGATTTGACACAAAAATTTGCACAACAGCCCTCCTTAACTGTTGCATAATCCAAAGAAAATGACCTAATATGGTCTTCTAATTGAGTTGCTTCAAGCATTCATGACACTAATAGGAATTTGATAGATTTGACAATGCAAACCTACATAACAAGTTTTAAAATTAGGAATTTACTAAATAGAATCGCATTAGATCACTTTATAGAAAAAAAAGAAAAAAAAAAAACACATAACGGAGGGTCGTTGAACGTCTTGCGTTGCATGTGTCTGCCTTGTGTCTTGAGGAAACAGGTTTTTCGCTATGCGAAAGGACTCTACTTACAGCTTAGCTTGAACCATCCTCCGATTGTGTCGGGAATTGGTAAATTCGATAAATAATTGGGAATTGTAGATTTGACCAAACTTGAAAGTCCTGACATCTTGAGCTTTTTCCAATCGACTAAATTATTTCGTTTCTTTTTCTAATTCAAATTTTTTATTCTTTTTTTGCTTGTTTTCGGTTTATCTTTAGTTTAGTGCTTATACATTTTTGACTTTTCCTTTTGTGGTGGTTATTCGGGATTTTATCTGATGTGTCAAAAAAATTGGATATAAAAACTGGTGAGATTTTTTCTTATTATCAATTATAGATGGCGTAGTTAGCTTTGGGAGGGTTTTATGTGTTAAGTGAAGGTGCAAGCACAATGGTTTTATATTTTGTATAACGATGTAGGATGTGTGATTTGCAATTTTTACTTACTTATAATGATGCTACAGTCTGAAGTGGACATGGGCTTAACCAGCAGCCAGTTTGATCGTAAGCTAATTGTCTTCAGTTTCGCAAGTCAAGTGATTGAGGTAAACACTTTTGGTAGTTTGTTTTTCTAAGGCCTATTGCCCATTTTTCGTTCTTATGATGCCCCTAATTAGGATGAGGTGGCGTACTTTACTGGTATACTCTACTTAGACAACGTTAGAAAATTCTGATTGGAGTGGCAAGGCTTTTGCTCTGCTGTTTCTTTGCTTTCAGTGTACATTTTGCTAAAGTTATCTTGTGCTATTCCCCATTTGATTGTTTCCTGCTCGAAACTCTGTTACTTATCAAATCTGACTCTTAAGGAGTCGTAGGAGTTGTTCAATCATGTAAAAGAGGTGGATTCTGTTTGGAGTGGGACTCTACAAGCTATCTATTGATGCCTTCCAATCTTCAAGGAGTTATACGTACTTAGTTATGATGGCGCTACAGTTCGGAACCGATCTTTACCTCAATCAACAAGCCAGCTCAATCGTTAGCTCGCATCCTTCAGTTTCGTATGCCAAGTTGTTTGAGATCCATTTCCATCTTCTTCTTCTTTGTTGACAGTGTATACGCTTAATCTTGCCCTCATTGGCCGTCAAACTCAACTTGACCGCTTTCGTCTCAATGCTCATGAGTGCTCTATTGATATCACGCTTCCCGAATACAATTCTTAAAAAACATTCCCATTCAAAAAGACTTGGCATCACTTTTCTCTCCAGTAAAGAGATTTCTGCGAATCATTTCCAGCGACCTCCAGTAGTCAACTACTACCAACACCATACAAGTTGAAGAAGAAAAAAACACAAAAAAACGACAACCAACGAAAAAGAACACCAAAAAGAACAGAAAAAAAACGAAATGAATACCGCAGCGACAACGACAGCCAGCCAGCAATCATCAGCAGCTCAATCGATGTCAAAAAAAGTTGTTCGACGAAAATAGCGCAGAAATATAACGCGAAATTCTCTAACTAATATCGCAGAAGGCGTCGCGATTCAAAATCCCCATCGCCTAAACGTTATTACCCCGGAAAATCTACTCCCAAGTGCGTCTGAAATTCTTGAATCCTCTTCCGCAGCCGCCGCCGTCGCCGTCACCGCCACCGTACTCGCCTTAGCCGCAGTGACCCAAACAAGTTCAGTGTGTAATCGAAAAGCAGAAGAAATCAAGAAAAAAAAAGCGAAAAAGCTAAAAAAAAAAAGATCTTGCACCGAAAGCAAAGCAAAAAAATATAATTAACGAATAAAATTTACGTGTCCAGCCATCCCCCATCATGGCTGAAGAATTAATGGTGGTTCTGAAGCGAAGCGAGAACTCTGGATTTGGTTTTTCACTCTTAGGCACCACTGGACCGCCACATGTAATCTACGACATCGTTGAGAATTCTCCAGCTGCCGAATGTGGGACGGTAAGTACATACATATCCGCATTTACAATTTAAAATTTCAAAAATAGTACACCTCCTCCGTTTGTATAAACAACAATGCACTGACGAGTGCATGCATAGTTTATTTGCATTATTTTTGCTGAACAAGAAACGACGGAGTATACTACTCCATGGGTTCCTGTTTTCCTGATTTGGTATTAATAACTCCCATACAGAGAAAAAGAATTGCCAATCAGAGATGAAAACAGATTCATTTCGCAACAACACACAGTTGTTGTTTTCTCCGTTTACGAAGCGATGTGTTGACGCATTCTTTCGAGAAAAAAAAAGTTTTTTTCGAAGTTTACCCACTATCAGCGCCAGCAGGCGAATTGGAGTTTAATTTGTCGCGGGCGCAACACAAAAAAAAAAAAAAACAAAAAGAAATTCTTTTAATTTAATTAAAACAAGTTAGAGGAAGCGATGGCGCGATGCTGCTGTTCGAATTGGTTTCGTTTAGTTGTTTCTTTTCCTTT
The DNA here is from genome assembly GCA_951813785.1 of Criorhina ranunculi. Classification (NCBI taxonomy): domain Eukaryota; kingdom Metazoa; phylum Arthropoda; class Insecta; order Diptera; family Syrphidae; genus Criorhina; species Criorhina ranunculi. The sequence goes on along the minus strand of OX638381.1, from coordinate 34,402,316 downwards.
CCTCTCCTCGTTTTGGGTGAAAATTAATTGTCAAATAGTGTTAACTGGCTAATGACACTCGAAATAATTAAATGTTAGGCGCCCATCCAGCCAGTAACAGAAAATAGAAAAAAAAAAAAAAAAAAAACAGAAATTGGGAAACACTCCAAAGAGGAAATGAATGGCTTGTGCTGCTGTTGTTGGTGGTGGTGCAAGGTGCAGGCAATTGGTATTCTTTCGTTTTTTCCTTTCATTTTTATCGTATTGGCCCACGCCCAGTACCCAATGTACATGGCAATAGAAGTAATAGTTGTTGTCATAGTCTGGACGAGAATGACTTGATACCGCAAGTCATTGTTAAACATGTACATACTACGTCGTCGTCATCGTCGTCATCATCATCGTGGTGGATCCATCCATTTGTTCATTGGTGGCAGTTTGAGTTACCTACTGTCATGCATTTTATTATCGTGTCGTTTGCATTTGAATGACAGTCACTGTGGAGGTTGCCTCCAAGACTTAATGTTGTCTTCACTAATCCTTATTGATTTTTCGATGAAGTGTGTCTTGTCGTCTGTGTCAAAATGTTTTTTTTTTTCTGCAGACAGAACAGGTTGATGGTTTTAGTCGACACGAAGCAATTAAGCAGTTGCTGAACTTTGGTAACAAACAAATTTTGTTGTTGTTTTTCTCCCTCGATGGATGTGTCAAATGTCTGGCTAAGAGAGAATATACTGTCGTGCAGCACGCATGAATCTATAGTTTTGATGGAGAGCATTTCTTTGGTTTCTAATTGACTGTTCTACTGATAAATTCGCGCTTGCAATTTACAAAAATACGACAAGAGTTCTTGCTAAAGTCGTAGATGCTCCTTTCAGTTTCAGTTCCTTAAGGTAAAACTACTTGAAACCTGTAATTGATTTTTTCTTTGTTAAAAACAGCTAGGTGGTGGCTTTTGAAACTTGTTTCCGAACTGAATTCGTATTGACAATTTAGAATAGAAGGGCTGGAAGCTTGCCGGACTCTTTAAAATTAAAGTTCTGTCGCTTACCAGTTTAGCTTAGCCAGACTCTTAAGACCGAACTTAGGAGCTTACTAGTGTAGACAACCTGCCTAATGTCACTTTGCTTTGGATTCGCACAGTGATACATTTCGTAACGACACGTTTTGCAAGAGTTGACAACCTAGTCGGGTTGTTCAGACCATTTTCCACATAATTTAGATTGACTACATCTTTTCCGAGAGGCACAGGCTGCTTATTAGGTATTCAAAACCATGTTCCTTAAATTTTTTCATCGTTATGGCCTCTTGGAGAGTGTAGAGGAGTCGAAGCCCGAGCATTATTCCCAAAGGTAAGTTCAAACGCTTGCAGACCGACAGTTCTGACACTGATGAATAGGAAGTTGATCCATTTTGGGATATACATACTAAACCCTAGTCTCTCTTTTCACCTTCATTAGGATTGTGGCCTTGTCCGGGAGAAAATAATTGCGACTACAGGTCATGTCTGCTGTCAGTACCCGCAGGAGCTGATGTCATTTCTCTTTACTTTGTCAGGGAATCTCGTTCAAAATGAGGCGATTTTGGGGTTTTCTGTTGAATGTGGATGTCAAAGTCTTTTCAAGCAGTCCATTCCAAGGTAACCATCCACAAACAAACACAAGTGAAACAATTGAGTGAAGCCACATCCGCGATTGATACTCAGCTTTCGCCTAAGCTTTACCTACTGGCGTCACAGACTCACTGGTCCGAACATTAGCTAGCTGTTATCAGTCGCACAACCCAAGTTAGCAGAACTCTCATTTTACTTGTTTGTAAGTGACATCTGTGGTGAGATCTTCTTTTACTGCGGCTTATTTCTAAGGTGCTCGCCGTGGCTTAGTGGGTAGTGCGTTGGACTGTTAAGCGAACAGACAGGTTCGAGCCTAAGCAAAAAGAAAAAACAAATTGTTTGTGGCACCAATCCTCAAAAGGCAATGACAAACCTTCGAGAGTGTAATTCGATTCTTTGAGACGGAGCCTCACGAGCTGACAGGAACTTGAACCGTCCTCATGCCCCCCCCCCCCTATATTTTTCTACAGTCTAACACCAAGATGCTCCAAATTATATGTCATTTCCGTACGTAATTTTCCACATTTGGATCGAATCGCGCGATGTTGCTGCGGCTTTTTGCAATTTGACTTAGTCTGCGGTGGACCTGGGTCTCACTGGACACTGGGCAAGATGACATTTTCGCAACAAATCAATCGTTTTCCATACAATGGGACAGGTTGTGTCATAGATTTGGACTACGTCTATGGGACGAGCTTATACCACTTTTGGTCTAAGTTTGTAGGTTTGGTGTTGGTCAATGTTGCAGGTGGGTCTTCTGTCATCGATGTTTGGGTCAAAGCGGGAGAAGAGTATTGTTAAGCAGACGACACTATTCTGAGCAAAATTGGGCTAGGGTGGACCTTATTTGGCGTGGACAGATCGCGCCGTCCTGCTGAAAATAAATGTCAAGGTCCATACCAATACATAGTTGAGGCTACAACAACTCTGTTATCATGGTTTGGTAAGGTATGCCATTCACGTTTACTGCATTCGCGATGTCATCTTTGAAAAAGTACAATCCAATCACTTTGTATGGCAAAAACCGTTTCAAACATTAGCTCGTCGAGTAAGCATCGATTTCCCATGACTCACTCGAGCATCTTTTGTGCCCCAAACCCAGTAAATTTATTCATGAAGTCATCTAGTGGATGTGTAAGAAGATTTTCATCGTCCTACACTTAGTTTGATAGACGAACTGTCGTTCGACGATTATCAAAAGTCAAAGCCGTCTATAGAATTTAGGAGAATCCACCACTTCTCTCATAAATCGGCACAATATAGAGCTAGTTGAGTCTCTGGCGAACCGTCTAATCTTCTTTCTGACTTCCAGTTGTGCATCATAGTGGAATTTTCTTGGTCGAGTCGAGAAAAGTCCTTATCAAGTTCCTCAACGAAGCAGGGTTTCTGAAACGGGTTGTCTTTGTAAACCCGTTTGGCTGCCTCGACATCTTTTTCTGCTCTCGGTACTCGTATCTGCATGAAGAGGTTTCAAGTGCATCTGCATCTGTAGGCAGATGGTACTTCTACGAAGCTTGTTCGTCATTATCTATCCACAAAGTTTGTTTTGTCACTCAACGTTCCTTTAACTTCGTGTCGAAATTATCAAATTAAAGAGGAAATAGCTAACAAGAGACAGCCTCCTAAGTCTCATTTAACGTCAAACTGAGACGTACCTCGGAAGAACCTTAATTATTCCCAGGTACGTTGATTCTAATTGGATAAATCATGATTTTTGACCACCAATCCAATGTCACTGCTGTCATTTACACAAATTGTCCACATGTAGATAGATGGCGCTACAAACTCAAGATTTTTATGACAGCAAACAACAAAAACCCAGCTAATCACGTTACGTATACATGCTAGTAGAGGTGTTATTCCAATTGGATCATCCTTCCAGACAGTTACGTGCTTGTTTCATTGTCAAAATAACAAACAATGACGCATTCAATGGGGAAACACCCATTAAACTGTCATCGTTGAGTAAAATTTTTTCAAATAATTTGTGGTCAAAAGCCAGTGTCTACTGGTTAATTCAAGTTACTCCAGCCGGCAAGAGGGTAAGACTCTCCCCGGCATTTTTATTCAACATTCTCTATCACATTCTTCTTCTGGCAACAGTCGATTGGACACTGTTGTTTCTAAGCAGAGCCCTAAAAGTGACACACCTTACGCAAACCAATAAAGACAAGAACTTGTTCATTAGCCAAAAAGAAAAAGAAAAAAAGAAAGCATAACCCAACAGATCATATTCCAAATGTATCCAATCCATCCACTCCTCTAGCCTCCACACACTTGTTTATCCGAACCACACCACGTTTGGTGTATATTCCTCATTTTTGTTCGTTGTCTCGGCACTCGGCAGCCGCCAGTGGTGGTGCTTAACCATGGAACCAAAAGTGTGTGCTTCAACTCGTTGATGTGTGGTGCTTGGTTCCGTGGTTTGGCTGTTGGGAACTTGCTAGTAGCTTCCAAAGAGAATTCTCTTCAAGTGGCCATGGTCCATATGGTGGTGATCAGATCGCCTTTTGCCAATTCTATTGGAAGATGAAAAATGAAAGATGATGAGTGAGAGATGAAACGATGCGGTCGATGATGAGCAATAAGCGAGAGCGACGAGTGTTAGTGTGTTTTATGAGCGTGCGTTCTGTCTTTAACTAGTTTTCTCTGCAATCGATTGTTCTCCGTTAGTTTTTTCACTCTCTCTGTTATGGCTTTTGCTATCATCTTCCGCTTGTCTTTTGAGATTATATTTCGTGTGTTATTAATTGTTAATCTTCTTGGAATGTGCAATTCCTCTCCTTTCCTACCGAGTTGAGAAAATATCTCCTTGTCCACTTTATTCGCTTGAAGAAAGAGAGAGAGAGAGAGAAAAAAAAACAATTTGCAAGAGAGATGACGTAATTTTATTTGTCGGGACTGTTTGGAGTCAAAAAGGGGCGAATGGAATGGAAACGTAAACCACTATTTGTCTTCTTTTTCTGTACACCCTTCCTATAGTTTATTCAATTCCTTCATCCCTTATTGAATTAAAAACAATACGTCACGCTTACGAAAGGGGGTGGGGGAAGTAAAGTAAGTGCAAGTGACATTTAAAAAGTGTGTTTTGATTAATGAACACAAGAACGTGACAGGCGTGACAGGCGGCAACCGGACGACGCGACGGTGGATTGACATTTTAAATCAAATTTGTTCGTTAAGTTACGTTCTATTTTTAAACCAGTGGAAGAAGCTTTTTCCCAGAAACGTGCTTGTGTTTACTGCTTAAGGTAGTTGCAAGGAAAATTCGATTTCTGGTTGAGCGAAATTGATAGCTATCTAGTGGAAAATCTACGTGAGGTAATTTACTTAGTCTTCGGTATTATTTGGTTAGATTGCTTCTTGGTCAGCAAGAGGGAGTTTTAGTGGTAATAGAGGGTGTGGTTTTCAGCCATTTCGAGGGGGGAGTGGAGGCTTTAATGTCGCACTATATGACATGAGGTGGCGAATCAACGGAACCCAAATTAGCACCAGGATGTGGCTTTTTTTTTTGTTACAACGACTCGTGTGACTTGGTTGATGAAGGTGTGGTAAGACGGTCGGGAGTGCCTAGATCCAGCTTGTGGAGTTTAGAAAACGGATTAGATGCCGTTGAGGTCGTCGAAGAATGATTGGTTTAGTGCACGCAGTCTGGCTCCTGCTTGTGCCGGACATTTGCAGAGAAAATGGAATTTCGTTTCCGCAGCTGCGGCAGTGGGGCTTCTATGGAATACCTACTTTGGTCGCATGATCTCCAATTGGTCAATGCCACGTGTTTATCGCCTCTTCAGAGATCTTTTCTTCTAATCTTAACGGAGGTCGGCCATATCTTCCTTGATATGGCGCAGTTGGTTAACCTTCTGCAGGAAAGGGGATTTGTCCTTTAACTGCCGTGGACCCTTGCCTTATCTGCACGCTCGTTTTCTTTAATGTCAATGTGCCCAGAGCAGTGTGATCTTGAAGCGTTCGCCCAAGCGGACAAGTTCGTTCAGGCCCTCCTGCACCAGCTTGGAGGATATGGTTGGCGAGTCAATAGATTTGATGGTGGCTTGTTTTGTTTGTGCGTTCGTGACACACCCGAGTTGCGTGCAAGCCCTTTGGATTGCCAGTAGTTCCGCCTGGAAGACGCTGGCAAAATCCGACAAGCGGTATGATCTTGATATTTTCAATGATTCCCAGTTCCCCCTACACCGTTGTTTATCCTTAATCCGTCGGCGTACATGGCCGTGTCGAAGTCCTTCCCTACTTCATTTTTCTTTTACTGAGCTCTGGTAGGGAAGCCTACTTGGATGTTTAGTTTGGGTGTGATGTAGTCGGTTGGAAACGTGAGCATGCCGTTAGGTAACAAATCCAGGATATTGCTGTGGCCGTAGGGCTGTGCAGTCCAGCACCCAGATTATTTGAGTCTGACTGCGCTGCATAGTGCGGGTATTTTTGTGTGTGTAAGTCGAGAGGCAGAAGATGCAGGAGTACAGTAAGGGTGTCTATACTGGTTCTTCTTTGGAGCCCTTGGAGTTTCGTTAAGTTGTTGCCTTTGCTCAATGCGGGCCACTATACAAGTGACCCATAGGTGAGAGGATAGATGTAGGACGGTGACACCTCTTCTGTCTCCCCATTCGCGCAAAAGGAACTGAATTTATAGTAGACCTTGTGCATATACCATGTACAACATTGCTTGTGCTTGCATGCTTATACCAATAGCCCCACCACTTCCTTTCCTTATTTTCGAACTTGATATCGAATTGAGACAACAAACTAAAACTTAACCTCATTTAATATGTTACCTGTCGTTGTACATAGTCTGCAAACATAAATCAAAAACAAAAACAAAACTTTACACGATTAGTCTTTTAGATTTGGCCCCGCCTAAGCAAAGCATGTTTAGCAGCCAAAGTTGTGCCTCCAATTAACCATCGAGAGACACACATTCCAAATTATGCAAATGACATCGATTAACTTGTAAAGCATTTGCTTTTATGGTATTTTTATGGAAAAAAAAAAAAAAAAATCACGGAACTTAAAATGTATCCCCAGGTCCGCTTCAGCGTGTTGCTGCTTAAGCCATCTTGACAGGAGAGTATTTGAAATGAATACCAGTTATTGCGTAATAACCACGATATGATAATGTGACTCATTTCGGCCAAACAAAACCGAAGGAGGAGGGTAACTTTGGTATTTTGTAGCGCTAAACGCTTGACAAGATTACAAGATTTTTTGGTGAGCTCCTGCTTCTGAAGTTTCGCGAGGTTTAGGCTTAGGCTTTTTCTATAGATTGGCCTTAATGCTTTGACTTTTCCGATGGGAATGGTTCTAATGACGTTTCGTTTTCTCTACTGCTGGCCACGAGACTAAGCATTCATAAGTCAGGATGGTCCTGATGCAAAGGCTGTATACATCCAGTGGATAATCGCGAGATTACTTACTTACTTATCAGGCCAGTGACCCTTGGAGGGTCTGAGCCTGAACTTATACCGCTTTCCATCCTTCATGGTCCCGGGCACGCTGCTTCCAGTTTACTAGCCCAAGGTTTCTGGCGTCCGCGATTGCCTGATCCTTAAACCGGAGGTTCGGTCTTCCTTTTCTTCGTGAACCAGGTGGCTGGGATTCAAAGATCCTCTTAGCTAGAGCATTCTCGTCCATTCGCTCGATGTGGCTGAGCCATTGCAGTCGACGCATTTTTACCTTTCGGACTACATTCACATCTTTGTACAGCTCGTAAAGTTCGCAGTTGTATCTTCTCTTCCATTCGCCCTCCTCGCAGACTGGACCAAGTATTCGACGTAAAATTTTTCTTTCGAAGGATCCCAAGATCTGCTCCGCTGTCTTACTTTTCGTCCAGCGTTCAGTTCCATAAAGTAGGACTGACAAGATCATGATTTTGGACCTTCGAATTAGGAGTTTGGACCCTAGTTGTTTAGACAAACTGAAGTAGCAGCAGTTGCCTAAGGTTATCTTTCGTCGAATCTCCACTAGGCTGGCATTTGTGGAGTTTATGTTTGCCCCGAGGTAGATAAGCTACTTCAAAATTATAACTGTCAATTGTTAGGTCTTAACCTAGACGGCATGTACTTTGTTTTATCCTCGTTAACCGTAGGACCAACTCGTTGGGCTTGTTATTTTATTGCCGTTAAAGCCTCAATAATGACACGCTGGGAAGGGATGATCATGTCGATATCGTCTGCGTATCCCAGCAGCTGGATAGATTTGTTAAATATAGTGCTATCTGCTCCACCACAAGATTAAAGAAGTCACTCGACAGCGCGTCTCCTTGCCGATATCCGGTGCATGTTTGGAATAATTCGGTGGTTCTGTTCCCAAACTGCACGGTTCATTGCGACTTCTCTAGCGTGGCGCGACACAACCGGATCAGTTTTCTCGGGATTCCGAATTCGACCATCGCGTTACATAGTTCGGTGGGATGTATGCGGCTTTGAAGTCGATGAAAAGATGGTGAGTATCGACTTGGAACTCGTTGGTCTTTTCCAGGATTTGCCGCAGCGCGAAGATTTAGTCTATCGTTGATTTGCCGGGCCGAAAGCCACACTGATAGGTGCCGATGAGTGTACACTGGACAAGATCTTGTAGGCTACATTAAGCAGGGATATGCCTCGGTAGTTCTTACAAGACATAGGATCGGCTTTCTTGAAGATGGGACAGATAGAGCTGATAGTCCAGTCGTCGGGCATGCCATACTTTGCAGATGATCTGGTGCATACTCCCCACCAAAACATCGCCCCCAGCTTTGAAGAGCTCTGACGGTAATCCGTCCGAGCCCGCGGCCTTGTTGTTCTTCAGCTTTTTAATGGCTGGGAGAACTACTTCATCGACTGAAGTTGAGTTTTCTTCATACTCTATCACTCTCTCCTGGTCATGCCCATTAAGCAGCTGCTGGAAATGCTGCTTAAATACATCCACAATTCCCTGCGGGTCGGTGACAAGATTACCCTCAATGTTTCGAAGGGTGTGAGTTGCTGGTCTGTAGCCTGCAGCCAGACTTTTAGCTTTTTTTTTATAAAAGCTTCGTATTTTGTTATTCCTCCTTGAGCTATGAGACTGCGAAGGCTCTTTTTGATTGACGCTTTCTTTATTCTTTCTGCAGATGTCCTCTTTCCATTTCATTTGGCGGTCAAGGTATCTTGCCCTTTCTGAGACTTGGAGAGGAGTTCAATCGAGTCTTAAGGGTCTGAATGTTGGTATCGTTCTTTTAGAAATAAAGAATTTTTTGGGGGTTGACAACCAAAATAGACTCAATCAAATGATTGATGACAATATTGTACAAAAAAATGGCGCGCAAATATCGATTTGACAAACATTACTCAAAACACTGTCGTTAAGCAATAAAAATTGTAGTCTCTCTCTCTCTCGTGTTCAACTTCCTGGACAACTGGACAAACACACAATTAAAGACCACTTCACAAGTGTAATTAAAGTGACAGTTGACAAATATGGCAGTCGCCGTGTCATTTTATTGATTTAAGTAAGACGCACGCTTTATTACACATGACATTCCTTGCTTCCGTTGGTGCTTCCAAACTTTACCCTCGAACATTTTTATTTATTCAAATCGTGCAAAGAGGAGAAGGAGTGTGTTCAATGACCACCCGTGTCATCATCTGTGACCATGTAGAGAACATTATGACGACAAAGTGAATGTGACGCAGGGTGTGTACTCGTAATATGACTGATGAGTGTGTTCAGAGACTGACACAGATAATAATTTGATATGCAATCAGTACTCGAAAACGATGTTCCATCAACGAATCACACTTAACACTTAGCAAAGATCTTAATCCAATTTCAATAGCACAATTCGGAATCGTAGTTGAATGGAGGAGAGCCTAGCGCCCGCACACTATATTTATGTAATTATTGATTCAAGTACTTAGCGCGGTCTTTAGTCGCGCATTGATAAGGGTGAATTGATTGCAATTAGAGAGTGTCGAGTATACCAACTTCAACTAGTTGAATCAGCAAATGTGGGGGAAAATCTCACTTAGAAGCGAGCGATAAGATTCGAATAAATTAAGAAAGTATTCAACTGATTAATTGTGTGATCTATCGATCGGTTGATTCTGATAGGTCGGAGCGGAACAAATGTGTGATTTCCCAAGGAATTTTGATACGGAGTAGGAAATTATTAAACTGATGACTGAACTTTGTTGCTTTGTCACTGCAACAGTTGGAAGAATCATTGGAACTCCTTATGAATACCCATATCCCAGGTTGCAAAGATATCGGCGTTGGTGTGCTGGCAGCACTGAACACGTAACCTTCACCCTGGAATGAAATTAACGCACTTATAACCGAGGAAAAAGATTTCCTGGGCCATCAACAGCTTCTTACCCCTATAAGTCACCAGGGCTTGACGGGATCCTTCCGATTATGCTCCAAAAGAATTTGGAGAAGGTTCTGCCCTGGTTAATGGCCATCTATCATGGCTCCCTTCGACTAAATCACATCCCCGAGAACTGGAGACGTGTTCGAGTCGTTTTCATCCCCAAAATCGGCAAGAGAGGTCATGAGTCGGCCGAAGATTTCAGACCCATTAGCCTTACATCCTTTATACTTAAGACTCTAGAGCGTATCCTGGATTTTCACATTCGGAACTCCCTTAAAAGATCCCCTCTATCGATGTCACAAGATGTTTACTTGAAAGGTAAGTTCACGGAGACAGCTCTCCACGTCTCAACAACCAAACACTCTCTCTATCTCCCAGTGCAAAGTATCTTGGCGTCATTCTTGACCCCAAGCCCAAGGAAGCATGCATCGCCTTCTATGCCTGTAGTAAGACCTTTGGCAAAAGGTGTGGGCTTAAACCTAAGATGGTCTTTTGGATGTTCACTGCCGTAGTTCGTCCAATCCTCACCTATGGCCCGCCTTAAGCAAAGCTTACAACATTACAAATCTTAGTAGAGTACAACGAACGAGCGATTCATTCGAGCCCGTCAGAAGCTCTTAACGTGCTCCTTTGTATCCTGGACTTGGACATCAAATACATCGTTTCGTGTAGTGCTATCAGAATCAGAGAACCTGGGCTTTGGTTCCCTAAATCCTATGGCAACAGTAAGGCTCTTGACCTGCTGCCTAGGGATCTCGCCTCGACCATAACTGACTACACTCAAATTCAATAATAATATTCAAGTTCTCTTTCCGGAAAGGACGGAATGGAACAATAGCCTACCCCTAACAAACTACCAAGTATCAATCTTCACCGACGGCTCCAAGATGGAGTGTGGCGTTGGAGCAGGTTTTATCTCAGTGGAACTGAACGTATCCAAAATGTACCGCCTCCCAGACTCTTCGAGCGTCTTCCAGGCGGAGGTACTAGCGATAAGAGAAGCCTGCAAGATACTTACTACCACAAACTGCATAGAAATCTTAATTGACAGCTAGGCTGCCATCAATGCACTCAACTCACTTCCTTCGTCCTCTATATTAGTTGAACAGTGTAAGGAAACTATAACGCAAGCAAATGCTCGGTTTAACATTACTCTCCTCTGGGTTCCCGGCCATTGTAACATAGAGGGGAAGGAGAGAGTCGACGCATTAGCCCGATGTGGTTCTACCCTGGATGCCTCCCTTGCGGAGTCAGTCTGCTCTCCGATGGGACTCATCAAGGACAACATTTTCCAACACTTTCTCTCTATTGCCAACTCTAAGTGGTAAAGTCTTGCAACATGTGCCATATTCAAACAGATTTGGACCGCCTAGAACAAAAGCAGAACGAATGACCTAATCAATAGGAAACGCATCGAGACAGTAAGAATCAAAGCAATTAACACGGGCCACTGGTCAATTGGTCCACACGCTGTCAAGTTAGGCATCCCGTTCCGCCCCCACTGTCGTAGCTGCGGCAGCTCACACGAAAATGAAACGTTATTCCAATTTCTCTGTGACTGCCCGGCACTTGCCAGAGCCAGACAGTGCACTCTCGGAAAACCCTTTTTCAGGGAACTATCTGAGATTTCTAACATAAAATTCTGCAACATTATCAATTTTCTCAACTCCGAAAGATGGATATGAAAACTACACTCTAAGCTACGCCCATCAACATCCAGGTCACGTGAGTTGTGGTATCAAAACGGGATACCCGCTGTACTTGTGTCTCTGACAGGTTCACCAGTTTCAACCACTTCTACCTACCTATCTTGCAATCGACTTCCAAAGACAAGCTGACGAGAGATGGAGCGCACTCTCATCATGCCGCATCTGCAAAAAGCAGAACACATTCTTGCGGTACACAGATCGAACTTAGGGATTATCACAGGCCACAACCTACTGACGGCCCACCTTATAAGAATGTCATTACCCTCACTCAGACCTCCGTTTTCTTGTTGCCTTTTCAAACTGGATATTCCGCGTTAGAGGAACACAATGGATTCGGAGAAATCCGAGTAAAGCCACTCATCCTCTAACCTAACCTTAGACTTTAATGTCATAGACGCCACCTGTGCCCGTATGACAGTTCGTTAGCTATTGGCTTGACCCTCAATTAAGTCCAAACTCCGACCGTATGGTACTTCTGATGCAAGTGCTTCATGGTATCGTGCAAAGTTCTTGTAAATTTGTGTCCATACCGATCGTTGCCTTGGAGATTCTCCACTTTCTACCGATCCAGCATGTTTTCGTTGACCACTAGATGGCGTTATATAGAATTTACCTGGTGGAAGTATCTGCTGAGTGCAACTCGTCATCCCATGAATGTAGAATGTGGATTGAACTGCTGGGTGTACCTGATGACATTTTGAGATCCATCTGGCATTTCATCCCTCTGCCTCATCTCACTAAAATATAATCACCACTTATTTCCATTGCTGCCAAGTTGTGACAACAGTTGTGCCACTTAGTTGGGTCACAACAATTATTATATTCTATTTTCGAATGCCCTTCCATTTCATGTTCGTGCGCTGATATGATTTCCAATGGACGTCTGTCGTTGACGAACGTTTGAACCAATCCACCCTACGTTTCTACCATGACATACCTCTTTACCCTCAGAAAAAATAGGCACTTTATTAGAAACCATATGCAGTGTAATAACCACAGCTCTAACCACTCATACATTATATTCCCACATGCGCGGCTTGGCGAGGCGGTAAACCCAATAGATGGCCCCCCTGTGTCACTACTTCGATGCCAAAACTGATTTAATTTAAGTGAAACCTAGCCCTGGCCTATATTGTCGGTTGGTTAGTGCTTTCTGTGGCGCATAGTAATCTTTCACCTACAACCAACCAATTGCGGTGGTCAGGTTTTGCCTTGTTTGCGACTATTAAGGGAGGGGGCGACTCACACCCATCTTTTTGTGTTGAAGCTTTACATGACTAATGTGACATAAGTAATCTATTTCAGACCTTGTTTGTGTGATTGCTGGGGGCTATTGTCTTGTTTTTTTTTATGAAGGTTGACCAATTGTTTGTTTTTATAAATAAACGAACGATAAACGAATGGGTTACGGGTATTAGATTCGATAAGATTGAGGCTTTTGTAACATTTCTGTGTTGGAAGATGTCAACTTTGACAGCTGTCAAATGAAATTGATTTTTATTTTATTTTATTTTTTTTACGTGATGTGTCGCCAGGCAATGACAATCTGCTTTTGAACCCTTCATTTGGAGTCGGCAATGAAACTATAGGTCCCTTCAAGGGCTAAGGACTTCTCTTATTTGTATTTTGACAGCTCCTTTCGTCGCCATTGATTACCTACTTACTTACTTGTCAGGCCAGCGACCTTTGAAGTGTCTGAGCCTAAACTAATGCTGCTTGCACGTTGCTTCCAGTTTACTAGACCAAGTTTTCTGGCGTCTGCGATTGCCTGATCTTTAAACCGGTCTTCCTTCAGGTGGCTGAGATTCGAAGATTCTCGTAGTTGGAGCACTTTCGTCCATTCGCTCGATGTGGCCAGCTAAATTCAGACTGTGGACTTTAAAAGTGTAGTGATCGCACTACATGACGCATCCACCCTATCATAAAAGGCTACCTGCTTTGCACGTCTACCATCCAGGATGCATAGTATTTTTATAATAACCTAAATAAACATCAAACACCATGTCGCGGCACTACCCGTAGTCGCAATACTTTCCACTCGGGTTTAGTGTGCCAATAAAGGAAGTGATTATAGTGCAAACATATGCATCTAAACACTTCCTGTGCGTTATCTCCCAAGTACCTGAATACTTTGGGAAATATTAATAACGTTAACCCTGGTGCGATGGATGTGCAGAGTAGGGGTAAAATCAAATGTATAAAAGGTCGATTGATGGAAGAGATCATCAGAGTGTGATTTTGTAAACTAGAATAGAAGGTTGCAGCGACGCTAAAGACGGCGGACCTTTCTATTTAATAAATAATATATTTAAAATATACTATAACTTGTTTCAATTTCCGCTCTCCGCTCTACGCTCTTCACTCGTAAAGAGCAAGCACGGCGTAGCGGCGTAACAAATTGGTGGCAGCGGTGGGATTCCTCATTAAGGCCCAGACCTACCACGTAACAAATTGGTGGCAGCGGTGGGATTCCTCATTAAGGCCCAGACCTACCACGTAACAAATTGGTGGCAGCGGTGGGATATCTATTTAGGTCCCGACCTACCAAATAACAAGAGCTACTTAGGCTCTTGAGGCGTGCTGGGGCTATACACCAGCAAAGTAAAAAAAATAAAAACATTAAAAAAAAAAACACAACATTACATACATATAAAAATAAAACGAAACAAAAGTTTAAAAGTAAAACAAAACGAAACAAAAGTTTAAAAAATTTAAAACGTGAAAAAAAAGAATATAATAAAAATACATATTTTCCAAAAAAAAAGGTGAAAAGTGAAAAGTGAAAAAGCGTACTGGGGCTATACACCAGAGTGGAGAAAAGTTAAGTGAAAAAAAGGTAAAGTAAGAAAAAAAAATCCTTTAAAAAAAAAAAATATATATAAAGTGAAAAAAATAAGTGCTAGAAGTCCTACGACTGTAAGTCCTTGCTAGCTCAGAGCGCAAGTATTTGGCTGACAGTAGGCAGTGGAAAAAGACCAGGAGTAAAAAAAAAAACAACTCTAAGGCGCGAAGCCTGCCTGGCAAACAGCAACGATCAACAACAGCAGCATACAACAATAAAAACATCAACATCAACCAATAGCAAAACAACGGAAGCAAACACCACCAGCAAAAACAACAGCAGCAGACAGCAAAAGGTATAATAAGCTAAGTTAGAAAAAAAAAAAATTTAATTAATTAATTGTATATCCTTAAATAAAATAAATTTAGACAGAATATTAGACATAACATATACGTATACGTTTCGGTTTCTGTTTATTTCGGGCGGGAAGTTTCGATTTTTTTGATACCTCTGTTTTCCCCTTAAAACCTCCACCATTTTAACGCGGAGTAGAGCTGTGACAGAAAAAACGTTTTGCAGTGTAACCTTTTCACATTGACCCTCTTTTTTCAATCGATAACACCATGTCGGAGTACAAAATAAGTTTGAACGACATTTATAACATCGTCCCTGCATTTAATGGCAACCCGGCGGAACTGAACAAGTTCATCGCCTGTGGTAACATTTTATTTACCACTATTAAGACAGACGCTGATCATGCGCTCTGCTTACAGGTAATTAAAACTCGACTGGAGGGGCCAGCGTTCGAACTTGTCCAGTACAAGTCATTTAAAAAGTGGAGTGAGCTAGTTGTCGAACTAGAAGGCAACTACAAAGAGGTGCAGTCTCGGTCCTCTGCCCAAAATGAGCTGCTGAGCGCCAAACAAAAAGCACGAGAGACCATAAAAGAGTTTGGCGAACGAGTAAGCCAACTACTTGGTGCACTAAATGCTGCCACATTCGCCAGTACCAGCGAGGAAACTGTGCAAAGTTATCTGGTTGTCGAAAATGACAAGTTGGCTATCCAGGCGTTCGAGGACGGTTTGAGAAACCAAAACCTCAAATTCTTGGTCCAAGCACGTAGCGAAAGAAATCTCAAAAGAGCCATCGCCTATGCTGATGAACATTTTACACGCCTCGAACGTAGTCCTGCTTCCTATTCCCCCAATTATCCCCAAACATCGCGACCCATTTGTCAGCTTTGCAACAAGGTCGGACATACATCCACCAGTTGCTTTTCGTCTGGTCAGAACCAACGAATCGTCTGCCAGACCTGTAATAAACCTGGGCACACCTCAACATCGTGCTATAAAAATCTAAATTTTCCACATTTTCCACCACAGCACATAAAGAAAGAAGTGCAGCACATAAACCGCGCTCAATGCAGCTACTGCAAAAGGTACAATCATACGTACCAGGAGTGTAGGACTCGCTTGGCCGATAGCCAAACTCACCCAATTCAACAACGGAGAAACCCTTTCCGGGACGACGCGTACACCTCCCTTCCATCCACTTCATCTCAATTTCAGCCACGCCAAAACGTGAGGCATTATACATCTGGGCAATATAATTCACCCATGGAAAACTGTCCGACTCGGGTAGACGATGTCGAGCATTTATCCCGAGTCCAAACAAAACATATAATAGGCAACGACCTACTTGCCAAGTATAACTGTAAAGTAAATAACGAAAATCAATTACTCGAATTCAAAATTACGACTGACGAGATAACCGTAGAGAATTGCAACCAAGGAGTTACCCCTTCCGGGGCGGTGCCTACGGGCGATAACTTCGCGAAAAGGGCAGAAATCACCCTTGCTATGAAGGGATCCGAAAAGAAATCGGGTTCCGAGCAAACGGCTAGTCTAACTGCTACTTCCGATAAACTCCAACATGTTGAAAAAACTCACTGCGATCACATTCCGTCAGACGTTTCACAGAACGAAGAGAAAATCAATAATAAAATAAATAAAGACTTGGCAGATAATAAGACCAAGCAAAAAGACTCAGCAAACGATAAGACTGAGCACAATAATAAGGAAACTAATAAAAATATTAAAGCAACTGTAGCTAAAAGTAAGACCAAGAATAAAGATTCAGCAGACAATAAGACTGAACATAAACGTCATGGAAAATTAAATAAAGACTTGACAAACAATAAAACCAAGCATGAAAACATAAATAAAGAAGACTTGGCAGACAATAAGCCCAAGTATCAAGCAAATAAAGAAGACTTGGAAGACAACGAGCCCAAAATACATAATAAGACTGAGGAACAACAGTTCACAGCAAATCATAAGCCTGCAGTTGAAAACTCAGCAAAAATTAAGACTGAGGATGAAGAAATCCCAGCAGACGATGAGCATGAGGATGAACAAACTCTTTTAAAAACTCAAACAAAAAGTAAGACTGTAGGTACAACTATAGATAGTAAGACTACATACATTCAGACATTTAATAAAAAATTAAAAGAAAATTTAATAAAAGATAAAAAGAAATATAATTCAAAAACTAAAAAAAATTTAAAACATTTCTTTTCTCCGCGAAACAATAACTATTTTCTTTTCTCGTTCAACAATACCACATCGACGTAAATCCAACCTTTTTCAATAAAATTAATATCCTGCACGGAAACCAAAGGGAATACTGGGAAAAGCATTGGTACCGCGTCAATCGTCCTATGAAACTAGAATTCTTTCAAAATAAAATATTTTCTTACATAATAAAGTAACCGAACCGCATAATGTATATGTAGTCTATACAAATCAAAAAAAAAAAATTGTTTATTCAATAAGTATAAATAATAGTTACATTACCTAAATGTATTTAATGTTATAGAGAAATTGTTCCTTTAAATTAATAAGAATTAAAAGAAAAAAAACCATTTTTATAAAAATACTAACTAACTTTTACTTAATTAACATTTAAAAAAAAAAAAAAAAACATTTAATATTGTATAAAATCGTTATATTTTTCAATTTTGTAACTGCTCTCTTGCTATTATATTGTTAATCTACATCAAAAAAAAATTATACTTTTAATACGATTCATCTACATACTTTTCAAATTTTATTGTAACTGCTCTCTTTCATCGACTCAAACCTCACAGAAAATTCTAGCCCTTCAGGTAGAATTTTCTTTTTCTAAGGGGGGTGGGATGTAGTGATCGCACTACATGACGCATCCACCCTATCATAAAAGGCTACCTGCTTTGCACGTCTACCATCCAGGATGCATAGTATTTTTATAATAACCTAAATAAACATCAAACACCATGTCGCGGCACTACCCGTAGTCGCAATACTTTCCACTCGGGTTTAGTGTGCCAATAAAGGAAGTGATTATAGTGCAAACATATGCATCTAAACACTTCCTGTGCGTTATCTCCCAAGTACCTGAATACTTTGGGAAATATTAATAACGTTAACCCTGGTGCGATGGATGTGCAGAGTAGGGGTAAAATCAAATGTATAAAAGGTCGATTGATGGAAGAGATCATCAGAGTGTGATTTTGTAAACTAGAATAGAAGGTTGCAGCGACGCTAAAGACGGCGGACCTTTCTATTTAATAAATAATATATTTAAAATATACTATAACTTGTTTCAATTTCCGCTCTCCGCTCTACGCTCTTCACTCGTAAAGAGCAAGCACGGCGTAGCGGCGTAACAAAAGGAACGGAATGGCTGACCTTTTTTTCCTTGAAGACTCGTTAAGACTGTTGAAATGGGGTTAACCTAGTGCACATTATTTTGCTCTAGGCAAGGGCTTCTTTCTCGTTTGCATTCTTGCAATTGCGGCAACAAATTTAGCCGCATTGGTTGCTGTACTAACAAATAGACCATCACCCTGCTTATCTAAGTCTTTCTGCACTCTACGACGCCATAGTTTGAGCATGAAGATGAAAAGGTGAAAGATCAGACATGACTGGACTTTACTTAAGGTGGCACTACAGACCGGGGTGGACCGGGGCCTTAAGCGACAAGGATCTCCAGCCAGCTCGGCCTTTAACTAGCTGTCTCCAGTTTCGTACGCTAAGTTGGTTGAGATCCCTTTCCACTTGTACACGCCACCCGAGTCGCGGTCTTTCTCTACTTGGTCGTCCCTCGGGGAAAGAGTTTCCTGGCCAGAGTATTGGT
Organism: Criorhina ranunculi; assembly: GCA_951813785.1. Classification (NCBI taxonomy): domain Eukaryota; kingdom Metazoa; phylum Arthropoda; class Insecta; order Diptera; family Syrphidae; genus Criorhina; species Criorhina ranunculi. Next base: position 34,383,720 of record OX638381.1, on the reverse strand, counting down.
GTTCATCCGTTCTCCATGACCCAGCCACTTCCACATCAGTCGTTGGACCTTCGTTGCGTTGCGTTCTTCGCAATTGTGTCAATGTTGTCGTTGGCCTTTTGAAAGATTGTGCTGCCGGTGTTGCACTCAAGCACGATGTCACCTTGCCTTAATGTTTTTTTGACAATTTCTCGGTGAGGTCTTTACCGACCTTTACGAAGCAGCATGCGTTCTTGTCAGAGATGCCAAAACTTAACATTGCTTTGTATAGGTTCTCTCTATAGATGCTGTCATACGTGGCCCTCAAATCGATGAAGAGATGGTGGGTATCGATTTGGAGCTTTTGGGTTTTTTTTTCCAAGATCCAAGCCGTAATGTGATGGTGGACTTTTCCGACCTAAAGCAACACTCGTATGTATCAATCAAGTTGTTGACGAACGGTTTGTTGTAGGCGATGTTAAGAAGACTGAAGCCTCTGTAGTTTGGACATCACAAGACAAGGTGTCTCTACCGTCATAAGTGTGGCGCAGAAGGTTCAATCGCCATCCCATCTACCTAACCTAACCTTATTCAAACAATAAAATACACAAAAGGAGTGCATTTCGGTTGCGTTTTAACCATTAACCAACACATACACACATCGATTATCCAGCTCACATCCTTAAAATAGCAAAATTATGCATCCAATTGCATTTCCTGAAACGTATTACGAAAAAAAACCGTTTCTTTGCTTAATTTAGCGAAATTTGCAAAAATTAAACGAAAAAAAAATGAACACGAACTGCACACGTCCAAACAAATAAACAAAACCTATCCAATGCCAAAAAAAGGAGATTTGTGGTGGTGGTGTACGAGTATAGGGCGAGAGAGGAACCAATCCAATCCAATCCCGGCCGTAGCTACCATGTTTATTTGCATTTTGATTCTTCTAATCCAAACAAGTTTTTAGGATCCCCATTTTAGAAATTACGTCATTGGAGTTCCATTTTTTTTTTCTGTTTCCTTCACATCGTCTTTCGATTTTTTTCATGAGAGTTGGTGGTGTGTACACAAAGTTTGGTTCCATTCCAACAGAGAAATGGGGTCACTATCACTTGATAATCGTGTGTGCGTGACGTTATACACAATTATTAGCGTGCTTCGATAAAATAAAAGGAAATCGCTAAAGTATCTCAAAAAAAGAGAATTAAAGAAGCGCCGCCGCCAACTAGACACAAACAGGAGGAGGGAAACATCAAATTTTATTTTACAAAACAATTGGTTTTACGTTTTTACGAAGACGAATGTAGCTCCCTCTATTGAGAGAATTAAAAAAAAATATATGTTTGTTGATCGTCTTTTAATTGAATGATTCACAGACCCCCAGTAGCTGGGATGGGATTGGATTTTTAAAACAAAAACAAACACCAATTCCAATTGAATCACAAGAAGTCTCACAAGTCACAACCGAAGAAGGAAATGGAATTCTGATGAACGAGGTCTGATTGGCGTGTAATCCGATCGGAAGTGCGGAGACAATTCTATTCTTGGAAATTGTTGTGTTTGAATCGACGATGGGTTATTGATAAGGAGTGAGGTATTGTTGTGTGCTTTCACAAGAAAACACAGAATTCAGGGTCATTGATGAGTTGCGAATTGACGTAGAGATGGCGTTTTGACAATCTGTTAAGGCCTCGTTTAGACACGGCGGAAACCGGGAAAAATACACCTCAGTTCATCGATAAACAGTTCAGTGTCGAAGCGATCCATGGTGATGCACGTCCGAAACGCGTGGTATCCGCAAATTAACAGATTATTCTCTAGGCACACCATAGAAATAGATCCGCCGTGTCCGAACGGGTCCTGATTCATCGTCCATTTCCTGTTACGTTATGGTATCCTTATTGGAGTTTCCGAAACACATTTCAATTTTCTTTCTCAAAGATCTGGAATTCATTTTTGATGGCTATGCACAATGTTAGCTAAGGGCGACACACTCTTGCTTTTTTCCAGATTTTCCAGATCGTTTATAAGGTTGACTTGCGTATCTGTTTTAAAACCTAGTCGACTTTGAAGCAAGAAGAAAAGGTAATGGAAGAGGAGTAGGTAGGTTGAAGAGGTGGGTGCATGGCGTGATGCAGCCTTCACTCGGATCTCTAGCGGATCCATTGTGTTCCTCTGACGTGGAATGTCCATTCTGAAAAGACAAAATAGAAGGAAAAGGTCTGGGTGAGTGCAGTTACGATTGCTCGGCCTCCCTGAACCATCCTGAATTCATAGTGAATTTTAGAATGCCTTTTGGTGGCTTGTTATACAGATCGCACAGATCGTTGAAATAGTGGTCACCGAGGGCCGTCTTCCGTGGTCTGTATAGATTGGGACATTCGCAAAGGAAGTGGGCTGCGTTCTCTTCCGCGTCTGTGTTACGTATTCTTCTAAGGTGGGCCGCTATTAGGCTGTGGCCTGTGAAGAGGAGTCAAGGCTAACGTGGATAGCCAGTAGGACAAGGGCATAAATATCAAAGGGAAGAGCATGGGGTTTCGAGCAAAGACCTCTTACATTCTGGTAGTAAAAAGTAAGTGGGATGTTGTGGCGAGGAGGTGTGAGGCGGGGTGAATTAAGTGCTGGCAAGAGAGGCAGGGATGAAAAAATGTAAAATGGATCGGCTCCACTGGAGGTGTATGCGGCTCGCTTAGAGTGTACGAAGTGGCCGAATGCAACACTCTTTGAGGGGACATGCTGAAAATCTCATGGGATCTGATGTAAAGGTTTCTGAAACTGAGCGAGCGTTTGTGATCCATCTTTGGCCAAATCTACTTAGTTATAAGGTAGATGCTTACCCTCTGTCCATCTGCGATTGGCGATGTCTTTTCAGACAGTCAAGCAGCGATCAGATCCCTGGAATCAGTCTCTTCAAATTCATGAGTATGAGATGGCGGAGCAGTTCAACATTCACCTTTGTTGGGTGCCGGGGCATAGAGATATTCCAGGAAACTGCAAGGTTGAAGAACTCGCCAGATATGGAACAACCGTACCCATGCTTACAGAAAGACACACCCTGGGTATACCGATCGCTACATGTAGACTTAAGCTCAAGCTGGATGCTATCGAGAAAACAAATTCTAGGTGGACAAATGGCATAACTTGTCTAGCGACAAAGCGGATTTGGCCACGGCTGGATTTGAAACGCTCTAAGAATCTTATTTCTCTCAACAGATCGCATATCAGATCCGTTATAGGTGTCATCACGGGACACTGTCCAATAGGCAAGCATGCAACAAGGCTTGGCGTCCATTCAAACGGTTTCTGCAGAAGCTGCATGGACGAAGAGGAGGAGGAAACGATTCCCGTCCTTCTTTGTAATTGCCCAGCTCTCTCCCGTAAAAGAAGACTCCATTTAGGGGAATTCTACTTTAACGACTTAGGTGATCTGATAAACACGGATATCAGTAACCTCCTTCGCTTCATAAAAAGCTCCAATTGGTTTAACGAGTAGGTATGGAGATCTCTTCAGATCCATGTGGTATCACAATGGACCTATCACTGGTCTAAGTGTGCTGGCAATAGCTGGCAGCCACTTCAACCTAACCTAACCTAACCTATCGCGGCCTGACTATAAGTTAAAATTGTGATATCCACAGAGAAGATAGTATATTTTACCTCAGCCACGATAGAGTTTCCTTAATCCCCACTCTCTCGGCTTGGAAGACCCTTCAATGGTCAGGCGAACGGAAAGAGATGCTTACGTTCACATCCTTGGAGAATACAACTCCGTCCACTTCCGATTCTGTTTTAGAGCCATCCGTGCAGAAGCAGATGGATCCGTTTTGTTCTAGCTCAAAATCATCCTTCGAGCCAAGTCTGGAAGGGATAGTGGTAACGAAGTTTTTATCGAATAGGAGTCGTTGAAGTGTGTAAAGGGGTTTGCTGTGTTAGTACCTTATTCTAGCGATCCTTTACAGCAACATAACCATCCCTAGCAGTACGGACTATATTGTCCCTTATACAGACTTCAACGTCAAATTCAAGACAAGAATTCCTAGTAGAAATGCTTGGGAATCTGGTGGGGTCTTAGATGAATCTGCGATAGAGACACAGATGGATTTAAAACAGGGTATGGCACGGGGGCAGGAGTCTTCTCCAATGCACCTGACTTAAGTATTGCCAAGCGACTGCCGGATCACTGTAGTGTATTTCAGGTAGAAATTACCGCAGTCCGGGAAGCTGAGGCCTGGCTTTCGATCAACGCGGTAGATGGTAGCGCTATTGTACTATATATAGATAGTCAAGCAGTGATTAAAGCCTTGGAATCAACGACAGTATGATCCAAGTTGGTAAAGCTATGCCGCAGGTCTCTGAATTAGATCGCTGATGTGACGTCTCTCTCGACACAGGGACGTTCCGGGAAACTGCAGAGGGACGAACTAGCTAAGGAAGGCGCGGGTCGGATCCTCTCTGAAAATGGAGGGGAACCGTTTGCCTCACTAGAATCGATAAAGTCTCACTCTCACCTTGATATTGAAGCTAGATGAATAGCTAATAGCAGGTGGAATAACATCAACAATTGTCTTCTCTCGAAACAGATCTGGCCTAACCTGGATTTGAAGAGAACAGGAAGTCTGTCCGTGAAGAGGAAACTTTTAAGAATTATAGTAGGAGCCTTTACGGGGCATTGTCTAATTGGCAGTCATGCCATCAGAATGGGTGTACCTTCTTACGATTTTCTGTAGAAGCTGCAGAGACGAGGAGGAAGAGGAGCGACTACACACCTTCTTTGCACATGCCCGGCTCTATCAAGGCTGAGGAGAAAAACACTAGGAGAGTACTTCTTCAACGACCTAGCTAGGCTCGACATCTTTAGAATTAAGAGTTTTGTATGTGAGTCTAATTGGTTCTGCACAGGATAGGGTTTAAACCGATACGGTTACTCAGAGTTTATACTCCTTTTCTCGTATAGGAAATTCCACATGCGAGGTTTCTGAGGCTAGTTTCCGGTATCACAATTGGCCTTCGTTCTGGCTTACAAGTGGGTCTCTGCTCAGAGGGGACAGCCGACCAACTTAACCTAACCTATTTTACTTTGAACTAGTAAAATCTATCACACTCGCTTGTTAAAACAAATGTTTGACGTTCAGTTTCTTCAAATTCTTTTGAATTTTTTTTCTAATTCATCACATCACACGTGTCAATTTCTAAATAAATACTCAACAGCTTGACCAATTCAATCAATAATTTCCTAATTAAGTGATAAAAAGTAATATGAACAGTAAATCTGTACAAAAAATAAATCACGTAGACATCTTCTTTAGCCACCCCAGGAATATCCACTTTGGTTGACATTGACAGTTGGGTGTGATAAAAATGGACGAACGTCTGCTGTCGGAGTTTTGGTTTTCTTTTAAGGAAAATTCCTACAATTATATTTAAATTTATGTAAATAAATCAAGAGAGGAAATACGAGTACAAATTTACTGTTTTCTTATTGTTTTTGGCAATTTGTTTGCGCTTACGAGATTGAATAATCGAATTATGTGTGACGTCAATCGGTTTTCTTGTAGAAACCAATGACTTTTTTTTTGGACACTCAACGACTGTTTTATGTCAAATTGTATACTAGGCAGGGTATGCCAACGAACGCCTTTGACGAAAGGAAACATCGAAATATGATTTATTTTCATGATGACAGAGGAAAGTATTTTATTTTAATAACGTTCGCTTGTGTCCCATAATTCTTTTATTTTTTTGCAAATAAAATTTTGAATTTATAAATAAACACCCTAGAAGAAAAATAATTTATTAAATTTGAAAGTTTGTTTTTTTGTTGGATACATTTGAGCAAAAATAAATTTTTTGATCGATAGATCTGTCACTGGATGCGTATTGCTATTGAATTTGCGTTTTTTTTTTTGTGGTTAAAAACGTCCATGAGTTCAAATCGAAAAAAAGAAAAGAAGTTAAGTGCTAACATGTTTGCTCTTCGATGTTTTATTAATTTAAAAATCAATCAAATGGCTGGAGTTCAGAATGTCAGATGAGTTAGGTATGTCAAAACGTGGACACTTTAACTTATAAAGGGTTTTTCAATAGGGACATAAAAATTTTGTATTTTAATACATAACGCACCCTTAAACTTTTTTTTTAATGATCTGTCAATGTCAAAACGTCAGTCAAGGTTTAGATTTTCATCGTGGTAAAGTTCAAGAACAACCTTAAGAGCGCTTACTCCAATTTTCGGTCGTGGATAAATTCAAGTCAACTTATTGAATGTTCCTGTGCCAGTGAGACAACGCACCTGTCGAAGTAGTGAAAATATCGCAGCAATAGGTTAGGTTAGGTTGTAGGGGTGGGTGCACTTAAGTACAACCTCACTCGGATCTGAACGAATCCATTGTGTTCCCCGGTGTGGTGTGGGGTACCTAAAATAAATGAACATAATACATTTTCAATTGGCCTCCCTGAACCATTCCGAGTTCCGAAGGAATTGTAGAATGGCTCTCGGTGACTTGTACGACAATTCGCCTAGATCATTGAAGAAATGTTCTCCGAGGGTTGTCTTCCTGTTTTTGCTGAGGCTTGGGCATTCGCATAGGAGGTGGAATGTGTCCTCCTCCGCGTCTATGTCACTACAACCTCTGCATAGATCTTCCATCTCTCGTTCGCGAGTTTTTGGAATTTCGCTGTGGTGCTGGAATTTTTAAGTTCTAATGGAAGGGTAGGATTGATTCATCGGCCATTGTTAGATCCATATCTGAACCCATTCTTGCTAGCTCGTCCGCCTTTTCACTTCCATGGATGTCCGAGTGTCCCGGGATCCAGATGAGTGTGACGTTGTGATTGGTGTTGAGTGGCTTGAGCTCTCTTGGATCTGAGCATTGTGGATGTGATGGCTTTGATGGCTGCTTGACTATCAGTGTCAGTGTCTTGGGAGTGTCTGTTGAGATAGTTCTCTCTAGACTTCGGCGATTGTTAGAACTTCCGTTTGGAACACGCTGCTGTGGTTAAGAAGTCTTATCGACCAAGCGATGTTTGGTTCTTGTGCATAATTCGCTGATCCTACACTCGCATCCATTTTTGACGCATCCGTGAAGATGGATATATGGTTGGGGTTAATGACCTATCCTACTGTCCAGCTCTCTCTGGAGGGAATTTTGAGTTCAAGGTTTAGGCTGAATTCCGGGATCGATGGTAAATAGTCAGTTTTGGCTTCAATGTTCATCCACTGGGTGATTGCTGGCCTTTTTCCAAAGGTTGAATTGTTGTAGGCGAGACGCAGTTTTCGCGATCACTTCCTTTGTGTAAAGATCAACAGGTATTAATCCCAGCATCATCTCGAGGGCTGCAGTCGGTGTTGTTCTGATTGCACCTGTGGTTCCTACGCAAGCCAGTCGCTGAATGATGAGATTTGTTGTTTTTACTGCAGATCGCAGCAGTAAGTGCTTCACTTTAAAATGAGCCAAATCAGTCGATTCTACGCTGTTCATTGGAATTGGGAATCTCAGTCCATTGTGCCGAATTTAGCGTAAAGATCTTGGTCTACACCTTTACAAGATCAAATTAACCCAAGAACTGAAGTTTCTTGATCATTTGAAGCGTCGACTCTTCTCCGATTGGGCTCTGCAAAAGTTTGAAGAAAATTTTGAATTTCATGGAAAAATCATCTCCAGCGATAAAGTTCATTTTTCGCTTAATAGCTTTGTCTTACTTAAGGTGGCGCTACAGTCCGGGGTGGACCTGGGCCTCAGTCAACAAGCGTCTTCAGCCAGCTCGATCTTTTACTAGCTGCCTCCAATTTCGCACGCTAAGTTGGTTGAGGTCCTCTTCAATTTGCGTGTGTCACCTGAGTCGCGATCTTCCTCTACTGCGCGGTCCCTCGGGGGCAGATTCGAAGATTTTTCGGACCGGAGCATTGGTGTCCATCCGGTCTACATGAACCAGCCACCTCAGTCGTTGGACCTTTGTCAATAAGCAAAATATGCATTATTGGACAGCATTAAACCCACATGTGCTTCAAGAGACTTCATTGCATTCACAAAAAGTGACCGTGTGGTATGGATTTCATGCTGGAAGTGTGATTGGACCGTATTTTTTCGTCGATGAAAATGATCGCCATGTTACGATCAATGGAGTTCGTTATCGTGCCATGTTGGAAGACTATTTTTGGCCAGAATTTGATGGACTTGACATCAGTGATATGTGGTTCCAACAAGATGATGCCACATGCCACACAACTGGTCAAACCATTGATCTATTGAAGGGGAAGTTTGGTAATCGTGTAATCTCGAGAAATTGTCTGGTCGAATGACCATCGCCGTTTTATTTCTTTTTATGGGGTTATGCCAACAAGCCAACAACGTTAGAGGAGCTCAGGAACAATATCGAACGCGAAATTGCCAACGTTCCGACCGATATGTGTAGAAGAGAGGTGAAAGTATTCGCTTAAGGTGGTTTTTCTGATGTTTGCAAGGGCGAGACACGTACAGAAGAAGTGAATCGCAGATTTTTCCTCTTCCTTCTCTTTGCAACTCCTGCAGAAATCCAAGTCAAGATTAGCCTAGCATTGTTACAATTGTCAAGATGTTTCTATTTATGATTTGCTTTCGACAGAGCATCGGTGTTTAACAAACAACATGGTTGCTTCCTACAGTCTATATCGTGAGAGTCTTGTTTAGCTGATCCCTCAAATTTCGCTGTGACCAGTGACCAGGGATATATGATTATGATTATTGGTTAGGCTCTGTGACAGACACATATGGCATTGCGACCTTAAAGATTTATTGTACCTGGAGCCAGTTAGACAAGAAGATCCTCTATCTTCCTAATGAATTTGATGATATCTCCAGTCGAGGCATTACGAATGTCCTCCGGTGTTAGGAATTCTTTGCGTAGAAAGGGTTTCCTGACTGAAGACAGTCACGCTCTCACATAGTACGTGTTCGACTGATTCGTCTTCCCCTTAGCAGAGTCTGCATTCAGATTCCTGAACTATGTTTAGTTTATGCAAGTGATATCTGAGGCTGCAATGACCGGTGAGGAAGCCTGCCAGTCATCTCATATCGTCCTTTTTATGGTTGAGAATATTTTTAGTGGTTATGTTCAGGGGTCGGATGGCCCTTTTAGCCTGTCTGAGTCCCTGAGTGTTATTCCAGTAGGATAAGAAGTTACGTTTTTCCCAGCTGTTAAGACTCATTCTGAACGCGGAAGTAGGGATGCCACAGAAGGGTTCGGCACCTATGTATCTTTTTGAAGAGCCTTTCCTCGCAAGTTGGTCTACGATTTCATTGCTTTCAATGCCTCTGTGTCCTGGTACCCACCAAAGTTTGACTTTATTCCGCTTTGAGAGGTCCTGGAGACTATTGAAGCAGCCTAGAACGGTCTTTGAGTTACAGTAATGGGAACTCAGTGCTTTGAGCGCTGCTTGGCTATCGGTGAATATATTGATGGCTAGTGAAATAATAGAGGCGCAGGTATCGATGGCATGTTATTCTGCCTGAAAGACGCTGGGGCACATTTCAAGTGCCTTAGAGACCTTGTGATTAGGGCCATAGATGCCGGCACCAACACCGGAGTCCATCTTTGAGCCATCAGTATACCACACTAGTCCTTTTGTGTTCAGCAACGGATCTCCGGTATCCCAGGAGTTACGGTTCGGGATCTTAACCTCGAACTTCCTGCCAAAACAGAGTAACTTGGGCATAAAGTCCGATACTGTGCTGATCATTTCAAGCTCAATAGGTTTACCATTAAGACCTTTAGGGTAACTGTACCAAAGTTCAGTTTTCTTCTTCTAGCAGATAGAGATAGATTCTTCCGCTGACTTCAGACGCTTCTGTCCGATATTATGTGATTGTGATAATTTTCAGTGGACATGGGCAGCATATAAGTTGATTTAGAAAGTTTGCCGTGAAGTCGCCTTAGGTTGTTCCGATATAAAGGTCCCGTCTGCATAGAGAGTGAGTGGAGAAGAAGATAAAACGACAAACTGTTTGGACTTTACAATGCCATCAACCTTATCAGAAGAAGAGTCTAAATACAACGACTAAGATGGCTGGGGCATCGGATTAACACCAGCGCTCTGGCCAGGATAATCTTTGACGACACATTAGAGGAAGACCGCGACTTAGGTGACGCACCCAAGTGGAAAGCGACCTGAATCAACTTGACGTAGGAATTATTATTATACAGCCATTGGCACTGCAGTTTCTAACGAATCCTATTGTGCATTCCCTTATGTTTCCCAGATTAATTGTTTCACTCCAGAAGATTTCAGGAAGTTAAGGATAGTAGCAAGCTGTTCCTCGCTGCCGAGGATTCCCTTTCTAAGTTGAAAGAGGGCTGGACATTCCGTAAGGATGTGCAGAGAGGTCTCCTCTCACTCAAGGCAGAGTCTACAGCTTGTATCTGTCTGCAAGGTCGATGCGATGTAGGTGCTTCTTCAGGTGGCAATGTCCGCTGACAAATGCAATTAATGCTCTAAGGTTGCTCCTTTCGAGGTTTACAATGCAACTTGTACTGTGACGGTACTGGGAATAACAGTTTTGAGCATGCTTGCCCTGGTGTGTTAAACCAGGCTTCTCTGGACCCTTTGCATGTCTTGCGAAGATTGGTTTGCTTACTCCAGAGAAGGGTTTAGGTCAAATAAATGTTGTTGATGCGCCATCTTTTGCCAGGGAGTCGAATTTTTCATTGCCCATCCACTATGTGCAGGAATCCAGTGAAGGATGGCCATGTTGTTCCTAGCTGCGTCCGAGATCACATTGCGGGTTTCTAGTGCAGGAATCCAGTGAAGGATGACCATGTTGTTCCTAGCTGCGTCCGAGATCACATTGCGGGTTTCTAGGACTCGTTTTGGATTTGATGACAGAGGCAAGTCGAGCGCTTTTAAGGCAGCTTAACTGTCTGAGAAGATAAATATGATTTTCCCCAAGGTGTGAGAGGAAGTCTCACAAACTGATTTAATGGCAAAGACCTCGGCTTGAAATATGGACAAGAATTCACCAAAGCTGACTATGAAGTTCGCACATGAAGGCGGTGGCCAAGGATGCCAGTTAAATCGTGTTGTTCTCCTTAAGCTCCTAAATCGAGGACAAAGTGGCCTGCTTAAGGGGTAGTCACAACTTTTCACACCCCAGAAAGTATCTCAGTACTTGGATCTCATTCAAAACATGTACTATGACGAGAAGCAAAAAAAAAAAACCGTTTATGACTTCTCATAACTTTCTTTCAGGTTAGGTGTCGTTTTTAAAGCTTGTGTGTATAACGCTCTAATCTTTGTGAAGTGAAAGCAATAACCCAGGAAAGTGTGTTGGCTCATGTCGTTATGCATATATTCTTCTTTCTAGCATTTAATTGGATAATGACTTAAATATAACAGCGCACAATGCGGCGGGCTCAAGCGTGGTGGGAATGTAAATTTTATTCCCGTCATGCGAAATATTAAAATTTATTAAGCACACACACACTAAAACCTACACGATGATGTGGAAGCAACAACGCCACACGGTTGCTAGATACCACAACGTCATCGAAATGACAAACCCCTTCATAGATAAAAATGAGCTTCCAAAAAAAAAAATATCTAAAACCATTATTTACACGGATGTCGTTATCGTTTCTGTCCTGGTTCTTGGCTACACACCGGCAATAGCACACGTTTTTTTTTTAAACTCTAGCCCTCCCCCTCAAATATAGAACGCATGTCTGCATGGGGAAAAGTGTTTAGGAATAGAGAATGGAGAGCAAAGGAGAATTCATGTTAGTGGACTAGGGCAAGGTATTAAACATTAGGATATACCTACTAGATATATTTGTGTTTGTTGTACTATCCACTTTATCTCAACGGGTGTGAGGGGGGGGGGGCAACCTTTTGGCTTTTCTTTCCACACAAATTGTGGAGCTTTTCTTTTTTCATTTTCGCTTTCTTTCACAGTTAACCTGTTTGTTAACCTGCGTATCTGTGAAGTAGACAATTGGCAAATGAAAATACACACATTCATTCGTTCCTGTTGTGTTGTCGAAGAAAGATAATTGTAGCATTGTGACTATGGAGACGACAACGACAATGATGACGAGGAATACTATAGCGACGGAGGGGTCAATTTAATTAAGTAGGTGAAGTACACATAATTAACTAATAAAACAGTTTCTTTACTCGTCGAGTAAATAATTTGAAGGGGAAAGGGGGGAGGTCTGTCAGTCTATAATGAAAGTTGGAACGATCTACTAACTGGTCATCAGTAGAAATTGTTGTAGACATGACCGCTGACTCGTGAAGCTATCTAAGTCACTGCAGCCTTAGGTTAGGTTAGGTTGGAGTGGCAGGCTGCAAGTTGCAACCTCACTTAGACCAGATGAGGTCCTTTGTGTTACCACATGGATCTGTACTTCAACCAGAAATAGTACCTGCAGAATCAGCCGGAGCTTGCTATGAAGCACTGGCGGCTGCCTATGCTGATGGCAGCCAGTTCGTTTAGGTTGTGAAAGAACCTGGCTCCTAAGTATGCTCTTTTTTGAGCTGAAAAGGCCGGACATGCACAAAGAAGGTGGAGAATTGTCTCCTTTTACTCCTCGTCTATGCAGCTTCTGCAAAAGTTATTTTAGAGAAAGGCACTGCAGCCTTACGTTGCTGTCAAGATGTTCCGTCTTCCTGGTCCTCTTAGTTAGTTTGAAGTGGTCCTCTTGAAAGAGGAGGTCCATTGTAATAGAGTGTTACCCCAGTCTGCTCCTGAAACCATTTAGACTAACCAACGCAGCAGTTGAGATCGGTCATGCTTCGTAAAAGCATGTACTATTCCCCGCAAGTCTGTGTCTAGGATTTCTGCTAGCGTTCCAGGATTTAAGTTATCAACCAGTTGCCCGGTTTTAAATTGAATTTTCCATATGTTGTTCTGTAGATCCTCTTCTTTCTACCCCAGTCTTCGGGTTCGTTTGACTGTCGACCTACAACGAAGAAATGGGCAAAGTCGACGTTTGACTCTCCTAAAAGTGGTCACATCGGGATTGCTTGTTGCATGACGGGCACATCGTCGATTTGGTTGGCGATTCCATCTAAATGAAAGTCAGGTTACTGTGTGGATCATTTTTATTGGGAAATTTAACTATCTCATCACAGAGTCGGTGGATCGGAAGTCGTTGTCTCCTTACTAGTTTTGGCATTGAAATCGCCGTACGCCTCTGTCCCCTTTTGATAGCGTCTTTTGTTTCTTCGATGCTGATTCGTAGTGTCACCTTAATGGGGATCACAACCAGGCGAGGAGTGGCACATAGGCAACGTACACAACGCAAAAAGGATCCAAATTTTCAACTTTTCTCTCCGTTGAATCCGTTGAAAGCATTTGAAGTGTCAATCCATTTTTTGAGGTCTGGGCAACAACGACGTATTCATTGGACCAACTTTCTCCGCCTTACACATCAATGTCAACGCACACTTCGACATAACGGAGAGAACGCATTTTATGGGTTCTTATCGTTTTAAACTCAATTACTCTTGATTTCAGAAAAGGGCCAGGTCCTGCCGATTACCCCTTAGACAAAAGGGGCCGGATAAACTAAGTCTGACCTAAATGCCGACTATTGTTCATCATCTGGATGCATAGAGCGCCAATAAGGCATGCATTAGGGTAAAAAACTGCTTCTAAAACGAATTAGCAACTCCATTCTTCTTAATTGGTGTCAGCGGCACCATAGCATTAATAGATAGAGGTCCAACTGATTTTTTCTCATAAACCATTCAGAAGGTCCGGCGATTGTAAGATGATCAAATTAAATCGTCGCATTTGTACTAAGACACACTTTGATCAAGGGCTGATGTTTGACAGAAATTGTGTTCTCTTGGCGTCTCTGCAGTCGCAAAAACCTGTTTTACAGCATCACATGGACGTCCAAACTTGCACAACATGGAACTTGTATTGCTGTTGCTACTGTTGTTATCATTAGACACTTTCCTCTGCCTTTTAAAGGCGTACATCTCCAAGTAATTTTCTCGAAAGTTCTACAATCGTATGGTAACTGAAGTCGTAGAATGTAGTTATGAGGTCCCAAAACAGCGCCCAATGCTATTCCGGTCGGTAAAAAAGCATTTTTTACTTGACAGCCAAATTAGCGTTCATTTTATCTTTATCTTTCAGAAGATAAAGATTTGGGCGCAGGCACTAAGTCTATCATCTCAAGTGGTCCAATAACTAACTCGATTGATTTCCTCAACAGAAACCTATAAGCACGAGTATATTGTGACTAGACATTACCTACAGAGCTACTAAGTCTGATCTCTGGATAGATGACGATTTTTGATTTCTCATTCAAGAAGACCAGCAGGAGTAGCAACGTCGTTTGCATATTTGACCATGTTCCCCATCGCTTGTCAAGTGACGCCTTCGGGCTCTGTTCTTTCTACTCACGAAGTTTGTGGGCGGACAAGGTCTTCTCGATGACAAGTTTGGCATATTTTGGCGGGGAATACTCTATTGACTGCCACTTAACCCTTTCGATCCGATCGGGACAATGCATCCGAAAAAAAGTTTATAGTTTCTGCAACTTGATCTTCCTTAGCGGTCTATTAACCTTGAGGCGACACCGTTGTGAATCCAACATTTCTTCGACAGCTTAGCCTACAGCACTCGCTTTCTGTTAAGTTGCTGTTCTGTGGAAGTGTGACAGTCAGTGAAAGTCAGGAATTTCAAGACATTTTTATGAACACATACAGAAGATCTGTCATTGCTGTTGAGGAGGTTATACAAACTCAGGTTTAACAACGCTAGGATTGATTAAAATGCTTTGATCGCGGCATAAGTCGAAGCTCAAGCTTTTTATCAGGTTTTGACGCAAACATGACCACTTATCAGGTCTTAAGTGATTCTACAAGGGTTTCCTTCTAACATCTTGCTTGCAAACACTTACAAGGTCGCCAAAAGCGTTTTTTTTTTTTATAATTCGCTAGCGCTTAAGCGGTTATGAATACCCTTATGATGCTATTCACACAGCGCTAGTGTTGGTGTAGTGATTTTGAAACTCTAATGGTACTAGATTTCAGTCTTTTTTTGCTCTGAGGTTGTTGTCCAGAATTACTGGGAAGAATCATTGGCATTGTTGCCTTTGCTTATAATTCACAGTATTTCTTTCGAACATCCCGATCTCATTACCACTAATCATTACGATCAACACTTTCAAGCCATATGACCACCCTACTGCCAGTGTTATGCCCATGCAGTAGAGTTGATGTCAATTTTTGTTCGCAGTTTATCGACACTGACAATGAGTGTATTCAGCACTTCACTCACAAGCATAATGTCGTTTAAGAAAAAGAAGTAAATTCACAAGCTATTCTTTATTTGTTATTCCAAATTCATCCTTGACATTCAGGTTTTACAGATAAAAATGTCTAATCACTCTCTTATCAGTTATGCGTCATCGCTGACCATGCAATAAACGAGTATGTAATGCAATTTCATTGCATTCACATGCGATATCTTCGTGTAATAAAAGTGAAAACACCCTCATAACTCAAAAAAAGGTCACAGCTACAATGAATTTAAGTTGTTTCCTCGTTCACAAATCAAATAATTTTCCCATTTGTGCCCGCCCTGGTCTGATGTAAACGACAAATTACTTCAGATTGCAATTTTTTTTTTTTTTTTTTTTTTTTTTTCTCTGCACACACGACAACTACAACGACGATGATGA
This sequence comes from Criorhina ranunculi, assembly GCA_951813785.1. Taxonomy (NCBI): domain Eukaryota; kingdom Metazoa; phylum Arthropoda; class Insecta; order Diptera; family Syrphidae; genus Criorhina; species Criorhina ranunculi. The sequence goes on along the minus strand of OX638381.1, from coordinate 34,368,087 downwards.
TGATGATGATGATAATGGTGTTTTTAATAACAGCACGACATTAATTAAACTCATTTAACCAGAGCTAGCCACATGCAGGCGGTCGTCTCTTATCTCTACGCAGAAACAGGCTCTTCTCTCTTTGGAAAAAGATGCACATGCACACCAAATCAAAAATAAAAAATAAAAAATCCAAAATAGACGTGTATTTTCACTTTTTTTTGAGGCTGAATGCATCCATCCACCGCATCGTTAGAGTGGTCAGGAGAGAGAAAAAAAAAAAAAAAAAACTCTTGGAACTCGTTAACTTTGCTGCATTTGCATAAAACTAGTTTTTTTTTTTTTCTGATGAAAATGTTTGTTCTCTTCGCGTACAGATGTTGCCATACTTCTATGGCGGAGCATGGAGCCACTTTTAGCCGCAATTTAATGGCGCTTTTCAAATGGTATCCATACTTATTGTTACTGCACGACACGACACACGAAATGACTATAAGAAACGTATGAATTTTTACGAGTATGTGTTGCGCTTTTAAAGAGAGAGAGAGAGAGAGGAAGATGAAGAAAGCGGGGAGAGAGAGTGAGAAATCAAGAGGAAAATGGTGAAAATGGAAAGACTTTATAACGACTTTGCGTATATATTTATAGGAACTCTGCTCTGGGACTCTGGTAAGATTAGAGTTGGAATGCCTTTTCGTGGTTTATGGTAGCAAAAGGTAAATGTAATGTGTAGGGTTGCCACAGCCATGAAAAATGAGCGTGGTTTAGTTAGACAATCTAATCTTAATTCTGAAAGGCAAACGCCTACACAGATGACATTGCTAGAGCTGTCTCAAGAAAGCACCTAAATACGCTGAGAGATGTCTTTTTATGGCGCGACAGCTCATAGAGAGCTAAGGCCTAGCTTCTCACAACCATTCATATTGTCCGTGTTACATTTTTCACACGAATAGAAGGGACCTACAGTTTTTTTTTTGCCGACTCCGAACTACGGATTGAGAAGCTTTTTCATGACAGATTATAGGTTTGTCATGCCTGCGAAGAGATGGTGCCACGAAAAAACGTTCGGATCGAACCTATGTCCTTTCACTTAGCAGGCCAACGCACTTAGCACTAAGCCACGACGACCACGAATATTCTTTTTAAGCTCTCGAAATGGACTAGAGAATGTGGCCTTGAAGTCAGTCCCTCAAAAGAACTATGTAAATCTTCTCCACGAGGAAAAACAAAATTCCCCATTTCGTCCCTCCTAAATTGTGCGGTACTCTAGCCTTTAACTCGCAGGCAAAGCCTGCAAAGCTTATTTGGGTTTCATTCTTGATTGGAAACCCAACATCCCGAAGCCACCACACCTCTGTACTGTTGCAAAAAAGCAATAGGAAGCAGGTGGGGATTATACGCCTTGGAAAAACCATCTCGTTCTAGTAGAAATATCGACCTGTATATGTATCAGTGGAGCCCTCAGAACCATCCCAGAACTATCCCATACTGTTCGTTCGTGGATGTCCAGCTTTAGATATCTACGTCGAATATTTGGTCCAGTCTGTGAGGAGGGCGAATGGAGGAGAAGATATAACTGCAAACTCTACGAGCTGTACAAAGATGTGGATGAAGTCCGGAATGCAAAAATCCGTCGATTGCAATGGCTCGGCCACATCGAGTGAATGGAAGAGAATGCTCCAGCTACGAGGATCTTTGAATCCCAGCCACCTGGTTCACGAGGAAGAGGAAGACCGAACCTCGGGTTTAAAGATCAGGCAATCGCGGACGCCAGAAACCATTGTGTAGTAAACTGGAAGCAGCGTGCCCGGGACCATGAAGGATGGAAAGTGGCATTATTTCAGGCTCAGCCCCTTCAAGGGTCGCTGGCCCGATAAGTAAGTAAGTAAGTAAGTAACCACTACTCCCTCCTCTAACTTGCCTGGAAGGATGATTTTGAGCTGCAGTGTAGGAGATCCATCTAATTTTACAGACATGGCCTTAAAACAGAATCAGAAGTGGATGGAGGTATCTTCTTCAAAGATGCGAACGTGAGCATTTCTCTCCTATCTTGTCCTTCGCCATTTCTTCTTATATATGACAGCGAAGAAACTTAGAGGCTGACCCCTGCATCGCCATGTTGTCTGCCTTTTTGTTTCCTTCGATATCTGCGTGTCCATTCCATTCCATTGCCAGTAATGTATTCACCTCGGTCTGATGCATGCACCGAATCCAATTTAATTAAGATATTTCAACCTCCTAAAAGTGGTTTAACGCATCTGGCAATGCTGAAATCTCGTTTTAATCTACTGAGGTTGACGGGTTGGATCCACATCCTTCGAAAAGATACATATTTCCACCCTACCAAACGTTAAGCTGTTTAATTCTTTTTCCCCTTTCTCCGGAAGCGATTCATCGCCGATGGGAGTTTTGTGGTACATTTTGGTAACCCTGAATCTTTTTCTATCGTCCATGGGCATATCAGGATCTCTTATCTCATGCATCCGTTGGATTTGATGAAATTGTTCAGGTCGTTCACCGGTTTGTCTAATAGTTCCTCGAGATTCCGGAAGGAGTGTCTTGGGTGGTAAAGGCCAGTGCAGTGACAGAGGAATTGAGTTGTATCCCCATGAACTTCTTCGTCATCGCAACCTCTACATAGATCTTCTTCCGTAGCACGAAGCTTTTTCATATGGTACCGCAGACTGTTATGCCCCATAATCACACCTATAAGGGTGGAAAGGGATTCTCTTTCTTTTTGTACAATTCTATCGGTCCTAACATTATCAAATGGGGGCCATAACTTCCTTGTGATGACACAAGTGGCGTGAGAGGAGGACTATCTGTTGTTTGTCTCTCTTTGAGTCTTATTTTCTGCTTCGAGTTTCAATGAGCAAGGTGGGATGTCGGCTTGTTCCGGACTTAATGCCGAACCTCTTCTTGCTAATTCGTCAGCATTCTCATATGCTCATATGCACAGGGACCCAGCAGAGTAGAAAGCTGTCGTGGCTGTTTTAATTCGTTGATGTTCAGCCTCCAGTTGAGTTTCTTGTCGAGCACCAGTCCTAGATATCTGGCACTGTCCGAGATCCTGAGGGAATGTAACAAATTGTGGTATTTTTCTTTTATTTGTCAACGGTACCAGCTCGATTTTCTGAGGGTTGACCAAAAGTTCACATTTTCTAGCCCAAGTATCTAGGGTTTTTAGTGCCCCTGCTATTTTCTCGCTAAGGGTAGGGAGAAATTTTCCTTTTGCGAGTAGCACGACGTCATCCGCGTTAGCTATAACTCTGACGCAACTATTCCTGAGTTGTTACCTTGAGTTCATAACAAAAAATGATGTTACGAGTACCGTTTCGCTCCCTGTGTCTCATCATAGGTCTTCGGCTTAACGGTCGATGTTGTTCGGGCATTGCACAGGATCCTGTAGAAGCTTTGTCTTCTCACCTCATTACTAAAGATATCAAAGTTCGCTCGTATAGTTCGTTGTAGAATCTTCTCATCCAAAGCCCGTCAAACCAAAGGGAACTGAATATCTTACGATACGCTCAACCTTCTAAGTAGATCTTGAGAAGCAAGTTTCATGAAAAGTTTAATTATTTCGACATCGAAAAGTCGAACTTGTTACAAATTTTCGAACATCGATGAAATTTCATTCACAATGACGTCTCCGATTTATCCAACCCAAATGGAGATAGTCGAAGTATCCTTCTTGGACTTCCTAGAGTTCTACTACAACTTTTATGCTACTGTACCTGTTCAAACCAGAAACAACAACATGGCAACCCTATTTGTGAATTTTAAATGATTTCCTATACTCTCTTGCGTTGAGATTCTGCGCTCCAAAAACGTTTTGCTGATGTGTTTTCGGCTGGAAAAAAAAAAAAAACCTCTCACCGTCCAAAAAGTTTTCATTTGTTTATTTGAGGTTAGGAATTTTGGTGGCCAAAAGAAAAAGCAAAAGCAAAATAAAAAAAACAAAAATGTGAATATATGCATTAAAAGTAGAATGGTGATGTTTTATTAGCCAAAAGCAATACACAAACATATGGCGAACGGAAAGCGGGGACCGAAACAGGGGGAAAAGTAATTGTTTGCGACCTTTTTATTGTCGTTTTAGTATGGCACGTTAAATAATTGAGGCTGCAACAGCTGACCTTGGTGTTATTATTTCGCGAAATGATTCGATTCGAAGAAGAATAACAAAAAATTTATGAATAATTGTGTGGCGTCATGCATAGATGGGAATTAGAGCCGCTCAAGCGAAGAGTTTTTCGTGTTTTTCTATTAGTTTAGGTTTTTTTTTTTTTTTTTTTTGTATTTATTTGCACTAACACTATATCACATGTGGGCAACTAATTAATTGAAAAGATGATGCACGATTCCGTTGGTCGATTTGAAGTTCCATTTGGCGAGTGTGTCCCACTTAGAAGGAAATTGATTTCTTTCTTTTCGCTATCGACTCTGACTATGGTTTCCCTTTTCTTCTTTTGTGGGTACTCATGAGTCATGACATTGCCTTAGGAGCCCTTTGAGATTCTGGACCTCTTGTATAAAGCGACGTGTTGATCCCTCTGTACGGACACTTATCAGAAGACACGTTTCAAGAGAGTCAATTCTGTGACAAGTTCCAAGAGTTAGTACCTCAAACTAATTGTTTCTCCTGCCCATCTGCTGCAGGTAAAAAAATTGTGGTTTGCCTCAACTACTAAAGAGTCACCGTACCGGGAAGCCTGTTCTTTTCCCATCTTATGAAGGCACGCATTGAAGTTTCAATCTCCAGTAAGAAGCTGGGTGATGTAGCCATGTTTTCTTTCCGTCAATTTAGCAACGTGCCCTAATCAGACTCGTCGTCCACTTCCGCTTGTTTCAGAACTCCATCGCCCTTGCCACTGTTGCTTGGTGAGCTTCTTCGTCCCTGTCATCGCCTTTTCCACTCCTATTTCAGCTTTATGTTCGTTTGCAGGCAAATTTCCTCCCAAATCGATGTGAATCACTTCTGTGACTACAAGGATTGCTGGTACGGTAAGAGCTTGCTACATGTCTCTGTACTGCTGCCATCTGTTTCCTGCATTTCTTTTCTCGAAGTGCATTGGCCCAGGTGTCGCAATCATACAGGAGAATAGGATGCGTAATCGACATCAAAGGTACCCCAGCCAGGTCGTCCAATCTATCGAAGAATTTATCCACAATGCAAGAGAAACGCTGTTCCTGGAGAGCTGGGTTTAAGGAGGTTTTAAAGATACCACTTCAACTTCATCCATACAATTTATACTGATGTCGCTAATGCAGATGCCTAGTCTTCTTGCTATGTTTCCTATGATCCAGTGACCTGTTATAATGCTGACAAGCACCCAGATGTGGCTTCTTTCAAATATCAGTAGAGTCGTTCATTTGTTTAGGTCGATAACGGGCTGAACAAGCTGCGGATTATAACACAATCACTTGTATTTTGCCAACGTTCCCTAACCATGTTTGTGGTCACGTGGTCTATAAAACTTTTAGCGGCGTTGAAGACTTTTTAATCTTGTCTAGGATAAACCTACCTCAGCTAGTATATATGAACCCCGTGTCATAAGAATTCGTGGCCACTTTGTCTGCTGTTTCGTTACCTTCTATTCCAACGTGTTCGAGTAGAGCAAGCAGAGTCAGACTGTGATGTTTTATTGCTCGAAGTGCCATAGAGAGTCCTTTACACATTTCGAATTGATAAGGTTGGAGTCTACACTGTCCACGCAAATTGTGACTTCCCTTTCTGGTAGTTCCATTGTCAGAACGGTTTGTCCTACCAGATCATGAGCTCCACTATGCCATCTGAGGTAGTAATCTTGTCCTTTTTCTGTTCAATCTTTCGCGCTCTATTTTTATACGCGAGCAGTGAAAGCATCCATGACCAGTAAGCATTTGAACCAAGTCCACTTCCCCATGTGGGCGATTCATCCACAGCTTTGCACTCCATCTCCGTTGCTACATCGTTGAACATTGCTCCCTTTTGTTCTTTCGAGAAAAGGATTGCCGATCTGTAATACCAATCGGTCAAAGACAAACTGACATAAGGTGCCATTTGCAAAAGTTAAGGTCGATTCGCATTGACTGCACGGTCTTGCTTTAATCGATTTTAATTTTGAAATGTTAAAAGCGTTTTGTTCGGCTCTTGTTTCATAAGGAAAGCAGAAAGGATATCAATTCAAGTTAAATATTGAAACTGAAGTAAACAAATTGACAGACAAACATAAATTTCCTTTGTTCCTTCTTTTGACCAAATCCAAATGAACAAACATTCAAAAAGACTTACAAATACAAAGTCTATTCACATCAACCACAGAATTCAATGGGATGAATCAACTTTAAGGAACATTCATGGTGTATCTAGTATTGATTTTGCTGAGTGATGCATCACAAGTACGAGTACGAGTAGTTTTCTAAAGCTTCAGCAGTGCACCCAGCCATTCTTCATCCTACATCTACAGACGTCAGTTAAAAAAAAAAACGAGGACACTTAAAAGTCAATAACCAGGAAGCTAATTTCTCGCTCTTTCATCAGACAAAACAAAGAGGATCTTCATCCTAGTGGATGGATGGAGATTTGTGTTTTTTTTTTTTGTCCACACTCAGTTACTGTACTCCATCAACACTAACACCCCTTAGGACATTATCATTTATCGCCACAAGTAATCACAAGTGTGTTCTCTTAGCCATAACATGTGGACGAAGGCATAGAGCAGCACACACAAGACAGGAATACTCGATAGTTCCATCATTACTCATGTCAACATCCTTGATAACAGGAATTGTATATCGTTGCGGGTATTGCATAGGATAGTGTTACCATGTGCAATGAAACCGAATACGATATTGTAAGAGTGAACGAAGCGAGTGATGCACTTGCTATTTACTTAAGGTGGCGCTACAGTCCATAGTGGACCTGGGTCTCAACCAACAAGTGTCTTCAGCCAGCTCGATCTTTAGCTAGCTGCCTCCAGTTTCGCGGCGCTGCAGTCCGTCGTGGACCTGGACCTCAACCAACAAGTGTCTTCAGTCAGCTTGATCTTTAGCTAGTTGCCTCCAGTTTCTCACGTAAAGTTGGTTGAGGTTCCCTTCCACTTGCGTCGTGATCTTCCTCTAATGTGCCTCAGGGGTGGATTCGAAGATTTTCCAGGCCAGAGCGTTGGTGTCCATCTGCTCTTAATGACCCACTCGACCTTCACTCTTCTGGCTTATTAAATGTCGCTGTACAACTCGTACAGTTCGCCGTTACGTCACCTCCTCCACTCTTAACTGAAGCAACCACCAGCAAATGCAATCGATTTTTGATAAAGTCCATGCCTTTGCGCCATAGAGCAGAACTGGGATGATTAAGGTCCTATACCGGGTCACTTTAGTTGTTCGAGAGAGGCTTTTGCTATTCAATTGCCTTCTTAGTGCAAAGCAGTAGCGATTGGCAAGTCTGTCATTGTCTGAACTAAAGTGGAGCCTAGGTAGACAAAGTCCCGAACTACCTCATTGAAAGACCACGATGCTGCTGATCATATTTTGTTCGATTCTACCGCCATAGGAGTAAAGGAACACATTTCAAGTCGATCCCGTGTAACAGAAGCCTTTGGGATTTGAAAACCTTGTCAAATGGCATAAGTTACGTAGAGCAGACTCTCACTAAGCACAGACAGTAAACACAATTAACATGCAAGATGTGGACGACCTTGGCAAGCTTCGAAGTATCAAGACTGACATCGTAGCAGACCACCTTTTTCTGGTTCCGTTTTCGTCTTTGTCGTCACAAACTTTTTTCTGGGACTCAAGCCCAAAACAGCGTGCTAAGAAAATCAACGCTTTAATTGCACTATTCGTTCGATAAGGCTCACTTAGTTGACTTGTCGTGTGTCAACGACCTTTGCAGAGATGGAGATCGTCTAACGAAAATCATTGTCGTTTTTTTTCGACTCACGGTCGATGACCTGCATGAAGACTATCTCTTGAGTGTTCAAGGACGTTTGCTTTCCCCATGGGATTGCACTCGCAATTATATACGAAATAGATAAATCACATCTGGCATTACTGGCAATACTCACAGCTTTGCCTTTCCTTTTTTTTTTTTTGCATAAAACGAAATGAAACGCCTGAGAAGAGAGTGACAATGTGAAACTTTCCCATAAAGAGAGTAAAAAGCTCACTTGTTCGCTCTCACTTTTCAATCACAGAAATTGAGAACGCGAGCGCTAAACCCCCCCACACTGAGACCTGTCTGAGAGTGAGCTAAACAAAAAAAGAGAGAGTACAACCATTTGTTTGTGATTTGGTTATGTGCTGGCCATCGAATTTTGCGTGTTGGCGCCGCTGCAACAAACCAACGTACTTCTAACTAACTAACCAAATCTACCAAGACCACGGTAAGGCCAACCCGCCTACTAAATACAACGAATATACCGTGAGATGAAAAGGTTTCGCACAGTTGCATACCGAAAATCGTCGCGTATCAAAGTTGCAAATAAAAATAAAAAAATAAACGGAACTCGTTCCCGCGGCTTGCTAATTTTCTGAATTTTTATGGTTACTTCTTGCGGGTGTGCATCTTAAAACATAAGTGAGATAAAAACATAACTTCCTCCACTGTGAGCAAAAGATACGATAAATAAATATAATTTACGAATTACATAAGTTGTTTGTTCTTTTTTTTTTTTTTGATTCCAAGTGGTGCCAAGTTTAAGAAAAAAATTCCAATAGATACCGCTATTGATACCTGAAATAGTGTGCAGTGTTTGTTTGCTTGTGTGTGCGCTGATATTTCAAGTTTTATCACAGGGAAATCCTCCCATTTGAAGAGTGCATATCGTATGAACCACCCCCCCCCCACCGTGCTCCATGTAGTTTTTCACCATCTCGATGCAACCATCATGTAAAATACCACATAAGTTTGGTTAGTGTTTTGAAAAATCAATATACATGAGGGGAAACCTAAAAGAGAGCAAAAGGGAGAGAAAAAAAAAACAAAAATGTTACTACTACATGTTTCCGTTTCCTTCGATCATTAAAAATTGAAACGCAAAATTTTTATATAGGATAACGCGAGAAATTTTTAAATGAAGTGTTGTGTGTGTGGAGCGGTTCCAATCGCCCACAATGGTGGTGGCGTAAGGAGATAGAAAATCGAATTTGGAAAATTTTTCAAACAAAATAAAATCTAAAACAGAAAAAAAACTAACGTGTGTGGTGCATTTTAGTGGTGGTGAAGCGCAAAAATTATTTTCGCCAAAAACATTCGGGGCGTGTTTAATTGATTTTTTTTTTGTTTTTCTGTTTCTGTTTCCTTTCGATGGAGAGTATCCGGATATTTAAACATTTCCGGTATGTACCAAGCAAAAATACACAACTTATAGTGTTAAAAAATATTTAAAAAAAAAATTACTGTACAATGTTTGGAATGTCCTGAATGTCAAGATAATCTGTCAAGACTTGAGAGGGAAATTGAATATATCCACCGGGTGTGGTGGTGTCAAAATGCTTTAAGGGCGACATTTTTTTTTTTTTTTTTTTTTATGTTTGTGCTTTAGGTTGACGATTAAGAGTGAAAACAGAAGGAGAATGAGAAAAATGAAGTAGGTTGTCCTGTTGTCCTGTCAGGATTGAAATGTTTTTTTTTCTGTTATCAATTTGACATACGTCATGTGATATTGTGTTCTGAATCTCCTTTTTTTTTTTTCTATTTTTGCTTTGCTCTGCTCTTTTTATTTCTTTTTGTCGGCATCGACACTCGAAAGTGTGTTGAAAGGTCTGTGGTAAGAGGGTATGTATTCTCTTTTGTGTCAGCGGATAAGGGTGTGACCACTTATTTTTATTTTTTTTTTCTTGTGAAAAGAAATGAGAATTGATATCAGGAGAGGCTGTTACAATTTGGTAATAAATTAAGTTTTTAATCGAGAAGGCAAACGTCCTTGCTAGTGGAATACGGAGCTGCAAGCTCTTCGATGCTAAAGTAGAAAAGAGTTAATTTTAGCCAAACTTTTATCGCACGACCTTCTAGGTCGTCCTGATACTGCAATGAACAACAACAAGTTTTTCCAGTAAGCCCGATCCTTAGGTAACCGCCTTCAGTTACGCACTCCAAATTGGTAAAGGTCTTCTGTCTACTTGTGCGCGTCACCTTAGGTGAGGTCTTCCTCTACTGCATTGTCCCTCTGCCTGCGAAGAGGTGGTGCCGCGAAAAATGTTTGGTGGTTTGAGGATCAAACCTGTTCCCTCTCGCTGAGCAGTCGAATGCACTAAGTGGTTAGTGCCACGGTGACCACATCTCTACATATCCTAGACATGTCAAACGACCAATGAGCAGTTTTTTTTTTGCCTTTTATCCCGGTGCATTCCACCGCACTTCCTGGATGGCCCATCTGCTTTATGGTAGTCCAGGGCCTCTACTGATTTTTCGCCTGGACGTGGTCTGTTAAGGGTCCGAACATTCCACGCGCAAAACCGAAGACCGTTGTGTTTAGTTTGAAAACTGGGGTCGTCCACAGTAATCGCATCCTTATTCGAAGCTTGTGGTGGTCGGTACGTAACAAACGATTTTTTTTTTACGTGGCTGGAAAGACGGTACAACCCTCAACCTAGAGGACCAGGCCCATTTTTAGAACCACCTCTAGGACGCGTGAGGGCTGCCAACCGTCCATTAAGGGTTCGAGGTTCGAGCTCCGAATATGTCAGAGAAATTTATCAGCTGTCCTGGTGCTGTTATTTTTGTCTGCTGGTCAACACACGATTATAAGTTCAGCAAATCGAGTACGAATGGACATCGACCAGTAACCAATGGCTACCACTTGGAGCCAATAGTTTGGAACTTCTGCGAAAAGATTACCAAAGTGGATTCTTCCAGGCCCCGCAAGGTCCTCTCCAAAATACCAACTCATGCACCGAGATGGTAGGTTCCTGAGTAGATTCTGATGAAAAATCTCTAGAACTGCTGCACGCCCATCACTGTCAATCATGCACGGTAGCTTCCCAGTCTGATCTTTATCGAATTTGCTAAGAGTCTACTTTGGTCATTGTCGTTGTCCTTAATTTATTTTGCGAAGATTGTCGGCAGAAATGTCGTCTTTTTGCGAGGGTAATCCTTTTTTGTGTCTAAGCCAACTTGGAGAACCAAATCTTTTAGGTTAAATGGGTGAACAGAGTGCTGTTTTGTGCCACCTCACACGAATTTTCATGGATTCGTTTGTGTTCCCCGTTGGGAATATTCATGAGTAGCCATGTGAAAAAATGAGAAGGAAACTCTCCCTCATTTCATCTGAAAATGTCCGGCACTAGCAAGGGCCAGACTACATGCACTTAATCAACCATTCTTCGGTGATCTTAACATCTCGGGTAGAGGAATACCAGATCTAATTCGTTTTCTGAACTCCACAGCCTGAATCTAGGCACTCCCGACTATCCGACCCACCTTCAACAACACACATCATCAACCAGGTTCCACGAGCCTTGATAATCAAAAAAAGGCATATCCCAGTGCTGATTTGGGTTCTGGTGAACCGCCACCTCTACCTACCTACTCTACCCGTGTGGAATGAAAGAGAGGTATTATTTGTTAACGGATCGCTAAAGAAATGTTCATCTAGTGGTGTTTTCGTTGTTCTGCTGAGGCTTGTGCAATCGCACAGCAAGCTTGTCGTGTTCTCTTTATACTGCCACAACCTCAGTAGTAGTCGGAGATGTTCAGATTGATCGTGGCTTCAAAGATGCCGAGTACTACTGCTTAATAGGGTCTGTTGATTTCATTTGCTGTGTTGTGGCCACATTTCCTTTGATATGGGGCACGATGCAAGTGCGTTCCATTTCTCATCGGGAAGTTTCTAGAAGTCTCAGTCTAATATCATGATTTTGTACCTCAATGACGGGTCAGAACTGATTACTTACTTACTTACTTATCAGGCCAACGACCCTGAGCTAATGCCGCTTTCCATCCCTTACGATCCCGGGCACGCTGCTTCCAGTTTACTAGACCAAGGTTTCTGGCGTCCGCGGTTGCCTGATCTTTAAACCGGAGGTTCGGTCTTCCTCTTCTTCGTTAACCAGGTGGCTGGGATTCAAAGATCCTCTTAGCTGGAGCATTCTCGTCCATTCGCTCGATGTGGCCGAGCCATTGCAGTCGACGGATTTTTGCCTTCCGGACTACACCCACATCTTTGTATAGCTCGCAGAGTTCGCGGTCAGAACTGATTGATTGACCAAATATTTGGTTCAGTTTTGACCGCATTATTGCTATCGATGCTTCTGTTTGGAAAACAAAAACGTAACCAACTCTGTTCGGTTGTTTAACTAAAGTTGATTCCATTGACCTTATGCTTCAATACGTCTACTGGTAAACCGGTGAACTACCTAAACGGCTTTATCAAATCCACAGGACGGATTGTACCACTAACGCAGTAAGTAGTAACTAGTACACTTTTTATGCGGGTAACGTTTAAGGGTAAGATTTCCCCCCAATGGGTAGCACAATGGGCCTCAGAGACCTGACTGTGGCGCTGAGGAACTCTTCTTCACCGGTCAACATACCTAACCATACGTGAGAAGGAATTTTTCTAGTACACCTATCGCAATGTCGTCCACGTAGGCTTTATGCCTGTTACTGACAAAACTTCACCTCTGCTCATAGAATTTTCGGTTGAAATCCATCCCAGTTCTAGATAAACCCTATCGCAACCCTATTTACAGTAGCACAGAAAATTAAAATTCCAATACCTGACCTACCCTAGGCTTTTCCGACGTTCTCCTTGTCCCTTGTGAAGCACCACACACCATTTATGTTAATAAACAAACAAAGAGATCAACCGACAAAACAACAGCAACAGCAGCAGCAGCAACAACATAAATAAACAACCTCTGTTGGGCCGGAAAGAAAACTCAAAATGAAAAAAAAAAACGAAAAAGAGGAAGAGAGGGAGAGAAAACAAAGTGGAAACTCACATAAGAGTACAAATTGCATTTGAATATTCCAATTGAAAACAACAATTCCAGTTGGCTGACCATCGTCAACCCTTCATGCGTACATGCACAAGAATGCATTTCAAAACAGAGAGCCCGAGGAGGCAATCTGCAATCTTGTGACTTAAAGAGGTTCCTACTAAAAGTAGTTCATGTACAGATACGAATCGTACTCGCCGCGCCGTAAGCATCTAATTTCTTTTGGCTTAGCGAGTGACACCTGTACAAAGGTTCTCCTCCAGAGGAGCGGTGCTACTTAGGACAAGAGGAATTACAGATAAATGCAATTGAAATGGAATTGGGTGTGTAACAAGTGGAATTTAAGAAAAGAAAAGAAAAGTTACGTATACGCCCTCGGTTCTGTTGAATTGTTTAGATCGTTGAGAGGAGAGGGTGAAATATATTTTTTTTATCCAAAAGTAAACAAACAAAGTACTTATCTGACGGTAGGCAAACCAAAGCGGAATAAACCGGTATTGGGAGGAAGCTTAAGGTGACATTAGTACGAGTACGAGTACATAGTACGGAGGTGCATAACAATTGGAAGACAAAACACTCGTGGAATATGTGAGTGGATGTTGTTTTGATTTTTATTTTTTTCAAATTTAACCCTCAAATTGCAAGGTGCAGCTTGTCTAGTGTATGTGTTGCAAGACACGAGGAAGTCTTATGTAAGTTGGCTTCCTACTGATATTTCGACTGTCAAATTTTAAATTGTTGGTTACACAACATTTAATCCGTAATTTTTGGAAAGCCTGCAGAGAACGATGGCGTTATAGTTCCGAGAGGGACTAGGGCCGTAACCAACAAGGCTTGTCCTTAGCTAACTGCTGTCAGTTGCGCGGTGGACCAGGTCTAGTTTTATACACCGAGTTGGTTGAGGTTCATTTTCAACTGTTTGCTCCACCTAGGTTGGTAGCGGTGGCGGTTCAACATGAACCCAAGTAGCACTAGAATGTGCCTCTTTGTTACCACGACTCGTGTGACCTGATTGGTGATGTGTGTTATTGAGGATGTGGAACAGTTGTTATTGCTCCACCTAAGTTGAAGCCTTCCTTTGCTGCGTTATTCCTCCTGGCCTTGTGCGCTTGTGACCATGCACACCAGGATGCCGTAGCTATCTAAGACTCTTGTTGACTGAATGCCACTGAGTACTATTGATAGAAACAGGGTTGAACTTCACACGAAGAATCTTCCTTGCACAACAACTGCTTTGTTAATGTACACGCTTCTCCACCGTATAGCAGGACTGGGATTATAATCTTAGACGAATTGTTTCACTCCAGATGATATCAGGAAGTTAAGGAACTTCTTTGTGTGGATGGCAGCAAGTTGTTCCATAGGGATGACTTCGTTGCCGAGAATTATCTTTCTAAGTTGGAAGAGAGCTGGGCATTCCATTAAGATGTGCCACTCTCAAGGCATACACTACAGCTTGAATTTGCTACAAGGTTCACGCGGTGTAGCTGTTTATTCAGACGGCAGTGTTCGCTGAGGAATCCAATAAGTGCTCCAAGGTTGCTCCTATCAAGGTTTTGAATATGCTTGCCCTGGTGTGTTGAGCCAGTCTTCTCTAGATTCTTGCATGCAAAGACTCTTTGCGTGTCTTGTGATTTACTTACCCCACAGAAGGGTTTGGGTCCAATGAATTCTGTTGACGCGCCATCTTTTGGCAGTGAGTCGGCTTTTTCATTGCCCGCAAATCGTAAGTGTCTTATGTAAAGTCTCCCTAGTCATTCTTGAGATGACTACATTTGAATGACCAAAGAATCCACGATTGGCAAGAGTAATTCTTCCTTTGATCTTGGTTAACAAAGGAGACTTGGTAGACAAAATCGTTAACCACTTCGAAGTTGTGGTCCATGGTAATGTTTTGTCCTATTTGTCGATGTTGTGCGTCCCTTCCTGATGACAACATTTACTTCGTTTTGTCTTCGTCCACTGCTAAACCCGTCTTAATATTAACAAACACCTCACGGACAGTCCGATGCGTGATGCGTCTCTTCAATTATGTGTTATCGGGGTATGAGAGCAGCTGGAGAAACGTTTAGAAAACGGTGCCTCTGGTGTAAGGTCGCAAGTTGAGTACAAGTACAAGTAAAATGTTGAAGAAGTCGCAGGATAGTGCATCGCCTTGTATTAGACCATTTTTGACATTGAACGGTACGTGTTGGTCGTCAATCTGTAGAAGTGTTCCTTCGCCATCA
Source organism: Criorhina ranunculi (assembly GCA_951813785.1). Lineage (NCBI taxonomy): Eukaryota > Metazoa > Arthropoda > Insecta > Diptera > Syrphidae > Criorhina > Criorhina ranunculi. The sequence goes on along the minus strand of OX638381.1, from coordinate 34,352,956 downwards.
CCGATTTTTGGCTCTACTTCGTCGCTTCAGGCTCCTGCTCCAGCTTTGCATTCCAACCATTGTACCCTCATCTTCCTTCATTTCTTTCTAAGATGTCGGTTTTCCTGTCGAATCGTTTGGTTATAGGCCTATTTAGTATCTTGTCTTGTCTTCCTTTACAGCTACGCTTTGTCCTTTGGCTTGCTTGGACTCTGCGTCAAATCAGGGATTCCGTTTTGGTCGCCTTGTGAAACCCAGCACATTAGTTGCTGCATTTCGTATAGCTTGTCGGCAACGTAACCATTTACTTTTGTGTCGGGCGGGAGCATTCAGACCCAATATCAGGCGCACTGTACTACCACTAGGTGCAACCTCTTTTCTATGTATTCTTCACCTTTCAGAGAAAGGCAAGTATAAGTGATCATCGGAAAGCATCCGTTTGGTCTGACAGCTTGCCACCTACTTGTGTTTGCTTGGAAATCAACGGTCCAAATGAACCCCCAACCGAAGCTTTCAAAGATACTTTGTCCCGATTTTCTATTTTCCGCAGTGCGTACTGCGTAGCCATAATAATTGCGCAGATGTGCCTTTCCGCATTTTACACTGATGGCACGGGGTGGTCGGAAGATAATGAAACGCATGTTCGATTAAATTTTTGGTTTTCTATTGCAATTGCAACCATTTGACGTTGTTGGATATTTGCATCCTTACTTCGGCTACAACCAAGTTAGTTCCGATTCATCGAACGTGCCTTTCGTCGGTTACAACTTTGTAAGTCTGATTGACGATTTCTGTAGCCGGTGATTGTCGGGTCTTTCGGTTAACATGAAGGAGCTGGAAGCTCAAATTGGTTTTTATGACAGTCCCGCCGCAAAATCGATCTGAATCCATTTCTGGATGTGATGTCGTAGAGACAGTATTCTCCTACTGTCCCACTCAAGACGTCTTCCTTTCTTATTTTAGCATTAAAATCGTCAACCATAAGAGTTCGTAGACACAATCTTTAGTGGCGTTGTCTTTCTCCTTTGTACGGACGGGAGCACACGTCATGATATTTGACCTTTTTATAGTTTGTAAGCAGGCAATCGCTCATATGAGTACATCTCGAAACCTCCAACCAAAGTCTATGAAGTTTTATACATAGCTCTAGGTTTCATTCTAGCACTTGCATATAGTGTCCACTAAGTGAGATATGGCTAATCCATTGGCTTACACTTTACTGTTCTTAATAAAACATCCTCAAATATTGTCTCACATTTTGCACGAATAAAATAAGCCCTTGGAGCTGGAGCAAGGAATGCTTCCTACTCTTAGGAATTTCAAGCACATTCCGGTTCTATTTCACCCTAATTCGTCGATTGTTTTTTGATAGATTTTCAATTGATTTGATGGCTAAACAATGAGTAAAATAAAATTTTCATTTAATGGCCCACCCTTCGTAACATAAGACCTCCATCGACCCTACACATACACACACAGTCTTAATCAAGTTAAATTCTTTGGTGTATTGACGGCTCCCCATGTCGCCTCGAATTGTTTGCTTTTATGTATCTGTGGTGTCAATAATCTTATTTGACAACGGAAACACGTACGCACGCTTACAATATTCGGATATTGGATACTAATCACATCGAGCGTTGGGATTGAAATTTGTTTTTTAATTGAATTATTGGTTTTTGTGGTTTGAAATGTTTGACACAAATGAGAGGGGCGTTAGAGAGGTTTAAATTTACTTTGTTATTAGTCCTACGAGGAGGTCATATCTTTTAAAAATTCATCTATCCGTTATGTATTTGTAGCTGTGATTCAGAAAGAGCTATCCATGACTATGACTATCCAGGATCTGGCTTTGCAATTTATTGATCGTGATCGAAAGCGTCAGTTTTAGTGCAAACTGCCTTCGACATGAAATGTAGTCAAATTCAGTGACGACCCCTTTTTATACAGAGTTTCCCTGTTGCATCCCCTATCAAACTACCAAGTATCAATCTTCACCGACGGCTCTAAGATGGAGTGTGGCGCTGGAGCAGGTGTCTTCTCAGCGCCACTGAACGTATCCAAATGGTACCGCCTCCCAGACTCTTCGAGTGTCTTCCAGGCGGTGGTACTAGCGATTAGAGAAGCCTGCAAGATACTTACTACCACAAACTGCATAGAAATCTTAATTGACAGCCAGGCTGCCATTAAAGTGCTCCACTCACTTACTTCGTCATCTAAACTAGTTGAACAGTGTAAGGAAACTATAACGCAGGTAAATGCTCGGTTTAACATTACTCTCCTCTGGGTTTCCGGCCAAAGTAACATTGAGGGGAACAGGAGAGCCGACGCGTTAACCAGATGTGGTTCTACCCTGGATGGGTCTCATCAAGGGCAAAATTTTCCAACACTTTCTCTCTATTGCCAACTCTAGGTGGAAAAGTTTAGCAACCTGTGCCATATCCAGACAGATTTGGCCCACCTACAACAAAAGCAGAACGAATGACCTGATCAATAGAAACCACATCGAGACAGCAAGAATCACAGCAATTAGTACGGGCCACTGGCCAATAGGTCATCACGCTGCCAAGTTAGGCATCCCGTTCAACCCCCACTGTTGTAGTTGCGACAATTCACACGAAAAGGAAACGCTATTCCACGTCCCCTGTGGCTGCCCGACACTTGCCAGAGCCAGACAGCGCACTCTCGGAAAAACCCTTTTTTAAAGGAACTTTCTGAGATTTCTAACATAAAATTCTGCAACATTATCAATTTTCTCAACTTTTGATATGAAAACAACACTCTAAGCTACGCCCATCAACATCCAGGTCACGTGAGTTGTGGTATCAAAACGTCGCATCCGCACTACTAGTGCAGTTTCAACAGTTTCAACCACTTTTACCTACCTTCCCTGTTGCCTTGATGTCTTGTGTTATCGCTTGCATTTGTTTGAAGGTTATTTGGCCCATCCTATGGTGTCCCTTACCTTCCGCAAGTTAGTACTGCGCATCGTACCCCCGTCATCTTCCAGAAAACACATCTTATTTTGGTGGTACTTGAGGTAATCGTATTTTATGAATATCGATAGTTATTGTAGAGTCTATTGTCTAATCTTCACATTTGACCAACGTTTCTAGGGTTTCTCTGTCTTGTGCAGCAACAAGGAATTCCGAGAAAGGGCCTTGCTAGCGCGTTCGTCTTCTTTCTTTTTTCCATTCCCATCTACAAACTCAGCTTCATCTTACTAAGACATGTGTCAGCTTATTTGGACATGCAGAACCCTAGCTTTCTTAAGCTGGTTTGCACCTTAAGCACTATGCAAAGACATTGTCGAGAGCTTTCATTATGCATTGCAAAAGCGGCTGCTTAATAGAGAATCCAATCTAGGCTCGAAGCCAAAACCGATTCATTTTAACAGATGTCCTTCCAATGTCTGAGCAAGGCAAGTAATGACTAACTAAATGGATTAACTGAAGGTCTTCGTCATGCCATCGTTCAAAATCAGTCGAACTATTAATAGAACCACTGAACCAGTCCTAATATTCCTACACCTACAACAGCCCCAACAGTAGTTGTATCAAATGTAACTAAATCAATTCCCTCCCTATCCTTATCTCAATATGTGACCGTACCGTAGTTGATATTATGCTAGGAGGTGTGGGTCAACGTAACCTATGGGGGAATAGTGTGTCATTGACGGTGAAAGCATTTTTCGTACCTAATTCGTGCTTTAAGGTTATCTGCCTTTTCCCTGCCACCTCAAGGGTTTCTATGGTATACTGTTGATCATCGCCTCAGGCTGGCTATAGACTGGCTATTTATGAGTGGTCGCCTTTCGCTTTTAGAACTCCCCAAACACTACAACTAACGTTGTCAAGGTATCACCCACGTCCTGTGGGTTAAGTGGGTGAAGGAAACACCCCAAAATAAGCAAATAAACTCCAAAGTTATCATATATCTACTTCACCTCACCTGGCCAAGATTTTAGTTTTCAGCATCTCCAATCACGTTCGAAGTCAACCCTTTTGGCTATACACCCAACTCTGTCGCAGAGTTCCTCTTAACACTCTTGAGTGTCAATAGAAAATCCCAAAAATAGAATTGTATTGTTTGCCTTTCGCAGTCGCTTCCGGCTCCCAAATTGAAAACAGTGTCACAACCTATTCTTCCTGTGTCATGGTTGCTCTTTCTGTGCTCAAGAACACACATCATTCGAATCAATAGAACGCCAGAATCGTGCGCTGCTCCATATGTGGATCTGCCGAAGTCGGCGAAGGACAACGACATGGCGAATAATAAGAACAGGCGACCTAACTGCCATGACAATGCTTTATTTATAAATCAACTTTCATACACATACAGTGTGTGTGTGTGTCGTTGTTGTGTCACACACAAGGCACTTCCTCCACTCCACTGCACTCTGAGATCCTTCTTCTGTTGTAGACGCACGTTGAGTGGTGTTGTTGCTACCGGCTGATGTGCTGTGATGCACATTTCGCCAACATTCTCTAAATCGATCGATGAAAATTAAATTTAAATGTTTTTCCTTCGAAAGTCAATTACGCAGCCGGGCCGAGATTTAATGGAATCGCTAACTTGTTTCTTTTCTCTAGCGTCTCAGCGCACAGATACACGAGTTCAGAATTAAGTTTCAATCGAACTTTTGATAAAAATAGAAATTTTGTTTATATTTTCGTGTGTGCATGACCGATCGGAACACATGAAGGTGTCTCTAAGATCACGTACCGCATTGGAATGGTGCGTGTGTGGGTTGAGATTGCAAACCGCGAATGATGTGCCTGAATTGTTGGACGGACACATAAAATGAGTCCTTGTACTTGCACTTGATTCGGGGACAACGATGACGGGGAGAATAAATAGAATTTCGTTGAGTGACGAGATAGGAATTTGGTTGGAATGCAAATTGGAATTTATTGGGGCATTGCCTGATTGAGGATTGTTGGCAAGTTACTGATCAGCTCTGGCACTGAGGTTTTCAACCGGATTCTATTGGAGCACAACATCCCTGATTCTACTGTTAACAACCGTAGAGCCACGTGCAGCCGATCAACTTGCGAAGAGTCTGCTGTCTTGCTTGAAAGGACATCCAACATCTACGAATCGAACAGATGGCCACAGTGGACAGATACCTTGGCTCTGCTATAACTTTTGTCAACGTTGCTCGTTTCCAAAGACTCAGCTTCATCTTTTGGTCTTCTGTTGAATTCGGTTGAGTGATTTTCATTTCAAGGCGTAGTGGCAGCAGGGTTTGCTTCTTCAGTTCGATGGGCAAGCTATTCTCGTCCTATGTTAATGCCCATTGGTTGGTTGAAGAAGCTGTTTAAGGAGACTTGTCCGAGACGGATTAGCACTACATTGCACGGCTTTTTTTTTCTCGTAACTCTCGTGATCTTTTTAGTGTTCGAGTGGGGTAGGGCGACTCTTTGCCTTAAATCCAGACAGCGTATTTTAGAAGTAACAGTATGACAGCAATTCTTGTTCCTGAGGGCTCTTTAAGGTTCCCAAGCAAGGGTGTGCACCCAAGTAGTGCATCCAAATGAATCAGTTGTAGCTTTTGTTTGTACATCTCAGCATCACGACGAATTCCATGTTCTAAGCCCATCTTTGATCGGAAGATAAGACTGTAATATTCACAATTTGCATTACTTGAAGTTCGGACCGCGAATAAGCTCAAGTCTTATGTGAATTATGGAGGAACGCCTTATATGGCTAGGCATTCAGTTAACAGCTTTCAATATTTTGTTCACATTCTTTGCAAATGTGTCCTTATAACAAGATTAATTCTAGTTTAATCATTCTATTTACTTAATTTCAGGTTGAAGCTGGAGATATTATTGTCAAGGTAAACGGCACCGACGTTCACCGATACACTACAAAGGAGGGTAAGCAAACTTTATCCCACCACGATTGGCCCTCCTATATATTCATCTATTTTTTTTTTTTTTTTTTTTTTTTTTAGTTTTAAAATGTCTGCGATTATCCGATGATCTTGTCACACTAGAACTTAAAAGAGGTGAGTTATAAACAATTTCTTTGTAAATAAAAAATGTTTATATAAAATTTTGTTTTATAGATCCAAAAATTAAAGCCCGCATCAAAGAACAACTAGCCAGCACAAAGAATCTTCATTATAATTCCGATTCACCAAGAGAATCTCCAAATATTTTCGATATAAAAACTTCACGTAAATCGGATCCATTAACATCGTCGTTACGTAGGCCAACACAACTTAGCCCGTCATCGTCAACGACGAAAATTCTTGTCGAATCACCATGTCGTCCGTCACGCATTCCAACCGCTTTAAAGTGTCCAGCACCGAAGAATGTTCAACATTCGCCACAACATAAAAGGCCTAGACCATCGCAAATTCCAAAAGCTAATGCCAATGGTGGCGGTAATGTTGTACTCAGTAATAGTTATTATAGTCAGCAATCGGAATCAGGTACAACAACAACAACAACACAAGCTAGTGATCAAGTACAGATAAGAGAGCCAACATCTGCCCCGCCAACGACAAAGGCACGCTTTGAGGCGTACATGATGACCGGAGATTTAATACTAAATCTATCACGAACACCGCAGAGTAGTAATTTGATTCCAGCTCACGCTAAAAAGGTAATTCTATGGTATTCTTCTTTTTTTGACTACAGAGAGAAATAGAGGAGGAAAGGTAAAAGAAATGGTTAAAAGAAATTGGGATGAGATGGAAGTCTGAGTTAAAGTATTCGTCGTTAAATTTTCAAGTACAAATTGTAGACCTTGTAGCGAATTGAACGTTGTTCCGCTTTTTGTTTTCAAAGGTTTGTCATCAATGAATGCGATAAACTTCATCAACGCCTTTCTTTACTTACGTAGTTGGTGGTACATTTTTGGGTGATCGTAGTCCTCAACCAAAGAGTCCCTACAGTCCCTTTTCCCTTGAGTTGCAAACTCCAAATTTGTTGAGGTCCCTTCTTGTGCGCAAGGTTTGTGCAGGTCGTAAACTTTGTCGTGGAATTTCCTCATTCATAGCCTGTCAACGTAAACGGGATCGAAGGGTTACAAATCGCTTGAAATGCTTTCGAAATAGTGTATTTGTCAACGCAACAGAGTAGGACTGCAATGATTGGAGTCTTAGTTGTTCGGGATAAGATAAGATTCTCAGTCGAAAGGAATAGCGATTAACAAAAGTTATTTGAAGATTGTGCCTCTGGTGTTGGCTTGTGAGTTTCGCCCAATCCTTTCAAGTTAGATGTGGCAGAAGGTCACCTTGTCTGAATTCTTTTCTATCATCAAATGTCTCGGCATTCTTCACCATCACCCTGCCAAAACTAGACTGGACCCGAACCTTTCTCCTTTCTCACGAACAATTAATTTTCAATTGAATCATTTATCTTCAATGTGACATATTTCTTTCTTTATTTTTCTTACAGGTGGATAGCTTACGTGATTCTCCGAATCGTGCTGCAGCCCGCGCCAATGGGGCCTTAGCACCACGAGCCTCAGGAGAATCGACACCATCATCGTCGTCGGCCTCACCATCGCACTCGGAGAGCTCTGACTCAGTGAATTTAATAAAGAAGAAAGATAAGACTAACACTAGAAAAGACCATAGTATTAACAACACCTATAGTAGTAATAACAGTAGTGATAGACAATTTAGAAAGGACTCCCTAACCAATGACACATTATTGTTATGTGAAGAGTTAGATAGGGACGAAGAAGAAGAAAACGAAGACGAAGGTAATAATAACGACGACGACGAAGAAGAAGAAGAAGAAGAAATCGCCAACGAAGAAGATCACGAAAACGAACAAGACAAACTGGACGAGGAAAATTTGGACGAGTTTAGTTACGAGATAAATCCATCTCCCGGTAGTACCCATGCTGATTGTCAGCGAGGAGGAGGCGATGTTGAACAATGCTTAGTGAGCGATTATAATGATGATTTAAGTGCCTGTGTTACATCGTCCTCCTCCTCATTTAAAAAGAAACTCCTACAACAGCAACAGCAAAGGAACGCCGATCGTGTTCGTATTCAACAAACAGCCGCCTCAGCAACTATAGATTTAGTTGATAGCTCCTCGGCCAGAGATTATATAGCGGCATCATCACAGTATCATCATCATCACCACCATCATCATCATCATCCACACCATTCTTTGCATCATCGTCAGCACCACCAGAACAATTCATCATCGTCCTCCTCATCGACAACCGTGAAAAGTGAAGCGAACAGTTCACCGGACGAAACTAGTTTCTCGGTACCAACGTCACCGATTTCACTCTCCACACCGTTGTTGGACGCCAAGGAGACCGCCAATTCAGTGCCAACCAGTCCAGAACCGAGTGGCATCAACGAAGCTGCTGTCATTCGACGGCAACATCATCACAACGGTGTTGTACGCAAGTGTGACTCGGCTGGTTTTCGAACCAGCAAATCGGAAGATCACTTGCAACAGGTGCAGCGCGAAGGTATTGCCGCTGTTATACCGATCGATATTGATGAGGATGTAAATAGCTCTCTTAACACGCTGCTAGATACTAGACAGGATTCCGAAGACTCCCAGGTAATTCATTCAATGTTCCATCTGTCCCCTCTCTGCCTTCTACATCAGAAGTTGCACCCAATACACACACACTCACGAAACGTAAGAAAAACAGTTGCAACTTCTCATTTGACAGAGAGAATAATATTTATCGTTGTTTGTAAACATCACACGCCAACAACACTCCATCTCAACACTCGCGCATCTTAGCAGTAATTTGTTTTGTACAAAAAAATATATATAAATGTTTGCTTGTAGAAATTTTAAAGAGAAAATTTAATTTATTGCTCGCTCGATACGTTAGGTGGCAATCGTTCCTTTTTTTTTAAATTTATTTTTACTTTTGCACAAGAGAAATTTTAAGACACAGAGGTCTGTGTGGTTTTTATTTGTTTGCTTTCATTCATAATTTGTCGACAGATGGTCATGTATGTACGTCATCAGTTAGAGCGATAAAATACTCGTACCTTTTCCTATAATTACTGAGACGGCTTTTCTTTTAGTTTCTTCGAACGCAAATATTGTTATATTTGTGTTTTATTAGTTAAACCATACTGCATAGATATTTTTAAACGATTAATTCGTAACAAGGTAAGACAAGTCACACAAATATTTCTGTTGAATATTGCTTTGAAATATTCGTATGTTTGGACTAAGACTAGTTTATTGTGTTCATTTTTGGCTTATTACTGAATTATTTCTTTTCTTTTTATTACGAGTATAGTGTTCATTTTCAAATTTTTGCTAAAACTACAGAGATCTCGAGAGTTATCATAGTCACGTTGCGGCATATTTCACAATTGAGTTAGGGATGTTTATGGATACATTCCTTTCAAGAGGAAGACAACTACTATGTACTTTCTCATTCAATTTTCCTACAAAAAATACGTATTACTTCTCAAGCCAGCGAACCTTGGAGGGTCAAAGCCTGAATTAACGTCGCCTTCCATCTGGTGCTGATGTTCAAATAAGTCAGAGTAGTAAATAGTAGACGCCATCGTTGATTCCATCTCTAGACTTCTTTTTTTGCGGCCTGAATCCAAGCAGGGGTGCCTTGGGGGGAACATTCTTCCATTTCTTTCTCGTGTTCGCAACCCGAAACGATATTGCAAAGGGATTAAAATCCCATTTCCAGTTCGAGGTTCACAACGTGGAGGTAACAGTAGGAATTTGTAGACAGTGGTTGGTTTGGGAAAACCTGTAGACTTTTGTGTCCTCTTGAGTGCACAAATCTATCATTTGAACACTTAGTCAGTTGTTTAGCTTTCATATGAAACTTTCGGATGCGGTTTCCTCGCGAGGCTCTTTGTTATTCTTCAGCTCGGAGGTAGCATAGGCCCTATTTATTCGACGAAAAAATCTATTTCACCTGTGGTTTCAGTTTGTTGGTAATATTTATCTAGACGTATACATTTTCATCGGTCAAGTCGCCGCCGTCAGAGTTTAGGCATATTCGGGCTTATTCCACAGCATTTTCCATCATAACTTTTCTTAAAACTTGTTTCCATAAATTCTGTGTTGCATAGACTCGTGACTTAAAAAAGCCTATAATGGTCAAATCGAACGATCTTGTGGGCTACTATAAATCGACAAAACGAGAGATTAAGTGGCCAAGAAACGCCTGCTGCAGAATGTCCATTGTCACTCGTGTTGTGTGTGCAGTTGCACCGTCCTGCTGGAACCACCTATCCTTCAAACCCAATTCGTCGATTTGCGGCAGTAGGAAGTCATTGTTCATGGTCCTGTGACACTCAACAGGCATAGTTACTGTGTTGTCGAAGAAATATGGACCAATCAGCTTTCTTTCATAAATGCCGCACAAAAGAGTGACTTTGAGAGGATGTAATGGCTCTTCGTGCATTACACGAGGATTTGCAGTGTCCCAGGTTAGTTTGTAGGGGTGGCTGCACTTATGTACAGCCTCACTCGGATCTCAATCGATCCATTGTGTTCCCCGATGTGGGATACCTGATAATGGAACAAGGACTATTATAATTGATTGGCCTTCCTAAGCCAACTCGAGTTCCGAAAGACCCCAGAGCCTACACCCACATTCATTTTTGATCCATCTGAAAGGATATATGGTTGGGATTTTTGACCTTTCCTTCTGTCCAGCTCTCTCTCTCTCTCTGGTGGGAAATTTGAGTTCGAGGTTTAGACTGAATTCAGGGATTAGTGTTAAGTAGTCAGTTTTGGCACCAATGTTCGTCCACCTGGAGATTGCTTGGTTACGTATCAGATTGTTTTCGAGTTGTCTAATGTTGTGTCGTTTAGCCTTTACTGTTTCCCCCCTACAGATTTAAACAGTTGCAGGGAAGCAATACCTCCGTTACATGACATCCTTTTCTGTTTTCTTAAAATGTTTGTATATTTTTTTGTTTTGTATTATTTAAGTCTGCTAGTTTCTGTTTGAGCTTATAATTTAGAAAGCATTTCATTACAGAAGTTGCTATAGCCAACATTGTAGATGTAGCCTCTCCCAACTGTACATAAACTGAACCATGGGGAATACATTATGTATGTCTTGCTACTGTAAATAAAGATCAGCTCGAGTATGGCTTTAAAAATATAACTTTGTTTTTGTTAGTGTTTTTTCCTGAATGTCCATTATGTGTATGATTGTTAATACTAATTTAATTCTTTTATGCGTTTCGTTGTTTCCTTTTTTAATTTTTGTTCCTTTTTTTTGGTTTATTATGTGCGATGTTTCTTTCTTTGACAATCTTTTAGCCAACCCAAAAAAAGAAGGCTGACACGACACCCACTGTCCTCAGTCCTAGAGATATTATTTTGAAGAGGAGGAAAAAAGTAAGAAAATGGTTAAACATAATAATACTTTGTTTGAGGTCTGACTTGCGCAGCATGCAATGTACTAGAAATTTATTTTGAATAATTGTTAATAATATGATTCGCACTTTAAAATTAAAAAAAAAAAAAGAAAAAGTGTTAAGCATATTGGCTCTAAATGTAAATTCAAAAAAAACAAACACTCGATGAATAGGTTAACAGACAAAGAGTAATGAAGAGATACAGTCCTTCTTTAAATCATTTTTCAGCTGTCTATTCAAATTTAAACTATAATCTGTTCTATATCCCTTTAGGCATCGAATCGTGATCGTATTGTTTGGACGTATAACGCTCCCTTGCCACCCAATCAACAGCAGCATCATCATCACTCACAGCATTATGCAACAACGACATCACCAAATTCGCATTCTAGTTCAATAAGTTCATCACCTCAGCACACGGATAGTCCAGCATCGCCAACATCTGTTTCCAGTTCGGTTATGTCGTCATCTGGCTCGAAGGGAGCTATTGGTGGTATGGCCGGTGGTAGCAGTGGTATAGGGTGCAGCGCGGGTGTTATGGGCCAAACGAATCAAAATCTCGGCTTTTTACACTGTCCGGTGAATGGTGATCAAAGTGTTTCCGAGGCGATATCGAATATTTCCTCACCCGACTATCAAGACGATGATAATTTGTTGAGTTCACGTGATTTAATCGGCATGGTTCTGAGCGATCCAAGCGATTCGGATTCAACAATACTTGTTTCGGAAGCTGTTCAACGAAAGCGAGACCAACAGAAGCTACAGCAACAACAGCAACAGAATGAACATAAACTGGTAATACAAGTTCGTGGAATGGATAGTAATACAACATCACCACGATCAGCGTATTCCGAGTTAAAAGATTCCGAAGATGAGTTGGCAACCTTGACTGAAGAACCACCGACAATTGTTACAGCGAATAATAGCAATAGCAATGGTAATCAACATCAGCATCAGCAGCAGAACCAGCAGGATTCGAAAGAATCATCGCCACCTGTATCGGATGATGGCAGTGATGTTGAGTCATTGCATTCGTATCATTACTCACCGAAAGCTGTTGATATGCCATCGGCAATTCGATTGGCTAAAAGACTGTACTCATTGGATGGCTTTAAGAAGAGCGACGTATCTCGGCATTTGAGTAAAAAGTAAGTAGGAACTTGGGTTATGCTTTCTCATGAATCTTCATTTGATGACCTGCATTATTGGCTTAAATGCACAGTTGCCGATCCTCCTTTTGTTTGGTTTGATAACTCCTTTTATTCCTTCATATTCATGTTGCAGTATTTTTTTCAGCTGTAGACAATGTAGCGAGGTCATTCAGCAATGTCTGCTTCGAATTCTCGATAGTTAGTTCGTATCACTGCAACACGATTTGCATTCGGTGAAATTGTGCCTCATATTTGCAAAGTACACAGTCCTGATTGAAGCTCTAGAGAGTTGAATGTCTTAAGTGGTTCTATTGAGGGACCAGCTCCATTTAGCTGGTCGTACGCTACATTCACTTTTTAAGGAGGTTGTCTCATTAAGAGGTTGAGGTTGTAACATTCTGTTAAAAGAGCCTTTTTTCGAGTGATGTTGTAGGAAGCACACGGTCTACATTGGACAGGATGTACCTGAAGCAGAATCAGGCAAATCCCACGAATAGCTGGGAAGAGGAAGGTTGCCGATGACAAAGATCCGCATTATTGTCGGACTCAAAGCTCTACAGTTTCTTAAGACTGCGCTCGGTGTTTCCCCTACTTCGATGTAGAATCTGTAAGCACTATCGCTTTCAAGATCTCTCTTGATTGTCATGCACTGGCAGCCTGTTGGTAATCATAGCTAGTTTTGGTTTTTAGCCTCATGCAAACACTTGTTCTAGATTCAGAAAAGTGCCTTAGCTGTTTTAAATTCATCTTCTCTTCACTGGTCATCGCACAATATACTAGTCTGTGTCTCGAATAAATCATATGCTCCTAGCAGTTCAAAGTAAGATAGCAACTAAAGCATATCTTATTGATTTAATTCTTATAGCAATGACTTTAGCCGAGCCGTCGCTGACGAATACTTGAAGTATTTCACATTTGAGAAAAAGACTTTGGATCAAGCGCTACGGGAGTTCTTGCAACAATTCTCACTTTCTGGTGAAACACAGGAAAGAGAACGGGTTCTTGTTCATTTCTCGAAACGATATTTGGACTGTAATCTAGGAAGCTTTAATTCACAAGGTACACACTTCATCTTTTAGCCCTTCAAACACATAAATTCTAATTTTCCTTCTTTAAGATGCTGTTCACACTTTAACCTGTGCAATAATGCTGCTTAATACAGATCTTCATGGGGCTAACATAAGCCGCAAGATGACATGTGCTGAATTTGTTGATAATCTGGCTGAGTTAAACGATGGGGAGAATTTCCCAAAAGATGTACTAAAGTACTTGTATCAAGCGATTAAAAGTCAACCACTCGAGTGGGCACTGTAAGTAAGAAATGTTTTGTTTTAATAACCGATCTGATGGGTTTCTTTATTTCTTTTCAGTGACGATGAATCTCCTGATCAGCAGAAACAACGAAATGACAATAATATGGGAGCTGGTCAAATTGGACAAAATCCATTCCTAGATATTCCAGAATCATCAGCTGCGATCGAATATAAAAAAGGTTATGTGATGAGAAAATGCTGCTACGAATCGAATTATAAGAAAAGTAAGCATGGAGGTTCTTTTCTTATTGTATACTCGCATGAGAAATCTTTGTCCAGTCAGTCCGATAAGCCTTGTATGGCTCTTTGTCTTCCTCCTGCAGTGTAGTTGTAGAAAGATTAGACTTAGTATAGTCTCTTAATTGTCCTTGTGATGCAGGAGATGACATTTTTACTCACCGTACAGTGAGGTGATATGTTAGATTTAGTCCCACAACTGGAGTTTATAGCCAGTTAGTCCCATCGTACATCGTGAGCGTACTTCTGATCCCCCTGACATGTATTGTTTCAGCACTTCAATGATAGCATCCTTATGATTATTTAAATTGTTTTATTTCAGCGCCGTTTGGCAAGCGTTCCTGGAAGATGTTTTATTGCACTCTACGGGATTTAGTATTATATTTGCACAAGGACGAACATGGATTCCGAAAAAGTCAAGTAAGTAACTATCAAATCCTTATCCTCTTATTTAGTAATATTAATTGTTTCTAACCACTAGATGTCTGATAATTTACATAATGCAATCCGTATTCACCATGCGCTAGCAACCAAAGCCACAGATTACACTAAGAAACAGCACGTGTTTCGGCTACAAACAGCCGATCAAGCGGAATATCTCTTCCAAACGAGTGACTCAAAGGAACTACAATCCTGGGTGGAAACGATAAATTTTGTTTGTGCGTCATTTTCAGCACCACCATTAGAGGGTGGTGTAGGCAGTCAAAAACGTTTCCAACGGCCACTGTTGCCGAGCACACACACAAAGTTACTTATGGTGGGTTCAAGTTTAAGTTTTTTTGGTTAAAAAATGTGAGAGTTATTATTTGCTGTTTCTCTTCTTTTCTTTTTGTAGAAGGAACAGTTAACATCGCACGAGCAACAAGTGATACAATTGGAAAATGCCTTAGCCGAGCACAAAAAAGGTCCGATACCAAGTAAAGGACTTCCATTGCAAAACTACAAAGAGAAAGAGAACTACTTACAGTATGAGGTGAGTAGAGTATTTTCTTATTTGTGAATTGATATCTTCTCGGACTAAGATAGAAGACACTTATCCTGGAATATCAGAACTGGGCTCCGCGTGGGCTTCCTACCCGAAGAAGGCCAGAAAGCCACTCCGATCTCAAATATCTTTTGCGCCAAACAGTTCTTCTAAAACTGAAGAATAATGTGCTCCTGAGCAAGATCGGGGAATCCCAGGATCATGCCTGCGGATGAATAGTTGACTAAGGCAGGCGAAATTAAACCTCTGCCAAAGTTTCCTTGATTTCTTCTTGAGTGAATGTTCACAAAATGCGCTGAGTAGTCCCTTTATCTTCCAAACAAAATACGCACATGCCCGAGAGACCCAGCTTGTTAAGATAATAGTTGAGTAAGTAGCTAAGCATAGTTACAGTTCAGAGTGAACTTGGGACTCTAGCCACTCCAGTTAGCCCGATCCTTAGCTGACTACCTCCAGTTACGCACTTGAAGTTGGTTCTACTTAAGGCGATGTCTTTCTCAACTGAGTTGTTTGTAGATGTTAGATTCGAATACTCTACGGGCCGTGGCGTGAGTGTCCATTCGCTGCACAGACGGATGCCAAAACTAAACATGGCTCTACATAGCTCGTCTCTATAAATGCGGTCAGAGGCATGTTAAAGATAAAATCCATAAAGGAATAGTTTGCAGTGATCGTTAACAATAAATTCGTTCTTCAACGAGGCTTGCTGTCTTGTTGTTGCTTCGTAACATGTTCCACCTGGAGTACCGAACTCTTAGCTTGTTCTTCTAGGACGAAGAGTTGGACAAACCGATTCTTATATGCTTAAGCTCCGAATATATCCAAGTACGCCGCATAAGGTGTTCACCATGTAGTTGGGCCTAACTGAAACTGTCTGTAGACGCCACTGTTAATTCCATGCAAAGAATTCCTTGCTGTCTTAGTGGAAACACTCGTCTCCTCTTTTGTTAGCTGCCCCCATCAATTTACCAAAGGGGTTGGAACCCTATCTTCAGTTGAAGAAATAGGTTCACCTTGTGGATGTGAGAGTAGGAGTTGATAGACAGCGATTAGTTTGGGAAATGCACGTGTCTACACTTCGAACGCTCACGATTATTAATTATTTAAATATTTTTCCTTCTTTCCAGCTTCGCCGCTACAAAACCTACGTGTCAATCTTAAATGCTAAAATCCTTGCGGATCAGCAAATGGAGTTACAAAATAATTGCCTAATGAATCCCGATGATCCGGATGGCATCTATGCCGGTAGTGGTGGTCGAACTCTAATAACAGGAATCGGAAATACAACACAACCCACAAATAGTATTATTCTGCAACAAGCTGCTGGGCAACAACAACCACAGCAACCGCAACCGCAACAAACAACAGCTAACAGGTATAGTTATCGTGCTGCCATCTATCGTTCTGATGCACAGCAAGATCTTGGCTGACGGGTAATGGGAGTTTTCTCAGCTTGTGTGGTGTAAATTTTGTTTTGTATTATTTCTTCGGGGGAACACTGTATACTACTTTTTGTTGTTTTCTATTTTGTGTTATATCCTTTATTTGTTGAATTCATTTTTTCTCTCTCTCTATCTCTCCATCCACTTTTGTTATATATTTTCATTTTGTTGTTGATTTATTATTATTTTAAACCTTTTGCAATTTATATCAAACTATTTTATGCTTTAAAAAAACAAAAAAAAAATAATAATAACTTTTTATTTATTTAATCAAACGCTGCAATTTCGTCGCTTATCATTGCAAAAATAAATAAAATCAAATATTATACATTCTTATGTACAATAGTGATTGCTTATTCTTCATTTAAACTGTATAAATTGAGCACACACCCAAATCGAAAACATTGTGGAAAAAGTCTTATTCGACTTTTCTCTCAGTGAAAGAACAAAAATAAGTTGAAAGTAAAAAAAAAAAAATGTAAAATATAATTTTTTAAATTGTTTACATGCATATAGACTATTTATTATTCGTATAACGAATAGAAAACACATAACAAAACAAAAACAGAGTACTACTTACTACTAAGTTTCTAAAAAAACGTAGAAAATATAAATGGTGAAGGGTCTTTTAAAGTCTAAACACAAACAAACAAAATCATTTGTTCAAGACATTCGTATAAAAAAAAAATATTTATATTATATTTGGAAAGTAATAAATAAAGCAATTGACTCTGCAAAATATTGTTGTAAATATCTACATCTCTCTTTTTGTATCGCATGCGATCTCATTGTACAAATAAGTTGCGTTTCATCTTCTTGTTTCATTGTATAAACGGCTATAAGTTCAACTTTTATTCGGATAAATTAAATACAAATTCCTCTGAATCTGTAGACCCCACAAAATCTGTGAAGACTCTCAGAAAAGAATTGTGTGCAAAGACACAGTAGATACAGTAGAGAACATACTCGTAGTATATAACAACAGTTAGTGTTGTCAAATAAAGATATTTTTCATATAATTTTGGTGCAAAGGGTTTGTAGTTTCTTTTGTATTTTTATTACTTATTGTAGATGTATACATGTACTCGTATGTTGTTGTAAATTCAATTAAATATTAAAATTTACTTACATATTGGTGAGGGGCCTTAACCAACAGACCTTACTTGACCGTTTTGTGCACCAAATAACTTTTAAACTTTGTGCGCCATCTGAAGCGTGATCTTCATGTGCTGCATTGATGTTGGTTGGGTTGATAATTCTGTAATTATGAGCACTGGAGTGTTAAATTGATACCACGACCTTAAGTGACCTATTATTTTCTTCGTTCTCATCAGTTTGTAGGCCCTCGATGCGCTTCCATTGAGTGCAATCTTTTACGATGAGTTTCATATTATCCCAAGTTTTACCTAATTTTAGCTTTTTTTTTAGGGTTTTCTGCTTCCTTAAAAGTTCAATTCGTTCTTCGCCTTAAGGAATCCCAGATGCATTGGCGAAAGCTGTACGGTAGTCTGCGAAAAACATTTTCAGAGCCGTACGCGATTAATTTGATTGATCGACTAGTATCCTTAAGGTGTCGATTTGAAAGAGAACGGGCTACACTATCGGATAGCAGTATCTTGCTGCCCCTTTATTCTGTTAAGCAGGACTTTTGTAAGCATTTCAACGGAAAAAAGAGCAGCATAATGCTTTTGTAGTACCAACACTCTGAAAGGTCTGCATTTTATAGGTATTTTGACAAGCGTACCCTGTAGCCAACCCTTTTACAGATGTTATTGTTTCCATTTAGATTGTCGCAGATTTCAGTGGTAATCTGACTGATTACAGTGGATTCGTTGTGAAGAGCTTTGGCTTTTTCGTCAAGCAATGAAAACTGAGATTGACTGAGAATCTATTGGCGCGGCTTTCGGCAGATTTTGGTGTTGACGTCTGCTACGAGGTGTTCTGTCCATGGTTGTAGTTAGAAATTCCCCTGTTTATTCCTTATTTCTCGCATCTGTAAGAAGTTATGTCGTGTAGTTCCCTGTGATCTTTAGTTTTTGCGGCTCCTGCTTCTCTTGTCGTACATTTTCCTTTTGTCCCTTCTACACGATCACTTCACTTAAATTTTCCTTTTTTTTCTTTCTTTCTAATTGTTATTTTAGAGTGAATTTTGGTTTATTAGAAGATTAACCAGGCTTTCAGATTCATCCTGATATAATAGAGTAAGAAAATATCCAATAGTTCGATGATTTTGACACTGGAAATGGTTTGTCTATCGTGCGTTGTCTGATAGTTACAGATAAAATGCGCTAGTGTTTTCTTCTCGTCTAATGGGCCAATGACACGAACTGAACGCTATGTCTTGTTTATTAATTCGATTTCCCTTGGCAAGTTGAAGGTGGACCAAATCTTCTATGCTGCCCTCTGATAAGAAACACTGAAATTCCGTTCGCAACTACTCCCAGCGGAGCTATTTCTCATTAGTTCGCCAGCATTTTCATTGCCTGCAATGTTGGGTAATAACTTGGGCGAAGAATAGAGTTTCCGAATTGCTAGTACCTCCGTCTTAAACATCACAAGATTCTGTCTTCGTCTCTAAAAATCTTGTGTCCCTCTCGGAAATCTCTTTTAAGCCTACTCCTTTTTTTGTTTTTGCTTAAAGGCTTCGTGAACAGCTTCCATCTTGCTTTTAAACGACTCGGCCAAGGGTTTCATTGTGTTCGACTTGTGAAAGCCATTAAAGGCAATATAGCTTCAATTTAAATTTCAAATTGTTGGCAACGTTGCCATTGGTCCTTTCGATGCTGGTGGTGCTGAGTTCGTTTGGAGATTAAAAGACACACGTTTGGCGAAGGTAAAGACAACGCTGGTTGGTCCATATTCGAACGAGAAACAGTGTAAGAAATGGTGCATAACTTTTAGGGAACTTTTAAGGAAAGGCCCCTCCAACCTAACCTTGAACTCCAAATATGTTAAAGTAATTCTGGTAGCCATTGCTACTGTAGGGGGTAATTGGTTGCGCCTATCTATTTCACTACGACCAATTGACCTTGGATCTCACTTTTGCAAAATCTAGTTTTGCTATCGCATAGCTCTAGGTCTCATCATAAGAAGCGAAAAGTGCTGCAAAACGACAACTCCAGAAGACTGGTACATGTTCAGCTATTGGATATTACCTGGATGTACTGCCTGATACAGAAGGTTTCATCTTAAGTGATACGCTGAAGTAGAATTGAAATCGGTTGGTTGTTGACTAAATGGTAAGAGAGGCTTTTAGGCTACAAACTCGGTTCAGGCTTAAGTGATTCAACGTGAAAGAAAAGTAGGATATCCAACGACTTGAAGAAGTGCTTGAAAGCATCACTTACTCACTTGTAAAACACGTTCATTGTCGATCATTTTATTAACGCAATCCTAGGTTTTGTTTCTAACATTTTGTTGATGTGACAAAAAAAAAAAGTAAAAAATTGTAAAAAAAAAACCATTCTTGTACTTTAAAGTTATGTGTATTTTGTAATATTGAATTGGTATCACCTACAAAACAAACAAAAAAAAAATTCTAAATTTTCCAGATGGTTATGCGGATGTTGTGAGGAAAACAACTGATGCTTATATAAGTTCTTAAGAACCTAGGACATTACTTGCATTTGCTAAACCAATAACTATTTTGCACTTTGTGCAAATTCGAACGAAATTCCCAAAAGGTAAAAGTTTTTGCGAAAAGTTTATTTTTGCTTAGGCTTTCATTTCCGTTGCATCATCATACTCGTTACACACAAAATCTAAAAAAAAAAGAGTAAATTGTTTTGTTATTAACAATGCAACATTATTTGTGAAAATCTCTCATTAATTTCATTCAAGTGTATAGATAAAAAATGTACCAGAGTGTTTATTTTGTATGGGTTTGGCTTAAGCTACATTGGCGGACGTATGCTTATGATCACGTTTTTTTTTTTTTCTTTTTATGAGTTGCACAGGATTTTATTTTTCTTCTCTTTTGATTTGCATTTTAAAGTTTTTTTTTGCAATTGATAACACATTTACAATTATAAGACGTAGTATGTATAAACAAGTTGACAATTCATCGCAATTATGATGGTAGACTCATCCGCTTCGATTTTTTAAGGACGCGTTGAACTCTTAGGTACCGATAAAGTCCAGTTTCAGTTTGTATGTACAGAAAAATAACTCTTCGCTGTTGATGGAGAGCCTAGGTTCTGAAATTGAAGCCAGCAGCCAATTGTTTGGCCTTAATATGAGATCGCCGGATATTGTTTCTATCACGAGATTTAATCATTATTGTCTTCTTCTTAGGTTAGGTTTGGTTGAAGAGAATCTCTCGGTTCTCACTCGGATCTCTATGGATCCATTGTGTTCCTCTAACGTGGAATGTCCAGTCTGAAAAGATAAAAAGTTAGTGAGCTCAGCCTCAAAATCGGGCCAGTAAC
This sequence comes from Criorhina ranunculi, assembly GCA_951813785.1. Lineage (NCBI taxonomy): Eukaryota > Metazoa > Arthropoda > Insecta > Diptera > Syrphidae > Criorhina > Criorhina ranunculi. Next base: position 34,332,069 of record OX638381.1, on the reverse strand, counting down.
TTGGCTTAGGTTTTCTTGAGAACTCTTACCGTGAGTGTGGATCGATTTTACAACTACGACTGTGAGCTCCATCTGGGACCTTCTTGAGATCTTGTTGCCTACATTTGTTAGGTATAAAATAGAAATCAAATCAAATTGATTAAAAATATATAACCCTGTTCCGGTTTTGTTTACATCCCCACAAAGCATTTATAAAAAAGTTTTATTTTTTTTTTGAGTATGTACACGCTTTTATTTAAATGTCCAAAGAAAACCCATTCCCAAAAGAATACCTCTTGTGTTCAGCTAAACAAAAAAAAAACCCTAAAAAGTAATAAAATACAAAGTATTCTACCAGAACCCCTTTGACCAGAATCACTCAACTCTATTCTAGATACATCATCTTCCAAATTCTACAAAATTCCCAAAACGACCCCGAAAACACTACAAATATCATATCTGGAAATCGAATTGAAATATTGCCAAAATAAAGATCAGCGCGTACTCATAATGATTAATATTTAGAAAATAAGTAAAACAAACAAAAATCATGTTGAAAAAAAAAATAATAATATAGAATAGTTATATATAACGAAAAACCACGCTATAATCAATCCGTTTATACCACACTACCAAGTAAATATAAAAAATAATATAACTTAAGCAATTCAAAATTGGATTTGGTAAGTCTTTTGTTTGTTGTTTCATTTTTTGGTTTCATGCCACAAACAAACAAGAGTAGACAACTCTATCTTTTATTTAAAAAATAAAAACAAAAACATTTTTAATATAGCTAGGGCTGTGAAAAGAGAACATAATTACTAATATAAGCGTTTTATGTTAAGAGACTATTCAAGAGAATACACCTATTATTATATATATTATGCAATACTCACTGCATACGAAATGAATTTTTCAACAAAAAATATAATAAAATCCACAAAATATTAAAAAAAAAAAAGAAAAACATTTAAGTTAACTTATATTTAAATTAAATAATTATTAACAAACAAACAAAACAAATTTAAAAAAATGCAATGAATACACATTTTTGAATCGTCGAGTCAAAGAAGGTGTTAGAATTAACAAATAAAATGATTTAGTTAGTCTAGAAATATATATTAAAAAAAATAAAAAATGAAATAAAACTTTCATTAAAAAACAGAAAAAAAAAGAAGAATATTCGTATATTTCTATGTTTTCCAAATAAAATAACAAAAAAAAAGTCGTTCTAATTTAAGTTAAAAATGAAAAAAAAAAAAAATCTAACAATAGATTCATGAGAAAATGAAAACCGCAACAGAAAGTATAATATATAAACATAAATAAAAAAGAAAAAGAAAATAACAGTTGAAAACTTGAAAAAAGAAGAAGAAAATAAAACGTTGACATTGCATTTATTGTAAAATTTACATTAAATATATTGAACTTAAATATATATACACATTACGAACAGTTGGCATTAAAAACAAATATTTCGTGTGTCTGGTCTGTCATTTAAGTGTAATACTGGTGTCGATATAGAAATGTTTCCCACGGGACTCACTTGGACTCAGAGTCCAATAATTCTATCTGTGGAAATATTTAAAGTTATAAATGAACGTTTGTAGAGGATATGGGAAGGTAGACACCGAGGACATATTCCACCTTCTATGCGAATGTGCAAGTCTTTTATTTTTCTTGCCTAGGGGGTGGTGGAGAAACGCTAATGCGCACGAGAAACAGTCCCGCTCTATTTCAAGTAGTGTGAGACTTTTTCCTAATTAACGAAAATACCACCTTTAACCCCTTTTCACTTTGACACCATCCACTCCGGGATCGCATTTGACATTACTTTACAGTGGTGTAGTTTTCTTTCCTCACTGGGGATCGGTTTTTTCATTTTTTTTTTTTCTTGTTGCGGGTTGTCTCTTGTCCGTGAGACTCTTGTCGTGAGGGTATGTTTGGTCTTCCTCTCTGTTTTTTATTTTCAGTATCTTTTCTATGTAGGCGCATACTCAATTCCAAATTTGATCGCTCGTTGACATTTTTGCCAACTACTGGTTCCAGTGCAGTAAAGAACGTGTGGTTTGTGTCGTCCACTCGAGAGTCCCCGTACTGGCAAGCTGGACTACTTATTTTGTCTATCTTGTGGCGGTACGCGTTGAAGTACCCATGTCACGGGTGAAACTGGGTGACGTAATAGTTTACCTAACCGTGTTTTCGTCCCTCCCATTCAGCAACGTTTAGGATCAGCCTCGTGAACCATCGCCCTCTGTTTTCTGAGCTCCATCTCTCTTGCCACTGCTGCTTTGTAAGCTCTTTTGCCCTTTCCATTTGGGATTAGCTCTCTTGCCAAGTGCTGTTTTTTAATCTCTTTTGTCTCTTCTCTTTCCGCCTCCACTTCAATTTTCATCTTTTTGTCGCAGACGTATTTTCTCCTCTTAATTTTTGTTCCCGCAACTGTGGCAATGTGGGATACTTAGTTTGGCCGCATGGTCTCCAATTGGCCAATGCCCCGTGATTATCGCCGTGATTCTGACGATATCTGACCAGGTTCTGTTTAGTAGGTCTTTAGTTCTACTCTTATCGTAGTTCGGCCATATCTTCTTTGATTTGGCGCAGTTGGTTAACCCCCTCCATAGGAGGTTGGCCTTCTGCAGGAACTGTGAGTAGATTTGTCCTTTAACCGCTCCTTGCAAGTGCTACATCCTATTCTCTTAGACATTTTTGCCAAAGAAATAGCTGCTAGACTACTGCCTCTGCGCAATGATATACTTGGGTATCAAACTGATCACTCTTCTATTCACAAGAGTATCCTGGGGTCGAGTTACGGCATCAGTGATCGAGTAACTCGTCACGTAAAAATGAGCATTATTACTAATAAACGATCATTCCGACGTTATAATGTTCGTTTTTACGTGACGAGTTACTCGATCACTGATGCCGTAATTCGACCCCTGTTTTTGGAGGCTGCTATCGAAATCGTTTTTACTGCGCATGCTTTAGATTTTCAACTTTTTCTAGCTCTGTCTTCTGCAATTTCTACTGCAGATCCACAGAGGTCTGGCCTTCCTATTCATTTCATATGTTTCAAGAGATTTTTCGTACCAATTCATTGAGAGTTGGGCTCAAGACTCGGTTGGCCATTCTTCTAAAGTGCAGGTAAGTACTAGAATATTTCTATCTATCTAAATGTGCTGAAGATCCAGGTATCTAAAGGTAAGTCTTAAGTCTTGTACTACAGGCGGTAAATTCATTCAAGTTTTAATCATTTTTTTAAACATACATGTATACATAGTTTTGTATAAAAACAATTATGCTTAACATTTCGGGCTATTTGGTTTGTTTGTGTTCGTGTTTTATTTTTATTTCTTTATAAATTTCTAATTTTGTCCAAATTTTAATAGAATAAATGTTTATTTCTTCCCCAGAAAAAAAGATAAAAAGTAGGATACTGCCAGCCCAGCCCCCATGTGTTGGATTAAATTGATTGATTGCCTTCGCTTTTGCTTTTTTGTTTGGTAAAGTTTTAAAATTAAATTTCCCTATCAACACATGTTAATGTTGTTTTCTTATTATTTTCCAGGACACAACGATAAAAAAAATTCACAAAACAAAAGTCCAACAGACATTTCGTTTCAAGATTATGTTTTATTTTCGAAACATTATAACGATACGCTCTTTCTCTCTTTACACACACAATTCAGTCGTCAGCTGTTTAAATATTGAAATGTCGAATAATTCATTTAATTTTTACACTTATGTTGTGATGTTTGTTTAGTTATGTATGCTTTCTTGTTGTTGATCAATATTCAGTGAACATTTTTTGTTTTTATTGAATGTGTTTAAATGTTTAGAGAGAAACTCAAATTCTTTTACGAAACGCGATAAAAAAAAATTAATCTCACAAGTCTAAACGCTTTAATTTGCTATCTATCTTCCCCCTCCTAATGTTTCCAATCGAAATGAATATTTTTTATTTTATTTATATAATTTCCCAATATACTTTCGTATATCGCTACAAAAATAATAATAATTATAATTAATTAGTTAGATTCTTTTTTTTAATGTTATTTATTCTTAATTAGTTATACTATATAATATATATAAATATATATACATACATTTACATGTGAACATTAACAAAAAAAAAATACAATATATTTTTTATTATAGTAGAAAACGTAAGTTATTATTATATAAACTAAATTTATATATTGAACAAACAAAAAATATTAGTAGTATTTAATACCTACAAACACTCTGTATGAAAAAATATACATATATAAATATATATTTAATATTATAAACGTTAGTGGTAACAGTAATGAAACAATCATTAAAATTCGAATTCGATTTTCTTTTTTTCCGTAAATAAAATAGAAAAGTCAAACTTATGTAAACAATTAAGGGTTCCAGTTCAATTGATTACATCTTCTAAGAGAACGATTTCCGCATTCCCAAATTGTTGCTTAGTTTGTGGTATAACTTGTCTATTTCAATCTATCAATCGAAAATAGACATCTTTGGTATCCATTGTGGGTGCCGGGGTATAGAGATATTTCAGGTAACTGAAAGGCAGAAGAACTCGCCAGATATGGAACAACTATACTCATGCTTTCCGAAAAAGGCACCGTGGGTATACCAATCGCTACATGTAAACTCAAATTCAAGTTGGATTCTATCAAAAGAACAAATTCTAGGTGGACAAGTGGTTTACAGCAAATTTGGCCACGACTGGATTTAAATCGCTCTAAAAATGTACATTCTCTCAACAGATCGCATATCAGATCTGTAATGGATGTTGTTGGGTATGCAATGTGTATAACCCCTTATCCATTCAACGTATTCATTTCCACTAATCTATTACTTTTGTTTCTTTTTCCTTGTCATTCCTTCTTCCGCCTTTTTCCCTATTTACTTACTTATTACTGTTACATTGGAGTTCTAACAATAAAGTCATCTAAAGTCATCTGGTCTTTTTATACGCGCAACTCAACAGATGTCATCACGGAACACTGTCAAATAGGCAAGCATGCATCAAGGCTTGGCGTACATTTAAACGATTTTTGTAGAAGCTGCATTGACGAAGAGAAGGTGGAAACTATTCGCCACCTTCTTTGTAGCTACTCAGCGACGGACGATCTGATAAATACAGATGTGAGAAACCTCCTTACTCCAATTGGTTCAACAAGTAGGTAAGGAGATCTTTCCAGATTCATGTGGTATCATTGTGGACCTATCATTGGTCTAAGTGTGCTGGCAACAACTAGCAGCCACTTCAACCTAATCTAACTTAATCTTGGTAGAGCCCTAACGCTATTGAACTCAATAATGAACCTGATACATCGCGGGAAAACCACAACAAAAGACTTTGAAGTGTTTTAACAATTCTAAATCAATTCTTGTGAACAACTTCGGCATGTTGTCGTTCATTAACATATCTGGTATTCAAAGCCCTGCAATCGAGAACTAGACTAGATTTAACCGCAGAGTTCAAAGCACCCACCAACCTTTACGGAGATAGAAAAAGACTCATCGGCAACACTGCAACCACTTAAATATCAACTGCGCAAATCATCCATCATAATATACTAGCTTTACTGATCATAACACTTCAACTCGTAGAACACAACCTAATCAGCTCAGCTACTAGCGCTCGAAATCTTTAAATCATTTCTTATGCCTTCTTGCTTCTGGAGCACTAGACTTACGAAAGAATTACAACAACTCTGTCAAGAATAACGTAAAATAAAATGTTCATACAAATTGGAAGCCGCTCTCTTTTCATTTCTGAAGGTTCAACGTTTGTCTTAATTTTCTTTATGTTAAACATTAACCGCATAACGGTACAAGTGAAAACATTTTGTAAGACGTCATCGAGCAGAGCAACCCCAAAAGCGCACGACTGCATCTAAATTATTTACTCTTTCATCAACACTTATCCCCTGGAGAACACAAAAATATATGAAGTCAAAAGCTGAGAGAATTCTGTCGTAATTTTTTTCATGTTTTGACATGTCAATGCCTAATAGTACATGTAACAAAGTTTTGGAGAACGCCATCTTGTAGAGCAGCCTTGGCAGCACATGACTGCATCCCAATTTTTCCGCTTCCGGCAATCCTTACCACCTTTAAAGAGAAAACGAACAAATTTGACGCCAAAAATCCGCCCGGGATACCTACTAAAATTTCTGGGCGACTAGTACTTCAGACAAATTTTTGTATGAAAAGTGAAAAATCAACCGAAACTGAAACTCTATGTACGTCCGTGGGATGGGATGGAATTTTTTGGAGCTCGATATGTTTACTTCTAGGGTATGTACAGATCTGAAATAAACGTCAAATAAAAGGGCAGAGCACCTAGTTTATGGGAAAAATATAAGACTGCCATTTTAAAACTTAATGGGTTTTTATTTATCATTTAAGGACTGACAGGGTACAATCTTTGGTAATTACAAGAAGAAATTCTGCGATGTTTTTGCAGTTAATTTGGAGAATGTAGCTAAAACTTTGCGATGAAAGAGTTGGCCAAGCTGGTAGCTTGATGAGAAGACTTAGTTGAGTGCTGATCAGCGGTACAGCGCTTTTGTTGCTTGTGAAAGAAGGCATCGTGTGTTTTGTGCTAATATTCGATGCGTTTGTGGTAAACTGTTGGAAGTTGCTTGAGTAGTGAGTGCTAGATGGGCACAACATTATGGAGCGACGTTTTTAGAAGACAAGCTTATGAATTTGAAGGTCTATCCAAGCTTGTCATGAACAGGGTGTGAAAGTTCCGTGTTCTGTGATATTTTTGGAGTTGACATGGAGAACTCGAAGTCGGACAAAAGTGTGTTAACCAAGCTGGTAGCATGATGAGAAATATTCGAATGGTGAAGGGTGTTGCCAACTGTTTGTTTTGTTGATCATAAAAGAAGTGCATTGATTTGAACTGTTTTTAGGAGCCAGCTTACCTCAAAGCTGTGCTTTAAGAACGCCTCTGTTTGACAATGGTCAATGCTTGAATAGGGACTCTTGATGAAAGCTCATATTTTTAAAGTTTAATCTACACTCCTCATGAGCAGAATGTGAAAGGTGTTTGTTCTGTAGAGTTTCTGAAATTGATTTGAAGAACTGGAAGCTGGAGCTTTGAGAACATTTTTTTAGTGAAGTTAGTAGCATAAGGAGAAGACTTATTTGAATGGCGATGGGTGGAACGCAGTTGTTAACCGCTGACGTTGTTGATAATGAAAGTATGTATCGCGTGTTTGTACTAATTCTATTCAGCACTGGTATCAAGCCCTTGTCGTACACCATGCTTGAAGTGTACCTCAGTTGGACAGTGGTTGTGCTATGCTAGAGGACAGCATCATGATAAAGCGTACTTTTCTTATTTGGCGAACTTGTAGTCTTAACTTTGTCATTAACGTGTCAGCCAAGTTGAAGTGATACACTGCCTTCAACCATCGACAAAGCTGATAAGCACCATGAGTTTGGGTTAATTGATACCACATAACTGCTGCTTGTCTGGCTTAACTGCTAAGTTGACGTCGGGAAGTTGTTTTTTTTTGTTTGGCCATGTTGATGTTCCAAAATTGGTAATACTGAACTGTTACACCATAAAGAAAATTGGCAACAGAAACGGTGAGCATTTCAACCATAATAGCAGTCTTGATGGTGCTTCGGTGTACTTTCGATGGAGGATGGTCGTTGCATCAAAGTCGGTAACGACTTCACCAATATTTAAGACGACAGTATGGTATGTGATTACTTTAAAATCATGCTTTTATCTCGCAGAGGGATGGAGCACAAGCCCAATATGTCGCATATCAAAGAAGATGTGACGACAACACAGTAAAAGGAGAACAAAAGAAATACTTACGCTAAACAGATCGTGCTTAGCACTTATGATCAGTAGCTTTACAGGCCACAACCTACTGGCGGCTGTCTGTCTAAAAAGAATGCGACTAAGTACGACTTCTGCAGAAGCTGTAGCGACATTCATATGCAAACTCATCCATTTTACTTCCACACAGGAACGCGCAAGTAAAAATGACCCTAGTTACCTTGAAGGGTCCATCTGGAATGTAAGTATCATTATGTGGTCGTCATGGCTTATTGGTGAGTGCATTATACGAACTGACATAGCTACGAGCCTCAGCAAAGCTCCATCTCTCGGTGGGCAGATAATGTGTTACAAAAAAAAGCTTCTCAATCTATCGTTCGGAGTCAAAAGTAGGTCTCTTCCATGCGAAATATATAACATTAAGCCCAGGCAGTTACTGACAACAAAAACAAATAAAAGAACCACAGCGACAAGACAAGAGGAGAAGCTGCCAGAACACTAGGTTCCCAGTGATTCCCTTTGTTCTGGCAGATGAATGAAGAGAAATGAGCTTGAGCAATAACGGCTGAGATCATCTCTGTTGTACATGTATGTGTTTAAATTTCAGCAAGCTGAGCAGCATAAGAGTTTTAAAAAGTTTGTAAAGATAGACTAGCACAAGAAAAATAAAAAGATCCACCAAAGAACCAAAGACAGCTCTCTCAGCTCGAAGAAGAGTATACTTAAGAGCCAGCTTCTTTCACAACCTAAGTGATCTGACTGACATAAGCTTAGGTAGCTACCAGCGCTTCATAACAAGCTCTGGCTGGTTCTGCGGGTAGTATTTCCGGTCTAAGTGAGGTTGCAACCTGCGGCCTGCCACTTCTACCTAACCTAACCTAACCAAAAACGAATTACAATACAAATGAAAGGACAGTTAACAGAGATCACCTAGCAATAAGAGTGGCTGTGACGAAGACTTTTTCCACTCCAATCCCAGAAGATCGTTTTTTGAGGAGCGACCCTCCTGAGTGTAGAGCTATGTACATAAGTATACTATGTATGTTGGTAATTTTGATTAATTAATTGGTTTTCCAATTCCATTTACATTTATCATAACATATAGCCGGCTATAATTTGAATGTAAGTTGGATGCCATCAATCAGTATTGACAAATGACATCCACGTCAGTCTACAGGGTCTTATGTTGTGTAGTACCGATCACTCAACCACAAGAAGATAGCTTAACACTTCACATACTATCTTCGTTAAACCTTAGCCTCTACTTCACTTTACTGCAATTTTATTGTTTCATTTATATTTTTGTTCGAAAATAATTAAAGGATTTTGATTTGATTAATGGATCAAGAATGTACCCGTATTTGTGTATTTACATTTCTAGTTTATTGTTATCAGTCTTTATTTTCGATACACTATCTCTCAACACGCTTGCGATACGACTTGCGAAGTACGAAACAACTGAAAAAAAAATGAGATAAGAAGAGGTAGACTAAACAAGTGCTGTATACTTTCAGCTAGTTGTGCACATTATTTGGAACTGGTAAGTTCTTCATAATCTTGTGGCTAGGGTTGGAATCGTTGTTTAAGGTTTTCCCGCGGGACTGTGATAGAAAACACCAACTTGATCTGTCCATTAGTGTGTTTTTTGTTTTGTTTTTGAAAGCATTCAAAGTTGAATTCGTGCTTATCTTATTTAGGAGGGTAAGCTCTTGAGGATTCATTACAATAATTCTTTACAATAAGTAGAAATCTAAACGTGAACGCACGTACACCAAATTATGACACCCGATCAGTACATCAAATCCATGATAAGATCTTGAAGGACAGTGTGACGATAATTCGTATCACGTATTAGAAATACTCTTGTTAAACAAATGGGTAAACAGACGAATAAACTCAAAAAGTGAAATTTTGTTTTTTACTAAGAGAATGGGCACTCCCTCCAGGCGAACCCCAGGCAATAAGACGAAAGAAACAAAATGCTTATGCATTTTTTTGCACTCCATACTGAATTGTAGAAGTAGTAACCCTCTACGCGTGCAAAAAAGTGTTCGCAAACGAATTATGTTTCAAGAAGAAGATTGAAGGTACACTGAACGTACTTTGGGACAATAAGACCCATTTTAACCTACCACTAGACGGTCTGGTAAAAGAAAGGAAAAGGAGAAACATGAAACAAGCATTCACGATTGTAGAATCTTTAAGATCGCTTCCCGTTGCAGCTCTAGAAATTGAACTTCTTCAGGGTGGACCTGAGCCTCAAGCAACAATCGTCTCCAGCCAACTCAAATTGGTTGAGGTGCCTTTCTACTTGCGTACGCCACCTGAGTCGCAACCTTCCTTTACTGCATCGTTCCTCCGGGGTATACTCGAAGATTCTTCGGGTCGGAGCATACGTGTCCCAGCCATCTTGGTCATTGTATTTGAACCCTTCTGACTTTCTTTAGGTCGATGTCGCTGTACAGCTCAACTGCTGAAACTTTTACTACACATCGATTGTGTTTATTTTACCTCCAAGTGATAGCTACCGGATACTGGTCGATCTCCACCCGGACTCGACTTGCTAAACTTATTAGTGAAACAGCAGACAAAAATGACAGCAGTATAAACGAGACAGCGTGGTGGCCGTGGCTTAGTGGTTAGTGCGTTGGACTGCTAAGCGAGAGACACAAGTTCGATTCTCAAAAACCACCAAAAGTTTTTTCGCGGCACCACCTCTTCGCAGGCATGACAAACCTTCTCAATTCGCCGTTCGGAGTCGGCATTAAAACTGTAGGTCCCTTCCATTCGTGCGAAGAATATAATACGCACAACATGAATGGGTTGTGAGAAGCTAGGCCTTGGCTCTCTATGAGCTGTCGTGCCAAATATAAATATACATAAACGAAACAGCGGATAAATTCCCCAGATGGAATCAAAAATGTCGTTACAGAGACAGCAACTTATCTAGACTACCCCAACATATGCGGAGATCAGGGTCTTGGAAAAGAGATGGTGTCAGATTAGCCCTAAATGGACCAACGGAAATGCTCACATCCCCAGGTTACTGGCATTGGTCTAACTAACCTTACATCCTAGAGGTTTCTACGGGCTCTTCAGGTTAGGGGTTGTTCCATTTGTTTCGTCAAACCCAAGTAGTCACGTTTTTTTTTTAAGGGCGCATCTTTGTCAAATCTACACTTGGAATTGATGTTGACTCCGAAGTAGATGAACTCGTTTCCTCCATAGCGTCACAGTTGGAACTCTAGACGATGAATGCGACAGAGATCAAGGACAACCGACATATAATGAGTCAGTATCAAGCCGCCAAGACTGCACCTTTTTTTTTCTCTGATTAGGAGCTTAGTATTGGTTATAAGCAAAAGTTATCTTTTCTAAGTAATAGTCTCATATTTTATCCTTAACGCGAATTTATTTATTTTTAAATTCTTTTAATCGAAAACACAGCTTTCTATTCTAGATAACCATTGCAATTCTTGTTATAGTGGAAGCCGGCGGCATGTTTCCCTATATCAACTGATAACCAAAAAGTTCGATAACAAACGCACTTTCTGGAAGTTGCTTACCAGTTGATAGATACCAGTAACATTAAAACAGTACCTACTATTACTCAGTCATAGCACAATGGGGTGCTGTGAAAGCACAGAACAAGACGAGGAGGAACAATATTTCATTCCTCCTGAAAGGGGTTAGTTTCTATTTCAATACATGTATTCATTTGGTTATTTAAATTTTTTTGTTTTTAAATTTAGGTCAAGCACCAGTTACAGTCCGTCCACATGTGAAGGACGTCGCTGAACTTCTAGCTGAAACTGAAACTATTGATGAAACCCGCTCAAGAAACATAGTTGACCTATTCGAGAAACAAAATACGATTCCATTCATTTGTCGGTATCGTAGGAATTTTATCGGCGCCGATATTACACCCGACAAGTTGCGTAGCATAAAAAATACTTACACAGAAATTGTTGAACTCCGACAGAAAGCCGAGGCCGTTCTCCAAGAATTTGACCAGATAATTAATTTGAATGATGATGTTCGAGCTCAGATATTGTCTGCTAAAACTGTTAAGGAGTTGGAATTCCTGGTAAGTCAATTACTAGTCGATGTCTACGGCTTATTCAAGTCTTAATTGTGCAGATAAAACCTTTAACAGATTGCTTCCAATGCATTTTTTTTCCTCTCGTTGGGGTGATCCACCTCGATTCGCTTTAATTTATTGAGCTTAAAACAAGCATGAAAGAAAGGGTTCAGGGTTGAGGTAAGTTATGAAGTGCCAGTTTCAGGGTTAGGTCAAATACATTGGGAAACATATTTGCTTTACGGAGCATTCCTGTAAGGGGTTCGTTCGTGCCATTGTCAGTACGGTGATGGGGAAGCCGGAATAGGGGAACAGATCTTAAACGGCGAGGGTTGGTGTTAAGGGAGATCTGATGGAGCAGATAAGGACAATCTAAATTACCAGCTAATAACTGATGTATAAAAAGTATATCAGCTACATCACGACGAGTTCTTAGAGCCTGTAAATTGAGCAACTTAAGACGATTCTCGTAGAGAGGTGAATTGTGTGAGTCATCCCAACTAAGGCCGCGTAAGGCAAAGCGAATGAATCTTCGTTGGACGGCTTCAATTCTTTGAATATGAACTTGATGGTAAGGTGACCACACCTGGCTGGCATATTCAAGAAGTGGTCTGACAAATGTCGTATAAAGGGATTTAGTCACGTAAGGATTCGAGAACTCCTTCGACCAACGTTTAACAAAGCCAAGAGCGGAGTTGGCTCTGCTAATAATGTTGTCGATATGAGGACGAAAGTTGAGTTGAGTGTCGCAAATAATGCCCTAATCACGAATTAAAGAAACTGTGGGAACCAGCTCGTTAATGTGATATTACCTTTGAGGCAGGGGATGACATTTGCGGGAGAAAGTGGTAACTTGACATTATTTCACGTTAAGCTCTAAAAGATTTTGTTGAAACCAAGTGTAAAAGTGGTTTACGTAAGTCAGCTTGCAGAGAGAGAGGCAGTCAGCAGTGCAAGAGATTTGCTTAGAGATTCTCATATCGTCTGCGTAAATCTCAAGGTCAGACAGTAGAATTACATGCTCAACATCGTTAATGGTTAAATCGAAGATCAGAGGTCCTAAATGGCTACCTTGTGTTAAGCCTGAGAATGCTGTGATTGGATTCGAGACAGAAGATCTAAAAAGGACACTGTACTTGCGATCTTCTAAATAAGATTTAATCCATAAAGCAAACCATGGTGGAAAACCGAGTGCATTAAGTTTGAGGAGTACGGCTTTGTGAGAGATTCTGTCAAAAGCTTTGCTGAAATCAGTAGCCACAGCATACATTTCTTTATCATTTTCCAAGGCACATAATGAATTGGAAACAAATGTAGTAAAATTTTTACCCCTTTGGTGTATTCTCTGCTGTTCCTTAGTGAGGAAAGGATGTCTTTTAGCTTTATCATGACTTCCAAAATTGTTCGAACCGCATTTCACACTCTTAGCGCGTAAAAAGGTGGTTTGTTGTCATTTTATTTGAGGGCTTCATATTTCGTCGCCGTAAAACACACTAGCTACAAGCAGTTTCTGACAATGCCTTCGCCCTTCATTATATAGACGGTACAAGGGAACTCCCATCTGATTCCTCCAGCCCATAGCAGATTATATGCTTCAAGAGCTTTTCATGACGATTGCACTAGACGTTGCTGGCTTCCACTACTTCTGTATAGTTTGAACTTGTTCCAAGCTAAGAATCAAAACGACAAGTTTCCAAAGCCTTTACAGTTCTGATCTCGATTTTTAAAGTAGTTTTGTGTCGGTATTCTGAAGAGAGTTGGAAGCATAAGAAAGACAGTTCACCTTTTACCATTTTTATCCGCTTATTTTTCCCCCTAACAGCAAGCGGCCGTTCGTAAACATTTACTTGACAAGAGAGATGACCAAGTGCAGGAATATTACGCTCATGCCTTTCTTCTGCAAAACGGACATCGTCCTCCAATTCAATTAGAAAATATTCTAAACTATAGAGACCCACGGTTCGACACTTTTGCCAAGGTGAAGGATGTGTTATGCAACATAATTTCAAACGAATTCAGCAAAGACGATGATGTCCTTAACGAATTAAATCGATTGTAAGGATAAATTTATCCACTAAACCAAAAAATTATTCATAGCCATTCCCACGTAGGCGAAAGGTTTCAAAAATCACCCTTCAATGCAGTAAGACTGAGATCAACAATACAGCCAACACATCATCTGCCGAAGGTAGTCCTAATGACCAATCAAAGTACGAACAGTATTTTAAATTCGAAAAAGATATTCGTCACATAAAGCCGCACCAGATTCTGGCCATAAACCGTGGCGAAAGGTTGAAGTTCCTGTCAGTGACCGTTTGTATCAGCACTGATTTGAGAAATTCTATCATGCGGTACATGCACACGCAATTCATGTGCAGTGGCATTCATTATGCACTGCGGGATGAAATGTTTGAAAGGGGCTTCAACGAGTGCTATACAGAAAAACGTAAGTTTTGAATTTATGTTGTTACTTCGTTTTAATCCATTCAAAAACTTTCTATTGCTTGCAGTTTTACCATTAGTCGCTACTGAAGTTCGAGCCCAACTCAATGAGGCGGGTACAAAAGCGGCACTTGCAGGGTTTGCCAAAAATTTAAAGCAACTTCTCTTGATGCCACCGCTGAAAGGTGAACGTATTTTGGGCATTGATCCTGGTTTCACAAATGGCTGTAAATTGGCATTAATTTCGGAAACAGCTGATGTGCTGGAAGTTGGAGTAGTGTATCCGCATGCAAATGAAAGTGACGCGGAAAAGTATGGCATTCAATTGGCAAATATGCTCACAAAACATCGGTAAGATCAGCTTTTTAAATTATTTTGCAACTTTAGCTCCAACTGAAACCGAATTTGAGTCGTGAGAACAAAGGCTAAATGGATGAGTCCAACTCTTTTTTTTATTAAAACTAGGGCGCGTTCAGCAATACTTTCCGAAATATTTGTTCTGATCAATGGATTTTGGGTCGTTGTATTGATTTAACGCAGAATGACCGTAAAAGGCTAAGTTAGGCCGAAGCTTATTCAACACACGTGACACCACGTGGATACTTTTTCACCCATCCTTGTGTCGTTGAATGTTAAAGTCTGAGTGTTGCGGAAAAACGTCGATATCTCGTTGGTAGCTTGAAAGTCCTTTGCAGATACTGCATGGTGGTAGTGTTGTTAAAGGGCACCGAGCGGTTTGGATGCTCATGTTGGTGGCATGGCGAGAGTAATTGCTGCGAGAATATGATATTGTGTTCTTCTATCGGGAGCATTTTGGTTTCTTTGTGTAGGGGATATACGTGCATCATAAGGTGGCACCCAGTGACGATCCATCAGGCTGTGTTATGGTGGGCTTATAACTTCTTCCAGTCCGTGCTGCTTAATTGTTGGTATCCAGAGAGGAGCAGCATTGGCGGGTGTGAAGAAAGTCATCACGCTGTTAAAGGAGATACTGAGCAGCTTTGATTGTGTGATCGTGGGTATTCGGCGTGGGTTGAGTCTTCAAAGAGTGTGTAGGTCATGGTCCTTCAAATATGAATTGAAGGTGGATAGGTAGGAATTTAGCATCAAGCATAGTTCAAGCACGTTTGCGCCGAAAGCGAATGCGTTTCTGGGTGAACGCGGACAGACATCTGTAGGAAATCTGCAGCATTCTTGCTTTATCTTAGCAGAAAATATTACAGACCACTCAATGATGCTTACGTGATTGTCCTGCCTTTGCTCGTATCAGGTGGCGGATCTTCTTCACATCGTGAGCCTTAATTCTTCATCAATGAAGCGCCTACTTGTTCTTCTTGGCAGCACAATGGACCAGTCTTTGAGTCAGAGTATGCCAGTAGGGTGTGCAAACAGGCGTTAATGCTTTTCTAACGCTCTTATTCAAACAGCAGGCTTATCATTTTCCTGCCGAGAGCTGATGTTGTAAAAAAAAAAACATGTTTGGTGATGCTTGCTGAGACTTAAAATTGTGTCAGTCCGCTGTCCGATGTACTTATCACTTGCTGACATGCAAACGAACCACATTCCTGTGTAGCAATGCCCTGTAGGTACTTCTCTTTATTTTGGGGAGTCGAATTGTTTTTTCGGTATTAAAATGACAAGTCAATAATTACCAACAACTCATCCATCAAAGTCCAGTCTTGTCAAGGAGCGGTCAACAAAGACAGTCTATACGATTGCTACAGCATCAGAAGTGGATACACTGTGCGTTAGTGGACAAACTTTTTCCCATATTTTCTTACTAGCCCAAAATATATACCGTTAATCTATACACAATCGATATCTTAATATTTTTTTTTATAGCTGCACAAGAATTGCTTTGGGCAATGGAACTGGTTGTCGTGAAACCGAGGCTTGGCTCGCGGCACTCTTCGTAAAGAGAATTCTAGACCGAGAAAGTATTCATTACGATATTGTTTCCGAACAGGGTGCTTCAATTTACTCCTGCAGTGACGTGGCAAGGAGAGAGTTTCCAAAGCTTGATGTGAACTTAATCAGTGCAGGTATGTTGAAACTAACTAATGAGAACAAATGCATATAATTTAAACTGCTTGTCCAGTGTCCATTGCGCGTCGTTTAAATGATCCCCTCAGTGAGTATGTCAAAATTGAACCACGCCACCTGGGTGTTGGCATGTATCAACACGATATAAGTGGTAAATTACTATCGAAATGCTTGTATGACGTTGTCTCAGAATGCGTTAGTTATGTTGGAGTAGACATCAACACAGCTAGCTTAAGCTTGCTAAAGTGAGTATAAGTGGGGAAAACCCATGAGTCGGTCATTTGATTTAATTTTCAAACACCAAAGACATGTCGCTGGCTTAAATGAAAAACGTGCTCAACGAATTATTCAGTATCGGCAAAGACGTGGACCATTCCGTACTAGGGCGGATCTATTAAAAGTAAACTACATAGGAAAGGAGACATTCCAACAATGTTCTGGGTAGATTGCCATTCAAGAATACAATCAGACTATTCGTTAACGCTTTTTCAAACTAGCTTCATCCGAATTGATCCGAAAAGTATTGGTGGCAAATTGGACAACATATTGGATTGTACTTGGGTACATCCAGAGAGCTACGCACTAGCCACTAGGTAAGCTGAATCTTGTTTCTATCTTTCCTCGGTTTACTGATTTTCTCTTTAAGGATAATAGTTCAATGCAAACTTGACTTAAAGGACATTGGTAAGCCAAAGTTTATTTCCAAAATAAAGTCTTTCGCTGAAGCCAATCTTGTTGAAAACTTGTCCAGCTATTTTGGCACTACTCACTCAGAAGTAAGTCTAGACATACCGAAGTATCTTAACAGTAACAGCTAAGGCTATAATATTGTGTAGGTCAATGCAGTATTGGAGTCTCTTCAAAGACAACTAAATCAAGACTATCGCTCGGATAAGATCGATGGAGGCCTACTTTTTAAGAAGGATATAACACAAATGGAAGATCTTTTCATTGGCGAGATTGTAACCGGTATAGAATAGATTTTTTCCTTCTTCAGAGGTGTACTAAAGATTTTTTTTTAATTCCAGGCGAAGTTAGGAATATCGTAGACTTTGGTGCATTCGTTGATATTGGAATTAAATGTGTTGCCTTAATACATAAGACCAAAATGAATCGTATTAAGTTGAAGCTTGGTGATAGAGTTACTGCGTCGGTTCTGGAGATTGATATACCACAGAAGCAGGTCAAACTGCGACTAGATGGAGTGATTTAAGTGTTTCATGTTAATTTTATGTTTTTTTTTATAAATTTTATATAATAAGATGTGAATCGTTATTTTAAAATGATTGTTTGATTTTAACGTTTTTTTTTTCATAGACTTCCAAAAAGCC
Organism: Criorhina ranunculi; assembly: GCA_951813785.1. Lineage (NCBI taxonomy): Eukaryota > Metazoa > Arthropoda > Insecta > Diptera > Syrphidae > Criorhina > Criorhina ranunculi. Next base: position 34,314,386 of record OX638381.1, on the reverse strand, counting down.
TGGTTAATAACGTAGAAAGCCGTGCAACGGAAGAAAGGAAACACACTCTATTTGCTAACCTAAAACTTAGTCTAAACCTGTTCCTACATCAGCTGCCACCTAACCAAAATGGCCATAAGGACCAAAGAAGATAAGAATTATAAACTAGGAAGCATAAGGTTGGAGTAGCTGCAAGTTGCAACCTCACTTAGACCAGATAAGGTCCTTCAACCAGAAATACCACCCGCAGAACCAGCCGGAGCGCTGGAGGTTGCCTGTGTTGATGTCACCCAGTTCGTTTAGGTTGCGAAAGAAGCTGGCGAGGGCCGGACATGTACAAAGAAAGTGAAAAATTATCTTCTCCTCCTCCTCGTCCAAGCAGCTTCTACAAAAGTCGTTGTTGGCATGTTTGCCAGTTCGTTTAAGTTGTGAAAGAAGCTGTCGAAGGCGAGGGAAAGTGGAAAATGATCTCCTCTTCCTCCTCGTCCAAGCAGCTTCTACAAAAGTCCTTGTAGAGGAGTCCCAGCCTGTTGGCGTGATTGCCAAAGATGGAGTGTCTCGTTATGACACCTACTATGGTACTTATGAGTAGTATTTTCTGTCTGAGAACGTTTGAAATCTAGCTTGGCCAAATCTACTAGGAGGCAGGTATTACCTTCTGTCCACCTCTGATTGGCGATCTCGATTGCGTTTTTTTTTTTTAATTTGCAGGTAGCAAGGCATGCTTAAATTCCCCTGGAAACTTTCGCCAAAAATGTCCCTTTAGGTATGCACAGCCCTTACGCTTTCGATTCTCATCTATGGAATCATAGTTCGGTAGTCCATCCTGAGTAAAAAAATGTAACATCGAAAGAATTATAAGAAAAAGTCCAAAGAACGGCAGGTAAAGATAACACAGGCGTGCTGATATATTACCCCACTGACGCTATTCCTACATCTACTACCACTTAACCTGAATATCAAAGAAGTGGTGCAATGCAGTGCAGACTAGATATTGCGAGAATCGTAGCCGCTGGCCCTCAACCATCTAGCACTGCTTAGGGTGAAAGAACGCACTATCTTTCGACGACCTCTAAGAGATATCCAAGCAAAGGATCGGAGAACTAATCCTATTTCTCAATTTCAAAGGTTGGGCTTAAACAACGAGGTTACATGAGTTGTGGTTTCAAAACGGCGTATCCTAGAGCTTATTGGTTTTCACTTTGAACAGCCAGTTCTACCAAGCTACGTTATGCGATCACACGGTTATATGGATAAATGAAGCTGTTCCTCATCGCTTTTGTCAAAGAACCTTAACCCCAAACATAGCACGACATAACATAGAACATTGTCGTGCATTATGTTCAAAGCGATGCATACTAGTTGGAATACATATTTGTTGGAATCCTCCGGATATCGAGATAAAATTTGCAAAGTAGAACGCGTTTTTAGCGTCTAGTATTATGACTGCTTTTGCACGTCTTCTCTATCCCTTCGCCTAAATCGATTTTTGGTCTGCATGCTTCCTTAGTTGATTGCATATGATTTGTTCCAACATTATGAATGGATTCATCTGATGGTTTCTTCCATTAATTTTTCGAAAGGTTAATTCCTCTAGGTATCCACATGTTCAATTCGAATATAATGTTGTCGAAATACGATTTCTTCGTCGTGTTGATAGAATAACTCGCAGGACTGGAGTGAGAAACACCAGAACAAGTAAGAAACTCAACGTTGAGCAGCACCTCAGGGGAAATCCTTCACCAAATCGGAGATCGACTGTTTTACATACATACAAAAATATATAAACAATTTATTGTACTCTTAAGCGGTGAACATAATTCGACACTTAGCTTAAACACAATCCACTAAGGACAATTAGATCAATCCATCTAATTTTAACGCAATACGCTTTCGCTCTATGTCAATACTAAGAACCGACGCAGCTACATTGTCCCCAACATTGATCTTCATTCTATTCATTTTGCTTTGGTGTATAAGTCCATTTTTTTCAAGGCCTATATCTACAAATGCACCAAAAGGTACGATGTTCTTAACTTGCCCTACAATTGGAAACATTCGAAAATAGTTTGTTGAAAATGTTTGCAAAAATCTTGTAATTACCAGTGACAGTCTCTCCGATGAGTAAATCCTCAATCCGTCGAACGTGCTTTTTAAAGAGTTTCTTATCGAAATCCGGTCGATAATCCTGACATAGTTGTCTTTGAAGAGCCTCCAATACAACTTGCAACTAAAAAGAATTTAAAGTCTTCGATGTCTTACTGTAAAGACATGTGTAAACTTACTCTTCCACAAGGAGTTGCAAAATGTTTAGCCAAAGTTTCAACAAGATTGGCTTCAGCGAAAGACTTTATTTTGGAAATAAACTCTGGCTTTCCAATGTCCTTTAAGTCGAGTTTGCATTGAGCTATTATCCTAAAAGAGATAATCAGTAAATAGGTAGAAACAAAATCAAGCTTACCTAGTGGCTAGTGCGTAACTCTCCGGATGTACCCAAGTACAATCCAATATGTTGTCCAATTTGCCGCCAACATTTTTTGGCTCAATGCGAATGAAGCTAATTTGAAAAAGCATTTAAAAAAAGTAGGATTGTCTTCTTGAATGGCTACTTACCCAGAACATTGTTGAAATGTCTCCTTTCCTATTGTGTTCACTCTTAATAGATCCCTTCTGGTACGGAATGGTCCATGTTGTTTCCGATACTGAATGATATTTTGAGCACGTTGTTCATTCAGGCCAGCTACATGTCTTTGGTGTGGGAAATGAAATCAAATGACCGACTCATGGGTTTTCCCCACTTATACTCACTTTAGCAAGCTTAAACTGGCCGTGTTGATGTCTACTCCAACATAACTAACGCATTCTGAGACAACTTCATTCAGAGCTTTCGACAGTAAGTTACCACTTATATCGTGTTGATACATGCCAACACCTAGGTGACGTGGTTCAATTTTGACATACTCACTGAGGGGATCATTTAAACGACGTGCAATGGAAACTGGGCAAGCAATTCGATTTAGATATATTTATTGTGAATCTGAGGTCTCAACATACCTGCACTGATTAACTTCACATCAAATTTTGGAAACTCTTTCTTTGCCAATTCACTGCAAGAGTAAACTGAAGCTCCTTGCTCGGAAACGATAATATAATGGACATGTTCCGGATTAAGAATTCTATTTTCGAAAAGTCTAGTGAGCCAAGTCTCGGTTTCATGACGACCGGTTCCATTTCCCAAGGCAATTATCTTGCAGCTATGAATAATAAGGTTATGAGATTAGATCTGGCCAAGAAGGACAGATGGTAGACTGTAATAAACGACCTAATCATCGGAAGTGACATCGATCACGAGACCATCTTTGCCAAGCATCGTTGCATTCAACAACGAATTGTATGGACTAGCTAGAAGAGAACAGACAGATATAGCGACTAAGATGGCTAGGGTATATAGAGTGGATGCACACCAATACTCTGCCCTGGAGAATCTTCGAACCCACCCTGAGTAGACGACGTCAGTAGAAAGGGACCTCAATCAACTCGACGCGGCGTGCAAAACTGGAGGCAGGCAGAGCTAACGATCAAGCTGGCGGGAGACAGTTGTTGGTTTAGGCACAAGTCCAACCTGGACTGCACCGCCATTTGAAGTAAGTACATAAGTGTATAGAAGCAAAAGTGATCATTGATCGATCACATTAATCCAAACAAGACAAAGCTGTTCCCTAAGCTATACAATGTTAAACAACACTTGTTAACGCCGTAAGGTGGTCGAATAAATGCCATCAAATCTGGTATTTACTTAAAAGATCTGAGACACATGATGGGTAGGTGTACCCTTAGGTCAGGTAAACCTTATTTCAATGAAGACATTTGTAACTTACCGATGTTTGGCTAGCATCTGTGCCATTGTAGTACCACACTTGTCTGAATTATTTCGCTTAGTATGTGGATACACTACATTAACATCCAATACCTCAGCCGTTTCCGAAATTAACGCCAATTTGCAGCCACCTCTGACGCCAGGATCAATGCCCAAAATGGGTTCGCCTTTGAGTGGCGGCATCAAAAGTAGTTGCTTCAAGTTCTTTGCAAACACTTCAACTGCTGCTTTTTCTGCCGCCACTGTGAGATCTTCTCGAACCTGCTTACACACAAATGGCATAACTGAAAATGAAACAAAGGGATACATAAAAAGTCCAAAAAATGGGTGTGCTTTTCGCTCTTACATTTCTCGGTGTAGCACTTGTTGAAGGCGTTTTGGAAAATCTCATTTCTCAGATAATACTGAACACCACCGCACATATATAACGTATGAACGTACGTTCTAATGCTGTGTTTGAAATGATCAGGCAGGACTACTTCTACATATATGAACTTAGACCTTTCTGCACGATTTATGGCCAAAATCTGATGTGACTTTATATTGCGAATATCATGTTCCCAATTAAAATACTTTTCGTATTTTAATTGTTCGCCTTTGCGATTGCTATGCGATAAGCTACTGGCTGAATCATTGCCAACCTCAACTTGAGTGCACTTAAGGATCATTTTTTGGAGCTTCTGTCTACATGAGAATGGCTGCTATAAAAAGTTTTGCTTTAAATTTATAAATATACTCGCACATACAAACGCCGCAACTCATCACGAATTGCATTGTCTTTGCTAAATCGGTCCAATATGATGCCGCACACGATGTCCTTCACCTTCGCTAAGGTGTTCAAATCTATGTTTTTGCGGTCAACAATCATCTGTAATTGAACTGGAGGACTCTCTCCAATTAGCAAGCGATGAGCAAGATTCTCAAATCCCTGACTTTGGCCACCTTTGCTGTTACACTTGTATATTGAATTCTGTTGGGGCGAAAGACCACACTGAATATTGAATTGCAAAAAATTACAGACTTACCAAATATTCCAACTCCTTCACAGTTCTGGCACCCAATATCTGAGTTCGAGTGTCATCATTAATATCACCCAACTGGCTGATAATCGTCTCAGCTCTTTGCCGAAGATCAACAATCTCTGTATATGCAACTTTAATTTTACGCAGCCTATCGGGCGTAATGTTCGAGTTGATAAGATCCCGCCGATAGCGACAAATAAATGGAATTGTGTTTTGATTTTCGAATAGGTGAACAATATTTCTGGCCGAATGTGTATCAATCTCTTCCACTTCGGCTAGATGTTGATAGATATCCCTAAGCGCGCGATTAGTTGGTGCAGCTGAAAAAAACCAAAAGACAAATAAAAAAATATCAACAAATCCCTGAATTTATAATGAAACTAACGTTCGTTGATTGGAATGGTATTCGTCAACGACTCATCGTCTGACTCGATGCTTTGGCAGCATCCCATTGTTGTGAGTTATGACTGAAGATCAATCCAAGTCAAGAGATCAGTACAAGGACAGTGAAACTGACACTGCTAGTAATCACATTTGATATATCGGTACGCTTTCAGCAGTCTGTACACTCGTAAGTGTTCGATTGTCCTGTAAACATTCACTGCTTCAGGCAGGGTGATCGCAATTATTGCATTCGCAAGCAGATTTGATGTTTATAATTGCAATTGTTTACACTTTGTGTTTGTCATCACAAAAGGATGATTTGCTGGCAGAAAAAAGAAAATAATATAATTGCATGCAGTCAAGAGTGCAAAAACAAAGTTTACCTAGTAATGAAATGAATCAGATCCAATTTCTAGCTAGCGGGAACACAATCTGTACATAAGAATCCAAGCGGAACTGTTTAATAACAAACTACAAAAAGAATTAGGTACAAACAATTCAAAGGAATCGGTGGGTGTAAATAGATTGGAAGCTATCCACCTACTACTCGAAACCAACCGTTTCTTGACGAAAACGCAATCTTATCACATGTTGCACATAGATATGTCGCGTTTGAGTTATTCTTCTGCATTCCAGTTTTCTAGTAACTTTAAAGAGACATAGGGTGATGGAGCCAGTAGTCGGCCCCTTAACTTTTTTTTTACGTTTAATTTGCTTTTAAAAATCCGTTATTATAATAAAGAATAGAATATTCAGCATTTCTGATTAATTGGAATGTGTTAATTATGAAATTCAAGGCATTTTTAATATATTTACTACCTAAAACAAATTATTTACAAAAATGTTAATAAAAACCTCATTTTTGAGTAGTCGACCCCTTCTACTTCAGAAGTCGGCCAGTTAAGTATTGAGAAGTCGGCCCCAGTTTTTATACCAGACTTTAATTATTTTCACTATTTCACAAGGCGGCCGACCTTAGAAGAATCACACAAAAAAATGTCTTCTTAGGTCGGCCTCCCCTCTTTTTATTTAAAATAATTTTTTTTTTAGATTTGTGTTCAATAAACAGTAAAAAGAATCTATTAATAAGATAAATATAATGATATAACGCAGTTACTGTCAATATTTCACTGATTTTAAGACTTTTTTGTAAATCACTTCCACTATTTTTTTACTACTAAAATCCAGACTTTTCACTTCAGACAAGAAGTTGAATCAAAGTGACAATTTTGACGAAGAAACTAGCAGCTGCATTGCAACAACCTTTTGCTCACAGACAGGAAAACCGTTAACCTTTTGTAAAAAAAAATTTGCATGTGTGTTTAACAAACGCATTAACTTTAACGCATCATTTTTTGGCGCGGTGGCCGACTACTAGAGGGGCCGACCTTACATGCCATCACCCTACAAACTTTTCGGGCTATTTTCCAGTGTCTACAACCTGTTTTCCAGTCAAACTCTTAGAAAAAAAAAAACTCCGCAGCCGATAAGTGATGAATTGCAACTAACCGAATGGTTCACATGCAATCTCTGCTTGTAAGTCGAAAACAGAAAACCGGTGCTGAGCAGAACAGATAAGGTAATTGTTGTATGACGTAATGTGATAAAATGTTGGACGATTCGAATCACTTTTCGCTTTACGCTTGGCTGAAAACCTTATCAGCATTCGTTAGGGAGGAGCGTTAGTATAAACACTGACTTTCTTTCCATTACTTTATACTCCTCAATCAACAAGCCTCTAAAGTCATCCCGATCGCCAGTTTTTCTTAAATGTGCTGTCACTTTGGATTGAGCCAGTAGGTAGGTAGGTAGGTCAAAGGGGATTGCTGCAGAATTCACTCGGATCTCAATGGATCCATTGTGTTCCCTTTGCGTGGAATGTCCAGCCTGTTGGTGATCGGTCGGCCTTCCAGAACCTCCCCGAATTCCTAATGAATTTTAGAAAGGATTTTGATGACTTCTTAGCTGGGGCTGTTGCATTCACCAAGGACTGCTGGGGCATTCACATAAGAAATGAGCGGTACTCACTTCTACGTCAGTATCATTGTAGCCTTAGATGGGCCGCCAGTAAGTTTTTATCTGTGATAAACCCTATGAAAAAGGTTAAGTTCGTTCTTGTGAATACCAGTCCGTGGTTAACAAATCCATAAGCATAAACCATCATATTCAACTTCTTGGCTGATGCATACCAGTTCTTGTATTGGCCTTAAAGTTCTTATTCGAATGGCTTCTCCCAACAACAGGCTACTGTAGATGAGAATAAGATATTTCTGCTTCGCAAGAAGAAAGACGTAATAGTTCAGTGGACTCCAGTGGATTCAGTAGCGATTAAGTCCTCTTACGATTCATTAGTCTACGTTCATTCTACTTGTTCGCTGAGAGTAAAAAGAATTCGATCACAACGCGGGCACTTTGTCCCAGTCCCGGTAATTTCCTAGTAATTTTCAAGTTTAAAGTCAGCTGCCCCGTTCGGGAATTTGTTAAGTATCAACGTATGGTGTTTCGCCTTTGGTGGTTTGCACGAGCGTAAAAAACCACACACGTTCACAAACGTTACCCCTATGCCTGAACAGCATTGCTAACATAGTCGTGGAACGTACACCAGCTGCTGCCCAAAGTTCATGTTCGGAATTCAGACCCAATTGACACTTCGGTGTTGATATAGAAGCGATTGCATCACCCATTTGCATGGGCTTGGTCGCCCTCGTTAAGGCACGGCACCGTGGGGACTTTCTTACTTTCCCTACACTACTTAATTTGCTCATGCAGGGTTTTATGTACTATATATCGCTGGATTGCTGGCGGGAAGCTCTTTGCAACCGACACAACTACACCATAACCACTCGACACTAATGTTTACAAACGGAAACGATAGACTTTGAGAATACAACGAGCATCATAGCTCCACGGCGTTAGAAGTTATACCTACTGCACAAAAGTTTCTAGACGCGTTGAAATGAAAGAAAGACGGCAGTGTGCACCCTATCAACGTATGCGTAATGGTCTCTACTTGGCGCAACAAATTGTTTGTTTCCTTGGCTGCCGAGTGGTGTAATTGGATTTTGGATGTAGATTCGGAATAAGGATCTCCAGTGTGGAAGCTGACATATTCATGTGAAAAAAAAAATAATACAACCAGATGTAAACATTAAATAAAATCATTTTATTGTACTTTCAAGTGACTGCTGTGTAGGCACCATAAAACCTAAGAAATAGCTAAAGATAGCTATCATTTTCCATATAGGTAAACTCAACAAATAACAGGAACGGCAAAGTTATATGACTTCATCTAACCTCAGCTGTACACGTCTTCGCGGTATATCAATATCAATAACAGAGGTGTTCACCCTATCACCAAGATTTAGCGTAAATCCATTCATCTTACTTGTGTGTATCAGTCCATCGTTTTCGATTCCAATATCAATGAATGCTCCAAAATGTGTGATATTATTTACTGCTCCTGAAATGGAAGTTGGATTTACAAAACCTACTGACGCATCAGAGAAATGGTAATCCCTACCAGTGACGATTTCTCCAATGAACAAGTCCTCTATTCGCGTGATACCCTGCTTGAATAGCGGTTTCTTATCGAAATCTGATCGATAATCTTGGAATAATTGCCTTTGCAGAGCTTCCAACACAATTTGCAACTACAAAGAGCACATCATTATGAATACAATTCATTGGAAAAGACACAATTTTAACTTACTCTCTCGGTGGGTAAACCAAAATCCTTAGCCAGAGATTCAATTGGTTGTGAACGAGCGGAACTTATAATTTTTGATATAAAATCCGGCTTCCCAATGTCCTTCAGATTGAGATTGCATTTTGTGATTATCCTTTCGAAAACAGTTTAAATGAAAAACATGAGACAACAACAATTGAACCAACTTACTTCTTAGCAACGGTGTAACTTTCAGGATGGACCCAAGTGCAGTCCAACAAATTGTCCACTTCGCCACCTACACTCTTTGGTTCAATCCGAATGAAACTGGTTTTACAAGTGAAATGAGAATCTTGCCATTTGAGTGTTTTTTTTTTGTTTGATAACCCTTACCCAGCACATTGCACAAATGTTTTCTCACCAACCATTTTCACTTTCAACAGATCCTTCCTAGTGCGAAAAGGTCCTTTCTCCTGACGATGCTGAATAATCTTTTCAGCACGTTTCTCTGTAAGTCCAGCAATGTGTCTGTAAATGAATAAATACCTTTAGATTGTCATGCCATCAGGGTGCTTTGGGTTACTTACTTCAGTACACTCAAACTGGCCGTATTAATGTCCACTCCGACATAGCTTACACACTCGGAGACAACTTCATTTAGAGATTCAGATAGAATTTTCTCATTTATATCATGTTGATACATACCAACGCCAATGTGACGTGGTTCAATTTTCACGTACTCACTTAGAGGATCATTCAAACGACGGGCAATAGAAACTGAAAAGTCAATCGAATTAGATGTGAATGATCCCGCTTTGCAGTCGGACTTACCTGCACTTATAAGATTCATATCTAGCTTGGGAAACTCTTTTTTTGCGACCTCACTGCAAGAGTAAATTGAAGCGCCCTGCTCTGAGACGATACTGTAACTAACATATTCGGGATCAAGAATACCCTTTTCGAAGAGTTTTGTTAGCCAAAATTCCGTTTCACGACAGGCAGTTCCGTTGCCAAGGGCTATTATCTTGCAACTGGAAGAAAAGAAAGTTCACTAAAGAAAGTTATCTTGTGAACTGTTAGGATTTACACAAATCAATCGAATTGACGACAACAATCTATCCAACCAACTGTAACCATTCAAATGCGCTTCTATAATCAGCCAAACAAGTTCGAACTTACCCATTTCTTATGAGCATCTGTGCCAGCGTAATACCATATTGCTCTGGATCCCCTCGCTTGGTGTGTGGATACACTACTCCAACTTCCAACACATCAGCTGTTTCCGAAATAAGCGCCAATTTACAGCCATTTGTGAAACCAGGATCGATGCCCAAAATACGCTCACCTTTCAGCGGTGACATCAACAGAAGTTGCTTCAGATTCTTAGCGAACACATCAATTGAAGCTTTCTTAGCTGCTTCACTGAGGCCCGCTCGAATTTGTCTTGAGACTAATGGCACCACTACAAAGAAAAAGATCAAGAATAACCACAAGAACAAAAGGTTAGGTTAGATTAGAAGGATCACGGCTTGATGTTAAGCGCCGTCTCACTCATACCTTCACACACTTACATTTCTTGGTGTAGCACTCTTCGAAAGCCTTTTCAAAAATCTGATTCCTTAACAAGTAATGAGTGCCATCGCGCATGAAAATTTCACGAATGTACCGTTTAATATCAACCTTAAAATATTCCGAAACGATAACTTTTACCGTCAAAAACTTGGACTTTTCGCCGCGGTTTATGGCCAAAACTTGATGGGGTTTCACATAACGAACAATATTTTCAAAATTAAAGTACTGTTCATACTTTGATTGATCGTTACGGTTCCCGTGTGAAGATGTGAACGCTGCAGACTTGCTGCCTGTAGAATCCTTATCTTTGCCAGTGACTACCTTAGCTTTTGAGCACTTGAGAACAATTTTGTGAACCTTTTGTCTAAAAAAACAAAAAGAAAACAAGTTGTAAGAAAATCGATTGAATGGGAAACATACACTTTGCCTTACAATCGACGCAACTCTTCGAGGACTCCAGTGTGGTTGCTGAAATTATGCGATATTATGTGGCATATACCATCCTCCGCCTTCTCTACAGAATCCAAATAGGGATTTCTCTTATCGACAATCATTTCCAATCGAACTGGAGGACTGTCACCATTCAGCAGGTGTTCAGCATGAGTTTCCAATCCAAGAGCTTTAGCACGATCCGCTAGAGAGCCTTTGCTAGCAGGTTTATACGGCGCATACTATTCAAATAAAATGTTAAACCTTTAACAATCGAATATTTTGACTTGCTTACCAAAAACTCAAGCTCTTCAACAGTTTTTGCACACAACATCTCCGTACGTATGTCATTATTTATGTCAGTTTCCTTCTCGAGTTGATTAATAATAGATTCTGCCTTCTTCCGGAGCGCCACAATATCTGTATACGAATTTTTAATGTCACGTAACTTTTCCGGTGTTATATTGTTACTGATGAGATCTCGACGATATCGACAAATAAATGGAATTGTGTTGTCATTTTCAAACAATTGAACTATATTCCTCGCGGAGAGGTTATCAATATTTTCGGTTTCCGCCAGCAATTCATAGATGTCCCACACTTTGCGACGCGCTAAAATTACAAGTTAAAACAATCAAGAGATTAGAGAAATTATTTAGAAATAGATTTCAAAATAAAACCAACGACTTATCGGTGAAACAGGATTCACTGTCCGAATGTTAGTATCACGACTTCTCGTTGAAACAGGATTTACTGTCCGATTGATTGTCTCACGATTTTTCGTCGAAGCAGGATTCACTGTCCGATTGGTAGTATGGTTTTGGAGATATTTTGCAATTGTATTGCCCATTGTTACGAGTATTTTTAACAATTTAGATGCCAAATAAGCAGAACGTAGTAGTTCCGCTTGAACGCAACAAGTTTATTGTTGTGAATGAAAACAAACTTCGTTTTTGCATGGGAAACCCCCTAATTGTTGTGTGGTCATGAGCTTATCAGCCAAGCAGATTGAAAAAAATACCATATTCAGAGTTTAACAGCGAGAATCTGTTTTGTTTTGTTGTGATTACTGCTTACAAATGCAGTTTTCGTATATAACGAAGGGGAGGGTAACGCGCAGAGTGTTGAAAACAATTTTTATTGGCGTTTCTCTTTTGCTTTATTTATTTGTTTGTTTTGTTTTAATGTTGGTAGATCGTCATCGTCGGTGAAGCATAAATTACTATGGTCTCGCAGAAATTTAAAATAAATTGGAAACTGGTTCTAGAATTTGTGAAGGATTAGATGAATAAACTTTTGTCTGTCGACGGTTTTAGAAACCAAAGCAAAGTGGGACTTGTAATAAATACGGTCAAGGTAAACGTGCTAAAATGTCCGAAGTCTGCAGATTAATTGCATAATTCTGGTCACCAGGGAGTGAAAGTTGAAAACTTTCATTATTTAAGAAGTCTCGCCTGAAAAGACACCTAACTCGATGTGGACGAGATAAAAGTGAAATTAATATCAAATCAATGGCATTGAGGTACCGGTACCGGTTTATTCATTTTGAAGTCATGATTTACCAATCATTTTCTCCAATCATAATCTTGAAGTCAAAATGAATGCATTCATTTTGATTGCTCTGCATTCATTGAAGTCACTTTGAAGTCAGTAGCATTCATTGAAGTCACCTGAAGTCATTGAAGTCTTTGAAGTCATTTGAAGTCATTGAAGTCATTGAAGTCATTTGAAGTCATTGAAGTCATTGAAGGCATTGAAGTCATCTGAAGTCATTGAAATTTTTGGTTATTTTTGGTTCTTTTGAGAAAAAAATACTTCGGGTGATCCACGGTCCCGTCTGTTTGGGCTACTCAGAGATCCCCCAAAGAATTTTTCTCTCAAAAAAACCAAAGACAACCAAAGACTTCAATGACTTCAGATGACTTCAATGACTTAAAAGATTTCAATGACTTCAAATGACTTCAATGACTTCAAAGACTTCAATGACTTCAGATGACTTCAATGAATGCTACTGACTTCAAAGTGACTTCAATGAATGCATAGCAATCAAAATGAATGCATTCATTTTGACTTCAAGATTATGATTGGAGAAAATGATTGGTAAATCATGACTTCAAAATGAATGGTGATTTATGTTTTTGAAGTTGAAGTCATTATTGAAGTCATTGAATTGGAATCTATCTCAGTGAAGTCAATTGAATTAAATGCCAAAATAATTGCATTCTTTTACAGCTCTGCTACAAACAATGCCGCCAGCCAAAACACCTCTATAAATTCGTAACAAACCAATAGCTCCCTCCACAAACTACTGAAACGGCACCAACGACCAAATAAAATTCTCCGATTATCCACTACTCTGCGCCAGAACTCACTCTGGAAGGATCCCATCGCGGCGAGTTCATAAGCATGTAACTATCACAGGTGATCAAATCTCCCTCTTCAAATTAAAGGAGCGTTTGAGGGATAACAATGCTTTTTCCGAAAGGTTTATGTGAAGTTTAAGAGGCAATTTCTTGTGGGATAACTTACCCATAAAAGATGAATTTAAAGCACTAGCCATCCTTCGTCGCGGAACATTGCGACTTTCCGCAGGCGTACACTGTCCATCCGTCAAATCATTGACCGCCTCATCACTATTCGGATCTTGGTTTTCACATTTAATTACTTCCTTGCTGATGGTGGCCTTTATTTGTCGCGGTTTTCTGGCAACCGATTTCTTGGAAGACGTTTTTGTTTTCCTAACAGCTGTCGCCCTGGGTTTGCTATTACCAAACAAAAATCTAAATCATCTCATCTTGGAATATATCGAAAGACAATGAAGCTTACACAACTTTTGCAGGTTTTTCCTCAACATCCAAGGTGACTTCCTCCTTCTTAGCTTTTTTACGCGGCGGTTTTTCATCTTCGATATCATCTGCTTCCTTGTGCTTCACAGTTCTTGCTCGGCGTTTTCTGTATAGATATAATGGTTGCTTATATTTTCATTTATTCAGAATCAAAGAAAACAATTATATTTACACAACTTTAATTGGTTTTTCCTCTTCATAGCTAGCATCCAGTTTGTGTTCTTGTTTAACTTTTTTCTTTATTGGTTTTTCATCCTCACTCTCGGTAAAATTAAATACAGCTGCGGCTTTAACAGCGGCACGTCTTCGTGGTCTAGTTGTCATTATAAATATTAAAATAGTTGTTTTAAATACAAATTTATTTGTATTTTGCGCGAAATAAGAACATAAATGCACAACAAACACGAAATAAATTTTGTTTTAAGCCGCCAACGGTTACTTCACATTTGACACAACATATGGTGTGCGTTTCGCTGCCGAATAATTGGAATGGACACGTTCAGGATTATTGAAAAAAAAAAAAAAAAAAAATGAATAGCCGATTTTTTTTTTATCAAATTCGAACAATAATCCTATAGCGAATTTTATACAAGGATCTGAAAGCTAATTCCTAACGAAATAAGCTCTCAACGATGCACGCTATCAAAACTGTTAATTCAGACAGCTCAAAAGCGCATAGAAGGAAGAACACGGATAGGATGTGCCGAGAAATGCTGTGACACTGAACGTCAATAATGCTTCTACTCTGCGAACTTGAGGCATATGCAGGACTCGCTTTAGAGAATGTGCAAAATAGTCTTCTTGGAGAAATCCTAAAGATGGATTGAATCAATTTTGGCCTTAAAGGCGATAAAGAGTTAGTGCCTTTCAACCAAAGTCTTCGTAAAGTCTATACGGCCTGAAGCATTGGTGTCCATTTGCTCTACTTGTCCTACCGATCTTAAACGTCTAGTTCTTTGACAAACTAGTTTGATTGCATAAATGCTGCCATAGGCGAATGATTTGGACTGATAAGGTTTTCTTCAGGATCTGTTGTGTCCAACGTTAAGATGGGTGACACCACAGCTCAAAGATCTGTCCTCTGGAACACGGCATTAAACGATTTGCTTGTGAATCTTGAAATGAATGCCTACACTGCGGTTCGATTGTGATCCTTAAGCTGGTAGACAGCGTAAGCCCAAAGTTTCAGCTGAACACGTACTATGTGAGTGCTTGGCTGTCTGCAGAGTCAGGAAACGCTTTCTCCACAAAGAATTCCTAACACCGGAGGACATTCGCAATGCCTCGCGACTGGAGATATCATCAAATTCATTAGGAAGATAGAGGATCTCTTTGTCTAACTGGCTCCAGGCACACTAGATCTTTTAGGTCGCAGAGCCTAACAAATAATAATAATAATAATAAGTCCAAAATTTAGGTGGCTACCAGCTGTTGCCAGCACACTTAGACCAGTGATATCACATGGATCTAGAGAGATATCCTTACCTACTCGTTGAACCAATTAGAGTTTCCGATAAAGCGCAGGAGGTTTCTTACATCTGTATTTATCAGATAGCCCAACTCGTTAAAGTAGAATTCTCATGGGTTGAGCCTGCTTTTGTGGGAGAGAGCTGAGCAGCTACAGCGAAGGTGGGGAATGGTTTCCTCCTCCTCTTCGTCCATGCAGCTTCTACAAAAATCGTTTGAATGTACTCCTTGTTGCATGCTTGCCTTTCAAACAGTGTAAGCCCAAGAAAAAATAATTTAATTATTCATATTTTGTTTTTGTTTAATTAACCCACTTTATTTTTATTTATTTATTTTTAATCATTTTAAATATATCACATCCGAATATTTACGATATTGGAACATTTAAGTTGTTTTTTGTTTATCAATTATTTTAATATGCAACATTTCAGCTAAAAACAAAATTAAATTGTTTGTATAATATTTATGTGTAATATCCGCTTACAAAAAAAAAAAAAAACACAACAACGATTTATGTATTTAGTTTAAAAAGTTTGATTTAACCATGTAGTCAGCTCACAACTATAATATAGTACATATGTATATATATAAATATTGACATCTACTTTGAACTTTTAAATTATTTATTTAAAAAGGTACTTTTACATAATAACCATTTTTTTTTTCTTTTATAAACTGTGTACTTAACATTAAGCTCTTATATTTAGGGTGGGTTTTACGTACGAACAGTTTAAAAATAATATTTTAATAAAATTTTATGTTTAATGAAGAATAGAATAAGAAATTTTGAAAACACATATGTATATGTAGAGTTAACATTGACAAAAAAAAAACGAATAACATTGAAATATTTTGAAAAAGTTTTTTTTTTTTAAATGCCGAAAAATACAATTTTAAGTTTAAAAAAATCGGCTTAAACAAGCCTTGATATCTTATGAATATAATTTGAATATATAATTGCGCTTACATCGAATTTATTATTTAAAAAATGAAACACAACATTTTTTTTTATCAAAACATTTATGTATGTTATATTGCACTTGATGATGTCTTAAAACTAAAAAAAAAAAAAAAAAAAAAAAAACAAGTATGCACTCCTTAATCACTTAAACACTAAATTGATATAATTTTGTTTTTTAATATAAGTAAACTTTGCTTATAATAAATACTTTGGTGTATGTATCTCTTTGGTTACAGTTTGAGGTGTTAAAAATTACAGTGCTATGCAAATTAATTGGAACTGCAAATTGTTTTAAATGGAATTGTAAGTTGGATAAGAATTTCGGGTTGTTTTTTGAAAAATTTGTATAAGTGCTTTACAAATTGATTGTGATAAATAATTCCTTTGGCTGTTCTGAAGGAGGCAGCTATTCCCGATACCATTACGAGGAGATTCACAATGAAACAACCTTAGAGTCCTAATTGGAATTCTCAGCGGACACTGCCGCCTGAACAAACAACTACACCACATGCACTTTTCAACAGATTCGAACTGTCGACTCTGTCTTGAGAGTGAAGAGACCCCTCTATACATCCTAACGAAATGTCCAGCCCTCTTCAACTTAGAAAGAGCATTCTTAGCGGCGAAGTTGTTCCAGTGTAAATCAAGAAATATTATCAGAGTTCCCAATGGGTATCTTGTTTTTAAGTATGTTTTAGTATTTTGTGCTTTTTTTGTGTAACCACTAACATCGAAAACAATAAGATTCTGAAGAAAAACCGCAGTGCCAAGGACTGTGAACAACCCTTCCGAACACACATAAAATAACATAAAATAGCTTTGTCAAGATCGCGCCATTGGAACCCAGATAGGGATTTACATGAGTTTACTGGAAAAAGTGTCAGTCAAGTGTTTCCATGATTATTTCATTGCACAAGGCTACAGGTTCGATTGCAACAAGTCGGCCATTGTGGCCGAAAACGCAAAAACACACGGCGTGATAAATCCTAGGAAGACAAGTGGCTATCATAAAAGTGACTTGGCATTGAATGGTGTGCAGATAGTGTACAGTAAACACGGCCTACTATTCGACGGAATCTTCTTAAAGTGGGTCACAAGGCAAAAATACCACTCAAGAATCAACTTGTGACCGGCACCAGTGGGCAAGGAAATATAAATACATATCGGACTTTGGAGGATTAGAAAAAGCAATTTTTTCAGATAAGTGCCAAGGGCTCCAAGGATAAGTTTCGTTAGGAGAAGTTTTATTTTCCGAGTTGCTCCATTTCAGCACAGGACCGCACGTGCCAGAGATCACACATACCAGGTGCCAATACCCAGAGATTATGCTCGGCTGGTGCGCTGACCAAATTCTACGCCCGTGGACAGAGATCCTTCGATGCTAGTGCGATCTAGTCAGTAGTCACTGGGAGTAATAAGCAATTTTTCTTCCAATTTTTGTTTGAATATGTACCTACATATGTGTGTGTTAGGTAAGATGCTGCCCCCGCTTAAGGAGGAGCACACTTAGACCAGAATGAAAGTCCATTGTGATACCACGTGGAGTACTGGATTACCAACACCAGGAAACTTGCATGTTGGATTTCCTTGTTTTATTAAGACACTATGGGTAGCCGTATCGGTGCAGACCTGTACCGCACTATGCGCGGAACTTTATTTTGTGGGCAGGGCAGACGCAAAAAAGATTACTTACAGCTTCTGCAGAAATCATTTTAGTGTCAGCTCGTCCGCACGCCCAACAGGCTAAAAAGAACTTATTGATGCTAAAGGTGGGCATATTAAGTATCAATCCAAAATATTTGAAAATAAAACAAAATATCTCTTAAAAAATCTGCTTGTTCGAATTAATTTGCCTACCACTGTAAATATTACATCAGTTGGCGTTTAAAAATAGGAATAATTAAAAAATATATAGGTACCTGTTTGTTTACGGAAAGAAACTTATATAAACTTGGACGGAAGTTTTTCTTACTTCTGTACACCGAAAATATAACTTTGTTTCTTTGAATGCTTAATTAAAAATAAAATTCAGAAAAAAATAAAATAAATTATTTACTTAAGTTTTAAAATAGATTGGAACCAATTGTATATTTTGTGTATGAAAAAGATTCATGGCTTTGAATCTGTTGTAAGTATCTAAGTAGAGCTACACATAGTATTGTATTTTATGCATAATTAGAGCTAGAATTTAACTTATGGAACGAAACCAGCTGTGAAAGTTTTGAGAATCTTTTGAAACCCATTAGATGATAAGAGTTCTTGCATATGGTCCACTTTTTGGCAGCTTTTCAGAACGAAATAAATATTTAAGCAAAAAGCAGTCTTCACGACATGATAGTAGACAACGATAGGTCTCACAGACAGTGCTGCAGCATTTAGTTTATTCACAGAGAGGTCCACAAAGCAACGCTTTCTTTCTTTAGATAGTCTAACCGCCAACCAAATCTTATACTTATTGATGCATCAAAACATTCTTAATGTACGCACTTTCAGGGAGCCAAATGTCGACTCTAAGCAATTTTATTGTTGTGGCCCTTTATAGAACTGTGGAAACTAAAATAAGCTGCAGCCAACCCCAAAGAGCAGATTTCACATTGAAGGCCTAAACACGCCTTCACTATCCCATCTCCAGTCACAAATAATGTCAACGATCAGTGGATTAAAAGCCACAGTGGACTACCTACCTCCTCCGAGAAAACATCCATAAGAGTAACAAGGGATGAGTATCGTGCCAAACACTGGAAGAAAAGAAAATCTTGCACAGAAATAAGAGGACCTATGCAGGCAGCCCTGATCTTACCAGTCCTGCTTTATGGAGCTGAATGCTGGACGATAAGTAAGACAGGGGAGCAGATCTTGGTATCCTTCGAAAGAAAAATCCTACGTTGAATTTTTGGTCCAGTCTGCGAGGAGGGTGAATGGAGGAGAAGATATAACCGCGAACTCTACGAGCTGTACAAAGATGTGGATGTAGTCCGAAAGGCAAAAGTCCGTCGACTGCAATGGCTCGGCCACATCGAGCAAATGGACGAGAATGCTCCAGCTAAAAAGATCTTCGAATCCCAGCCACCTGGTTCACGAAGAAGAGGAAGACCGAACGTCGGGTTTAAAGATCAGGCAATCGCGGACGGCAGAAGCCGGGACCGTAAAGGATGGAAAGCGGCATTAGTTCAGGCTCAGACCCTCCAAGGGTCGCTGGCCTGATATGTAAGTAAGTTAGTAATGCAGGCAGCCGGAACGCAGGCTTTACGAAAGAATATTCGAAAGCTAGTCACCGACTTGCTGGGAATGATAGCCATCTTTAAGGCCATTTGTAGCAACTGTTGAATGGACAATAAACAGAGTGATAGGGCATGATTCCCATCCTAGTTTAAAAGAGTTTGATGTAGCTAATAAATAAACTAAAAAAAACAATAAACCGCCGGTCCTGGGGGCTTACCATCGCAGCTATTTTAATCTGGAGGCAATGCTTTGGCAGAAAACATTCACAAAATCATTACGATGAAAGACTGCTTATTTTAGAATATCAGGTCTACATGTATATGTCTCATCCAAAAAAAAGGGTGACTGTGTCTTACCAGAACTACAGAGGCATATCCTTGTTAAATGGCGCATGCAATATACTGGCCATCGTAGTGGAGGAACGTCTTAAGTCTGTTGGCATGACGCTTATCGGCACATAGCGTATGGCTTCTGGACCGGTGAATCGACTATAGATCACATTTTTGCACTAAGGTAGCTCCTGGAAAAGACCACCCGTCACCTTTTCATTGACTTTAAGGTTCGTCGACAACCTGATCGGTCCATATCAGTGTGGCTTTAGGCTACGAAAGTCCGCCTTCGACTAAATATTCACACTATGGCAAATCTTGGAAAAGAACCCAGGAATTCCAAATCGATACTCACCACCTCTTCATCGATTTCAAAGCCGAGAATGATAGCATTTATAGAAACAAGCTATAGAGAGCAATCTTTTGCTTTGGCTTCCGGTAAAGACTGTGATGGCAAAAAAGGATTCAGACAAGGCGAATTCTTTAACATCGTTCTTGAAAGAATTGTGCAAAACTCATGCGCCATCACCAGAGGTGCAATCTTTTAAAAGTCCGTACAATTGCTCGCATATGCCGGCGATATTGGCATAAACAGAAGAACGCAGTGTGATGTCTGTGGCGCTTTCGTGGGTATTAAGACGAAAGCGGCGGAGATGGGTCAGCAAAAAAGGACACCCAACACCGACGTCTCGGCAAGAAAGTCACCGTTGACAGATATAACTTTGTAATTTTAGGGACATTGTCTACTTAGGCTCTGCTATAAACTCAGACAATGACACCAGTACTGAGATCAAAAGAAGAATAACTCCAATCGCTGTATCTTTGGGATAAGAATCCATAATTCATGAATTTTGTCAAAAATGAATGAAGTTGTTCTTGGCCGTTTTAAGAGGAACATTCTTTGGGTGATTTGTCGGTCCCATCTGCATAGACGGTGAGTGGAGAAGGAGATACAACGACGAATTGTATGGGTTGCACACCGACATCGACTAAACGAAAAGGGTGAAGGTCCAACAACTGAGATGGCTGGGTGATGTAGAGCGGCTGGACACCAATGCTTCGATCTGAAAAAATGTCGGGTCCACCTTCAAGGGACGGCACAGTAGAGAAAGACCACGACTCAATTGGCGCATGCAGGTGGAAGGGGACCTCAACCAACTGAGGAGCTGGCTGTAAGCTTGGTCCCAAACTCTGTCAAAGGCTTATATAATATCAAGCGCAACGATCTTACTTTCAACAAAGTGATGGTGAGATATGCCATCAAATTAACACTGGACTTGCTGCTGTGATAACCGTGCCGTGCGGGGCTTTGAGAAGTTTTCATTCATCGAGATATTGCGACCGTGTTTGCATGGCCTTGGAGAGAAGGGACGTAAGTGTAATGGGTCGATACTTAGAAGGAGAAGAAGATTCACCTTTTTAAGGTACTAGCTGAAAGAAATCAGAGTAGTAGGACAGATAAAAGCCACAAAAAGACTATCAAAACTCTCACTGCTATAGCCTATAGTAAATACTAATTTAAATTATCTAAAAAGAAAATAATTTAAGAAAAAACAAATTTACCTAAACTCCAATAACAACTATTGACTAGAATTTAACTAGACTGCTGGCAACAGTGCACACCCATATCAAATCTATTTTAAACAGTTGTCTCACGTAAAATATGCGCCGCCTTGGACTCTTGGAAAACTTCTCTTAAACCATCGTTTACATCTTCGCCAACTGGATTAATTTGTATATAACGTGTTTTTGCATCTAAATCGGTTGTGTCATTATTTTCGGAATGACTTTGAATCTTCCAAACTCCATCGTCGCCTAGAGTTTCATCGATAATATGTTGAAGTGGGACAGAAACTTTAGGGTTTTGATTTATTAATCCTGTAATTTATAAGAAAGAAAGAATAAAAAAACAAATTATTTATATTTTTTTTGATGTTAAAAACAGGAAAACAAATATATTTAAGTTTTAATATTTCTGATTGTTGACTACTTTACAAGAAAGGAAACAAAATGGATTTATTAGGGTGAATATGTTAGGATTACGTACACCCACACACAATGAATGAACAGAAAACAACAAGAAATATAATTTAAATAGAAAGACAAATATAACATACATTTTGTTAATACATTTTTGGTTAATGTAAATGTAATGAAACAAAATAAGAGTGGTCTACCATGAAGAGTTTACGTTAGCGGCCTACATAGAAGGAGCTTTCAATATTGTGAAATCTGAAGCAATAAGACTAGCATAAGACCAAATCAGCAGAAAAGAAAGAGCTCTCTGCTGATATTGCAAAAGGTGTCATCGAAGGAAAAAGATAGTTCTACGGCACAAAGGAGTTCTGTGCAGTAGTAACGCTTTCAACGTTTTGAACTGGGCGTAGTGATCATGCGGTCAAACTAGGTAACGAAAATGAGACGAAAACTGGCTCCTATTTCCTCTGCAAATGTCGGGCACTAGCAAGAGCCAGACTACGTGCACTTACCCAACCATTCTTCGACGACCTTACGGATTATCAGTGGCTTTCGAACCATTTTAGACGAGGCCTTATAGTGGGAAGGAGACCATTTGCAGGATATATAACAGAAGAATTTTGAGCTCTTGAAAAGCAGTTTTTTGAAAAACTCATCAAGCAAATTGATGCCAATAATTCAATACTGGATAAGTGGAAAGCATAGAGACTGCTACTTCCATTTTACGCAGTTCCAGTCTGGTCATAGCGGTTACCGCAAGTATCTCCACCGATTTGGAGACGACAATTCACCATCCTTCCTGGAATGTCCAGACGAAGACGAACAAACGGAGCACACAGTATTTTAATACACACGCTTCACGGAATGGAGAACTACTCTATCGCCCCTACTATGGATATTAGTTGTTTATGAAATCCTGATGAAACTAGAACAAAGTGGGATCCGAGTCGTTGAAAAATAACCGCCCCTGACACGGGAAAGATGCAAACGTTCGTGAAACGGTGCATTCAAAATATTTTAAGGATCTTCAGGCTTAATGGTATTTCCAATGACCAGATTAACGAGGATACGATTGACATAGCTTACATACATATCTGTGGTCACAAGGAAAAACAACATAAGTCGTATTGTGTTGTGTGTGACTTATGCTGTTTTTCCTTGTGCCCACAGATATGTATTTCGAATAGAGTTCATTCAACCATTTGACGGGCATTGTTGTCTACTCTTTCAATATGTCGTCAGCAGTGAAGCTGCTGGAAAATTTAAGCTAAAAAAGTGTTCCAAATTTTGTAAACCTCGTGCAGAACGTACCCAAGAACGTAGAAACATCCGTCCAGCTAGTGGCTTAGATTTCAAACGTGCCCATTCATCTTATTTATTTTCAAATGCATACTTACTTGATTAGGACATTTTCAGGATTTAGAACTTCTCACGTAAATATCGGCAGAAATGTCGGAAGTTGAAGTCAAGCAGTAAGGGATGCCAAACATCGACGAATCGGACGGAACGTCACAATGAACATCTATAACTTCGGGGTAGTAAGAGACTTTATCTACATTGGCTCTTGCTAATCACTGTTCCTTTGGAATGAGAAGGCAACTGAGTAGCATGACACTATCCCCTATAGTCCGAGCCCCATGATAGATTCGCTGAAGCATAGATTCTCTCGTAGGCAAATGAGCAACAAATTCTTCACCAGATATTCCATCCCGTCTGTATTGACTGGTTTTGGATTCACAAATTCAGCGATGAATTATACAAATATCGACTTAGTCAAACATCGCAGTAGAAGAACATCTCGTCTCAAATGGCGCGTTAGTGGAAAGAGACCAACCAACCAACTGGAAGTGCGCAACTGGAGGCAGTTCGCAAAGAAACGGGCTACCTGAAGAGGCTAGTTAGTTGAGCTGGTGTCGCGAAAAAACATTTGTTTGTTTTGCTGACGTGATTGCGAGATACTTTTCAAACAAAAGCTAGCGTTGGCCTGAACAAAAACTGCATAGTCGACTCATGGAAGAGAGACGAAAAAGCACCAGACCAATCATCAGGTTCCTATTCCCCACCCACCCTGTAAAGTTTTATTCAAAATCAACAAAGAATGTTAAAAACAATACAAAAATAAAAATAAAACACAAAATTTGTAAATTTTTCTATTGTATGTAATAACATATGTATACATACGAGTAAACTTTGTTTTTATATATATGTATTTAAGAACAGTTTTACAACATAAGTACAACATTTACAAACAAACAAACATAAAATAAAATAACTAAATACAAAAAAATTGACTCACAAATAAAATAAAATTACAAAAAATAAATTAAAAAGTAAAACTCTTTTTTTTATTTACACGTTAAATTAAATTCTATTCAATAATAGGTTGCATGCAAAAACACAACAAATTTAGCTAAAACAAACTAAAATTTTAAACACAAAATCGATTTCATAATATTTGTTAAACAAAATAGACAAAAAAAAAATGAAAAACTTTAAAAGTAAAAACAAAAACATAATTATTTTTATCAACCTTAAACTAAAAGTACTATTCGCAAGATTTTGGAGTTCTATTTTGTCTCTTTTTTAAGTAATAAAAGCTAATAACCCTTAGAGTAGTTACAAAAAATATATATATATTTTGTATAAGTAAGTATTTTGTATAAAAATTGTAAATAATAAATTATAAAAATAATAACCACAAAAAAATGAGATTTATAGAGAAACTTATGAGAGAACCAAAGTTTATAAATGATAATTGATGGCACTTAAAAAATAAATAGGTGGGTGATTGGCTATGTAACAGTTTTGGTTTATTAAGGTAACGTTCTATTTGTTTTAAGTGATATTGTAGAAACAGAAGACTTGTTTTTTTTTTTTGAGGTAGAAAGACCAAAGAAATATGAATAATATTAGATTCAGTAAACTATAGTTTTTTTTTAAAGTTGCTGCAATAGGCTAGATAACTGCGTCATATTAAGAAAGACTACGCCGGACAACAAAACAAAAACAAACAATCTACAGTGAAATCTCGATAATTCGAACCTCCGTCGGACCAAAAAAAAAACTTCGAATTGCAGAGGTTTCAGAAAAAAAAACAAAAAAAACTTTCGTCACGTACGCATTTCAATGAACAGTTGAAGAAAAACAAACAGACTTGACTTCGAATTATAGAGGTAAAAAAAGCCATCACTTTCGAATCAGAAAGGTTTTCAAGTTATTTTGCGCAACAGTTTTAACGAAAAGGACAAATTGCATAGGTTTTCTTCGATTAACAGAGGTTTTTTCAAGGGACTGAGCAAATGCTTTTATTTATAGAGGTTTTCGAATTATGGAGGTTCGAATTATCGAAATTTCACTGTAACTACTAAGCAGATCGAGATCAGATATTATAAGAATCGTAGCCACTAGTACAGACCACTGGCATTCCTCGGAACACCTTCTGACGTGGCTGCAAGAATAACAGTGAAAAGGAATCTCTGTTCCACCTTCTGTGCAAATGTCCAGCTCTGGTGAGGGTCAGACAACGCACTTTAGACAATCCCTTCTTCGATGACCTCCAAGAAAAAAATCTAAGAACTAATCCATTTTCTCAGCTCCCTAGGTTGAGTTGAATTAACTCCATCTATCAACCTATCAACACCTGCAAACAACCAGGTTACATACGTTGTGGCTTCGAAATGGCACATTCCCTAATTAAGTTCTATGATACTTTGAACCGCCACCTCTACCTACCTCCTTAGACTTAGTGAACTATAAAGAATTTGCTATCAAAGCTGTCCTGAACATTGAAGGAGAATTAAGACTTCCTGAGTGTCTCAGGGTGTAATCTATTGTTAAATCAAGATGGATTAGTACAGAGAAGTCAAAAAAATATCTCCTGTTCGGTTGCCAGACCTGTTAGAGCTTTATAAGAGCAGAACAAAAGAGATGAACACCGACAACTCCGAAGTACAAAGGAACATGAGAAGCCTGCGAAGGAAGAAATAGACAGATGGTACTACAGAAATTATGTTGACGTTCAAAAAAGTCTACCAAAGTTCACAAAATTCGAACCGAAGCCTACAAAAAAGAACAAGTGAACATAGTAGTAGAATCGCAGTCAGTGGTTAGGAAATAGAATGCCGACGATTCAAATTCCGTTGTAAGGTAAAATGAACTATTCAATCTGAACAATATGAGCCAACAATTTTGTCCACTCGACCTGACATCCACCACGGACGAATTTCAAATCGATACGCACCACCATTTTATCGACTTTAAGGCCGCGTATGACAGCATTTATTGAAACAAACGAGACAGAATGATGTGCAGGCTGACGGTGATGAATGCGAGCGACAATCAACTAAACATATACGCTATACTGAAGTCTCGGACAAAGGCTTTTTTGTGAAAGTGGAGTAACATGTATCATAATTAATGTTATCCAGGCCCTCCACAGAGCTAGCTTGGATATGGGAGAGAGTTTTCTACAGCTCAGGCACTTTCGGAATTCTATTTTGCAGTTCTTCAATGAGTCTAGAACAGTTTTTTACACTAGTGGGTGTCAGGAAGTAATGTATATTCTTTAAGTGGATGGCAACGAATTTTGTTGGCGAAAATTCGCTTTCTGAGATGAAAGAGATCTAAAGACGTAAGTCATAGTTTACAGATGTATTTTTCAGAAGGCCTCTGATTATATAACACGAGGAATCAAGAAGAAACTTTGTAAGAATTCAGAAGGTATGCTGAACCAAATGACCCGTAAAAAGTGAGACGAAAATGAATCCAACTATTCGGTCTGTTTTAACATACACTTCCATCATAAAAGGAACTCTACTGAACATATCATTCGAAATTTCTTTGGTCTTTTCATTTAACTAGGATGCAAGCGTCTTGTTTGTACATTAAATAATATTTAACAACAGGATATAGGATTCAAGTGATCGTTTGGTGCGCTCAAAGAGATTAATGTATATTATATTCCCCCCCTTTCAAGTGTTTATAGTAGATTCTAAGCTCAACAAAAGATTTTCGATGGCAGTTTCGTATAAACTTAAATTGCAACCCCATCCAGTAAACATATATGTCCTTTCATTTAAATATAAATATCACATTTAAATTAAGTATAGAGAAAAAAGAAAAACTAAAAGACTCTAATACATAAACAATGTAAAACGATAGTAAAAACTCGTGATTTGAGGATTTCGTGTGCGTGTACGTGTGCAAAGGAATTCATTTAGGATTTTGATTTGTCTTAGTTTTGGAATATGCAATTGTTATTATTATTTTTTTGTTTTAGAAAATCGTACAACAACCATCAAAACAGCGATTATTATGTTTGCCAATAATACCCGCCTCATGTATCTCATCTGAGTCTTCGTTTTGCAACGAGGTTCGCTGCAAATGCTCCAGCCGGGACTTCAATTGACCCGGTGAGACAATTCCACGCAATTCAGCGGGCTTTAAGAGACCCACGCCAGCAGCAGTCACACCAGCCGCACCGATTGAGGAAGTCTTCTTTGCCTTCGGGGATAATAGTTTCACTTCGGCATTGTTGTTTGAGCGCAATGGTTCATCGGTGAGTTCATCATTTGGACTACTACGACTACTGTGACTCGTTTCCAATTCTGGATACGGTGAATGAGATTCAGCACTCTCAGGTGTGTAAGGATCCTGACGATTATCAAGGTATGTATTTAAGTAATGCGTATCAATGCGATTAACAATAATGTTATTGGCTAGTAGCAATCGTTTTGATATTAATGTGCAACGATGTTCGACAGGTTGTCGTTTAATTATATTCTGGCATTCGGGACAAATAGAACCGTCAATCTTTCTAGATTTCATAGCATTGTCATCATCATCATCATCGTCGTCATCATTATCATCATCATCATCATTGTCGTGGTCGTCATCATCGTCATTGTCCTTATCGTTATTCGAATCATCAGACTCAGTCGATCGCAACGGAGTCGTACGACGTTTTGGCTTTTCAGCCGCTTCTTTTATTAGTGAGCAAAGGCATACAGGCAAATTATCCGAATCAATTAGATTTATACTTATTTGCGGCTGTTGCTGTATGGATGAGGTGGAGGATGAATCTTCTTGTTTTGTATTATTAGAAGCAGCAGCAGCAGCAGCAGCAGCGCCTGTTAGACTAGATTTATTAGCATTGCGACTAATGCGATTATTAATGCTGATGACTGAGGGCTTAGGGCATAATTTTTGACATTCAATTAGGATGGTATTGAATACATTACTGTTATAGGGACAATAATTTTGCATTGCATTGTCCTCATTGGCATTGAGTGATTGACTAATTTTATCAAGCTCGTCTTTACTTAGTATGCTATTTGGCGCACTAGCATGCTTAAAGCAATTACAACATCTAAATGTACCTTGATTGGCTTTAAGTTGTATGCTCAATAGGATTGGCTGTGAAAGTAAAAAAAAAACAATAAAATTCGAAATTTAATTCAATTAAATGTGATAAGATCATTTTAGGTATAAATAATACAATTTAGGCATCTTATTCACTTAGAGTAGGGTAGTTTAGTCGCGAACGTAATTTCTGAAAAGCAGGAGAGCGGAGCCTCAAATGTGCAATGATTGGGCACTTTAATTTCTGTAAAAACGTTCGGAAATTATCGAAGACCTTCTCCTTGAACCCTTATTCAACATGGCAACACTACGAATGAAGAAGGCGTCAACGAAGGAAAGATCAACCAGACTTATCATATCACGATTAACGCCAAACAAACTTCCCGTCCATGGTGTTCGTGCTTTCCGAGAGCCAACATTGACTTAGACCATTATTTGGTTGTTGATTCATGCATGTACACCAGCACCCCGGTCGAGATCTTCATACCTACACAACTGAGGAAGACCACATGTAAAGGAGGACATAGTTGAATACGGATCTCACCGAAACCAACTGGACATCCATCTGACTGGAGAGACTCAACCACCACAAACTGTAGCGCCATCTAAAAAGTCTTCGATACGCCCAAATTAAGATTAAAGGAAACTAAGTACACTTTTGCCGCCTAAAATGATCTTAAAATCCATTTAAATAATTAAAATGATTGCACTTACCTTATGATCACCCATACAAACATCCTCTCCCATTATGTTGTAGGGATTCTCCGCACTGCTGCCACCTTCAAAAATTAAATCTTTTGCCGCTGGACTCATCAATATTCGATCACACCAAGCTGGACATCGTGTTGACATATAATCCGATGGCATATCCGGATCCTCTTCATATGGATAAGTTGGAGGAAATTTTATTGGATATTCGACTAGAATTTCACGAAGTGGTTCCAGTTCACGATCATACTTTTGTAACTGTAATGAGTAATGGGATAATCTGTTAAACAAACCTTCGAACCGAATAGAAATGAATCAAATACCCAAGCTTCTTTAAATTTAAGTTGATGATCGGCATAGTTGAATTCTTTCTTGCCAACCGTAAGTACATTATCGCCATCAGTGTTTCTGTAGTGCACCTTTGTACTATCGTTTTTAATACTTTGAACCCGATGTGCTGTTAAGTGTTCTGTTAGTTCCTATAAATAAAGATAAAAAGCAAAGAATAAGTATGAAATTTACAATAAATCTTGTATCAAATACCTTTACGACTCCTTCTGTATCACAGCGGAAGTTAAAATCTCCAAAAACGAAAAACGGTGCCAGACCGTTTTTGGCATCTATGTGGAATCTAAAAAAAAAGAGAAAAAGACGAATTGGATGTTAATTGTAATGTCAGCGATTCTAAGCTCTATGCACTGCTGCATAGATATAACAAAATCTAGGATTTCTGCTGGCTTATTCTTAGAAATAATTGAAGCCACCATCACCGTCGTCTTCTTCTTTTGATTTCGTTATATATTTGGTATGTTCTCTTAAATATATACGTGTTTATCGGGAGCCTCTTGGTGGCGAATGGACTGTGGTAACATCGTTCTAGCTTTTTCGACTCGCTCGTAGGTGCAGGTCTATTTTAACTCAGTACAAGATCCCCTGCCTTGTGATGGCCGGTGCTTCTATCTCATCGAAATAAAGCACCAGCAGGCTGTCACTCGAACTGCTCCTTAGTGTACAGGCAATTGTCCTATGAATCCTCACAGCAGTGTGCTGGACCCCGTTTGCCTTCCAAACTCTGTCCGGACACTGCAGACTCTCTGCGTTGACCCTCTGTGGCAATCTCGTTTAAGACATCGAAAACTCATTTGTGTTCTAAATCTCCACAGCTCGCAGAATGGTGTACTTAATAAAGTTGTCGACTAACGCAACGTTGCCTAAGTGCACTGCTTCGAACATAAAAGGAACGTGTCTCATGATGGGCACATCTAGCATTCTAATCGTTCGTTATGCCCGTCATCTTCTGGTTGCCGATCGTCTTCCTGAACCTTTCCAGTGTTTCTTCATCGACAAGGTCTCCAAAGTCATGGTAAGGTGGGATAAGCAATTCCACGCCTCTTGAACAGTTTCCAAGTTCCTTTCGCAATCATATTGTCCTATATCCGGGAATATTGTTCTAAAATAGTAATAGGCATTCGCAGACGTTTTCAAATGACCAGGCACCACGGGCCGGGACACCCTATATTAACGCTTAAGTTTAAACAAAAAAAAAGAGCGTATACGAAACATTGTTGTTCTATTTTAAGACACCGTCACATTTCCTTGTTTAGATAGTTACTTAGCTTTTAAAATTAGAAAAAAAGAAAAAAAAAAATGATACACACTAAATCCACAAGAATTCATCAGAGATAAACCAAATTCCTTATCGGTGATGGTAGGTAAAACCACACTCAAATATTTGCAGATGTCCAATTGTACGCGTATCTATTTTTGGAAACAAGCAATGTGCCTAGTTCCTCCAAGGATGATGCATTGTTTGAGTTTACACGTGAAAGGGACAAGGAAGAGTTGTTTGTTCAGCTATAGCTGAACATGTTTTCTTTATGCATCACGTTTACAGGAGATGTATAAGAAATTGATGCTCACATGTTCATAGGTGTGTGTATAGTTTCCCATGAATAAAATAACCAATCACTTGAAGCTGTGGTCCTCAAAGAGGAGTGTTGCTACAAGAACCAAGGAAAAATGGTCCTTAGCCCATCTGTCGATAAACACTACATAAATGAAGGTAAATTGGTAACTTGTTGAGATTTTGAAAGAATGAAACATGATAGCTGGAGGCACATAACTCGCTCACAGAAAAGACTTGCATATGTTTATGCAGAGTCCTTGGATCTTAGGCGGTCTCGTAGTCGTAAGGATTGATTGTTAAACATTCCAAACTTCAAAAATCCGACACAAGAGCAAAGATGTGTACATAGGTACTTAATCGTTGCGGTACATTGTTGTCTCGGCATCACTGGTGCCATGTGTACCTGCAACACGTCTCTTGTATCCTTAACTCTGCTGCACCAGAGTCAAGGCAATTGGGGAAGAAGAGAGAGTTAAGATATATCAGAAACCTTAAACGATGGAGCGTAGGTGTAGTATATGTAGTTCGTAGGACTCACAAGCTAAAAAGAACTAAGTACTGCTTACGGACTAAGAAGAGAAATAAATGATACCTATCTTGGAACAGAATACGCACCGGTTATCTGGAGAGAAAGAAGTGTTTAGTTGAAAATGACCTTGACGGATCTCATTGAGAGTGCAGCCGTGGCAACAGTGGGCATCATGAGGTATGCAGTATGCTCTAGTGATCAATAAAAAGGAAGAATTTGGATTTGCAAACCTTGCGACTTTTCGAAACGAAAATTAAGATGTAAGGAGTATACCTAGATGCCATCCTTAATTGGAAATATTAGATTGAAGAGAAAATCTGAAAATCGAAGTACAAAGTTGGGAAATATTATCGGGTTAGGGGACGTAAACATCTTCACGGTTAGCTCCATGATAGATATCAGTCTGCCTGCAAGATAGACACCCAAGCAGTGATCAGACGCATGGAACAGACCGATACCAATATATCACTACAATAGAATGTGTTCAAAAATTCAATGACTGTACTATTTAGTCAACATTTTCAAATACCACAGAATATATCCATATGCCAAGGTTAGGGTGGCTACCTCCACCAGACACATTTCCATCAGAAAAGGCCCATTATGATAGCAGCTCAGGTATGGACTATGGGAAATATTTGGGCTGTTTAGAGTGAAAGTTTCGATTGAAGGAAGATAACACGAATTGAAGGGCTAATCAGCCACATTGTCGTAATCAACAGAGAGTTAGAATACCAAGTGGGACTTACATTTATTATTTATTGCAGCTCTATACCCAACCCTAACTAGAACTTCAAAACGAACATCTTCTCCAATTTTAGCGCTCCCTCTTCACTTACCCGACACAATCCCCTCACGCCTCACGCCTCTAACGCACTGATTCCCTCCGTTCCATCCAAGCCTCCACGCCAACGCGTCTCTTTCAACTTAACCCCAACCTCTCATATTGTCCCCGCTCTACCTTCTACGGCATCAACTCATACCAGCAATTCATTTCCTTATTTCGGCTTTAAAACAGCAGATATGTACCCTAATTTTATTAACTTACACACACTGAACCCCACATCTAACCCCTCATCTCCAATCTGCTCTCCCACTATTCTTGATCCCCTTTTTCCTCCAACCGTTAAACTAACACAGCAAACCAATGATACAACAGAAAGTCGTTATGCACTCTCTGGACTTAGAGAAAGAAAGGTTTATGAAAACATTCGCCTCTTTCTTACTTATCTACACGACAAATCTGACTCGGTCTGCTACGAAGGGAAGACTAAAACCAGCGTCATGGTTTCCATCCAGCAGGAAGGCCTCCCTACCGACCCCACCAGTCTTAGAAACCTATATATCACGTACCACGAGATTTTTAGCATGTCCCCTCAAAAAGTAGCGGACGACCTCGCTGCATTCGGCCACTTTGTACATTCAAAGCGAGTCTCTCACCTCCAGCGGAGCCGTGCCGATCATGATAAATTTGTTCGTCCATAACTTATCTCCCGCGCCAACAATGAAACCACCCCGTCTCACACCTCCTCGCCACAACATTCCACTTACTTTTTCTATCAGAATGTAAGAGGACTCCGCGCAAAAACCCACGCTCTTCTACGCCAATCTCATGCTCTTCCCTTCCTGAAACCAATCTGATTCCCGACATTAAGAACCAGGAATTATTCCCTCCTACTTTTAATGTTTTTCGCGATGATGATCATACCCGCCCTAATGATGATTCTTCTTGTCGAGGCGTCCTACTAGCTATCCACGACAGCCTCTACTCTTCTCCCATTTTACCTTTTCGTCTTCCTTCAAAGCCGACTTTGTGGCAATAAAGATAACACTCCCCATCAGGTCCCTTTACATTATGTGCTGCTACATTCTTCCACCGCAACCTATTGAATCTTATCAACATACTATCGATGCGATCAACCACCTAATTTTGGCGACTTTAACCTTAACCTCAGCTACAGTGGACTTTATCAGATGCTCAATCTTTTTTCATTGCTTCAAATGCTAGCTCAGCTAAGGAATGTCTCTTCCTAGATCGCTTAACAAACCCAAGTCTATGTCAAGTCAGCGGTATCTCCAACTACATGGGTAGGCAACTGGACCTAATTTTCACAATAGACTCAATCAACAATCCCCTATTGATAATTTCCACCCTCCCCTTCTTCACTCGTTTTTTTCATAACTCTTTTGTCCAGCCTTTCACAAAATCAGTGATTATCTCAGTAAATCTTCCCTTAACTTTCACAATCTAACTATAAACGATGCCCTATTCATTTTTTACAGAAACATTTTTAATTCTTTTTCTCTTTATGTTCCATTTTCCCGCCTTAAAACATCATCTACATCCCCTCCTTGGTATAATCGCAGACTTCATTCCATACGAAACAAGATAAACAAGTTATGGGCTGTTCCAATTCACTTCAGAATTACTCCCGAAATAGTGAAAGGTCGTGCCTGCAAGTTAAAATGGGATCGATTTCCCTTGGTATGCGAAACTGGACATTGTTTACTTAACGTCAGGCCCATATCCGCCCAAACTGTATCAATGGAAACGATTACACATACATACATATACATAATCTAATCAATTGAGTTTGAGTTTAAAATAAAAATAAAATCATACAGCAAATGTGCAGAAATCAATCAAGCAGAATAGCACGTGTGATTGGAATAATAACATCATCCACAAGAGGGAAAATGTCATGTGATCCAAGCGACTATTTTTCAATTTCCTGATATTTACTATTTACAAAATATTTAAGCTTAAGCCCCCCAAACATTAAACCTTCAAAGTAAAACACAAAACAACCTTGCTGCCACCTCCATATCCCATATGTACAACATTCAATGTTAAATGACCTATAAAGCTCCGAACACTCATTATTACATACATATTTTAAACTCACCTTTCCAGGGTGTGAACCAATGCTCTCCTTCTTGTCTTGCAATAAACCGAGGGGAACTCTTCGCAAGCGGCTAAATTAGAAGCATCATGGAAAAGGTGGATATTGACGAGATCAATAACAGTGCCATTTATTTCCCAACGTGTACGCATAAAGCCCTTACGCGACCACTTGCACTAAAAATAAAAAAAAATTAATAAGCATAAGACGAGCAAAGGGGGTGAATTTTTGTTATTTTTTTTTTGTTTATAATTATTCAAGGGCACGATTTGTTTATTTTCGTAACAAAAGTTACACGAACAAATATGAATATGAACATGTACAGTGATTCAAATGAATATTTCGACAATGATGGTATGCACAGATAAAATTGGAAGTGATATATACAAAAGCCAGTTCTAAACAAGGTGATGTTCGTGATTAGAACGCCTCCAAGTCCTAGCCGAAACCTGCATGTTAGGATGACTTTGCACAACTCCAACTGCGGCACTCAATGTCATCTTGGGTCTTCTACCATTACAAATTTTTGCACGAATGGAGGATAAATTAAGCATCCATCGACTTTTCACTCAAGTAATTTTCACCCAAAGTCCTATATAGGAGGTCATTCATCCAAATACTGCTTAAACAAAAAACTTATCAATAGTTATGGACGGATCTAATATGCAAACAGGATATGGATCCGGAATTTTTGGAGAATAACCATGCGAGCGGTCGCTGTGGCTGTACGTTGGACTGCTAAGTAAGAGGACCCCGGTTCGCTCCTCAAAATCACAAAACGTTTTTTACAGCACCAAGGCTGCTACTCTTTATTGCGATTTTAAAGTTCGGATCGTTCGAAAGGGGACATTTTGTTTGAGCAATTTGAAACGCAATTCATAAAAGGCATACAAAATGTCCGCTTTCGAACGATTCGAACTTTAGAATCGCAATACAGAGTAGGGGCCCAGCTCTTCACAGGTATGACAAACCTGCAAGAGGATAATATATCATGAAAATGCTTCTTAATCCGCCGTTCGGAGTCGGCAATAAAACTGTAGGTCCCTTCTATTCGTGGGAAAATACAACACGCGCAACATGAATGGTTGTGAGAAGCTAGGCCTTGGCTCTCTATAAACTGCCGCGCCAAATATTTGTATTTTGTTTGTTACCATCTGTTAGTCTCATTTCTTGAGTATCGAGCAAACTCTGCTGAAGTGCTATTCATCTGTCATATTTTAAGGAGCCCGTTACGTAAGCAAATAAGTTTGATAAATCACTCAGGCAGTCGGTCAATCACCTCACGAATTTATATTGTCTCATGTGTTTTTTTTTACCATCATTGTCCAGTTAATTATTTGCATCACTGTACATTTACACTTATGTAAAAAAATATATATATGTATCCATACATGCTGTTTATATACATACTTCTGGAAAGAAGTGTTGTGGAAATTTAGATTTTTCTTTGGTGGATATTGTCTCAATGTTTCCCGTGTAAATATTTTTCCCATCGGCTGAGTCCCATTCGTGTGAAAGGAAATTCCATATTTTCACCCCCGACAGTGACTGATGAACAAAGTATAAATTTCCCAGAGCCTAAAAGTAGAAAAATGAAATGTATTATATAGAATATGTATATATTTGTTACATGAGAAAGGTAGGACCTAGATATCCTGATCAACAGGATTTTGTCTGAGAGTGGATGTACACATGTACATTGTGTTAATTTACTTTAAAATGTTTTGCAATATATACCCATAGATGGTGTCATATAAGTTTGGACACACATGTGGCATGGCTTTGTTAACTTTTTACTTTAGAAAGGATTCTAGTCCGAGTGTATGGAGGCGTATACGCAATATTTTGGATATTGGTTTATAGCAGTGGTTCTTAACCTTTAAGTGACGAGGGACCATTTGACAAAATTTCTGTCTTGCTATGGACCACCAACTGTTTAGACTCTAATCTTTAGAGGTAAAATACAGTAAATGTAAATGAATAAAGGGTTGTTCTATCTATAGGGTCTTTCATTAAACGCACCGATCTTTAAATAACAAAGTGTGTGTGAGATATCATCGAAATTTATTCGTTTGAAAGGCCGTTCGATGCCATTATTTATAGAATATAACATCGTTCAAATGTCCGCCGCGGCTTCTCTGGGTGGCGGGTTTCCGAATGTCCAATTTTCCATGACTTTGGCGCATAAACCAGGCTGAATTTGACCGATGGCATGGGTAATGTTGGCTTTGAGGGCCGCTGTGGTTTGTGGCTTATTCGCATAGACCTGTGACTTCAGAAAACCCCACAAAAAAAGTCTAACGGGGTCAAATCGCACGATCTCTGTGGCCATTTCACATCACCTCCACGTAAGATGACCATGCCCTCGAGTCGCTCGTGCAGAATTTCCAATGTGGCGTAGCGCCGTGGCGCCGTCCTGTTGAAACCACATGTCGTTGGTGTCCATATCATCCAATTCAGGCCAAAAGAAATTGGTAGTCATCGACCTATAGTGCTCTCCGTTGATGGTGATGGAAATATGGACCGATGACGCCGCTAGTCCAAAATCAACACCAAACAGTGACTTTTTCTGGATGCATTGGACGCTCTTGGATCTCATGTGGATTGGTATCGTCCCAAGAAGCGCCGAGAACGCCTGCTCGCATAAATACATATGTCGATGAAAACAAAGTTAGGTGACGTATAGCAATTTCTCGAATCTTTGGAAAAGAAATAGCCTTTTGGCTCCTGTCTCGAATGTATCTTTCAAGTTCCTTTCGTATTGCATTTCAATCACTTCTTCTTGAATTTCATCAGGCACCTCAGAAACGTTTACAATGAAAGGATTGCGGATCAGTTTCCGAATACCGTTGTCTTGGGTGTATTTTAGGTTTAGGCAGAAAGAATTCTGGAAAATCGATTTATTCGCATTTTAAGACAATTACTGAGCACTGGCAAAGCCGGGCAGTTCCAACTAGTTTATTTAATATTTTTCGGATGGCTTCACGGACCACTTCGGGTGCTTCCAGGGACCACAAGTGGTCCGCGGACCACCGGTTAAGAACCACTGGTTTATAGAATGTGATTGATATAAAAACCAGTGTGATGTCTTCGATGAAGACATAATCTACCGGCAAAACAAGTGGAAGTGACACATGTTTTTTTTTTTTTCCTTAATTACAAAATTGTATTCCTCATATCTGGTTTGATAAGTCTGATAGCTAGTAGAATATTGGAATTAACATGTTAATGCTTAAAAGCTATTGTCAACGAATCAGGTGGTAGTTATCAGTTCGCTTTTAGGACTGGAATATGAACAAATTGATCAAGTTCTTACTTCATGGTAGATTATAGCAAATTCCAAACGTTTCTAGGAGCGAAAATCCGATGGAGAGCCGGGGCCTAGCTTCTCGCAACCATCAAGTTGTGCATTTTCATATGAATGAACGTTATTATAGCCGACTTCGAACGAGAAGATTTTCATTACGGATTATACTCTCGAATCCCTTTCATCAAGCAAGAAAAAATGAACTTCTAGGAATAACAATTGGACAGATGTCTACCTAGATTCAACTTCAGCAAAAACTTCAAGGTAGCATTTCCAGAACGTAACAACTGGGAACAGAATAAGCCAGCATTTGCAAACGACTCTCATGTATGGTAAACAGATGGATCAAAAGTAGATGAAGGAGTTGGAGTTTACAATCCACATACCAAGACATCTCTTTACAGCAGTATGGAGGCGAATAATTCAGTATTCAGTATTCCAGGGACTATACATCAGAGAAAATATAAACAGAGCTTAATCAAATATGAACATTTACATTCTATCTGACATCAAAGCTGCGCTCCAAACAATCAACGCCTTCGAAATCGACATGTTTGGGACTGACTGCCTCCAATTACTCATAGCACTGGCTAGCACAAATAGAATTCATCTCATTCGGGTAGCGGGCCACAGCAGATATGAAGGTAACGAAAAGGCAGATGAACTAGCCAGAAAAGGTTCTGCATCAACTTTTATGATGCCAAGACCATTCTGCGGCCTCCCAACAAGCACAGCGACAGGCTGTATAAACAATTGGCTAAAAGACAAAGCACAACATTAGTGGACTGTAACGGAAGGTAACAGACAAGCTTAAACTTTATACCAACCTTCTCCCAAAAAAGAACGAAACAACTTCTATAACTAACAAGAAGTCAGATTCGTCACAGGATTTCTAACCGGCAACTGTCGGGTTAAAAAACACCTCATGGCTATGGGAATTGCACAAGATAACGAATAATCAGCAGAGCACATACTATGTCACTGTAACTGCCTCACAAGAACACGTCCTCGTTTTCTAGGTAAACACTACCTCGTGGCGGAAGATACATATAACCACCAGCTCGCCCAAAGACATCGTCGGCTTCATCGCGCACTCCGGCATCATGGAGGAGCTCTAATTAAGAGGACTTCACAATAAACCCATTTGCGGCCGCAGTGATAAGGGATACCTGTCCGAGTAATCGAAATGTGTGCGGCGAAAAATATGTACAAAATGTACCTTCCACCATTTAGACCGACCCTGCCGACCGAAGAAGTGAACTGGTTGCTTTCTGACCGTGTGATCTGATCGGTAAGAATGAGGAACCTGTGTGGCAGTCCCTTGGTTTTTATGAATTTCGGACCTCAAGGTGACCCGAGCATACTGGAATGTTGTGTGCCGTGGCACTAAATGTCTACCCTGACTTCAAATGTCACCATTAATTCGCGACGACGTGGAGAAGAGACCCAACATGCTTTTCTTAAAGCCAAGTCCACGGAGACAGCGTTTCATAAGGTTCTGCAAACGATTGAAAAATCTATAGAAGGTGCTTTCAATAATTTGCACACTGAATCTATTCAAGAATCTCGCCTTATCTATGGCTCTTGGTTATCAACAATATACGGACGGAGTTTGATAACATTGGAATCAAGGCAGAGATTTTCCCCTGTGATTAGTGATATCACAGAAAGGACTCTCACTTTTTCAATGAGATTTCTGATACAGGTTATAATTTCCTGTGGTCGATCTTTGGACACAATGACATTCCGAGCAACTGCACGGCAGACGAATTAGTCAAGCTAGGCATATCCGCTAAACACGCACAACATGAATGGTTGCGAGAAGGAACCTATGTAGGTCTTGGCCTCTACTGGCTTTTGCGTCAAATATTGTATGTCAGGCGAATAGAAGTCCCTTCCAACGTTATCTGTCAAAGTTGCAGTGAGTAAGAGAAAAATGAAACCAATCTACATCTCTAAGGCACCTGCCTAAAACTAGCTTCCCTACGAAAGTATACTCTAGTCAAATACTTCTTCGCTAACAACTAAGTCATCTTAGAAGGATCTACCTCTACGTCCCAAAAGGTGAGCAACAAACAGACCTTACTCACAGTCTGTTAAGACAACCCTCATATAAACTTTTAAAATTTAAAGACAGTTGTGGTAGCGTGACAGTAGCAGGTAAATCGAGTGTTTCAATCATCCTAACCAGCCCCCTATGAGTTGTTATGGGGTTCCTCACCCCGAAATGATTCTTAGTTTTTTTCAGCTAGCCCAGTATCTTTTACGGTCTATCTAAGTGGTATCACAATGTTCCTAATTTTGGTTTAAAAGTGTTCCGGTGTGTTCACTTAAAAGACAAGTCCTAAGGAGAAAAATTTCGTCGTCCCATCAACTCCCAAAAAAAGTTGTAAAATGGCAAAATGTGCGCTAGAAAGGCGTAGAAAAAAGCCCAAGAGGAGTAGGACAGTCAAACCTAAGCCCTGACTGTAAATACTTAAACGGCGGTACCACCAAAAACAGGAAACAGGACATAAAGTGATTTAGTGAGTAAGACGACGACGTATCAACCAGACGAAAATTTCGATTTTCACAGACGGGTCAAAAACCGAAGAAGGAGTAGGATCTGGGATCTACACACTAGAACCCAACATAAAGAGGTCAATACGACTTCCGAATCATGGGAGGTTGTTCCAAGTGAAAGTCCTAGCCATCGCCGAGGCAGCCCGTGAACTATCAATGAAGCTAGTCTCTAGGAAAACTATCGACACTTACATAGATAGCCAAGCCGATATTAAAGCCATTTCATCCAAAGTAGTTAAGTCAAAAATCGTTAAGCTTAAAAACCTCACCGCGAATCACAACGTAACACTCTGGTGGATCCCGGGACACAAAGGTATCCACGGGAATGAAATGGCGGAAGAATTAGCTAGGAAGGGCTCGGAACAAGACCCATCAATGGTCGACCACTCAGTTCTACCCCCCCATAGCTCTCGCCAAATCTAGCATTGCACTAGACTTCCAAAGACAAGCTGATGAGAGATGGAGCTCACTCTCATATACCGCATCTCCAGGACACTCTGGACAAATATCAACAAAGATAAAAACGAGGCACATTCTTGCGCTAAACAGATCAAACTTAGCTCTCCTCACAGACCACAACCTAATGGCGGTCCACCTTAGAAGAATGCGTTTAAGTACATACGAGTTATACAGAGGCTGCGGTAATACATACGCGGAAGAGAACACAGCCCACTTCCTTTGCGAATGTCCCAGTCTAGGGAACAAGGAAGACGGCCCTCGGTGAACATTATTTCAACGACCTGGGAGACCTGTCTAACAAGCCACCAAAAACCACTCTAAAATTCACTACGAATTCGGGATGGTTTAGGGAGGCCGAACAATCTTAATTACACTCACCCAGACCTTTCCTCTCTTTTTTGACTTTTCAGAATGGACATTCCACGTCAGAGGAACACAATGGATCTGTTAGTGATTCGAGGGAAGGCTGCATCACGCCATGCACCCACCTCTTCAATCTACCTACCTACCTAAGAACACTAATTCTTAAGGAATTATTCCTCTAACACAGGCAGCATGTGCTTCAAGCTGGAAAGGTTGATTGTGATGTAGTGATTAGCGGCATCGCTTGCCACGTTGAAGGTTCCAGACATGGAAGGTGTGTTTAACAATACTTCGCATAAGGCTACAGGACAGCTGAAACTATGGCGAAACAAAAAACGATCACAATAAACGCAACCAGAAGCTGCACACTTGGAGCAGACCAATCTTAACTAGCGTGGGGCCTGGTTGTAGAGGAAATACTGCAAAAGCTGGAAGAAATCTGTAAGAAGAAAATTCGTGGGCGTTAAGTTCTTATGAAATCAAATCAAAACTTGTATATGATTGACTGACGAGAATAGACAGACTTGGCCGAAACAACAAAGTCACCTTCTACTAGAGAAAAGTCAATGAACCCATGACCAGTGACCCCCATTCTTGGAATGTTTATGCGTTCTGTGACTGTGACCGCGTAGAATTCTCGGGAATTATAACCGAAAGAGGTACAGGGCCTGCTTAAGTACTTATCAATAAAAACCACTTAAGCATTCTAACATTTTAGACTCAGAGGAAATCCCAGAAAACTGCGAGTAGAGGAGAATCAAAGCAACAGATTCGGCAGCGATTCCGGCGAGACCCCATCACATTTCATTGAAGATTGTGAAGAACTGATCTACTACTACTACAAGCAGGTACAACCCTTTTACTGTGATTTCATCGTCTTTCTAAGAAAGTCGAGGAAGAGCTTAGGTTTCCAACACTCACCACATCAACCCCAAAAAACCGCCACCTGATACGAGCAAAGGCAGGACAATCACATAGGAAGTGTTTCGCAGTGTCGTCGCTTTCTCTAAAAGTGTCCAAATGAGTAGTGTTACTAAAGCACCTTGAGATGTTTGGCAAAGGCATAGTGTCCCGTAATGACGCCAATAAGTTGTCTGCAGTTGTTCTGCTGAAAGACAGTAAGAATGACGCGGACTTCTTACAGGCGTCGGGAAGAATCTGTTTAGTCTGCCTGAATCCTGGAGAGTCACTTTGGAGTATACTAGCTCTTAGAAACTAAATTCTCATCCATGTTTGTGAGCGAAAATTTGTTTTGGAGGAGATACTACAGTTTGAGAACCTCATCGACTCATCGAAACAAGCGAGACACAATGAACCCAATCATTGTTAGGGCAGAACGACTTTGCGTAAAGCAGAACTTGGCAATGAGCTGAACCGAAATGCGCTGCAAATTTCCAAAAACGATGTTCATGAAGCGTGATATCCAATGGCAGGACCTAAGGAATAAGTCATTGTTGTTGATGTTTATGACCCACGCGCTGACAGAACCTATCCTCAACTCTATATGTCCTACGCACAAGTTATTTAGAGACCACGCATAGTATCTTGGCCCGAATCTAAGATGGAGAGAGAGGATTAGACAACAAATCAACTAATATTGACATTCCCTACATGTGTATGTACCTTCATTTGATGGGATTTGTTTGCTTTAATATACTTTCACTTGATGTTCCTAAATTGCACAACATTAGTGTGCCTTATTACCTTAGCCACCAAGCAATTAGCCTACTTTTCAAGTTGACTTAGTGTTAGCTCTCAGGACATCGAAATTGACAAGCACAAGACATGCTTACAAGAAAGATTGTCAAAAAAAAAATAAATAAATAAACAAATGAAAAGAATGCCAAAATGAGGAATAATTCCATTGGATTCCAGGTTCACGTCAGATTTATTATGTTTGTTCAGTTCAATTACGAGTACAAACACTCAAGTGAATTTCCTTTACAATTTATTTCATTCAAGGATCACACTTTCCTTAACTTATTTCCATCCATCCATCCGTTCCTTCTTTACATAGTCGAAGTGTGAAGAAAATAAAAGGAGAAGTGTCATCATATGTCACCAATCGATGTTCTGAACGCTCTCCTTTATGTTGAAGTACTAAAACTTTAAGTCCCTTAACGACCTCTTTCAACGTCCCAGTTTTAGTTTCAATTCCGGTCGATGTGTATAGTGTTTACTAATAATTAAAGAATTTCCAACGGCAGCAGTGGGAAGCGCAAAAAAAGGTGTAGGATTTCAAGTACAGGAGCTGGATACACCCTTAATGGTCTACTAATCGATACTACAACGACCAATAAAATGGTAATGAGCTGCTCCTAAGAGATATTTGAAGACTTGTCTAGGATTTTATGCGCATTTAAAAGAAAGTACCAGTTGGGTTGGAGAAAGGTCTAGTTAATGACCTTTTGTCTTTCCGGGAACGTTTACATTGGCATGTCTAATGGGAAAACTTAAGTGATTGAGGAAGAATGACACCAGAGGTGATATAATAAGACACGCACACGAGCCAAAGCAAGGACATAAAGATACCGGCAGCCATTTTAATTTGAGTTTATTATTTGTTTGTTCTAGGATATTACTTTGGAACTCAAGAGGAAGCGGAGGAGTTTCTTGAACTAATGGCAACGTTTGAAGTCAAGCTAAACATTTAGTGCCGCGGCACACCACATTGCGTTCTGGTCCGGTTACCTGAAGGTCCGAAGTTCATATAAACTAAAGGATCGCCACACACGTCCATCATTCTTACTGATAAGATCCGGTCCCGGTCAGAAAGCAACCAACTAACTTTTTCGGTTGGCACGGTCGACCTAGTTGGTGGAAAGTGTACAGATTTCTCGCCTCACACATTTCGATTACCCGGTCAGGTATCTCAAGAATGTGTTCGACAATGCAGTGGATGCCGGATCCGGTGAGAATGTGTACACTTAATGCACTCCTTAGAAGAACTTCTTTGACATATTCGGAACTCAGCTACGTTCATGCAGTGAATGCCAACACAAGTTGTTTTTTTGTCTAAGGCCCTCTCTCTTTCGCAGATTCAGGTCGAGAGCGGTCTCATGAAGCAGTAAAATAGGAGTTTTCCAACGCATTTCAGCTTTCGGGAAAACTGAGGGTGGAAAGCCTTTGGTCAAAGTTACAAAGATCAGTCCGCATGGGATCACATCACTAGAAATCTATATTGGACCTTCACGCCTCGATTCTATTGGTGTAGGGAAAAAGCGGTGAATTACTGACAATTGCCACAGGGTCTAGGGTTTTACAGGAGGTCCCATACAAGAATTCGTTAGAGAGATGAATGGAACAGAAGAGCTAGCCTTCTACGTCGATGGGTTCAAAATAGAGATGGGACGGATGTTGACGTCTTCTGTAGGCCTCTTGATATCAACTGTTCATTACAAGCCAAGATGAATGGAACAGAAGAGCTAGCCTTCTACACCGATGGGTTCAAAATAGAGATGTCACAGGAGCTGGCGTCTTCTGTAGGCTTCTTGTTCATTACAAGCCAAGCAACCCTTTAGCTTCTGGAGTCATCGCCTGCTTTGTGAATGCCCTACTAGCTAGCTAGCATTAGACTGTTAGACTGTGGGCTCTTGGCAATTGTTTCTTTCACAATCTAGGGGATTTTACTAAATGTTTGTTGAGGAGCATCTTGAGATTCATAGGTGTACCAACAGTTCGAAAGTACAAGAGCTCTCTACCCGTCTTAAGACTACTAAAGGGACATACACCTTTATGAAGTCACCGACTCCATAGGCTGTAACCACTTTCTCTGTCACTGTCCAATCACAACAACCTTTTAAGGATCCAGATATCTTTCTATGAATGATTTACAGTTTCGAATGGTTAGATATGAAAAGGAACTGTTACTGGGTGCTTATAAAATGGTCAGAACCCAAGGTAAAGAGGCACTGAAAAGACATAGAATGGGTCTCCGATCAAAAATAGTTAAATATCCAGGCTTGCTGTCAGTGGATCTTCAAAAGACTTGTAACAATTAGATCCCTTGTACAGTATTGATTCCACTTTAGATGTTTCTATGCTTAAAATATAAATGCATGGAGTTACGCAGAAAACTTTTAGGTAACTTAGTAAC
The DNA here is from genome assembly GCA_951813785.1 of Criorhina ranunculi. NCBI lineage: Eukaryota > Metazoa > Arthropoda > Insecta > Diptera > Syrphidae > Criorhina > Criorhina ranunculi. Next base: position 34,269,464 of record OX638381.1, on the reverse strand, counting down.
CTTAATAAATGCTTGATAGATTTCTCAAAAGGAAAACATTAGGACATCTTTCATCAGTGGGATAAGGTATGAAATCCCTTATGGTTGCTGAACATCATCCTCTGCCACGTAACCCGCATTATAAAAAAAATAAAAAATAAATCTAAAGGTTGCGGTTTACATGTGGGACATGTGGGTGCATATGGAACATGAGAAGGCGTTTCAAATTATCGGCCAATGTCAGAAAATAACATCGTAAACACAATCCTTTACAGCTTTACATACACACTCTCTTGCTAACCTGGCGCTTCTTTCTATACCATCAGAAATGCGATATTATTTTCTTGATCCACTAACCAACTGTGTAGTGGTGTACGCCTCTGTTTTTAATTAAATCAGATGGATGGAGAGAAATCCAGGTCCTTTGTTGGGATAATCACTTCACACATCATCCCTCGAAATGATTATTTAATGTTTTGTACTCTGTTAAAGGAACCTACATACAAGGGGTTCAGTTTAGCGCAAGCTTTTCCCAAGAAACTGTCTAATTGGCGTTTGGATATAAATTTCATTCCACGTATAATCAGTTTCCTATCAGATCCACACAAACGTGTAGACAGAAGCAAACAAAACAATCCTCCACCCACCCACAACGGGATTATGTGTTTACATTTGAAGGTAGATTTTGATTTAGAAAATTTAAACAATTAAATTGATAACATACAGTGAAATGTTCAGCTGAATTATAATCCTCATCCATATAGATGCGTATGCACGAGTACTCGCTAAATTCTTCGGCTTCACAGAGGCTCCGTATGAACTCCTGTACATATTCCATTGATTTCTCATAAGTTTTGCCGCCGACTTCTTGCAGATGCAATGCCAAAAACTGAGGCCGTAGCAGTGTTATTCGAGTTAGAAATTCCTCCAACCAGGGGCTTAATAATCGCGAGGGCTGTAAAACACACACAAGAAAACAAACAAAAATCCAATTAGATATCGTAAAATCAATAGTTCACACATTATGAGCGTGTGGGGTGGGTGTTATAATAGTCAAGAGTAGGTGGTTGGAAGACGAATTTGGATGGCCAAACGACCAACCGACCTCCCTCTCTTTAATTTTTGTAACACTTACATCTTCGAAAACGCTTCCAACATTGGCCGTGACTAGCAGTACCGAGGAGGCTTCAGCACTTGAACTCATGATTGCACTTAAAAACGAATAATTTATGAGATGAGAGTTAAGAACGTATAAGATCACAACTTGTTTGCTAATAGGATTTTAAATTGTCCGCGAGGAATTCGACAATTTTGTTCCCCTTGGTGTAAGTTTCACTTCGATCCGATTTTTTTTTTTGGGCCGTGCGCTGCGTTGTTTATTTTAATGTGTATCACTAAATTGTTTCGTTTTCGTTTTCGTTTCTTTTTTTTTTTTTGGGGATTTTATTTCTTTTTTGCCACACTCCACTCACTGGTGCACTTTTTTTTTTTTTCACACAACAACGCAATGAATAAATATTTTTGCTGCGGCTGGGGTTTTTTTTTCTTCTTTCTTTCTGGGCGTGAGGTATTTGTATTTTAGTTGGTAAAATGTGGATTAGTTGGTATAATTGTGATATCAGTCATTTTTTGTTAATTTTATTCTTCGGAGTGAAATCTATTTTCCTATCATCGTGCAAAACAACACACAAAAACTACATCACACACGAGAAAACGAAGCGAACTGCTGTGGTGTGGTATGGTAATGGTACTCTCTGGGAGCGAAAAGAATAGGTTTAGGTTAGTCGCTCGTTCGTTCGTAGTCAGCGCGAAATTTCTCTTGACGTCGGCTTGACGTCTGCGAAAGCCAGTTTTTTTTTTATTTTCTATGTGTTTTGACGTTTTCTTTTGTGTTGGTTATTCATGCACTAAAGATAGGGTATTGCTTCGAAAGATAGTGCTTTTGTCACTCATATAATTAGTGGAGAATTATAAATGACGACAGTAGCAGCCGGTAATTGGTCTGTCAGGATACTACTGATAAAAATGGAAGTATAGACTGCAAGTGGCGGACATTACTCTGGTTTCAACATCGTTGTTACTTTAAGATTGTGGATTCCCTTTGACTTTAGTCCAAGTCTAGTGAGGAGAAGTTTAAATATCATAGTGCAGAGCGAGTAAATAACCTTAGATATCCATATAGCATCAGTGGCTTTAGTAATTTTGCTGTAATGTGTGAGCTGGAACTCAGTTTCTAACCTAGGATTCCTAAAAATTTTACTTCATCTGTCATGTTACATAGCGTGCACAAGAAACTTTTTTTTGTTTCAGAAGTTCTCCTTTCAAGTTCAACATCATAGAGATACAATCTAGCCATTGGAGCAGACTCTATTCTAAATACCTTAACCAACCTAAACGGCAAACATGTAGTATATGTCTAGGTCTATGTCGTTCTACAGCTCGTCTTGTTCGTCGTTAAATCTCCTCATTCAAAGCCCATCAACACAAACGGGACCGAATATCTATGAAGAATTTTTCAATCGGAACCACCATCATTCCCCTTCGACAGAGTTCACATTTCAACGGCGCAGAGTGGGACGTAAGTTGTTCGGGATAGGGCTTTACTAATTGAATTGCCCTGTCTTCATTTGATTTCTGATGAGATGTCGTTGTCAGAAATGATAGGCAAGCCAGGGTAGATAAAGTCACGGGACATTCGCACTAGATGTGCTCTGCAGTTTCTTAATCTTTCAAGCACAGCCAGATCAGTCCATTAGAAGCTTAGCATGGCGCTTGCTTATGGTGAGACTTTGCTGACTTTCACTTGAAAGATTGATGAACATTTAAGCTTGGCTGATGGAAAGCGCACAAAAGGGAAGTTGGCCTGATTAAACTCCTTGTCTGGTCAGCAAATGCACACATTCGTTGCCCTCAATGCCCTTGGTTTCGGGAAGCCAATATAACATTCATGCAGTTTCAGTAAATCTTTAAGTCAAAACCGAAATCAGTCTGGCTTTCGGAAAAAGATGACAATTTGTGCGGTTTCTCTCGCACTTACAAAAGAAGCGTATGAACAGCCAAAAAGTGCAGTGAGATGATATATGACTTAAATACATTTTTTCGTCTATTTCGTTTCAAATGAAGGAAACTTCAAGTCTGTTGCTCCTTTCATTGGGTTTTTTGTCGAATATGTCTTAATTTGGCTGCCATATGGCAGTTATAGTGGAAGAGTATATTAATATCGTGACTGTCTGAGAGTTTCCCTTAATTTCATACTTAAACTAAGCAATAAACCTTAAAATTTCCATAACAATTCTTATTTTAAAATGTTGTTGTTTAACAAAAAAAAGAGTCAGTTTTATCGTGAATAACAACTTCACCACATTACCGACCGTTGTTACCCATTTAATTCGTCTACTGCAATCTCACCAACTCGACCGCGAAACAGCCATTTTTATTCCACAGAAATTTGCCAACCGCGAAGAAAATAGCAGCGCAGTTTTTTTTCACTTCCGTGTAAAATTAAACATTCAGCACAAATTTCTATAAAAAAAAATCTCACAAAGTAAGTAACAACTAAACTCTCAGCGAAAAGGTCAAGATTTTATCAAATTTCCTTGTGTTTTCAAACCAAAAAAAATTATATACGCCTGAGCACATACGACGCAAAACCAAAGGAAAAAAAAAAAACAAAAAAAAAATATGGCCGCCAGCAAAAATTGTGAAATCACCAAAGCAATCGGCGATTTATCCAGTGGCAGCAGTAGCGAGGACTCGGATTTTGATGATATCTTCAGCAGTTCGCACAGCAACACTTCAACAACGGAAAGTTCAAAAACCACAGAAAAGCATAAATCTGGTGTTCAACGGATGCCAACACGTCGTCCCGATCCAAACGTTTGCAATCGTAATGCACTGCTTGCCCGTGAGAATCGTCGTAAAAAGAAAGCCTACGTCGAAACCCTGGAAAAGGAACTCGATGGCATGAAATACACAAACAAAAAACTACATAAACTGCTGCGAAAACAAATGAAAATGGTGAAGAAACTGGAACACGAAAAGCAGTACTACAAAGGACTAATCTCCAATAAATCGGATATTCTTAATTTGGTTTCAGTATTGAACACAAAAGCACCACTAAGTTCGGTGTTCTCCCCAAAAGAATCATCGTGCTCTCCTACGGATTCAACGCGATCAACGTCTAGCCTGGAACCGCTTGGATTCAACTACGATTGCACTGATAATGGTAGTGGATTACTTCTCGGCGATCCGTTTCTTTCAGACGATTTCATCAATGATTTCAATTTCTTCACAGATTCCACCTACGAGCCGTATAGCGAAACAAATTGGGACCAACTCCTGGGCATGGACGATGGCCCCCTGCCAGAGGAGGACAGTCTCTACAGCCGTTGTGGGGTACAGACAAATATAAACGGCGAACATAATTACTTCAACAGTCTGGACGGTGGTAACAATCAGAATGATGAGGATAGTGGACTTTGCCTGCATATTGCACGTGGTAAAATCTCTGTTGAATACTGTCCCAGCTGTCATTTGAAAGCAAAACGTTGCAGCACACTGCCAGACCAACTCCTGGTAGTCGACTAAAAGTCGTCTCCACCACTTGCGTAGCAAGAGTGTATTTAAACGAGAGGATGCTTTGTCGTATCACTGAGGTAATGACAAGGGATTCCTCCAACAAATTGGTAGTTCTTAAGATTTAGTTTAAAATTCTTGTTAATCGATACAATTCTTTCCAAAAATTTATCATTTAATCTATTGTAGGAGTTTGATAGAATCACGTTATATCCAAAAAAAAACAAAAACAAAAACTTTGCACTTAACAATCTTTTCAACATTCCAGACGCTGGATGCGATGTGTTTTCCGTCTTAAAAGTATAAACAAAAAAAAAAAAAGTATTTGAACCTCGTAGCCAAAAAGGTGGGTTCTCCAACCGTCTCAACAACCAGAAAACTTCGAGGAAGTTCTGCATTTAAGACGAAACAATTGTTTCTGAGAAGCGAAATGCAGAATTTACCTCGGAATCCAGTTGTGTTCCTAGTAGAAATTTGTTTATTTTCCAATTGTCAAATCTTTCAGCTTCTTGTGAGACATTGAGAGCACATATCAGCCAAGAGTGGTCAACAATAACCCGCGTGTCTTTTGTAAAACAAAATATGTATCGTTCCAATATGCGAGCCACCACCCGAGAAACGAAATTGCCGAACGAGTTTGCTGTTGCAGAGGGATCTCTAATCAAAAGTCCTTAAGGTTTGACTAAATTTATGTGATGAAATGGCAAAAAATCCCAAAGCAACAGCCAGCCACTTCGGAATGCAGAAATATTTTTTTTTAAACAAAGAGAATCATCAAACATTTTTAATTGTTCTTGACTTAAGTTGCAGGTTTCGAAACTCTCTCGTTCACAGACACATGCATTGCTTGAGAAGCGATTAATCAAGCTGTGTCACATGTTTGGATTGAAACACTCGGCCGGTAGGTAAATCTATCTAAACTCCTGCAATCTTTTTCATTTTAATAATATTTTTGTTTATTTAATTTTATGGTTATGTAAGAGTCTGGAAAGAATTTTCGATATTAAGGTACATACACATATGCTTATCCTAGCTTTTAAGGCTCTTAAATGATAATGAAAAAAAAAAAAGAAACTAAAAATAAAAAGATTGAATATTTATAAACACATGAACTGGTGGTGTTCTTTGAATTAAAAAAACAATTTGGTTGTCGCGTGATGATTCATGCGAAGATAACGACAATAGTTAGTGTGTGGACACCTGCATAACCTGACACAAAGTTCGAATACTTAAGCAGGGTTGCTGGGTTTCTGCCAACCACATCTATAAAATTCGGTCGATCAAAAGAATGCTTAACAAATGGAACCTCAGCTTCGTTTGCCCGATTCTCAAGAGAGGAGACCCAGTAAACTGATCTAATTAAAGATGAAGCAACATTGCTTAGAAGATCCTATCTGTTGTATTGCTGTTTGGAATGGCTAAAGTCCTTTGTTTACGAAGTAATCAGTCCATATTAGTGTGGCATAGGTCAGTAAAGTCCACCATCTTTTTATTATTTTCAAGGTCGCGTATTATAGCTTTTATAGAGACAAGCTATACAGATCAATGTCTAGCTTTGGCATCCATGTTCCGATTGTGCAGAATGACGGTGGAGAATGCTCATTTTTTCATCAAGATTGATGAAACCGAAACCTGCGATGTTTAAAAAGCATTCAAACAAGGCCACGCGCTATCAAGAGCTTATTTTAATTGTTCTTAAAGGAATTGTGCAGAATTTACACTCCTAAGAAAGGCACAATACGACGATAATGAACGAAGCAGAGTGAGTTTTGAAGATGAGGGCGAAGATGGGTTTAATGGTCAACGAGTGCCACAGAAGCATGGACTATATGAAAAATGGACGAGGAAATGCATATACAAATTGTATGTAGCGTTTAGCGACCTTGATCTAATTAGGATCCAAATCGCTTCTTCCGTGGTCGTATAATTCGTCACGTAAAAAAGAGCATTATAACGTAGAAATGATCACGGAAGAGACGATTTGGCTCTAGAAAAGTCAAGAAAAAAAAAAAAAAGTAAAAAGGCTCATACGTACGCGTAGAACTGATGCACGGTAGAGGAAGACCATGGCAATGACAGTGTGCACAAATAAAAAGGGACCTCAGTCAATTTACAATAGTTCGAGAAACTGGAGGCAACTATGTGACGATCGAGCTGGCTGGAAATTTTCTTCTTGGTTTCTTGGTTAAGGCAATCTGGAGCTGGCTTTTTGTGGGAAATCTGAAAATATTTTCATATCGATATTGTATCGTGTGAATTCATGCTCTATTTCGAGATTTAGCAATAGCGGACGCTGAAAACCTTGGTCTAGTAAACTAGACGCAGAGATAAGTATGGATAACAATGGTAGTAAAACAACTTAATTGTGTTGTGTGTGTGTTTTTTGAACTTTTGTTTTTGTTTTATTAAATTTAATTTACTAAACTAAGGAAACAAATAAAAAAAAAAAAGAAAACTAACAATTCACAATCTGTGTACTTTCTTTGCTTTTTGTTTTTGTTTTGTTTAAGAACTATTTCGTATAAAAGTGGGGAACAAAACTTTGTTTAAAAAAAAAAAAATATTTGTAACAAAATAAGAATTATTTTCTGTTTGCAGTGAGTTCTTTCAGCAGGGTTTACTTAACATCGATTGGTTCATTCGATTTACATAGATCGGTCACTAGTGTGTCTAACAACGCTCTCAGTTCCTGTTGTGCAAACTCTTGTGGCAGAGGTAATCGCTCTAGTGCAATTTTAATGATTAGACAGGGATTCAATACAGGACAAACGACAAGTACACCGCGCACAAGACAAGCCAAGCTTTGGGCGATTTCACTCTGACACAAACGATGTTTTGGTGTTGGACATGGCAGGAGATTAATACGGGAACAAAGGTCAGCAAGTTGTGGTTTAAGATTCTCCCAACGCGCTTCGATGTCACCCTCATGCAGATTTTTAAGACTTTTAAACTAAAATCGAGAAAAGAAAGTTAGTGTGTGAGTTTAAGAAGATTCTTTAGGTACACATACCTTCTCATTGATGTCAATGAAATCTAAGAAAATTTGTCCCTGGTTTGACCAGTTCGGTACCTTAATACTCTTGTTCAGTGATGGATTATCGAACTGATTTAGCAGATCATGTAGGTAGCTCATCTTATCTACAAAGAGGGAGTGTGAGAAAAGTAGCATAAACATACAATTGTTGTAACTCACCATTAATAACAGCATCCGGTGCAATATGTTCAAAAATAACTTCATGAGCCTGAGCCCATTTTTGAGCTTTAAGCAAGTACTTGGCTTGCATGTGATAGTTTCCAGTTGCACCGGCTTTGACCGCCTTCGCCCAGTCTAACCACTTTTGCGGCACACCCAAAACGTTTATTATGAATTTTTCATTCGTGGTTAGAGCACCATCATTGGAAACCGAAACATATCGATAGAGATAATCTTGAACATGCATTTCTCGCACATTCTTGTTCTTTATATGAAGCAAAACAAACACCGACCACTGCCAGAGGCCATAGTTTTCCAATTGTGAGGCAAAGTCAACATGAAGCTGACTTTCGTAATGCTCAGAACAGTGATGATACCCTAGAGCCTCGAATGTTTGCAAAAGTAACCAACTATAAATGAGATGTTAAAATGGATTCATGGCATGGATTTTTAAAAAGATGACTCTTACCTCAGTCGATAGTCCATGAAATCTGCGGTGTGGTTTAATGGATTAAGAATGCTCTCGAGGGGATGACTTCGTTTCGAATATAGCTGAAGGATGTGAAAACGAAGATCATACAATGGATGCTTCTCATTATTTCCAGTGGATTCGGTGTAATGAGGCGATGGTGGCATTGCGTAGAATTCATCGGATTTGAATGATTTCTCATATGCGAGTAGAGCGTCTGTGATGGAGCAAGTAGGCGAACAGAGATACCATAGTTGCAGCTAAACGGAAGAGAGTGCACAAGAGCTTGTAAGGAAGTCAAGGAAATGTTTACTTACAGCCAAAACTTTAATCCATTCAATACTCTCAAGCGTATTAATTGGTCCATGTGAAGAATCCATCAATGCAACTCCGGCCACTAGCATGAACAACTTCAAGCGTTCAACGCTTATAAATTTATCCGCTTCAACCTTGTGCCAAGCAGCCAGTTGATCCTCCATCAGTTGTCTCACAACAGGTCCGGATGACAACTGTGCAAGCAGCAAAGCCAAATTTGCGTCATCATACCGAAATGCCAACTCACAAGCCTCAACCACTTTGTGGCACATAAGCAGATCCATCAAGTGATCATTGTAAGTATTCTTTGAAATACTTTTTGTTAGGAGATCCTTATCGGTGAGAGTATTCTCCAGCCATTGAGAGAGTAAATTTCTTCGACACATAACCGCCAGGTGACTGGCTACTTCACGCCCCTCCAATTCGTCATGTTCACCCCACAGAGCCAAACACAGTGACCAAACCGATACAGCATATTCCTCCAAAGGTCCAAAATTTAACTGTTTCAAAGCTTCATCCAAATGCTTGACAATAAGTTCGGTTCCAGCATTTGATTTGATCATTGGACAGTCACTGCCCTCTACTTCCACTTGCAAAGAGTTCTTCAGTTGAATCTCTAGATGTTCAACAATACTCTTGTCGAACTTATCAATATGTATTGTGGATGATATCTTCAGTTGATGCAGGACAGTTGGAGAATAGTCATTCGATTCTCGCCCACGGAAGAAGTCTTTTAAGCTAATGAGATTTGCATCTGAAACAATGTTTGAGTTAGACATAGCCTTTTGCTTAGACAAGTGAACAACTTACTGTTGACATTCCTAACGGCGGAGTTTTTGGTTCCAGGTAAAATTAAAGTATTCTGAGGCCCGAAGGCGACTTTAAATCGGCGGCTGTTGAAAATACCCAAATCTGCGGCACATTTACCCTGCAAACGAAAAGCGAGGGACTTCTCGAATGGGACCTGTGACGCTAAACCCTTAACTTGAACGACCTTTGGCTTGATGATGAGTGGTTGATATTTTACCAAAGCCTCTGATTCCACTGGCATCGTTGATGGCTGCAATAGAGATTCGATTTTACTTCCATTTCAAAGGCATATGGTATTTTGTACACACTTCAACTTCCCTGATCTTGTCCCTAGAAGATTCATAAGGCGGACTTTGACTGATCGGATAATCAATTTGACTTGAAGCGGCCGAGTTACCATAGCCTTCTTTCCACAAAGATTGCGACGATGAATACTGGTCATGATCACGATTCAGGAATGGACGATTTTTTACATTTATATCGATGGTATCACGGTCATCTAGTTTATCTGAAACAACTACAAAACCGAGAATGATAGTTGTTCCAACAATTCTAAATGTGAAGACTTACCCGATTTCGAATCCATATCGTCGTCAATGAATAATGAAGCCTTCATCAATTGTAATTTGTGTGAATCGGTCCCAGTGCCTTGCGCTAAAACCGCTGTTGGACTAGTAAGAGTTGTTCGTTTGGAACTTTCAAAGAACGAGTAATCTGTTTGGCCAGAACTTTGAAGAAACTCTGAAATGAGAGACATAAAAAACGGGATGAGGGTGGTTGTTCTAATATCCAAGGATAAAATCCTAAATGAGATATGGATAGGAATCGATTGCGAGGCAGATAAAAAGTGTCTCGACGTGCGCTTAAGCGGAAGCCGCGGTCACACAAAAATAAAGCGAAGTAAATATTAAAAGGAACTTAAAATAATTGCTAAGGACTGTACCCGATGGAGATGTTTTGCAAAGACCCTTTGCTTTAGAATATAAAGAGCACAGAGAGAGAAGAAGGATCAACGGAGGGCAGACAGATGGATCTCAAATGGAATACCCTTCTGGTGCTGAAATCGATCGAAAAAGCTGATGTCCTTTATAGGCATACGTTGTGCGATAAATCTCTGAATATGAGCAACACTCACTGAAGTATGCATAGGTTTACCAGAGTCATGGTACCTCTGAATGAAGGCGAGGAGGTTTCCGCCAACTTACTAGAGAAGTTGTTATCTTCTCATTTCAGGAGCTGTAGCCTCTTGGATTCGTCGATCGATAGCACAGTGCCCAGTAATTATGTTGGTAAGTGATAAAATAGTTGGTTTCCTGTGCATTTGACTGATTAAAGAAGCTTTTTGCGATGTTGCAGTACTTCGAAGAAGGAACTTTGTCTACCTTGGCTTTGTTATTCCTTTTGACGACATCTCACCAGAAATCAAACGAAAAATAAGATGGACATCAACGTTCTAACCCACAAAGCATTCGAATCTAACCGGGAAAGACAACGCTGTATAGGAAGACAAAGCTTTAGCTGGCGCGCACAAGTAAAAGAAGAAATCAACCAACTTAGAGGGCCTGACTGGAGGCAGTCAATTGAGGACCTGGAAAGTTGGAGGGGCTTGTTGTTTAAGGCCCAGGTTTACCCCGATGTACTGCAGATGTTTTCATCCAAGGTTAGCTATATCCACCTTAGATTGCTTGTCAGCCGGGTAACTCCAGTACTGTTTCACTATGCAGTGCAGAAGACAGCATTCATCGCATCGAGTTTTATAACGCGGGAAACTCGAGAAAACTAATCCGGTTGTGTCATGGAACGCTCGAGAATTCGCAATGCGCCATGCAGCTTGGGGAGTCGAACGGTTGGACGAGAATCTTTCAACTAACAGAGTCTTCGAATCTTAGCCACCTGGTTCAAGAGGAAAAGGGAGACCGGCCACCGGTTTAAAGATCAAGCAATCTCGTGGAGGAAGGAAGGCGATGTCTGACCATCTAATGGTCGCTGGCCTGATAGGAATTAGATTGCGGTCTGGCTGTTGATAAACAAAACAATAAATTCGTCTTTAATTTTGGATCGAAAATGGACAGTGATTCGTTGAAATAGACGATGCGTTGTTGCTACATCTCTTTGTACGGTATAAAGTGCTTGTATGTCAGCTTAACGCTAATGACATTAGATGGACAATGATGCGTCAGCATGCTCCTAGCATTGTATCGCTTGTAGTAGTTCCATCTATCGATCCATATACAAAGATAAAATTGATTTTTGTTCACAAACAGAATTAAGTGGGTGTCTAGGTACGAACCGCTTCCTTCAGAGGACATCCACATTACCTAATCTTCAGTTAGTGTCAACAATTGCTCGTAAGTCTTGCCCTAACTTTAACTCTTCATGCTTTGATTTGCAAACAAAAATACCAAGAAAATATGGATACCAAGTAGAGTGGGTTATCTCCACCTAGCCAATCCACACAACTTAGCCTAAAACTAATTAAACAACGATTCTTCATCATTTGCTTCATAAAACGTTTTTGCATATAATTCATCAATAATTGTGATTAACATATCATCTGTTCATATATTGCACGTATATGTGATCGCCATACAAGAACATTTGTGCAAGTGATTGGTTAAATTCCATAATAAGCACCCGAACAACACATAAGCACCCACAAATAAAACCCAGTTATTAGATAAAATCAAGCAGATTGTCATCATATCATATGTAGTTTTCGGTTTAAGTTAAAATACACATTCTAAAAGAGAGTGATAAAAGAGAGAGAGACAGAGTGAGAGAGAGAAATCAAAATAAAATTGGTGTCCTTAGACCACCTGAATTATACTTACGAGTCTTATCCATCAACATGAATTCCGCATCGTCAATAGAGAAAGTAGTTGATTTGGGATCTGGTTTTCCAACGGCTGTTACACCAACTGCTCCAGTGACTTTCTCGACCACCTACAAGGAAAAACGTGTGCTTGAGTTCCATCAAATGACATGTGAATATCATTTTACTACCTTTCCGGCTTTAACAGCCCCCGGATCACCATCTTTGATATTCATTTTGGCCTTCTTTGGATCGGTTGGGATATCGTCTTCTTCATCACTGTCATTGATGCCGTACTTGGAGAAGTGTCGCACTTTGAATACCCAACTTCCAGTCTCGGGACGATACTCAATGAAACGAATATCATTCTTATCGCAAACACGACGCAACTTCGCCTCGTAGTCCATCTCAGCTAGACGTTGTGGATCTTTGATAGGTTCATGTTTGGTTTTATCATGCGGCCAAACTTTATCAAGAGTTATTTGTGCCTCACGATTGAGGCCACTACCAATGGGTGGTTTGTTGTCATCATCCGGATAAATGATAACCTCTTTGTTGCGGAAATGAACTGAAAGTATGGAAAGCATAAGTTAAGAGTAGACACAGAGGGTAGCACTGTAATTTACCTATTTCATCCAAATTCAGTCCAGCCACGTCGATTTCTTTGTCAAAGTAAACATTGCCATAACCCTCGCGACCAATCGTAAAGTTGGGCACAACACAAGATCCATCCTCGGCCAAGTAAGACTTCAAATCATCCAATGATGGGATGGTATAGTAGCTGTAAGATAAAATTACAATTAGACTTGGTGCTGGGGCATAAGGACATTCCAACTCTATCTGATTCATGGGGTATCGTATCGCAAAGGACATTTGACCGGAAATATACAAGAGGAAAGCATTGACTCTCAAGGGAATAGAAGCACAAAAAGAGGATCCGTTATCGTCAGCTTTCGGAAAAATAAACCAACTTCCTACGCGGTCAGTTGGTATAAATGTCCCAACTCTTCCAAGTAAATACAAAAAAAAAAAAAATGCTTACCCTGCTCGTCGTAGTACAATTCCTGTTGGATGTGGTTCCATGTTGATGTATGACGATTCATCGTTGCGATCTTCGATAAACGATCGATTGGAGGTAAAACTTTCGCTTATGGTGTCACTGTACGATACCGTTTTGCTCAATGATTCCTTGCGTGTTTCAACGCCTGCTTCCTCGCTTGTATTGAATGGCAATTCAGCCGATTTACGTGGAACCAATTCTGAAAGAGTGTTATTCATGACCGAGTCTGTTGGATGGTGTACATTTTGTTGGCGGACTTTCTCCAAGTTATTCGGATGTAGCCATGATTCCCGACGACTTGTTTCACCGTCTTTATTAGATGGTGGTATATTTTCTTGAGGAATTTCTCCCGAGAACGATTCGTTACGTTGTATTACATTGGTGGTAGCAACTCCACTTCTACTAACTCCTTCTGGAACAATTGCAGATTGTTTACCACTTTGCGATGGTGTTCCACCAGTTCCACTATGTCCACCAGTTAGGGACATGTTCGGAGTGCGATCAGGTGTTTGCTTTGGTTTGATAACCAATCGTTTGGCGTTTGGTTTTAAGCTAAATGTCTCCACACTGCTGTCGAATTCCTCGAGTCCTTCAAAGAGCGCTTTCTGCAACGTGAACGAAAGTTATAAGATGCCAAACCCATGAGTTCAACTTACCTTGGTTAGAGCACTGCCAATCAGTTTGGGTTTGATGGAGTTAGAGCTTGGCTTGGCGGATATCTTGAACTGTGTGCCAGAGGATTCAAGAATAGCTTTCTGTGCCATGGGATTGGTGGCACGTAGAGCATCGGTTTCATCGCCTCGCTTCAGGTCTTTGAAAATGGGATTGTCGCCATATGGTGATGTGACCTTCGATAAAATTTGCTGATGAATTGGAATTGCATTCTGTTGGGGATTTGCTCCTAGAGTTGTGTTCCTAGAATAAGAAATAAATCATGAAATGTTAGGAGTCATGCGTATAACTTCAATACTTACCCTCCCATTGATGAAGCACCAAAGTTTCCCATCGTGTTATTGTTCCCGAATAAGCTAGTACCACCACCAAACATCCCTCCAGCACCTGCTCCTGTTTGCAGTGTATTACCAAACAGCGGCTTGTTAGCAGCGTTACCGAACAACGATGGCTGTCCTGTATTGAATGTAAGCGGAGCTGCTGATGTCTGTGCTCCAAAACCACCGAATCCGGTGGTAGGTGGCTTATTCATTCCGGTGTTGAACAGCGATCCGCCTGTGTTCCCCTGGAAATTGCTAAATCCTGTATTTGGTGCGGTTGTACCAAACGCTGAATTGGCTCCAAATGCCGGTGCCGGCTTCTGACCAAATAGACCGCCTCCTGCGGTGCTGGTGTTTACATTTGAACCGAATCCACCGAAACCTGTATTGGCCGTAGAGGCTGTTAGTCCAAACGCGGGCTTATTGTCAGTAGAAGCGGCGCCGAAGACAGAATTTTGTTGTGCAGGGGCACCGAAACCACCGAAACCAGGTGCAGCTGTTTGACCAAAGGCGGGTGCAGCTGTGTTCTGGGCTGGCTGCTGACTAAATAGACTTGGCGCTTGTGTCTGACCGAATGTTTTCGCTCCGAACGGATTCGCAGAGTTGTCCGCTGGGTTCGATCCAAATGCAAAACCGGTGGTAGATGTGGCTGGTGCGGAGAACGGTTTGTTGAGGAAACTATTTGTGGGTTGAGTAGTTGCTCCAAACGCAGGTGCTGGTTGACCAAAGAGGCTCGTCCCAAAGAGGTTCTTATTCTCGGTCGGTTGCTGTGCTGGCTGTTGACCGAACAGACCAGTTGTCTGTTGAGTGCTAGGGCCAAACAAACCTCCGGTGTTAGCAGCTGGCTGTTGTGCACCGAATCCACCGAAACCACTGGATGTTCCAGCTTGTGGACCTTTCCTGTTCGCCAAATAATCTTCCATTCGCAGTTCTTCCAACGATTTAGCTTCATACTCCTTCATAGCGGTGATGCAGTGTTGTTTTGTATTCACATTATTTGGGGTTCCGCCTTTCATCAATGTATCAGTGCCTATGGTCGGTTGATATTTTACCAATACCGTGCCTGTGGCATTGCCCGCACTTGCTGTTGGTTGACCAAATGCAGTCGCTGCACTTGCAAAGGCATTTGTCGGCTGATTTGCTTGACCGAATGATCCAAAACCAGTCGTGCTTGTGGGTTGTGCTTGTCCAAACAACGATGTAGTGGGCTGTGGTGCTGTTTGCCCAAATCCGAAACCAGACGGTTTAGCTGCTCCAAATGCAGATGTCGTTGATTGACCGAAGAGTGAGGTTTGGGGTGCAGCCGGTTGAGCGGCCCCAAAAAGCGATGTATTCTGTTGAGGCTGAGAGAATGCTAGAAAAAAAAAATACAAAATTAATTCAGTTTCAGCTAATTAAAGGTACACAGTGACGAGGTGAATCAATGGAAAGCGCTTATGGCAAGCAATGGCATCAGTTTAAACAACAGGAAAGTTGGAAACGAAGTGTGAAGATAAAAGCTTGACTTGAGTGGTTTACACGTGGTGTACTGTGCAATTTGAAAATACATATTTACAGTTTCGTCAAGGAGATAAGTAGTCGTGTGACTTCTCTCTTAAAGTTGCCAAAACTCAGAGCTCTACGAGCAGTACCAAGACAATGCGACTACATTGCAACATCAGACATTACCTCCGAGATGAGAAAGTCGAACTGGCAATGTCCCAAACTGATTCTAATACGACTGATAAAATCAAGCCTCATATAGGCACAAGTGTACAATTATCAAGAAAAGCTGTAATTAAACAAAATTTACCTCCAAACGATGGCTGGGCTGTGGTGGTGTTTCCAAACGCAGACGATGTGCTTGCTCCAAACAATCCTGTGTTGGTATTTTGAGCACCACCAAACAACGAAGTGTTCTGTTGCTGTCCAAATGCTGGTGCTTGTCCAAAGCCACCAGTCGCTGGTTTACCAAACGTTGACTGACTAAACGGTGATGCAGTTGTTGTATTATTAAAGCCAAATCCAGTACTAGTGGACGTCTGGCCAAAATTAGGTTTAGTTCCACCGAACATGCTCGTCTTATTGTTTTTCTCTTCCAATTAACACTTGTGGTTGCTATACGCTGTGAGTGGATGCTTGTTTTGATTCCTTTTTCACTTTCTTTTGTCTGTTTTTGCTATTTAACTTGAGTTGTGAAAATCGTTAAAGCTTCATGAGTAAAAAAAATCGTGAATAACACATGAGTGGTAGGCGGTCCTATGGGTGGTTTTGTTGAAAGGGGTCGGTGCAAGGGAATATTTCACAATTATTGACGCCAAGCGATTGGTTTCTGTTTTTTCCTTTTTATATAACGTTGAAAGTTGTAATGGTTGTTTTTTTATTTTTTATTTTCAATTTAATTGATTTTTTTTGTGAGGAACAATGTACACATAAATTTTAAAGCGAAATATTGTTGCAAAAATCGTGTTTAAAGAAACTACTTAACTGAAAAATGGCGCTTTACCTTTACCGTTTATGAAGTTTCTTTTTCTTTTGTGTTGACAATTGGCGCTGTCAGTTGCGGATTAAAAATTGTTCTTTTCGAAAACGCATGTTTCGATAACTCTGCTGAATTGAAGAGTTCAGAGAGATGTATAAAAAACGGGTGTATTCAGTGCGATAAATAGTGAGACACGGAAATTTGATGAGTTTATTTTAGCCGTGTTTTTTTGATAATTATACTCACTTCAGTCAAAAAAACGATCTATACTCACTTCATCCACAGTAGCAGCCGCACCAACCAATTGGTTTGCGGCTCGATTTCTTTTTCTTCATTTGACAGTTTGCAAATGTCAAAACCGAGGAAAAGCAACAAATACGATCGGCTAAAGGCTAATTTATGAGATTTTTCGTGCTCTGGTGGTCAACTTATGTAGTTCTATCCTCACTTGCTGCTACTGGGAAAGCTATCGCCACTTGGTGTGTTGTTATTGCTTTGTGTGTAAAATTTTACTGTGCTGGGTATACAGCTCTCAAAAAAACACGGCTTTTGTTACTTATTCTTTGGTCAATCTTCAATGAACTTCCTGGCTCAGCTCTAGATGCTTTGATGTAACTTTTCCCCTTGATATTGAAGATAAGGAACAGGATATCACAATAGGCTCACTTGCGGCCGCAATGATAAAGGACTAAGGACCACCTCAATTCGTAATCTAATCGAATCTCCTTGATAGTTGGCCAGAATGTAAACCTGGGAAAGGAAGGAGGTTATATTTTTACGGAAGGAATTTTCTTGGTCCGTCCCATTCATCGTAACATCTGCAGATCCGTTCATATGAAGCTTATTGTTGCTTTGTTTCGTAACTAGCTGTGTTTTCCCTGAGCGAGCTGTAACCCCGGCAACACAACCCCTAACCTGGAAGGCCAGATTCTAAATGTGCACTCCTAGGACGAGGAGCCGGATAATCGCTTCATTCAGGGAAGGATGGAAAGCGGCGTAAGTTAAGTCTCTGTCTCACTAACGGTCGCCGACGTGATAAGTAAGTAACTGAGCATGATACGCTTTATTATTTCACAGTTTGCTACCGATTCGACATTTTACCAAAAAAGTGCTCCAAAAATTTCACTTCCACTCACGCCCACTAAACACCCCTTACAGGTCTGTCAAAAATTACTCAGCAATCGCCATATATCAGCTGAATAAGCACCCACACACCCTCAATCCAAATGTCAAAATTACCAATTTGTATAATTTTTGTTGTTGTTTTCCTGTGCAAGCCTCTCCCCAACAGAGAAGTTCTCCATCCGTCTTCGACGACACCGACGACGTGCTCTCTTCCATATATGTGTGTACAGAAGTCGTAATCAGTTGAATTTTTATTTTGTAAAAAAACGTCCATGGGTCTGCGAGCGCCTCCCAGTTTGTTGTTGACAAAAAGTCACTAATTTTTTTTCCGTGTGTTTTCCTTGCAAAATTATACGTGTGTTATTGTGAATTTTATGTTTATGCCAAGGAACAAGTGTTTTCCTTAGAATAACGCTTCCAAAATGAGTGTGTGGCAGGATACAGACAATCAGCATCGATTTGGAATTGGTAAGCCAGTGGAAGAAAAAAAAAAATGCTCAGAAAATCATCATCATCGCTGTCGTTGTTCGATGAAAAATTATTCATCATCGTATATTCATTAGTAGCTAGCAGCCTTGCATCAAACGGAGCGTTTTGTTCCATGTTTTTTTTTTCTTAGAAATACCCTTGAGTGTTGCATGAGCTACGACGACCTCCTAGGGTGTAACTTGTTGCTTGATAGTGCATAGAAAAGAAAATCGCAATGAAAAATCCTGATTTAGGTGAAAATTGCTATCCATTCGCAATTGAAAGTGAAAAGCGAACACAAAAAAAAGGGAAAACTTGCGTTATTTTCCTATGAAAATGTTGAAAATTTGCTTCATTTGCTGTTTTCTCTGATTGTACACTCCCAAAACATAAGAGACGAACGAACAATTAAAAAAAAAAAAAATGGAAAAAAGCAGACAAAAACAACAATCATATCGTTCGCCTCGGTTGTCGATTAGAATAAGAACGGGGGAAAACTGATTAAAAAAGGCGGCCCCCTTCCTGCGCATATAAGACGCTTTAACACTCACGAAGAAAAGATACTCGACACATTGATTTCTCATATCGAAGGCATTTGGGTGGAGTTTGAAGGTCGAAGGTATTTTCCTTCCAATTTGCATATGATAATCAATTGTATTGTTAATGGCATCAAAGATATGAGCTGTTGAATCACAAATGCTTCCGGTTGGTAGAATGAGTAGTCCTAAGGAGTGTTTTTTTCGGTGGCGAAGGGAATCATTCTACCTTTGCTTTTAAACTGCAGGAGCTCCCATTCTAATTGGAAGAAGTTGGCGATTATTTTTGTCAGTCGAAGAGCTATTGCATTCCTTGTGCCAGAGGCAAACATCGTCAATGAGGTATTCTTAAATTTGTTGTGATTTTTGTTGGCGTGCCAAAATTGTCTAAAACCACCCGATATTAACACTTTTTTGATTCAGGAAACTCGCGCAATTCAGGAAAGCCCTCAAAGTAGTGAAGAAATTTCAAAAGGTGTCACGACTGTAGGATTGGAATTCTGGAAATAATGTATCTATAAATGGAACCACTCCCAGTGCTGCTGAAGAAGCGCTGCTTCATCTGCTTTTTATCCACTCGCGTCTTTAGGTACGATGTCGCTTTCAGATTCGATTGCATACACGTTGCTACCAGTTCGCTGGACTAACCATCCTTACAGAGATCGCTTTAAAATAAGCTTGTCGACTCGATCTTAAGAACAGGGATTCAAATACTCTCTTATTTCATTCGCTCGATGTGTTTAGCGTTTCGGATAATATCCACACCTTGATATAGTTCATAGAGCTCCTGGTTACTGGTAGCACCTAACCAAAAGTTAGATGCAGTATTTTTCCTTCCAAAGCACTCTTTATCTTCTCTTTCTACCTAAGAGTATTGAATCTATGTACAGTAATACCCGCTTAACTGCATAACCCGCATTGTAAACTAAATATTTTAGGCTTCAAAAATGTTCAGCAATGAAAATGGGTACGGATAGGTAACTTCCCCTCTTAAGTGCCCAAATAAAACGGAAAAACTTTCAAGGCAGCTATCCGGGGAGCACTGTAGTTGTTGTTCCAAATCGAGTAAGTAACAGCGGTTTCCTAAAGACAATCTTCAAATTTGTGGAGTAACGAATCAGTCTAGCTGTCGATAGTGATGCTTTTTCTAAGGAAGTGGACAAATAGTTTGTTCGGAGTGGTTCCCTAGTGAAGAGGTAGATTTAGGCTAAAGGTAGAGTTCAAAACCTTCAGATACTCCTGAAACCATTTAGATTTCTCAACGTAACAGTTTAGATCGGTCGTACCTAGTGGGATTCAGTTTAATTATATCGTTGAAGAGGTATTCCTCTGATTTTGATAGACACTTGAAGAGGAAGTGAAGTGCAAATAATAGATTTATCTTCTCCATCTCTGCAGACATCGTTAGAGGCAATGTTCAATCGCTGAGCATCCCTGCTTAGGATGCAGTGGCTTGTTATCTCTTTTCAGTCGCATTAGATAACCCTTCCGACCTTTAAAAGTCGAAGATGTAATAGTGAAAATCTTGCCATCTATGATTACTTTTCGACAGAGCTTCGGTGTGGATCAGGTGATTAGCAAATGGCGCTTTCACATGGTCAATATTCGTTCTGTCTGTGTCTTATCTAGCTAGTTCGTCAACTGCAAAAGGTCTGTAATATCGTAATGATTTCATATCCAACAGAGTGTGATGTTTTCCTATCGATCTCGTTAGTATCAACTGTGTTGGATATAGGGATCTGAACGTAGCCTGTCTCGATATGAATTGCAATATCTGCGATTGATACTAGGTTAATCTCCAGCCGTTCGAAAGCCTGACGTAAAGCTGTGAGTTTGGTTTGAAAGACGCTAATGTGACTAGGAGTGGTGTATATTAAGGTCTGTCGGAAAGACGGCAGCATAAACGTTCTCGGCTGTTTGGTAGTAAGTCAATGGAAAAGTAGCAGCACTTGGAGAAGTTCTAAGCGCACCCATGATGCTGTGGTAACTCTCTCGTTGGACATTCTTCATTACTTTTTCGTTGCCAAAGCATTCCATCAGTGGCGATCGATCTCACGCCTACAGTGAACAGCCGTTGCTTGATTTTCAGCTGCAAGTCTCATTTGGGACATACTCTTCAACAATTTCGTATCACGTTTCCCAATATTTTGTCTCCACAAAAGCTAAATCGGGAATGAGCATTGCCTGAGAAACTCAAGTGAGGTTCATTGAGTTTGGATGAGATAGCGAGTAGAATTTTAGTTTTCTTAGGTGAAAAGGACCACCTCCGTTACCTCCGCTGTCCACGAGATTAACTTGCTGAGAGAAAGAGGAAGTATATCCGACAGTTTCTGAGTGGGCACTTACCCACAGATATGGCCACATCGCTACACTTTGCATCATCTAGCTTCAGAAGAAGATCGTTAAGGACAAGATTCTATAGAAGTGGAGATAGCACTTGGATGGACATATGGTTGTTTGTTTATCGTAAGCATGTATGTATTGCATTTGACAGATTTGTTGAAGCTCTATGGTCCCATAGCCCTGTTGGTTCCAGTATGAGGTGGAAGAAATCATATGCTAGCGCATCTTCTTGCCGAAATCCGCTGTATGTTGGGAATATCTCCAAGCTCAGATCATGGAGGGACAACTAAACATTTTTTTTATCAGTTGTGGTGCTAATATCGGTTCACAAGCGCTTAGTCTTTTGAATTTCATTGTATTCGGTTTCATTAGACGTCGCCTTGTGGAGCTCGATTGCTAAAGCAATAAATACTGTTAGATGTCGCTCCTAGGTCAAAGAAGATGCGTTATGACTTATGACAGAAACCTTCTGATTAGTTAGTAAAGAAGCAGGGATATGCCTCCAACTCTGAAACAAATTAAGTGTTCCATTTGTTTACTGCACCAGTGTAGGACTTACCCCATTTTGCTCTCCGCCCAAAATAGCTTCTCTGGAGAAAGAACAAATTATGAATTTTAATGTCACACTCGACTATTGTTGCGCCGCTAGTACATACATATTTCGTTTTCTGTTTTCAGTTTATTCGCCCGTTTTGTGCATTTTTGCTTATTGTCGCGTTTTTTTTTTCTTTACGTCTTTTTTGTCGCTCAACGTTTACACACTCCCATTTGGGTTATTTCTTTGGTCTCTGTCGTGGTGTGGTTTCTTCTTCTTACGAGTGATATTACTCATTCAGTTTTCCATTTAAAAGTTCCGGCACGCAATCACAACTTTCAGCATAAAATCCAATACGGACGCCAAGACCCACAATTGGTTTCATGTTTGTTGTACGTCCAATTTGTGACGAAAGCGACGACGACGAAGGTGAGGCGGCGGATATGGATTGCTTTATGTTGTTTGCTTTTGTGCGTGCAGTTCGAAATTAATTGACCGACAAAGTGCAATTGCGTACATATTGTACAGTCACAGGTGAGAACGGAACTACTACCTATGATGCACCTGCAAGTGTCTACGCAACGTCACCTTGTCGTTATTTGTAAAGAACAAATATTGACACTACGCTCTTACGCGCAATTAACAAACTCCCGAGATAGATAAATCAGAGTTAAGATGCACTGCACTGTTCACATTTTTGTAAGAGATGAGGGAGGCAGTGGCTTCGGATTCGCTTTATCTGAAAAGAAACTCTTAATGAGGGTCGTCGTCATCGTCGTCGTTGCTGTTGTCGTCGTCTGTTTATTGCATTTACTGTGGTTGACTCAAGTATCACATAAAACACAACCAAAACGGAATTGAATAGAAAGTCGGATGAGGAATGTTTTGTGAGCTAAGGGTTGTAAATCTTTGTTTGTAGCACGTGCTCACTTGAACCCAGCCTGTTGGAATGCTGTTTGGTTTCTGGTTAAGACGACGTTGTATGATGTGGAGTGGAGAAATGTGAATGACTCGTTGAAAGGGGGCTAATGGATTCTAATCTGCAACCCTTGTAATTGAAAGGTAATTGGGTTGATTACCCTTAAATGCTTTTCAGTTTGTTGTTCAAAGAAAAATGGTTGTTCTCGGTTTAAAAGTATTTTAAGTGTTGTGGCTTTTGATAATGGCTTTTGCCAACTCCCTCCCTCTCTGTTGGAGTGAAGGGTGGTTCATAATTTAGGTCAGTTGTCACAAATGGCTGGCTTTCTGCCATTGACATTTGAAGTTCTGATGTTCGGGAGCAAGAAGAGGGTCAAAAAACTTCCTTTCGATGTCCAACTTCAGATAGAGTGGGCTGACTGTTTTATATCTAGAGCATTTGACCAATTTACAAAAAAGGTTATGACAAGCAAGCTTATAAGTAGGACTGTATAGTTGCGCCTGCCAGTTTCTCAGGCTCATGTGATAGCTTTCGATCTTTCTGTTCTTCTTTTAGAGATTCTAAAAGAGAAACCCCCGCCCGATAGGGTTTCAAATTGAGTTTACCAGCTTGGTTTACCTCAACATTTCACTTAGGGTTCATGTGTCCTTCAGTTTGGTAAGAAAGATAAACCAAAACGGAGGGAAGATAACCCCCCTGTGGTTTGTCTCTAGGGGCATAAACCTTTAATAGGGTACTCGCTTTCAAGGCTAGGAAGTGCATATGTACATACTTCCTTCATAATATTACAACACTAGATCCAGTCATCATTGGCGTTTGTTCTTGGCGATGCCTCAGTGACGAAATTTTCACCCAGTCGATCTCTTATGCTCTTGATACGAGAACACTTAAAGCTCAGACGATGTTAAATCTCTTTTTCAAGGTCGAATGCAGCTTATTTTCGTTTAACAATCAAACACTGGAAAGGGCTGTGACCAAGAAATAGTTAGAGTCGACGTTGGCTTCCCTAAAATAAAAAGTAATGTACATCGCGAATGTTTGGTGGCTGCTCGAATGCTCGTAATGCGTTCGAGCATCTGGAGAAAGTAAGGTTACCGTGTTCGTCCTTTTGTATGAGTTGACGCCAAATCCGTGTGTCGAAAGTCGTTGTCTTATGTCGCGTTTGATACCACTTTTTGATTAACTCGCGACGGATGCTTTCCTTATCGATTTTGGTATAGAAATCGTTGAGTACGTCCAGCAGATCATAGAATTCCTCCATGATAGCGTTTCCAGTTTCTTTGAGAGGGGCAGTGGGCAGATGTCAGGCTGATGTTGTAGAAATTCAATGACAGCCGGGCGATTGCTTACCAATAATTCTTGACCACCGGCGATTTCACAGGGCGAAGACGCATCATGAAGCCTAACATGTGACAGCTGTAAAAAATTTCGCAGCTTGATTTTTGTTTTTTAAGAACTCTTGACTCTTATTGTCCACTGTACTTCCTAAATCGCAGTAATATACTCCTTATGTTTGCTGTGCGAGGACAGTCTCCACTTTTTCTCTCAAATCGTAGTCCGTTGCCGTTCTGGATCGTGTTACCATTTGAGGCAATGGCTTGCGGCTTCTCAATCATTCGAGGAACTAATGTTTTTTTCTTCCACGAGTGGGTAGTTGCCTCAGTTGCGTAACCATCAGCATGTGGGACTGGATCTTAGTCCTCACCGTTTGATTGCGACTAACAACCTTCCAAAGGGGTTGCACATCTGTATCCTAGTCGAGGTAATAAGCACACTGGGTTCACCACGTGAACGTGAGTGTAATAATTGGTTTGGGGAAACCTGTGGATTATAGTGCCCTCGTGAATGCACGAATCGACTTTTTGAATTCTCAGTTGTAGTAAACAGTTAAGACTGTTGGATATATTGTGTGACTGATAAGCAAAATCAGTTGATTTATCTACTGAATACAAAGGCAGGCAATAGATACAGACCGTAAGTATTCAAATTTCATCGGATTCACTGCTGCGCCAATTATTATTTCTCTTATCGAATTTATTTTAAACGTATCGGAAATTTTTATCGAGAATTTGATAGTATTCTTGGAATCAATTCAAATTACCCTCAGATCAGATCGGATTGGTTTACTTAGTTGTGAGAGAGGAAGTTTGGCTCTCATTATGCAATCGCTTTTGTATTCGATCTCAAGATCGTGGTCAATCTGTTAAGGAAAAGTGAAAGTACACGCGTTCTTGATGTGCATTCAGATGGATCAGTGTCTGCATCTGATTTTGATTTCCCGATATTGTGCGAAATTCTGCAACACGTTTCTACTCCTTCCAGCTCATCCTTAGTGATGTCGATTCCTATTCAACTGTTTTGTGGCACATTTAGCTTAGGCTGATGTCACACGAGCTCCATGAGCAAGCGGAAAACGAATTTAGCTGTACACACGGGCGCCCATGACCAAAAAGGAGTCGGTTTGGTCGCGCGAACTATTTTATCGAGCGACTTCCCTCCAGGACGCGAGTGGCAATTACGAAGTTTTTACTAAGACGCACGGTCAACTGGGTGGGCTACCATTTGGAAGGTCGTGTGGCATTGGCCTTAGGGTAACCGAGTTTTCTGCTTGACTGGGTGAATAGATTCTATTGCGTGGCACACTTTGCAACGGAATTGATTTCTCGCCGTCAGATGTACCCGACCCACTGCCACTTCTTTCGTCGTTATGTAGTGTCGAGAGAAGCTGAAGGCAGGTATTTTGGTTTAAGTTGTGAATTTGATACCAATTCCTGCTTATGGTTTCACCTATCAAGGACGGAAACATTCTCTGACACCAGGATCACTACGTCATTTAAGTAGGCGAACCCTTTCCCTGTCTAACTCTAATAGAAGTGAGATAACAGCGCCTTGGGGTGTGCCTCTATCGGCGAGCATATAGAGACTGAGATGCTTCTCTATGCCGAGCACAATGAGGGCATATCTTCGCTCCTTCTATGTGTGCCTTAGAAGGTACCTAGGATATGTTCTTTGCAAAAGATCAATTTTTCAATTGTTCTTACCACCTCGTGGCGAACCATTGCTGTGGACCTTTCCCCGAGGTATGCATGCTTACTTACTTACTTAAGGTGGTGCTAAAGTCCGGGGTGGACCTGGGCATCAACTAACAAGCGTCTCCAGTCAGCTCGATCTTTAGCTAGCTGCCTCCAGTTTCGCACGCTAAGTTGGTTGAGGTCCCCTTCAGCTTGCGTGCGCCACCTGAGTCGCGGTCTTCCTCCACTGCGCTGCCCCTTGGGGGCGAATTCGAAGATTTTTCGGACCGGAGCATTGGTGTCCATCCGCTATACATGACCCAGTCACCTCAGTCGTTTGACCTTCACTCTTCTGGCTAAATCGATGTCGCTGTACAGCCCGTACAGTTCGTCGTTGTATCTCCTCCTCCACTCACCGTCTATGCAGACGGGACCGGCTCAAGATTCATTCAACGCCTACTGCTTTGCTTTTCTTGAGAATTCTGATCGCTGTTGCAATCTCTGTGTTACTAGGGGCATTCCACTGGAAGACTCATTCAAGTTTGGTTCAGCACTGTTGCAAAATGATCTCTTCGTCTCCTAAGCTGTTCCTTATTCATGATAAGAAGGAGACCATCTAAACTCTTGAAGTGACTTGGTGTTCATTATGTTTCAGCTGAGGACAGTCCATAAAAATCAAATTTCATTCAGAAAGAGAGGATAAAAGTGTGCTCCACAACCAGTTACAACCGAATCAATTAAAAAAAATAAAAACCAAACCGATGTGTGGTGCTGGTGACTCCTCTCTGTGGTCATGTCATAAACTGCGCGTATTTGACATTAAAAACAATTAACCTCATATCAAACATACTATCGGGGTAGTGACTAGGAGGAGGGGACAAGGGAACTCTGTACTACATCTGTAGGAAGTAACTTGATAACGAGAGAAAAAAAAATTATCATCAACACAGCAGCAGCTGCTACTGCTGCTGTACTCTCTCGTTCTGTGTCCGTATGTCGCCGTGCTTTATATGCTTGTACCATTTGGCATTAAGCTCCCCCTAAACCAAATCTTCTCAAATATTGAATGCCAAATGGAGCAAATATAAACATTGTGGTTGTTCCGAGGAACTAGTTGCGCTCAGAACGTGTTTGAATAGCTTTCTCATTGCACCCACCTACGAGTACTAAGTGAAACAATTTTTATTTTTTATTTTTTTTCAGTGAAAGACAATTTCGAAGAGGAAGAGAAACCCCACAGATTGACCCTGGATGTTGGTGATTCGGTGGTGATCCTTAAGGAGACTACACACTGGTATTACGGATACAATAAAAAGTAAGTACCTATCTATCTATACCTTACCTATACATGATTGCTTATCCTTTGGCGTGTGAGAAATTGAACGATAAAAAGTGCGAAGTGAATCTAATCAATTGATAAATCGTAGCATAACCGTAAAATTTCTTTATCAATCGCGATACGTATTGAATTATTTATTTTCGAAATTGCCTTTGGGTCAATTGGATTCTCTTTTTCGTTTGTTCGTGGAGGTCAATATGCAAAGAAGATAACGAAAAACTTTGATAGTGTGACGACGGTGATGGGTGTTTTTTTTTTTTTTTTTCTAGTTGAAGATAAGAGAATTTGTTTGTCTTTTATCATCGAGTTTGGGTCGTACTATGTGTTCCGGAATAAACATTTGATAGTACAATCATTGGAATTGTGCAAAATTGAAAACACGTGTGGCCACATGTAGTTTGGAATAGACAAACGGAAGCATTTGGATTCACAATTCATAGTAGATATCCTTTAGCTGTGTGCATATTGAGTCTATGCACTTAACAAGGGTGGCAAAGAGGCTAGCTATCAGAATGCTATCTGAAACTAGACCACTAGTGTCACTCGTAAGCTGTAAACCTTTGTTAATATGTGTTAACCTAATGTACCTACTGAGGCATTTTTGGCCGAAACTGGCAGTGGATCGAACACACCTTACAGCGGGAATTCAATTGCATTGCGAATGTAACATGCCGTGCAATGGAGTTACCCAGTAAGCCGAAGGAGTATTCGTACAACAGTTGAGGAGGAATCGAGGTCACTGGGAATAAGCTGGAGAAAGCCTAAACGCGTTGCAGAAGTCTGTACAAAACAGTGTGAAGGCATTGTTGACGCCCTATTCCCAAAAGGGAAGTAGGTGGGGCCTTCAGCCACGTATAACTCACTGGCTTTATGTATCTGTTATCAGACCAATCCTTACATATGGCGTAATTGTCTGGTGAAAAGCCTTGGACATAGTGCAAAGGTCGGCCTGCAAAGGTATCAGTGGAGCACTCAGCACCGACTACACCCTGCAACGACTCCTATTTAACAAAAACTTCGTTACCACTATCCCTTCCAGACTTGACTGGAAAGAGGATTTTGAGCTCCAACGAAAAGGATCCATCTGCTTTTATACTGATGGCTCCAAAACAGAATCGGGAGTGGGCGGGGGTGTATTCTCTAATGATGTGAACGTAAACATCTCTTTCCGTTTACCTGACCATTGCAGTGTCTTCCAAGCCGAGATATGTAAATGCAATCAAGGAAGCCTTATCGTGGCTGAGGTATAATGAAGTATCCTCTCGGGATATCACAATTTTTACCGCGATAAAATCCTTGGAATTTGTCGCCTGGCGGATGGCGGATGAACTCGCCCGAGAGGGCACAACACTACCAATTCTTCCGGATAAGGGGAATTTAAGTATGCCTCTCGCCACCTGCAAATTGCTACTCAGTAGAAACGCGATCAATATCGCCAATCATAGATGGACAAGTGGCAGCACCTGTCTCATCACTAGGCAGATTTGGCCAAAGCTGGATCTCAAACGTTCCTATTGTCTTATCAGACGAAATAGACTGATAATAAGTACCTTAGTGGGTGTCATTATCGGACACTGCACCTCCTCTAAAACGACTTTTGCAGAAGCTGCATGGATAAGGAAGAAGAGGAGACAATTCTCCATTTTCTTTGTACATGCCCGGCCCTTTCAGCTCGAAGAAGAGCATACTTGGGGCCGAGCTTCTTCAACAACCTAAGCGAACTGGCTGACATCAATATAGGCAATCTCCAGCGCTTCATAGCAAGCTCCGGTTGGTTCTGCGGGTAGTATTTCTGGTGGAATACAGATCTTGGTGGTATCACAATGGACCTTATCTGGTCTGAGTGAGGCTGCAGCCTGCGACTCCTACCTACCTACCTACCTCCCCAAAAAAAAGGGTGAAAGGATTGAAGGAAGCATGAATTTTCCACGTACATACCTGTTCCGTTCGAGATGTTAAGGGTAGCCTCATGCTTCGTGCCAATTTAAAATGTAAATCTCTTTACACGAGTTGAATCCAAAACCCTACCCATGAATGTGACCTCAATTCGTCCCATTCAATGACAGGCGCACTGCGATAGTAATGTTTTGAAAGACACCCTCGCTAGCATTTAAATGTCCCAAAAGGGACTTCACAAAACCTCCTCTCTTCGTGCGAAATAAACAGTATCCATGCAGTAGACACCCTTCGGCTGATTATCAAAATTAGATTGAATTAAAATGTTGACGCCTGACTTGTTAAAGGGACGATCTAAGCTTAAAGTGCTGGGTAATGGCTCATCCGTTAATGACACTTAATTTTACTACAATTCAGACGCAAACTTATTATTAAAACGTTTAAACTTTTCTCTTTCTCTCTACAGAAACAAAGACCAGCGTGGAATCTTTCCAAAGTCATATATTCAATCGGTCGAATGGATCATCATTAAAGGTGAATACTACATTAAACGTTCAGAAATCGTTGAGGAAATAACAAAAGTGATATTAGAATGGGGCTCCATACTAAAGCAATACTTTCTGGTAAGTCTAAAGCAATCTATCAATTAAAACAAAATAAAATGACATACTCTCTCTCTCTCTTTCTTTCGCCCCCCAAATTAGAGCAACCACCGGAATTTAAGTCCAATTCGACGGAAAATGTTAGAATTGATTCATCTTAGGGCGTTGCTTATATCCGGCAATCTCCCCGTGGATGAGATGCGCCAAATTAAATTGCTGGCCACATCACAGATAGACACAGGAAACAGTCTGTTGGGGTTGGACATGGTTGTGCGCGACGAAGGCGGCAATATGCTTGACACGAATGCTACGTGTACAACTGAGTTGTACGAACATCATTTGAATGCCGTTGATCGCATCAGAAGGGCGAATGTATGTTTGACTTGACACAGTTTTTTAATCGGTCAGAGAGTGATTGTTGGACTTTTTTATTTTTATTTCAACAGAACCCCCCAACAAAACATCGTGCCTCACGTGCGATGAACAAATATTCACATAACGTCCTGTTGACTGTGCATGCTTTCGTGTGTAAATTCCAAGAGGACTCTGATCTTCTGTTCACTTTGTACGATGGTGAGACCCATAAGCCAATCACAGAGAATTATGTAGTGAAATGGGGACGATTGGGCATCGCTCGTGACATAGATCAGTTCGATAATAATCGTGTCCTATTCACCGATCTGAGTACAAATGACTTGAACATTAGTAAACTGTATTTGGTTTGCTATGCAATACGAATCGGATCGATGGAGATGAAGGAGAATGACTCGAAAAGGTCGAGTATCTCGAACTCTGTATTGAATGCGGCGAGCAAAAAAAGCTCGCAGTTGTCAATAAATTCAAATAGCTCGTCGGGGAGTGGCACCGATCATATGCGACGGCCATTCGGAGTAGCGTGTAAGGATCTAACGCCGATTATTCGAAAGCCAGACGATTTCAAAAGTAACCTAGACTTGCCGTTCATTATGTGCGAGAAGGAGAACTTTGATGCGACTTTGAAGAAGTTAGTGGCTAACAAGGACATTGGCAAGATTGACTCAAAGCTAGCCGTGAGCATAGAAGTGCTGCAGGGTGATATTAAACAGGTAAGTTGACACTTAGTTCTGACGAAATGCCTCTACGACTTACTATTTCTTAGATCAAGGAAGAATTCCCGCATCTTGTTCATGGAAATGTGCCATTTGCTCGTAAGATGGGTTTTCCCGAGGTCATACTGCCTGGAGATGTGCGCAATGATCTTTACTTAACGCTAATGGGTGGAGAATTCACCAGGAGTGCCAAGAGTAGCGACAAAAATGTCGAAGTGACTGTATATGTTTGTAATGAAAAGGGGGAAGTTGTACCGGGTGTAATGAGTATCGGAGCTGGTCATTCTCCGATCGATGAGTATAAATCAGTTGTCTACTACCACGAGGACAAGCCAAAGTGGTTAGAGACGTTTAAAGTAGGTGTTTTGTTGCACATAAGTGTGCTACGATCTAGTAAAAACTTCTGTTTTATGTTTCTTTTCAGATTCATGTGCCAATTGATGAGTTCAAACAGTGTCATTTGAAATTCTTGTATAAACATCGAAGCTCAAATGAGCAAAAGGATCGTCTGGAGAAACCATTCGGTTTGTCGTATGTTAAGCTGATGCAAGACAATGGAACCACGATTACTGTGAGTTGATATTAGAAAGACATTAGTGCTCATGATTTGATGATTTTCTGTTTTGTAGGAAGGACAGCATAATGTGATAGTCTATAAAATCGATCACAAGAAATTCGATAAAAATGTAATCATATCGTATATGGATCTGCCATCGACGATTGCCGAAATACCAAGCGGCACAAAACCATCAACATTAGGATTGACACTATTGGCAAAGGACAGTCTGTCGATTGGTGTCAACCTATGTAGTACAAAGTTGACTCAAAGTGGTAAGTAAAAGGAAGTTTTGACTGTGTGACATACCCCTTTAGGGTCCTGCTTATGCAATTCAAAAGGCAATCTCTTCCACTGAAGAGACAAAAAGGCTGTGTCAAAACTGTCGGCATTCTGCTTTCAGTAAGAACGGCACAATGTGCTCACTGTCTTGTTAGGACTTTTTAAATCTGTCGCCATTCTCGTTCGAGGTTCCTTAGCTGCGTCAGAATTTATTTCGCCCATTCACTCATACGTTGCATGTCCTCTGCGATTGGGCCATTTCACTGTATTCTCGGTGGCTTGTGCATTTCTCCCGGTTTCTGAACGCGGATAGTGAAAAAACATGTTCTGCGTCTTCCTGTGTTTGGATATAAAATGAACAGTTGGAAGAGTTGTCGTGCCTGCAACTTTGGAGATACGCGCAAAAGCATCCACTTTACCATGCTTGTGCCTTGCCCATGTCTCAATTTGTGGGATGAGACGAGAAGTCCATATTGGCGACCCGTAGAGCACTATCGATATAATCACTCTGGCCAAGAGCCTTCTTCGACTGTATTCCGATCTTCCATGATTTGGCATGATGCATTGTTTACTTGTGAGGCTTTGACACTATACTCCGGTGTTCATTGAAAGGGAGCCGTTGAAGTTGTCAAAACAAGTTTTACGGTGAACGATGGCAAAGCCAATCATTTTCGGTGAACAAGAAGGGCACCAAACATCGACGAATTGGAGAGCACCTCACAATGGACAGCTTTAACTTTAAGAGTGTAAGGGACTATGTTTATCTAGCTTCAGCTACCTCTTTTGACAACGAGATCTCATCAGAAATTAAAGCGAAGAATAACTCTTGCCAACATGTAGACCGAGTGGACATCGACGCTTCGCCTTGCAGTCTTTGGATCTTACCTAGAGGGATAACGCCGTAGAGGAAGACATCATCGCTCTAGGTGCCACGTATAAGTAGGAGGAAACCTAAACCAACTTGGTGGATGCATTTAAAGGAAACGATTGTTGGTTGAGGCCCAATCCCACTCAAACTGTGGTGGTACAGCGCGCATTTTCTTTCTTTGAGAACGATTACATGGGGAAGTTGTTTCACTCGAAGTGTGTCATGAATG
This sequence comes from Criorhina ranunculi, assembly GCA_951813785.1. NCBI lineage: Eukaryota > Metazoa > Arthropoda > Insecta > Diptera > Syrphidae > Criorhina > Criorhina ranunculi. The sequence continues at coordinate 34,237,001 of OX638381.1, read as the reverse complement.
CATCACCTTTCGAGTCCCTTGCCCTTACTTTTGCATCTTCAGACATTTTCTGTATTTCTTGTTTTCTTTCTCGTTTTAGTGAGTTTACTCGGTTTACTTAATTGGTCGGCTCACAAGGAATCTCTAGAAGATTCGCTTACAGCTCTGGCCACAGTACCTGGTGAAGAAGTTGTCAAATTCTTACAGGACATTCTGGATGCTCTCTTTAACATATTGGTAAGACTCTTACAAACGACTCAGTTATGCTGACATTAAAAAAAAAACACACATATCTAGGTGGAAAATGATAATCCCCGTCGGTACGACAATCTAGTCTTCATGAGCATTATACATCTAGTAGAAACAGTTTCAGATCTAAAGTATCAACACTTTTTATCGGTCCTTGATGTGTACATCAATGAGAGCTTCTCAGCGACTTTGGCTTACAAGTGAGATTAAATGCTAATCTGTCCCAGAACTTTATAGGAATTTTTGTTTCTTTTTTTTTTGTAGCAAGTTAATGGATGTTCTACAAGATCACATACGAGAGGCTATCAATGCAGGTTGTACCGACATCTCTGTAGATGTTTACGAAGCCGATGAGGAAAGAGCCGAAGTCAAACGATTGTATAAAACTACGAAATATTTGCATTACGTAATGAAATTTATTATTCGATCGCGAATACTATTTGCGGCTCTAAATGATAATTCGAATGTGGAAAACTTCGAAAGTAAACTTGAGGGTAAGTGTTATTTGTTTTCCCATTTTAACAGATGACTAACTCAACTTTTGTTTGTTTAGAGCTATTAAACATGTTTATCGAGATGATTGATTGTCCGACAGATCTTTTGAAATCCGAAGGCGCGCTACTAAAGAATCTTCATGTCATAGCAACTGATCTTTTGCAAGTTTACGATAAAGTCGAATTGAGGTAAGTTTAATCCAAAATTACTTATAATAACTAATTGGGGTTCTGCGGGACCACCTGGGGGGTGACAGGCTAGAAGGTATTGTTTGAAGAGTATGACGCTTATTAATTGAAAGCATTTTTGGCTCCGCGTGCAAATGGTCCTCGTGCATCATCAAATTATCTCTAGTGATTATTCTACCGTCTGTGTTGAGGCAGGCTTGCAGGTTCTTCCAGTGGGTGTCAAAATAGAAGCTGCATAGTTTATGATAGAACGGCCAATCGCTTTATGTGTAGTGAATTGCGTCTTTTTGCCCATTCCACAGGAACTGCAGGCCAATGCCTTGCGCATGTTTTTCCTCGATCTGAGGCGATTTTAGACATTCGTGGCGTAACACTGAGTAGCTTAGGTATTTGTTGTCTAGCTGTGACCACACGTTAGTCCACGATGTGAAAAGTATAGCTGTAGACTTCTCAGCCGATAGTTGTAAGTGACGCCTCTTGAAAAATTCCTCTAGTATGGTTAGGTTGGACACCCGTTAAGCCATGCTTAGTTTAGGCACGTTGCTTAATCTGTGTAGATGTCTGAATAAGACAATATTTATGGCATCAGGTGGTGGATGCAGCTAAAATATGTAGTGATTGGATAAAATCGGCGTATTTTTTGACGTCAAAGTGATCGCTCTCCCTATATATGCTGTCATAGATCGCCTTTAAAGCGATAAAGAGATGGCAGGTATCAATTTGGGCTTCTCCAGGAACAGTTGAAGTGTGGGAATTTAGTGGATCAAGAATTTTCTTAGCATTAAACCACACTGATAAGGGCTAATCAGGTTATTTAATTTTTGTATCGCTGAGGAGACCTTTGCATCTGTAGTTGGTGCAGTTGGGACGCAACTTCAAACAAATTACATTGAAAGTGATTCATTCTAACGTGCTTTTGTTGTTTTTTTTCTCTTCCAGCAACAGCATAGTGAAAATTCTTATGAAGTTTCCGCCCGGCCGTTTGACGCAATCGAAAATGGTTTGCATCAAGGATTTTGTTGATTCAAAACTATTTCACTATCCCGAATGCAGAGCTATACTCTTACCGGTCTTTTGTAAGCACATAAAAGATCGTCTCGAAAGCAGTGAAGAGGTAAGTACTTCCAATTGTAGTCTACAATTAATTTTGAATGACTTATTATAACATTGGTCAAGTGTTTTTTTTTTTCGGAGAAATGAAATGCATAAACAATCAAAGTAACCAACATAATCGAAGATCATTTCATTTTTTTGGCAAATAAAACCGTTTAATCGAGCATACAAAGCCAACATTTTCATAGGTTTTCACTGGAAAATTTGTTCAATAACTTCACTATAACTAAAAAAAAATATATTCATGGTCCACACGGAATACAAGTGCTAACCATGGGTGTACTCCTTCTTACACGAAAAAACAATCACATCATGTAAATAACTAATATTGATCACAAGAAAAAAGTCTTAAGAGGAGGTGCTCCAATTTTAGATCTTATTCAACCTCTGTTTTGGACAGAGCTGGTTGTATAATTCCATAAGTCATTGCTTCTATCAAATAAGTGTCTGTAATCATTCTCTTTTCCTTCTAAGGTTAGGTTAGGTTAAAGGGGTGGCGGCGTGGTGTTTTGTGCCGCCTTGCACGGATCTTCATGGATACATTGTACTACCCTGTGTGCAGGTACAATTTGTTTTGTCCACTTATGGTTTGCCTCCCTAAACCTTTAGAATTGCCTTTCGGTGGCTTAGTTGATAGAGGTATCTCGGGTCGCTGAACTAGTGTGCGCTTCTAGGGCTATTTTCGTTATTCTGCTAAAACTGAAATAGAAACAGGGCAATGTGTTGTATCCTTTTCGTATTTTTATCGCCACTGCCTGGGCAGAGGCCAGCATTACTACGACGTATTCTATTTAGATGGTCCGGCAATAGGTTGTTGTCCGTGAGGATGCTGATCAGTGGAGCTATTTCTTTTGCTTTATTTTTCCTGTGTTGTGTCTACTTTTTCTTTGATATGTGTCATGATGCGAGTGCGGTCCATCTTTAAACGGCAAACTTCTAGAAGTCCTTATAGTTCCGTTCCTCTCGTCTACCTCTATGAGCATCAGAACTGACTGATCCACCATTGTTTGGAACTTCGATACCCCAGTTCATTGGTTATTTTTTCACTGCCATTGATGTCTCTACTCTATGTTCCAGAACCCAACAGAGTGAGACTTTGTGCTTTCAGCTTAGGATTCAGATTAGTATCAGCTTACTGCAACATCTCTTAAATAGTTTTAAGAGACACAGCTTTGATTGCGGCTTGGCTACTGATTAAGAGGATTGTTCTCTGGAGGCCTCAGCTATTAATACAACTTCCGCTTGGAGCACACTCCCGTGGTTTGGATATTTTATTGGCCATTCTTCTGAGTAGATACCAGAGTCTTCATCTTTATATATTTTTGAGTCGTTTGTCAAAATGGATGTATTGTTGAGTTTAATGACCCTTTCTTCGTTCCAACTTTCTGTTGATGGGAAGAGTGTTTGAGAATTTAGGTCAAAGTCAGTGTATGCCCTAAGTCATCAGTTTTTTCTTTTATTTCGTGTATCTAGGGATACTAGTGTGCCGGTTTGGCATTTGTATCCTTAACGGCGTAAGGGTTTCTTTGCTACCACTTCTTTTGTGTACAAAGGTTTCAAGGGTTGCTGTCGGAGTCGTTTATTTTGGCGCTAATGCATGCAAATCGCTATTTCAACATAAGATTGAAGAAATTACACGACAACGCGTCTTCTTGTCAAAATTCGGTGCATGTATGGAATAGTTCCGAGGAAGTGTTTGAGGATTTTTTTTTTCAGCGCTCGCAGCATAGCTGAATCAGTTTTCTCGAGATTGCGAGTTTACTTACTTACTTACTTACTTAAGGTGGCGCTACAGTCTGAGGTGGACCTGGGCCTTAACCAACAAGCGTCTTCAGCCAGCTCGATCTTTAGCAAGCTACCTCCAGTTTCGCACGCTAAGTTGGTTGAGGTCCCCTTCAACTTGCGTCGCCAACCAAGTTCAGCGACTATGTAGCTCGGTGCAATGAATGCTTTCGGATGCGGTTTTGAAGTCGATAAAGGGATGATGAGTGTCGGCTTGAAACTCGTTAGCCTCTTCCATGGATTTGCTGCAACATGAAGATTATAGGTTCCGATGAGTGTGGAAATGGCTTCAGTTTTCCACACAGGACACTGGATAGGATCTTGTAGCCTACATTCAGCCTCAGTAGTTCTTATTGTGTCACCGTTTGGGTATTGGGTCTGGATCTGCACGTAATGAAATGACAGCAAATGGCCGAATCCAGACACTGAAACAGCATTCGCAAGTTACCTACTACAACTTGGTCAGTGTAGATTGTAAATTCAACGACGAAAGCCGGTTGGACTTGTCTGTTACTTATGCCTCCGGCTCAGCCGTTTGTCTTTGACGCAGTTGTTGTTGCGTCGCCTGTGGGTGTGTATTATCTCGCATCGTGATGGTTTTGGTCGCGCTGGTAAATGTGAAGCAACCTTTATACGGAATGATTGCTTAAGGTGGCACTGCAGTCCGGGGCTGATCTGCGCTTCAACCAACAAGCGTATCCAGCCAGTTCGATCTGCCTCCAGTTTCGCATGCTAAGTTGGTTGAGTTGGTAAAGGAATGATTGCTTAAGGTGGCGCTGCAGTGCGGGGTTGATCTGCGCTTCAACCAATAAGCGTCTCCAGCCAGTTCGATTTGCCTTCAGTTTCGCATGCTAAGTTGGTTGAGGTCCCCTTTCACTTGCGTGCGCCACATAAGCCGCGGTCTTCCTCTACTGCGTCGCTCCTTAAAGGTGGAGTCGACGATGGAGTATTGGTGTCCATTAGCTTTATATGACCCAGCCACCTCAGTCGTTGAACCTTCACTCTTCTGACTAAATCGGGGTCGCTGTACGGAATGATTGATTTAATAGTGTGTCCGTGAATTGTTTGTCCAATACGCGTTCTTGAAGTCCATTGGTATGTCCTGGCATCATTTCAATATCGACTCGACGGTATAAGCTAAATCTTTGTGAAATGATCGACTTTATGTAGAGTTTTAGGAATTCTAGCGACAAAAAGAAGAACATCTTCCCAACTTGACCCATGTTATAATTTTGTTATTTCCTTATGTATTTTGTTTAATTATTTTCATTTGCATAAACATATGTATGTTTTATTAAAAAAAAAAAAAAACAAATCACGGTTTAGCATGTTGTGTGTTTTAATTGTTGTTATTTGTTTAGTTTTGAGAACGAGAACTTAACGAAAGATTCTTGTGTGTATTTTTTTGTTTTATTTTCTTAGTTTTAACAAAAATGTTATGTGTCTTGAAGCAAAAAAAGAAAAAGTATTTTTCCTATAGTTGACTGCATGTAGTTAAAGTTCAATAGAATGCCAATTGGATTAAAAAAAAAACATAATAATTTATTTAGCATTTTGATTGGGAACGAATTGAAAGCATAGTTCTCTTTTGAGAACATTGCAAGCTTTAGTGACTCCGTTTTATTGTGTTTGTCCATTTAATTAGACTGGGGATGATAGTGTATTTTGGGAAACAATTACAACCCGTCGTTATCCATCATAGTTGAGTAGGTAAATATTCAAGAACAATACACTGGGGATCATTCAATTATAATGTCAATTCATTGCTTTACCATTGTTTCATTTATTTTAAACAAATCCATGGGAACATTTTTTGTGCGTGCTCTTGGGGGTGTAATTTTCATTTAATTGCTTCAACGGTGCTTTTGTTTACAAGAAAAATGAAAATATGTTTCTAATATTTATAAACAATCAATTTTGCTTTCCTCTATCATGCCATTATTAGGTTTAATTGACTTCTTCATCGTTCAGTGTCATATTTTTTTTTGGTTAATCGGTTCCACTTCATCGCATCGGGTACGAACTCGCACCGCGTGCCACTGGCCAATTGATTCACAGCACGGCCAAGTTAGACATTCCGTTCAACCCCCATTACCGTAGTTGCAACAACTCACACGTAAAGGAAACTCTTTTCCACTTTCTCTGTGACTGGCCGGCACTAGCAAATCCTTTTTCAAGGAATTATCAGAGATTTCTGGTGTTAAATTCCGCAACATTATTCATTTTCTGAACTCCACAGGATGGATCTAAAAACTACGCTCTTAACAACACCCTTCAACATCCAAGTCACATGAGATGTGGTACCAAAATGGTGCATCTGCGCTGCTTGTGTTTCTGGTAGGACCATACCGGAGAACCACTTCTACCTACCCACCGTACGGGCTCCCGATTCTTGAAGAGTCTCTATCTGGGACACCACAGCCTTTCATTCTATAAGATCCCGAGCATGTTGCTGGCAGTGTGTCAGGCCAAGCATCCGCAACAGCTTGGTCTTTTTAGCAAAGGTTTAGTCTTCCTGGTTGTCTCAAACAAGAGAGCTGCCATTTGAAGATTGTTGTTCATTCATTCGATGTCAATGTAGTCCACATCTTGGTACGGCTTATAGAGTTCGTGGTTGTAACTCTTCTTCCATTCGCCGCCGTCGCGAATAGGAACGATTGGCCGATAGAGTGTTTTTCTTTCGCATAAGTCCAGTATCTAATTTTGCTTTTCTGCTTATTATTATTATTTCACTAGCGCTAAAGGGGTTATGAATACCCCCCAGCAATCGGCGCTACATAGCAGGATCAGTGTTCAATAGAGCATCACCTTTGTTCTTCGTGTTAGGAGCTTTGATCGCAGCTGTTTTGCCAAAGCAGCGTTTTTTTAGGGTTGTTCTTCACAGCGGTGGCCAGTTAAAGCTTTGTTCGTCAAAGAAAGTGGATACTTTCGCGTCTCCACAGCCCCAACAATAATTATTCCCATTTAGCCTTAGCTTGTTCATATGATTGGGCATTCTGCGTTGGAAAGGATTCTCCTGCATCGGTGTATATTGGTCATAGTTTCTCGTTCATCTTCTGTTTGCTTCGGCGAGATAGCTGTTTCCTGTCTCATGTTAAAGTTTACATGGCGAGACCGTTACTTAGTGATCATTTTGCTTTCCTTGTCAATTCAACAGCTTTCTCATAGTTTACCCTAGCTGCGTAGCAACAACACTAAGCCTGATTGGCTGCGGTATTGCTTTCATCGCAATGTCATGGGCAGCAACTGACACTGCCTGGAAAAGGCTTCTATGGTCCGCGAGTCGTACTTATGTACTTACTTAAGGTCGCGCTACAGTCCGTGGTGGACCTGGGCCTCAATCAACAAGCGTCTCCAGTCAGCTCGATCTTTAGCTAGCTGCCTCCAGTTTCGCACGCTAAGTTGGTTGAGGTCCCCTTCAACTTGCGTGCGCCACCTGAGTCGCGGTCTTCATCTACTGCGCTGTCCCTCGGGGGCGGATTCAAAGATTTTTCGGACTGGAGCATTGGTGTCCATCCGCTCTACATGACCCAGCCACCTCAGTCGTTGGACCTTCACTCTTCTGGCTTCGCGAGAAGCAGCGATTTGCAAGGGTTATTGTTCGTCTGATCTCAGCGCTGGTGTCGTTGTCTGAATTGATAGCGGAGCCTAGGTAGACAAAGTCCTTAACTATCTCAAAGTTATATCTGTCGAGGGAGACGTTCTGTTCGAGACGTCGGTGTCGTCGGTCCGCGAGTCTAACTGATTTAAAAAAAAGGCAAGGTTTGTCAGAAAATATGTCTGCACCTACAACTAGGTGCAGGTTAGGTTGAAGTGACTGCCAGCTGTTGATACCGCATGGATTTGGAGAGTTCGCCTTACCTACTCGTTGAGTCAATTGGAGCTCCTGACGAAGCGAACAGGTTACTGACATCTGTGTTTATCTGATCGCGTAAGTTGTTGAAGTAGAATTCTCTTAAGTGGAGCCTTCTTTTGCGGGAGAGAGCTGGGCAGCTACAGAAAATGTGGCGAACTGTTTTCTCCACCTTTTCCCTAATGCAGCTTCTACATAAATCGTTTGAATGTACGCCATGCCTTGTAGCATGCTCGGCTATTAGACAGTATCCCGTGATGACACCTATTACGGTTCTGTTATGCGGTCCGTTGAGAGACATTTAATTCTTGAAGCGTTTCAAATCCTGCCGCGACCAAATCTGGGCCCATACGCTGTATTCTGATTCTAAAGTTCGGATCATTCGACAGCGGAAATTTTGTATGGGCAATTCGAAACGAAATTCATAAAATCCATACAAAATGTCCGCTTTCGAACGATCCGAACTTTAGATTCGGAATACAGAGTAGGGGCGCTGCTTTGTCGCTAGACACGTTGTCCACCTAGAATTTGTTTTCTCTATAGCATCCAGCTTGAATTTAAGTTTTCATGTAGCAATCGGTATACTCAAGGAAGCATGGGTATAGTTGTTCTATAGCCGGCGAGTTCGTCTGTTTCTATGCCCTGGCACCGAACAGAGGTGAATATTGAACTGCTCCGCCATCTCTTCAAGAGATGATCGGCAATCTAGAGCTACTAGATTGAGAGAATAATTCCAAAGACCTAATTGTTGCTTGACTGCCTGAAAAGATACGGATATCTGTGGCAGATATCACGTTTTTCTTTAATCGCTAATATTTCCGCCTGGAACACGCTGTGTAAGACGGAAAGAGAGGCTGAGTTGAAGACTGCCAACTTCACCTTCATTGGTTTTTGATCTTCATTAGTTTGTAACTTAAGTATTGTGTATAAAACGAACACAAAACAGTTAATTCTCACTTGTTATATGCACGTCCTAGGAATGGTTTCACAATCGCATTTATATCAATCACAAATATGTAATTTCATTTCATCATTCATTTCACATTGCATTTGGTTTTCATTTTGTTTTGGGTGCACAATTAGTAACCTTTCTCCTTAATTCATCGGAATGTAATTTGAAAAAACAACAACAATGTGTTGTTTCACGACATATGTAGTTCGTTTCTTGGAAACGATGATCATAATCATCAGACATACACTATCTGTTTGTTATTTACAATCAAAATCAAAAAATGAATTTCCAAAAACAAAAACAACGAAAATATTTCTTCTCCACATGTGTGAAAAAAACGAAAAAAAAAAAAATTCAAAAACTTAGGGCGACTGCAAATCCGATATATGGCAACAAGAAAAGAATCTTACAAAAGCAGCTAAAATTTTGGGGCAATTAAAATCACAACTGCACACACGTGAAACTACGGCTAAGTTAAAGGTAACCTTTATATACATATATATTTTTTTTTAAATTAAATATAAAACAAATTAAGAGAATTATTATATCTGTGATCGTGTGAGTGTATCTATTTATTTATTTTGCTACTAAGCTTGGTTTTTTTTTCTTTGATTTTATATTCGTATTTCAGTTTTTAGTTTTAATTTTAATGAATTTGAAGAAAAATTATAACTTTCCAGTATTTGAATGTAACGTATTTGGACAAACTTTCATGCGAGGACTGTGTTCGATGTTCCCCGTCACACTTAGGATGGTTAGGTTAGGTATGTGGGCCGGCGAAGAGGAGTTCCTCTGCGCCACACTCAGGTCTCTAAGACCCATTGTGCTACCCATAGGGGGAAATCTTACCCTTACACGTTACCCGCATAAAAAGTGTAATAGTAACTACTTACTGCGTTAGTGGTACAAACCATCCTGTGGATTTGATGAAGCCGTTCAGATCGTACACCGGTTTACCAGATAGTTCCTCGAGATCCCGGAAGAAATGTCGCCCAAGGAATTTGTATCTTAGATGGTACAGGCCGGGGAAGTGCCAGAGGAAGTGGGTTGTATCCTCATAGACTTCCTCGTCGCCGCAGCCTCTTCACAAGTCTTCTGCCGCGATACGGAGTTTCTTCATGTGGTACCGTAGAGTGTTATGACCCGTAATCACACCTACAAGGATGGAGAGGGATTTTCTATCCTTTTGTATAAGTCTGGCGGTCCTAGCCTTATCAAATACAGGCCATAACTTCCTTGTGATGGCACAAGTGTCTGTTATTTGCCTCTCTTTGAGCATTGTTCCCTGCTTCGAGATTCAATGAGCAAGGCGGGATATTCACCGCGAGGTCGGCTTGTTCAAGACTTAGTGCCGATCCCTCTCTAGCCAATTCATCAGCACTCTCATTCCCTGGTATGCCCTCATGCCCAGGGAGCCAGCAGAGTGTTACCTTGTGCTGTGTTCCAAGAACCCTGAGCTCTTCTCGACAGCACCTCACAAGCTTCGATTTTATTTCCATAGCAGAAATTGCTTTTATTGCTGCCTGGCTGTCAATGAAAAAGGTAATATCATTGCGCGGTATTGCCCTCATCGCAGTCTCACGGGCGGCTGTTGTCACTGCTAAGACCTCCGCTTGGAAAACACTGCTGTGGTCCGGGAGGCGGACAGATTTTCTAATTCGCAGCGGTTCGGAGAAGACCCCTGCACCAACGCCAATGTCTAATTTAGATCCGTCGGTATATACGGCTACCGATTGCGTATTAGGTACTTGACCGCTTTTCCATTCTTCCCTGCTTGGAAAGACGCTCGAAAATGATCTTTCGAAGTCTAGGGATGGCGTTGTGTAGTCAGTGGTAGGCACATTACCTAGATATTTCTTGAGGATCGTGGTGTGATCCACTGTATTTGATTTCCAGCCGTCGGATTGGCTTATTCTTAAGGCACTAACAGCCGCTGATTGTTAAATAAAGAAGTCTCGCGCTAGCAGGTTAAGGATGGCCTCGAGTCCCGCTGTGGGTGTTGTTCTCATTGCACTGGTGGTGCCAATGCACGCTAGTCTTTGTACCTTCGTGATGGCCATTAGGTTGGTGGATTTACAGGCTGCCTGTCACCAAATGAGGCTTCCATAGGTTAGAATGGGTCTCACTATAGCCGTGTACATCCACAGAATGATTTTGGGATTTGGTCCCCAGGTTTTACCAAATATTTTGCTACACGCGTAGAAGGCTAGCGTGGCTTTTTTAATTCTCTCGTTAATGTTCAGTCTCCAATTGAGTTTCTTATCAAGCACCAGTCCTAGGTATCTGGCGCTATCTGAGATCCTGAGGGGAGTACCCCCAACAGAGGGTGTGGCAAATTCTGGTATTTTCCTTTTATTGGTGAAGAGTACCAGTTTGGTTTTCTGGGGGTTGACCGATAGTCCACATTTCTTGGTCCAGGTATCTAAAGTTCTTAGTGCTCCCGTAATTTGCTCACTTAACGTAGGGAGGAATTTACCTGTTGCAATCAGCACTACGACGTCCGCGTATGCCGTTACTTTGACGCCACTGTTCCTGAGCCGCTGGAGTATCTCGTTTAGAACTATAACCCAGAGCAGTGGGGGTATGACCCCGCCCTGAGGTGTTCCTCTAGAGGCGTATGCTTCCAGCACACTTAGGATAAATAAGCAAAGTTTGTCAAAACCTTTAGAAGACCTTTATAATTTAATTGCCTTGACCAAGGGCCCTTGTAATGAGGTTGTTAAGTGAGTTTGAAAATCATTGATCAACTTAATGAATTCTAGACCCTTTTTTGTTTTGTTGCGTAAGCAGAGAAAATATTCAATAGCGCTGTTGCTATTCTTACAAGATAGGGTTGTTGTTAGCACACTGAGGTGCTAAGTATTTTCTATTGAAGATCAGCAAATATTCCCGAGATTTTTAAAGAACTTCCTTAAGAGTCGTGCAATCTTGAGTCAAATGTGCAGTCAGAACTTATCACAAGACCTCATTAACGCCGCTGTGACATGAGACCCAACCAAGACTTAGTGAGACTTTGCTACTGAAATGAGAAAAGTCTTGCATTGGCGCATTTCGACTGTCGCTTAACATTCTAAGACAGATACCTACATGTTTGTTTAACGAGAAGTGTGTCTTATGTTATCACCCTCCACGAAGACAGTAACACCAGCTGTTTGGACGGATTTTTGTTTCCCCCGGAGTTATCTGTAAATCTTGGAATACGTTCCATTCCTGGAGAGGAGCAGTGCTGCTTTCACAGTTCTCTCAGCATATTCATAAGCTAGGAGCCGAAGGATGTCATCAACACTCCTTTCATTTTCATTTTAAACGCATTTTTATTCATTAAATTCAGTAATTCTTACGAGCTAGACAAAAAACGCTTAAAACTAGCTTAGTTAACTTAACTATGTTATTCTAACTTACTGGCCCTGGATCTCGTTAAGGCTGATCGGTGATCCTGTGATCAAGCTTATATACTTATTTCAAATACTGGAAGTTTATTTATTTTTTTTCTATTCAACTACCAGCGTTAGTCTTTAGTCGATTTTTAATGAATATACCAATACTTCCCCCAGGTGAACGAGTGCATCAACATAATGAACAACATTTTGAAGCTCCTCTTCCGCGATGACATAGGTTCTACCGAGGAGGACATCAAGGAGGTTATGTTAATATTGCTTCGCACTGTGATCAAAACTTCTCATGCCATGGATCGAGAGAATCCTCTTGTTGGAAATCTAGTTGCCATTATGCTGGGGATTCTCCGAAGCATGACCAGCTACCACTATGATGTATTTGTGCGCAATTTCAGCAATAAATTCGATTTACAAAGTTTCATCATAGAACTTTTGTTGGTGTTTCAAGAGCTCGTTTCGCCGCATCCGAAGCCCGTTTTTCCTAAGGACTGGATGGATATGATAATGCATCAGAATACAGTGATCTTAGGCAGTCTGCAACAACTGTCCACTGTGATAATTGATTCGTTCTTTGAACCATTTGAGAAGCAAGTATGGTCCAACTTCTTCCAGTGTTCGATTGCGTTCCTAATTCAGTCGCCGCTACAGCTGAATGACTTTACGGACAACAAGCGGGCTACGATATTCGAAAAGTATCGTGATATTCGCAAGGAGACGGCTAATGAAATTCGCAAGATGTGGTTTCAATTGGGCGAACACAAGCCACAATTCGTACCGCAATTGGTTGAGCCAATTCTAGAGATGAGTATGATACCGGAAGTGGAACTGCGAAAAGCAACCATACCGATCTTTTTCGATATGATGCAATGCGAATACTATAGCTCGAGACTGATGATTGATAGTTATGGAGATACGAAACGGAATAATGCCCACAACAAGGCGAATTTTAATGATTTCGAAACGGAAATGATCGAGAAGTTGGATGTATTGATTGGCGCTGGCAAGGGTGATCATGAGTTTAAGGAACTCTTTGAGCAAATAATGGTGGAGAACTGCTTGGCGCACAACATCCTCAACGTGGAGGGTACGAAGTTTGTCAATATGGTAACAAAGCTTATGGAACGACTGCTTGAGTATCGTTGTATAATTCAGGATGAGAGTAAAGAGAATCGTATGGCTTGCACCTTCAGCATATTGCAGTTCTACTTGGAAGTGAATCGCAAGGAGATGTACATTCGTTATGTGTATAAACTGTGTGATCTGCATATGGAATTCGATAACTACACTGAGGCTGCGTTCACTCTAAAGCTGCACACAAATCTATTGCAGTGGGACGACACCGAATTATCGCCTCTGCTGAGATCTCATCGTCACATAATGTGTCGGACACACAGAGAGTTGAAGGAAGCGCTGTACTATGAGATAATCGATTACTTTGACAAGGGCAAGGTGTGGGAGTGTGCAATAGACATGTGCAAAGTCCTGGCAAAGCAATACGAGGAGGTTACCTTTGACTACTTGAAATTGGCTGAATTGTACAAGAAAATGGCACAGTTCTTCGAGAAAATCCTAAAAGAGATGCGTCACACTTCTGAGTACTTCCGAGTAGGGTTCTATGGCTTGAAGTTTCCAAGATTCCTTCAAAACAAAGTGTTTGTGTTTCGTGGCAAGGAGTATGAGCGGTTAAGTGATTTCTGCACACGGATATTGGTTCAGCATCCAACAGCGGAATTAATGCAAACTCTGACTACACCGGGACCGGAGATAACCCAAGCCGATGGACAGTATATACAGATTAATAATGTGGAGCCGATAATGGACGCGGCTTTTAGCAAATTTAATGACAATGTCATCTCAAATGAGATCGTTAAGTATTACACATCGAACAATGTGCAAAAGTTCAAATTTTCGCGGCCCTACAGGGAGAAAGACAGCGGAAGTGATGATGTGCGTGGTCTTTGGTTAGAGAGGACAGTGATTTCGATAAGTTTTCCACTGCCAGGCATTTTGAGGTGGTTCCCCGTAGTGAATTCTGAAAAGTTTAAGGTGAGTAAGGGTTAACATCGAAGACAAGGCAAGATAAGACTAAATTTTTTGCAATCATTCTCAGATATCTCCCATTGAGCTGGCTGTAGAGACAATGGAATCAACGAACAAAGCCATACGTGATCTGATAATCGCGCATAGAAACGATGAGAATATTCCAATTAATCCGTTAAGTATGAAAATCAATGGAATTGTAGATCCCGCTGTTATGGGTGGATTCGGAAAGTACGAGGAGGCATTCCTTACGCCGGATTATCTAGAAGAACATCCCGATGACGAGGAATTGGTTGATAGGCTGAAGGATTTGATTGCATCGCAAATACCACTTTTGGAAATCGGTAAGTGGATACTAATGAATATTTTACTTCTGTGAGTCTGTAACGGTGTAGGCTTTGAAGACATAATCTTAATCTATATTCGCGAGTGGTAGACAATGGTTGCAGTTTCGTCTCAATACTTGTAAATGACTCACTGAAAGCCTGCTGCGTTTTTCCAATAAAGTCTATGTCATCGGCGAGAAGTTGGACAGACTTTTGAAATATTGTACCTCAGGTTGCAGAAAAAGGATAGCTTGTCTTGCACCGGTTTCGACATCAATCGGTTTCAACCTTGATCATCTTACATAAACGGATGAGTTATGCAGAGGTGACTAAACTAGGAGTAGTCTTGTATAGGTCGTATCTACGTAAACGCTGTCATAGGTGACTTTGAAATCAATGGAGACGTTGAATATCGATCTGAAATTCTCAAGTTTTCTTCAAAATCTGCCGCAGTATGAATATTTAGTCGATGGTAGACTTTCCTGGTCTAAAGTCGCACTAATACTGACTTTTGAGTTTAAATATTTCTATGCCCACTTCGTGTTGGTGGGAGGGGCAGGATTTTTGGCTGTCATCGTCTTAATTGGGTTATTAGTTCAAATCGTTTAACAGTCTGCAGAAGTGTTACTTTCAAACCCATACCTTCACTTCTAGGTGTCCCTGTTCATCTTTGCAGTCTTCTGTTCAGGTCAACTTCGTACAACTCTCGAAAGTCGCCTTTGCAGTACAAAGTAGATCTCTATCGACTCTGCCGAACGCTTTTCAAGTTCCTTTTTTTGCTTTTGAAGAAGTCTGTGTTTCACCCACTATCAATATCTAAGTGCATGTCAAAGCAGTTGATGTCTGACCAATATCCTTCTAGGTATTCATCTACATCTCCCTTTCCTTTTTGTTACTTTTAGCGATATCTGTACATAAATTGAAAGCACCAGACAGCCTTAAACCGTTCCATGAGCGTATAGAGAAGTGTTTCAGCGAAATGCAGACAAATGTCGAAGGCAAATATGGCAAGAAGGTGGGTTCACACTTAAAGGATTATCCAAATACCAAATGGAATTACAAATAACTATTCTTTCTTCGCTAGTCATGTGATCTGAAGTTTGAACGAGATTCGTTTGTTATATTGCGACGCAATGGCTCGATAATGCAACCAATGTTTGATGGCAGTAACCGTTTGTCCGAGACCAGCATGGGATCATCAGAGTAAGTTTCAAATAAACTATTATGATTTTTTTGAATTTGAAAACATTTTTTTAATTTGCAGCAGTGGCCTCTCGAAATCAACATTCTCAGGACGAGCACAAACTAGTTCAATCAAATCAACGTTCGCTAGCTTTAATTTCAATACTTCGAATCTAACCAGGTGCCGTAGCAATCAGTCATAGATAAAAAAAACTATTCTCCTAACACTTATCGCTTCTGTAGATTTGATATCTTTTCTGCACATCTGTTATAACTTTAAGTTCCGTTTTAAGTTCTCTTTTGCTTTGTTATGGTTTTTTTTTGTTTTTGTTTTATTATTATTATTTTGTGTTTGATTTGGTTAACCTTAGAACTACGTTGGGACATTCGCCAAGTGTTAAGAGCAAAACCAAAGAAAAGACACCAACCAAACGGAGGTCACTTAAGAAGGTAATTATTGAAGAAATTTGAACCTATTTTTTCTATGTAATTTGATGTGATTTTGTATTGATAGCTTGATAGAGAAACATTAAGTCTTCCGGTGGCCAATAGTCAATGGTATACATCGCCTTTATCAACTATAACATCAACACCAGAGAAAGATTCCGTAACGTTGACGACAGCCTCGAATACATCGCTTTCAAAACCCAATCAAGATCCAAGAGTATTAACTGAAGAGGTAAGAAAAAGAATTCAACTAAAAAATCTTTTTCTAAGCATTAGGGTATAGTTAGAATGTAGAGTTACAATCTATGTCTCCTGATGTTTGGTAGGAGTTGACATTGAGCAGAAGCGAATCTGCTATGGAATTAACCTGAAGAAGAAGAATTTAGTAGGTAAAATCTGGTGATATAGTCTCATTATTCTATGTTGAGATGAATCAGCCCATGGCGCGCTAGTTTGAACTAAGAAAACTTGGCAAAGTTTTGTTCAGGTCTATTCCGAACTGTAGCGCCATCATATGTAAGTAAGTGAAAAAACTGAGGGTGCCTTTTTTGCTTTGAATGTAAGTTTCTACCTTCTGAATGGCTTGTTCCATCTTCATTTCCATCGATTGTTCCTACTCATCAATAAAAGGGGTTTCAAAAATTGTTCCATCATTTCCGTTTTCAGCTTACACCCAAGCGTCCACTACGTTCCGAAAAAGAGAAGGAACGTCGTCTTTCCCGACCGGCGAGTATGGCAACTCCCACATCGAGTATGAAAGGCTTCTCCATTGCAGATACGCACTCGCTTTCCGGTGGCGATAGCAGCAATCGAAATTCAGTTGGTAAGTTAAAAAAAAACCCTTCTCATAAGAATTTCGAAATGTTTAACGTTTCTGTTTCATTTCGTCGCAGATCTTGTAGATACAACTGATTCAACGTCTGAAGAAGATCTTGTACCACCACCATTGCCAGCAAAAACTCGTGACTCTTCTGATTTCACTAGTCTACCAGGAACAATCGACTGGGCTCTTGGCTGTTTCCATCCAGTGAGTCCAAGTATTATGAACTCAACGTACGAGTATGTGGAAGCAAAGAATTTTATTCTAACTGATGATAAACGACGGCCACCGACACCGCCACCTAAACCATCAAGAAATAGCAAACACATTCCATAGTGTGACAACAATAGCTTAATGAAATTCAACTGCACGCTGCTCTCGCACACCTTAAAAAAGAGAGAAAAGGAATTTCTCTTAATCTTCTTCAATTGCTGATCGCGCTGTGGAAATGACAAACGCCAAATACTATTTTTATTTACATAGAAACCTTCAAGTGTTTAGCTATAAGTTTTCAAGACTTTCCAAGCATCAAAGATATTAAGTCTTCCGTTTTCAATAAAAAAAAAACTAGCTCACGTACAAAGCTTCAGCCAGCAATGGAATGATAAATAATGATGACATTAACTAGTTTTAGTAGTTAACTAAATTTTATTATTTTCTATTATTTAAAAAACACTTACTCAATGTTGATATTGCAACTACTTATGTTACTTTCTGTCTAACAAAACAAAAAACTAAAAGAACTTACTACTACAGTATTCATTTTCGTAAACCAAACACAAATCAAATTAGAACAATCTTATGATGGTAAAAAAAAAAAAAACAAGTGCCACAACTATATTTATACACGTGACGTTTGTTTATATTTATTTTATGTAAACAATTAACTTTGTATAAAGGTTTTACTAAAGAAAAAATTTACATTTTATTCTCCTGTAGTTTAGTAGAAAGTTTTTACAATGCATGTCTAATTAAGCGCGCACAGAAAATGTAGAAAAATTTGATATTTACTTTGTTTTACATACAAAATATATTATTTCGTTGATAAAAGATGACAAATGCGCTCGTAATTGTGTGTCAATTATAAGGTTCATTAGTAATTATGTGTTGGCCAAAGATTTTTAAGTTTAATAAAAATCGCTTATAATTATTTTCAAGTAAATTTGTTTATGTTATTAGTACTGCGTTACGGCAACAGGAAGCTGTTGGCAGCATCGTAACACCATCACTACTCAAATATTTGTCATCATCCTTCCAGCTTACAGTCCTTCAAATCAATTCCAGAACAGTTCCATCAGATACAACTTTCACACCCTATTCACGAGAAGTTGGCATTGACCATCAAAATTCTAAGGTAGTCCTCTAAAAATGTCCAACATGTCACATAATATATGAAAACACGATCAATAGAGTCGATCAAGCATTGTCCTTCAAGTGTCAATCAGCGTAATCAAATATCAGTACAACTTTTAAAATCAACAACACCAGTAGATGGTAACAATGTACCACCTATCATCGCCACTGAAATAACGTCTTCTTATAAAGCTTCTAGCTTGGAAAACACCAGCACGACGGAGTTTTAGCTTCATTCTCCAAATCAACATCAAGAAACGTCGCAGAATGTTCCTATCCATCTTTCATAGCTTGTTTGTGCTTCCAAAGTTCGTACATTGTCAAAAATTAAATTTTCCTTGATGATAAATAAAACTCCGTAGACATTTACAATGACAGTCTTATTTTTTCCATAAACTAGACCCCCCGTCCTCTCATTTGGCGTTTGTTTCAGGTCTCTACATGCCTTAGAAGCCAAGATATCGAGCTCCAAAAAATTGCATCCATCCCATCCGTAGTCGATTCCGACCAATTTTCCACTTTTCTAACAAAAAATTTTCTGAAATACTAGTCGCCCAGAAATTTTAGTAGTTATTCCGCCCAGTTTTTTGGCGCCATTTTTTGTTTGTTTTCTCTCTTAAGGGGGGTAAGTACGGCCGGGAGGGGAGTCATGTGCTCTCAAGGTTGCTCTTCAAGATGGCGTCCATTAAAATGTTCTAGCATGTACAGTTATGCACTGACATGTCAAAACATGAAAAAAGTTATCAACAATTGGCTCCCAGAATTTTGACGCCGTACTTTTTTGTAGCTTGTCTGAAGGGGATAAGGGTTACTGAGAGGGGAACAATTTGGATGCAGTCATGTGCTTTCAAGGTTGCTCTTCAAGGTGGCGTTCTTAAAAATGTTCTAACTTAAAAGATAGTGGTTTAAAATTTCCATGAATATTTTATTTGTCTTGATTCCGGACACGATTTTTGTGGGTTCTTCTTAAATCTAGTGCTCTAGGTTCTAGGAGAAAGGAAAGATGAGCATATTGAAGGTTATTCGTCGGGTTTTCTTGCGTTGAAGTGTTTACTCTGATGTGCACAGCTGGTAGTTTCCGATGGATGATTTGCCCAATGAAAATTGAAGTGGAGGCTGCCGATGTGATCTGCGTATTGTCCTTCTGTCTACCACTATCTGACTAAAGTTGACGCCGAAAAGTTGTTGTCCTTCAAACTATATGTGTATTTGTTGTTGAGTAGAATAAGACAAATTAAGTTAGAAATGGTGATGATTTGATTGAGGACAGGAGTGACAATTTCAGGAATTTAAGGATGACGAAGAATTTTGGCGGGTCATGTCGTTGCTGGATTGTTAATAATTCATGGGAGAAATGCTGATAGATAAGAAACAATCTCTGCAGAAGAGTGCATTTTATCACTTGTTGGACTCAACTAGTCCACACGCCTGAAATCAATTGAGAAATATCGCGTTTCAGGAGACTGCAAGGCCATTAAGTCGCACGAGTTGACTACCTTTCTGGCGAACGAGACCGAGATGTCACATTCATTGGAATTGGAGTTTTGTTTAACTAAGTACAATTCCTCTGGGTCGACAAAGACGTTATTTTTTTAGCATAATATCCAGCCAATGTAGTCATCTCTTGATCAGTTACGTTAGATGTGTCTGGAAGTCGGTTTTGCAATTGACGTTTATGTGAAACTAGCTTTTACCCGCGGCTTCCCCCACCTATAATTTGCGAAGTTACACTTGAATAACCAAATTGGTTCCGTAGTTTTCGTGTTACAGAGGAACAAACGGACAACGTTTCACTTTTATAATATTAGTAGGAAGTAGGAAGTAGGATTGTGTGTTGGCCCAGCAAACTCAGATGACAAAAATAAGTTGGTATATGATGATCTAGATTCTAGCGGATCCATTGACAAATTGTTTGAGCTGATGTTGCCGCACAAGTTTTGTTGCTGTGGTGGACAAATCGGGTGAATCTATCTTGTTAATGAAAGCACTCTGTCGAACATTAAAATTGATACTTTTTGTATGGGCAATTCGAAAGGCTATTCGTAAAATTTCCGTTTTGAATGGAATACAGTGTTTATCAAATCGAGGCCCTTATGTCTTCCTCTTCATATGTTTTACTTCGAATGTTATGGTCTGATAAATGTGTTGTAAGACAAGTGATACCTTAAAAGGTTAATCTAACATAGAAAAACATTAAATCAACTCAGTTTGACTGAATAAGTTCAGTGGCAGCTTGCTTTAGAATTTGCATTCCGATTAGGGATGATGAGTTGCAACTGGTGTTTGAACATCAAGATGATCCTCATTGCGCTGCTTTAACTTGATTGAAGTTTCTTCCATTCTACAAGAAAATAAATAACTGTCACAGGACTGTAGATTGCTACTGAAAATATGAAGCTTACTCCTTGCATAAAATTTCCCTTGCTTTGGGTTCTTCAATATTTAGGTTTTCTATTTCGTTGTTGGCCAATGAGGGAATTTTTTTTTCCGTTGAATCTTCCAGAGTAGGTGAGAGATCATCACCATTTTTCTTCTCTTGAAGTGATTGCAATTGAGTAGTTGAACTGGAAAGAAAAATAAGATTGGATTAAGACTGTCTCTGATGCAGTCTCCAGCAAACAAAGACACATACCAATCAATTGCTTCCACTTTCATTTTATCCAATTCATTCAAAGCGCTCTTTTCTGTGGTGGTCTTAGCCAACTTAAATGCCATTTCTTTGATCTGTGATTCCAATTCTATTTGGGAGCGTCGAAGATTGTCAAGTTCATCTTTTAATTTCGAATTCTCTTCCAATAGTTCGTTTTGAGTCGTTTTATCTGGAAAACAAAACTGTGAATGCTCAAGGAGGACATAGAAAATGTTTTGTTACTTACAATCATCGACTTGGGTTTTTAAAGTTTTATTATCCTTCCTCAGGGCAATGTTATCTTCTAAAAGAGTGAAAAAATCGGTTTTCGAATCTTGTTCATTGTAATCTGGTTCTCGGACAGGGCTTTTGCAATGAATTTTGCCCTCTTGAATGCGAAATTTGTCCACAGGAATGCGACCTCTTAGTTCCATTTCAATTTGGTTTCTGAAAATCAACACAGAAAAGGATAAGTTGCATGATTAACGTTTGTTAAGGACTATCTTAGACTTTGGACGCCTTTAATCGAGTGTCTTTTAATATCTTGAAACCAGCCATTGTTACATTTAGTGGAGTACGGCAGTATTTATGTTCTTTAAGCTCCGGCAACATCCAATGAAAGGCTTATTTCGGATCGAGATCAGCTTAAATGCAGCCTTGTATGCACCCAAGTCAAAATGAGCTGTCCGAGGTAATGAAAAAAATAAACATCACATCCTCTCAGTAAGGATGAGATCAATGCCGCGATCAAAGCATTGAAAAGGAACAAGACGATAGGTTTTGACAGTGTATCCGCGGTGCTTAAATAATGCAGAAGCGAATAAAAGAACATTTGGAAGGCACACTCGATGCCGAACAAGCAGGTTTCCGTTCTGGCCCTTCTGCTTCGACAACATCAACACCCTGCTTATGATCACTAAGCAATGCGTTGAATACACAGTTTGCATTGCTGGACAACTCCCGGAACGATGGTGGAACCGAACAGATCACAAGTGCAGATCACTGATAATATGCCTCCAGGATCCATCGCTGCACCTACAATGTTTGTATTACATGCCGTATGGCTAGTTGTAAGCTCTGTGATTGGAACAATATAAGAGAAAACCATTGACTTTTTCGATGGAAAAGAAGAAGCATACGAAGTCACTCCATCAGCCATCAGCATTCGGAAAGAGGACAGACTTTGTACGCGGGATTGGAGGTTAATACAAACAAATTCTTACCCTATTCGTCGCAGTACAATTCCTGTTGGATGTGGGTCTATGCTGATGTATGACGATTCATCGTTGCGATTTTCGATGCACGATCGAATGGAGGTAAGGCTTCCGCTTAATGATTCCTTAGGTGTTACAGTTCCTGCTTCCTTGCTTGTATTTAATGGCAATTCAGCCGATTTAGGTGGAACCAATTCGGAAAGAGTGTTATTTTCTTGGCGGACTTTCTCCAAATTATTCGACTGTAGCCATGATTCCCAATGACTTGTTTCACCGTCTTTATTAGATGGTGGTTTATTTACTTGAGGAATTTCTCCCCCCGGAAACGATTCGTCATGTTGTATTACTTTGGTGGCAGCAACTTCACTTCTATTAACTCCTTCTGCGACATTTGTGGATTTGTTATCGCTTTGCGATAGTGTTCCGCCAGTTCCGATTGTGGTGTTTGGTTTCAAGTTTGAAGTCTTCACATGACCGTCGAGTTTTTCGAATCCTTCAAAGGATTTCTGTAATGTGAACAAATGTTGTAAGGTGGTAAGCCGATGAGTTACTTTTCTCCAACTTACCTTTGTAAGAGCACTGGGTTCGATGGAATTAAAGCTTGAATTGGCCGATGTCCGTAACCCTGTACCAGAGGATTCACGAATAGCTTTTTGTGCAACAAGATTAGTGGCACCTAGGGCATTGGTTTTATCGTCGCCATGAGGTGCTGTGACGTTCGATGGAATTCGCTGATGAATTCGAACTGCATTCTTATGGGGAGTTGCCCTTAGAGATGTTGTCCTAACATAAGAAATAGCTCATGGAATCTTAGCAGTCATGGGTTCCTGGCCAATACTTACTCTGGCTTGTTGGCATTGAATATAAACGGAGATGGTGATGTCTGTGATCCAAAGCTACTGAATACGGTCGTAGGTGGCTGGATTATTCCATTGTTGAACAGCGATCCGCCAGTGTTCCCTTGAAAGTTGCTAAATCCTGTATTTGGTGCGGTTGTACCAAACGCTGAATTGGCTCCAAATGCAGGTGGCGGCTTCTGACTAAATAGTTCGCCTCCTGTGGCAGTAGTGTTTACATTCGATCCGAATCCACTGGAGCCAGTATTAGCCGTGGACGCTACTGATCCAAAAGCGGGCTTATTGTCAGTAAGAGCGGCGTTGGGACAATTAATTTTGGTTCGAACAGATGCTGGTGCCGTATATTGACCGAACGGACCAGTTGCCTTTTGAGTGCTGGAGCCAACCAGATTTCCGGTGTTAGAAGCCGCCTTTTGTGTATCGAAACCACTGGATGTTCTTGCTTGTGGACCTTTCCTGTTCGCCAAATAATCTTCCATTCGCAGTTCTTCCAACGATTTAGCTTCATACTCCTTCATAGCGGTGATGCAGTGTTGTTTTGTATTCACATTCTTTGGCGTTCCGCCTTTCATCAATGTATCAGTGCCAATGGTCGGTTGATATTTTACCGATACCGTGCCTTTGGCATTGTCCGCACTTGCTGTTGGTTGACCAAATGCAGACAAAAATGCAAAGGGATTTGTCGGTTGATTTGCTTGACGAAATGATCCAAAACCAGTCGTGCTTGTGGGTTGTGCTTGCCTAAACATCGATGTAGTGGGCTGTGGTGCTGTTTGCTCGAATCTTGAACCTGACGGTTTCGACGTCGTTGATTGGCCGGAAAGTGAGTTTTGGGATGCAGCTGGTTGAGCGGCTCCAAAATCCAATGTATTCTGCTGAGGCTGAGAAATTGCTAAAAAAAATAAAATAAATTAATTAATTTCGGTAGAGGTGAATCAGTGGAAAGCTCTTAACGTACACACTGTCGAAACGGCCCTTTACTCACAATGGTTGCTTTTCTAGATATTGAAGTAGCATTCAATAACACGTCTCAATGCTCTGAGAAGCCTTAACATTTGCGAATCAGTTTGGGTTAAATACACCACTTTCTTAATAGGAGAGTCATCAACGCCTCTTTTAGTAGCAGCTCAGCTAGGAGCAAGCCACACCGAGGTACACTTCAAGGATGTGTACTATTTCTTCTTCTAAGAAATCTAATTCTCAACGAACTCCTTTTGAAGTTAGAGGATTTTGGGGGTATAGCATGCTTGCGTATACGGACGATGTCGCCATCTCTGCGTCTGGTAAGTACCTTTATGACACTTGTTCGAAACAAGCTGACTTCGTGTACAAACAGCTGTGGCTTAACTGCCACATTTTCACAAGGAAAATCAAAATTCCATTCATTATTCCACCCAAGCTTAAGGTCTAAACCTCTGAGCTTTTCAGACAATGCCAAAATCGGGGGCACATTCAAGCTTCTGTGGAGAGAAAATATTGCCGAACGCACTCTGGTATCCCTTTACTCGCGCAAAACAGCAGTAAGTACCAGATGGGGCCTCCAGTCGAAAATCATTCACTGGTTGTACACTGTAGTCTTAAGACCAATCCTTACATAACGGTTTAGTGGCCGGTTTTAGAAAAACAAACCTCAGTACTACAGGTGCGTTGAGAACTTCTCTAGCAGCTGCGTTTCAAGCCGTGCTACACTTACGGCCAATATAGACATTTATGATAGACAGCAAGCCACTAACGCGGCCCTTAGGTTGAGCAAAGCTCACCACTAGCCTTGGTGCGTCCCAGGTCATAGTGACATTCCAGAGAACAGTGCAGCTTACAAATTAGCCAGACCAGACTCTCAAGGTAGAGGACCACTTTAAACCAACTAACTAACTCCCTAGGCCGCGGTCCAGTGAAGAGGATCTCTCCGGGTGATGAGTTCCTACCGAAAAGAATCAAAGCCGTTTCATCTCCTAACGGCAGAGAGAAAGTGAATTTACAAGAGAAAAGCAGGAATTGGAAAGGAAATAACAACAGAAACCATAGAAATCACCATGCTGGGCTGGCAAGAATGCTGGAGCGAAGAAACTAGGGGAACATCGATGTTTGAACGGGGCAAAGGTAGGGGGAAGTAAACTTCTACCTTACACAGTTCCTTCACGGTGACAGATACTTACTTACTTAAGGCGGCGCTACAGTCCGGGGTGGACCTGGGCCTCAACCAACAATCGTCTCCAGCCAGCTCGATCTTTAGCTAGCTGCCTCCAGTTTCGCACGCTAAGTTGGTTGAGGTCCCCTTCAACTTGCGCGCGCCACCTGAGTCGCGGTCTTCCTCTACTGCGCTGTCCCTCGGGGGCGGATTCGAAGATTTTTCGGGCCGGAGCATTGGTGTCCATCCGCTCTACATGACCCAGCCACCTCAGTCGTTGGACCTTCACTCTTCTGGCTAAGTCGATGTCGCTGTACAGCCCGTACAGTTCGTCGTTGTATCTCCTCCTCCACTCACCGTCTATGCAGACGGGACCGAAAATCACCCGAAGAATTTTCCTCTCGAAACAGCCAAGAGCACCCTCATCCACTTTTGATAAAGTCCATGCCTCTGACTGGGATTATTAAGGTCTTATATAGGGTCACTTTTGTTGTTCGAGAGAGGGCTTTGCTAGTCAATTGCCTTCTTAGCCCAAAGAAGCAGCGATTGGCAAGGGTTATTCTCCGTCTGATCTCAGCGCTGGTGTCATTGTCTGAATTGATAGCGGATCCTAGGTAGACAAAGTCCTTAACTACCTCAAAGTTATATCTGTCGAGGGAGACGTTCTGTCCGAGACGTCGGTGTTGAGTGTCCTTTCTGGTTGACAGCATATACTTGGTCTTGCCCTCATTTACCGTTAAACCCATCTTTGCCGCTTCCGTCTCAATACTCGCGAAAGCGCCACTGACATCACGCTGCTTTCTTCCGATTATGTCAATATCATCGGCGTATGCGAGTAATTGGACGGACTTTTGAAAGATTGTGCCTCTTGTGTTGGCGCGCGAGTTTTGCACAATTCTTTCAAGAATGATATTAAAAAAGTCGCATGACAGCGCATCGCCTTGTCTAAATCCTTTTTTGACATCAAAGGTCTCGGTGAGTTCTTTACCGACCTTGATGGAGCAGCGTGCATTCTCCATCGTCATCCTGCACAAACGGACGAGTTTTGCAGGGATGCCAAAAACTAGACATAGCTCTGTATAGCTCGTCTCACGGTGACAGATGCTTCAATAATTATTCACACAGTATGGAACCGAGTTCATACATACGTATGCTTCCACATCGAGGAAGGTGAAGAACAAACATTTCCTCAAACCCGTACAAGAGGTCTATAGCAAGCACATCTTCATCTGGATATGGCGGTCTATTGATCATAAAACAGTCAACCAGGAATATCATAGGCATACAAGATGCAAACAAGAAGTCTCTACGAGCAATAGAGATCGGAAAAATATCGACTTCTCTAAAAGAAGAAACCTCATAGTAGAGTCAGAGCTGATGCAGAGAATGTGGCCAAACTGCTACTGTAGACTGTATCAGGGCGACGAATACTTGTATCCCGCTGTCAGTCGAGACGATGATAATCGTCGGTTTACCTTATAGAAACGAATGACAGCAATGTCTCAATTGAAGTTCAACAAAGCTGTCGTAGCTGGCTTAGCCGACAAGCTATTTCACAAACAGCTGGAGAAAGTTAGACTCTGGCTTCACGCAACCATTCATGTTGTGTGTGTTATATTTCTCATACGAATGAAAGGGCCCTACAGTCTTATTGCCGGCTACGGACGGCAAATTGAGAAGCTTTTTCATGACAGATTATACTCTTGCAGGCTTGTCACGTTTGGTGGTTTTTGAGGATCGAACCTTTGTCCTTTCGCTTGGCGGCTTAAGCCTTTTATCAACAACTTGGTCCGGTCTTAGTGCGGTTTTAGGCATGGAAAGTCCACAATTGACCAAGTTTTCACACTTCAGCGTCGCTATCGTTTACAATTTCCATTCGTCAGTTACTAAGGCTCTCGTAGCCATAGCCATCCTTAAACCAACTTATCCTAGTCCTGTATGAGTTCATCGTCAACTACAGACATGTCGGTGAGTTCGGCAGATCTTGGTGAGAAACTAGGAATTTTAAGGCGAAACGATACCCATCACCATTTTATGGATTTAAAGGCCACGAATGGTAGCGTTTATAGGGACAAGCTACACAGAGCAACGTCTAGTGTAAACAGCTCTGATAAACTTTTCCTTCTGTGCTCGATACTCCAGTAAGGTTGGCAATGTCCTCACCGAGACATTTGATGTCAAAAACGGATTTAGACGAGATAACGCTCTGTTGGTTGACTTCCTTAAACGGATTATAGGAAACTCACAGGCTAACACCAGGGGCATCATCTTTCAAAAGTCCGTGCAACTACTTGTGACGATATTGACATCATTGGCACCGGGTACTTTCACGAGTATTGAGACAGAAGCGGTCAAAATGGGTAAGGCGGTGCACGAGGACAAAATCACGCATATTTTCTATCAACCAGAAGGGATACCCAACGTTGACGAATCGGACAGAAGGTCAGCTATCACTTCTGACGAAGACACCTCGTTAGAAAGCAAACGAAGAAAGACACTTGCCATTCGCTATTAAGGAGAGCAGAGTATAGGACCCTACTCCTGGCGCGGGTTCAAACTAGACTTAAATTACAACTCATGCAACCTGGTTGTTTCTGGGTGTTAATAGGTTGATAGGTGGACTTATTCCAGCCCAACCTGTGGAATTGAGAAAGCGAATAAGTTCTCCGGTCTTTCTCTTGGATATCTCTTGGAGGTCGTCGGTGAAAAAGAATTAGCTAGCCAACAGAAATTGCTTTTCATTTGCAACTACGGCAGAAGATGCTGTGAAGGATGCTCAGCTTGGGTGCGTGTTCTCCTATCAACCAGTGGCCTGTACTACCGACCACGATTCTTGCAATATCTAGTCCTGATCTGCTAAGTACCTAGTTCGTTGGTTTTAGTTTTTCTTGTAATCGAGCCAAATTCTTGATATGACGCAGTTATCTAGCCTATACCGCCCTTGGTTGGTCAACTTTAAAAAGTGATATTGCCCTTAACGACACTTAATGATATATTGACTGGTAAGTTCGTCACCTCTTTCGTTGTCCTCGATTTCACTATGTCCTTGGACCCTGATACCGAGCACCTATAATTGGTTCAGTTCTTGACTCAGTTTTGAGGTTGTGATGGCCGAATTAATAGCTTTGATGCGAACTTGGGTTTCGATAAAGTAAGCAGTGTTGCCTACTCTAGATCTTGCTTTACCCCGCAGGTAGCGCGGTTGTGCCGTTTTGATACCACGACTCACGTGACCTGGGTGTCGATGGGTGTGATTGGGCGTAGTTTTTCAAATCCAACCTGTGGAATTCAGAAAGTTAATAATTTTGCAGAAGTTTATGTCAGAAACCTCTCATAATTCCTTAAAGAAGGGCTTGCCAAGTGTGCGGTGCTTGGCTCTGGCAAGTGCCGGGCAGTCACAGAGAAAGTGCAATAACGTTTCCTTTTCGTGTGAATTGTCGCAACTACGACAGTGGGGGTTGAACGGGTTGCCTAACTTGGCAGCGTGTGGACCAATTGGCCAGTGGCCCGTGCTAGTTGCTGTGATTCTTGCTGTCTCGATGCGGTTCCTATTGATTAGGTCATTCTTTCTGTGTTCAATGTAGGTGGGTCATATCTCTCTAGATATGGGACAGGGTGCTAGACTTTTCTACCTAGAGTAGGCAATAGAGAGATAGTGTTGGAAAATGTTGCCCTTGATGAGTCCCACCGGAGAGCAGGCTGACTCCGCAAGGTAGGCATCCAGTGTAGAAGCACATCTGGGTAACGCGTTGGCTCTCTCGTTCCCCTCTATGTTACTATGGCCGGGAACCCAGAGGAGGGTGATGTTAAACCGAGCGTTTGCCGGCGTTATAGTTTCCTTACACTGTTCAACTAGTTTAGAGGACGAAGTAAGTGAGTGGAGCGTTTTAATGGCAGCCTGGCTGTCAATAAAGATTTCTATGCAGTTTGTGGTAGTAAGTGTCTTGCAGGCTTCTCTAATCGCTAGTACCTCCGCCTGGAAGACACTCGAAGAGGCGGAATACAGCGGAATACATTCAGTTCCGCTGAGAATACACCTGCTCCAATGCCACATACCATCTTGGAGCCGTCGTTGAGGATTGATATTTGGCAGAATGATAGGGGTAGGTTATTGTTCCAGTCCGACCTTTCCGGAAAGTGAACCTGAATGTTATTATTGAATTAAAGTGTAGGAGTCGTGTAATCAGTTATGGTCGAGGCTAATTATAAAAAAAAAACGCAAGCGAATGAATAATTGTAATTAAAAACAGAAAACCGTTTGTCAAGGGGTATTTCAGAAAATATTGTTGAAAAAAACTCAATGATTCCTACGAGTATAATGAATCACAATGCACTATCTGTATCTACACTCTAATCTAGTATTTGAAACTTACATACCTGCACGTGTTCTGCAACCAAATGCGGATGTTTGACCTAAGGGGGGTGCTGCGAGCGTGTTCTTGATTGCTACCTTACTTGTAGTAAATAGACAAGGCGCTTGTGTCTGATTAAATGTATTCGTTCCGAAGTGATTTGCAGAGTTTTTCGCTGGTTTCGAGACAGCCGTAGTAGATCTGACTTCTGTGGAAAACGAATTGTTATCGAAACTAATATTGAGTTGAGCTGTTACGCTCATAGAAGGTGGTATGACCGGATGTTGACCGAACGGATCAGTTGTATTTTGAGTGCTGTGGCGAACCAAACTACCAGATGTTCCAGCTTGTGGACCTTTCCTGTTTGCCAAATTATGATCCATGTTTTGATTGTTTGTTCACTTATTTCACAAGTATTGATGCCGTCGAAAGTCGTAATGATTTCCTTTGCGGAGAATTGAATTTGAAAGCGAAATATTAGACGCGTTTAGATTATTCTAGATATTTCAAATTTTAGATAAACAGAACGTTTTGATCGGTTGAGAGTCTGCAAATTGACTGGATTGGACGCCGATTATTAGTTAGTAATAATATAGAGCTTTTCGTTAGTCACTGCGAAAGCTCAATCAAAGAGAAGAAATGCTCGTGTCAGTTTCTCTTTTTGTTTTACGATACATGCTCTTGAGATCATGGTAATTATTCCATTCGTAAGTATGCATTGAAACGAGGGATTGGTATTGGTAAAAGATACCGCGACGCGGATTGAAGTACTGATATTGCACTTTTGTTGCTTCCGGTTTGGGAAAACCCATTGATACACTCAGCACACTTAATGCTAACAAAGTTGCAGTCGATGTTGTTCAGATAAAATTCTCCAAAAGAAGTTGTTTTCCCAATTTTTGTTTTGGTTTTTCCCTAGCTGAAAATGCTGTTTTTCCATTTATGTACTTAGGTTAGGTTAAGTTAGGTAGTAGGGTTGACGGGAAAGGAGGTTCTTTCTCCGTCAGGGATTTCAGCCCCCCCTTACTAGGAACCATAAGCTTATGTTCTTTCGAGCCATTCCGAGGCGCCATCTACTTCTTCGTCGCCACATCCCCTGCATAGGTCATCCGTGTTCAATCCCAGTTAAGCATATTATGTCCGGTAATGATACCTATTAGGGAAAATAGGGATTTTTTTATCCATTTGCAGGATTCTATAAGTTTTCTGTTTATTGTAGAATGGCCATTGTTTCTTAGTTATGACACAGGAGCTGAGCGCATTCCATCTATCATTAGTGGTCTTTTGAATTTTGCTCCCAATCTCCTTTTTTGAGGTTACAGGGTGCAATTCTAGCGGTGGAATCAGCTTGGTCGGAGTCTAAAGAAGATCCTTCCCTTGCCAGCTCATCAACTGTCTCGTTACCAGGCACCCATTTGTTGCCAGGGACCCAGCAGAGGCTTACATTGTGTTGTCTGCCAGGAATCCGTAGCTCTTTGCGACAGCTACTTACAAGCTTCGACTTAATTTCTATGGCAGAAATTTCTCTTATTGCCGTCTAGCTGTCGATAAGAAAGGTAATATCATCTTGTTTCAACCTGTTTGGCAGCTGTTGTCACTGCCAGGACCTCCGCTTGGAAGACACTGCTGTAGTCCCGGAGTCTTATCGAACGAAGACAGCCCGAGAGTCGCCGAGAAGAATCCAGTGTCCACGCCTATGTCCATTTTGGATCCATCCGTGTAAACGGAAGTGATTGTGTCCTGCCATTTGTCTCTGCTGAGAAAACAGGTTGAGAATGGCCTATCAAATTCTAAGTAAGGCGTCATGTAGTCTTGGCATACAGTATTGCCCATAAAATGTACTTACTTATCAGGCCAGAGACCCTTGGAGGGTTTGAGCCGCTAATACCGCTTCCCATCCTTCACTGCTTCCAGTTTACTTGACCAAGGTTTCTGGCGTCCGCAATTGCCGCGATCTTCAAACCGGAACCGGTTTCGGTTTTCTTTGTGAACCCAAGTGGCTGGGATTTGAAGATTCTCTTAGCTGGAGCATTCCCGTCCATTCGCTCGATGTGGCCGAGCCAGAGCAGTCGACAAATCTCTTCCATCTGCCCTCCTCGCAGACAGGACCAAATACTTGACGTAAAATTTGTTCTTTCGAAGGATCCGAAGATCTGCTCCGCTGTCTTCCTTATCGTGCAGCATTCAGCTCCACAAAGCAAGACTGGCAAGATCAAGGTTTTGTACAGCATGATTTTCGACCATCGAGTTCGGAGTTTAGACCCTAGTTGTTTGGACAAACTGAAGTAGCAGCGGTTGCTTAAGGTTATCCTTCGTCGAATTTCCACTAGGGTGTTATTTGTTTTTCCACATGTATTTTGTTTTTTCACATATGTAGTTCTGTATCTAGAGAGGCTTGTCGATCTACTTCCACAGCCGCACAATTCCCTGAAATACCGTTGTGACCAGAGACCCAACAGAGTGTGACATTTTACTGAGAAGCGATCTTGTTGATCAAAACGCGGCAGTCCTTCACTGTCCTAGATTTTGTTGTGTTAGATTCGTAGGTTTACTTTAGCTCTGTAACTCATATTATAAGACATTTACACTCCCCCTGTCCCCATTTGGTCAAAATATCTCCAGAATGTGGAAAAATCGCCAGATATGGCAACGCTGGTTGCAGTTTTTCCATTGTCTCTTAGTCTTCTGCTGAATGGAAAACAGTGAATCATAGTTTCCGGCGCGCAACTGATTGAACCAACTGCGATCAATATGTTTATTCAACTCTTTAATTGAATAAACAAATTTATAGCCTCGAGGAGGACATATTCCAACTCCTCTGTGAATGCCCCAAACCTTAAAATAGAAATAGAAAGACAGCCCACGGAGAACACCCACCCACCAAAAGCCATACTAAAATTTCTTCGGAACTTCGGTTGGTTACAATTATAGAGTTGACACTAGTATGCCTGCTTCCTGAAAGTCAAGATATCACCTATTATTTTACGCATGAGGATCGAGATGCTTCGGGTCCAGTATCCGAATAAACCCCAGGATCTTCTGTTGCATTCTCGCTAGAGCTGGTAAGTTACAAAGGAAGTGTCCGATGTTCTCTTTTTCTTCCTTGCAGTTCCCACAAATCGCTGCTTCCTTGAGCCCCACTATATGCATGTGTTTTTTGAAGTTAATGTGTCCTGTATTTTGTCTCAATAGCTCTCAGCTTGAACCACTTGAATGAAGAAATCGCGTTGACGACAAACCGACGATACGATAACGACGAATGTGCTGTGGATGCATTTTGAGTGGTGCCACTTACAGTCATGTTACAACATTGCATTCTTTAGAAGTCATGACTTCACTGAGTACTTCAGCTTCAAGTCCACCACTGAAATCACCATTCATTCTGAAGTCAATGCATTAGGCAATCATTTAGGGAATTCACTGACTTGAAGTAATAAACAGCAAATAACCGCCGAAAATAAAAAGGGAAACGAACAAAATCCGACTTTCTTCAGTGGACTGCAGTTGAAATTTCCTTTCCAAAAAGGCTCCCATAGCAATCCCAAGCAACATATCAAATTTTAGTATAAAAAAGCACTCAAAATCTACGTTAACAATCAACGTCAGCAGTTGACAGCATCGTACCACCACCGCTACTCAAACACTTCTTCTCATCATCTTGTCTTCCAGCTTGCAGTCCTTCAAATCAATTCCAGAACAGTTCCAACAGAACATACAACTTTCACACCCTATTCACGAGAAGTTGGTATTGACCTTCAAAATCATAAGCTTGTCTTCTAAAAATGTTCAACATGTCTCATAAAGTAAATATGCCCTCGTCTAGCATAACTTAAGCATGATTCCAGCAGAGGCATACTTCAAACCGCAACAGCAGAAAAACCCTCAAAATCTACATTAACAATCAACAACACCAGTAGTTGGCAACAACGTAACATCCATCCATCGCCACTCACACTTATAAAGCTAGCAGCTTGGCCAACATCGTCATGACAGAGTTCCAGCTCCAACTTCAGAAACGTCGCAGAATGTTCCTATCCATCTTTCATAGCTTGCAAAGATTGTCCCTTGTCAAAAATCAAATAGTCCTTGATGATAAATAAAACTCCGTAAATATTTACAATTACCGTCTTATTTTTTCCATAAACTAGACCTCCCGTCCTCTCATTTGTTGTTTATTTCAAGTCTCTACGTGCCCTAGAAGTCAAGATATCGAGTTTCGAAAAATTCCATCCATCCCCATCCGTAGTCGGTTTCGACCAATTTCCAACTTTTCTAACAAAAAATTTTCTGAATTACTAGTCGCCCAGAAATTTTAGTAGGTATCCCACTGTTTTCTGATACCATATTTTTTGTTGCTTCCTCTCTAAGGGGGGTCAGGGGGGACGGAAGGGGAACAATTTAGATGCATTCATGTGCTCTCAAAGGTGCTCTTCAAGATGGTGTCCATTAAAATATCCTAGCATGTACAGTTATGCACTGATATGTCAAAACATGAAAAAAGATCACAACAATTGGCTCCCAGATTTTTGACGCCGTACTTTTTTGTAGCTCGTCTGAAGGGGATAAGGGTTACTGAGAGGGGGAAAATTTGGATGCAGTCATGTGTTCTCAAGGTTGCTCTTCAAACAACTCTAACTTGTACAGTTTTGCGCTGATATGTAAAAGAAACATGAACAAATTCATGCCAATTGTCTGAAAAAGTTCACCAAATGACGAAATCAGTTTTGGCCATTTCCGAGTTTTCATTCAAAAAATTTTCTTAAGTACTAGTCGCCCAGAAATAGGCGAAAGGAAGGATGAGGAATAAATTGAGGTTTTTAAGCGCCAATGGGTAATTGGTCGGGTTTTCTTGCGTTGAAGTGTTACTCTGTGTACTCTTATGTGCACAGCTGGTAGTTTCCGATGGATGATTTGCGCAATGAAAATTCAAGTAGAGGTTGCCGATGTCATCTGCGTGTTGTCCTTCTGTCTATCACAATCTGGGTAAAGGTCGGTGACTGCTTTAAGTTCTGTGATCAAGTCTAAACAGTGTAACGGTACGCTGGACCCGTTGAATAATTAGTTTTTGATTAAAATTTATCATCCACTCCAGTGCTTCCGTAAAGGGAATCTTCGAATCCAATTAGAATTTAGAGAATCGCGACTTAGTTGGCTTGCCAAGTGAAAAGGGACATCAATCTACTAAGTGTGTAAAACTGAAGGCAGCTAGCTAACGATAGAGTTGGCTGGAGTCGCTTGTTGGTTGAGGGCCAGGTTTATCCTGGACAGTAGAAAAGATTCAATACCCTGTTTAATGGATTGACAGGGCTGCTGTGCAAATTAAAAGTTAAATTCCCTCGTGTTCAGGATTGGTTTCAGCCAAAGTCTGAACTTGAAAAGGAACCGAAGTTTTTTTTTTTACTGACGACTTCAAAAGTGGGCATGACTCTGGCGCTGCCGTATTCTCGAAATGCGACAACATAAAGCTTCACTTGTTATTAGGTAAACATGCACACGTCTTCCAACCTATTGGTTGCGGACTATGTTGTAAAGAATAGCTGGGAGAGGAGAAGCGTCTGTAGTGACAGGCTGCACAAAATAGTTCGAATGAACAAAATCTTGAATTCAATCGGAGTGCTGAACTCAGAATCTTATTTGGGTTCCAGGATATATCGGGATAATAGGATTGATATGACTATTGAGCTTTCTAGACAAGCCTCGTAGGAGGATTTCTCGAGACCTCATTGGATTTGTCAGCGTTCTCGGTTAGGGCTTCCATTGTAGATTGAGTCTAAATACAATTGAAGGTGGAATGACTCTTTAGGACGCAAAGAAACGAATGCACCCCGATGTCTATAGGGAATTGGCGGTATTCTTGCTGTCTCTCAGCAAGAAAGATTACGCTTTTGCAAAACAACTCGAAATGATAGGTTTAAGTGGCACCAGTTTAGCGTGAAGAAGGCCATAACACTGCGGAATACTTTCGTAGAGTTTTTCCTGCATTTGCTGGGATCAGGTGGTTAACTTCCTTGCCGATGTGGTGAGTGATTATAACCTTTTATTATTATTATTATTAGTTAGGCTCTGCGGCAGAACGCATATGGCACTGCGACTTGAAAGATCTATTGTGCCTGGAGCTAGTTAAACAAGGAGGTTCTCTATCTTCCTGATGAAGTTGAGGATGTCCCCAGTCGAGGCATAACGAATGCCCTCCGGTGTTAGGAATTCTTTGTGGAGAAAGCGTTTTTTGACTCTGCAGACAGCCACGCACTCACATAGCACGTGTTCCGCTGATTCGTCCTCCTCTAAGCAGAGTCTGCATCCACATTCCTGAACTATATTTAGTTTATGTTAGTGATATCTGAGGCTGCAGTGACCGGTGAGGAATCTGACAAGTCTTCTGATATCTTCCCTTTTATGATTGAGAATGTTTTTTGTTGATTTATTCAGGGGTCGGATGGCCTTTTTAGCCTGTCTGAGTCTCTGATAGGTAGGTGGGTAGGAGTGGCAGGCTGCAGCCTCACTTAGACCAGGTAAGGTCCATTGTGATACCACTAGGATCTGTATTCCACCAGAAATACTACCCGCAGAACCAACCGGAGCTTGCTATGAAGCGCTGGAGACTGCCTGTATTGATGTCGGCCAGTTCGTTTAGGTTGTTGAAGAAGCTGGCCCCCAAGTGTGCTCTTCTTCGAGCTGAAAGGGCCGGGCATGTACAAAGTAGATGGAGAATTGTCTCTTCCTCTTCCTCATCCATGCAATTTCTGCAAAAGTCGTTATAAAGGAGGCCCAGCCTATAGGCATGTTTGCCGATGGTGCAGTGTCCTATAATGACACCCACTAAGGTACTTATTATCAGTCTATTTCGTCTGATGAGACAAAAGGAACGTTTGAGATCCAGCTCAGTAGGATAAGAGGTTTTGTTTTTCCCAGCTGTCCAGACTCATTCTGAACGCGGAGGAAGGGATGACGCAGAAGGGTTCGGCACCTATGTACCTTTCGGAAGATCTTTTCCTGGCAAGTTGATCTGCAATTTCATTGCCTTCAATGCCTCTGTGTCCTGGCACCCACCAGAGTTTGACTTTATTTCGCTTTGATACAACCTAAGCTCTTCACGTTAATACAACGAATCGGTCTTTGAGCTTGAGTGTGCTCCAGTAGAGTGCAGTTGGTAGACAGATGTTGGTTTTAGACGCTTGTGTCCTCTTGAAAAGAAAAATTGTTTAAGGGTGAGATATTTAATATTTTATTGATATATGTATGTATAAACTAAAATGTTACATAAAACTTCAAAACTAATTCAACTAAAATATTTTAAAAAAAATCCATTCGTACATTAGATGTACACAATAATTTTTTATTTTTTTTTTTTGGAAAAAGTGTGCTAAAAAATGCTTAAAAACAAAATAAAAAAACTTCAAAAGCTATTAGAATGAATAAGTTGGTGAATGGAAGACATTTTTTTTTTAGTATTGCAATTCTTCAGTTAGCCGCGGTAGCATTAACTAAAAAATAATAAAATAAGAGCTCTTAAAGAGTTTTAATATTAGTACTAGCACTAGAGAGAAGATATAATGTTGTCAATGTTGACAGGCATTCAGGCAGTTATTAGTTTCATGATAAATATTATATTGCAAGAAGGCTGTTTTTAACTATTCTAACGGTCATGTATGTATATCGATTATAATTTGGGAGTTCCGATTTTGCTTTTGGCTTATCTCTAAGACTTGGAACATTTCCTGGAGGGCTTCGTTTGTTCGGGTTTTTCTTCGATTACGTCTCAGCGTAACTTTGCCAGACTTAAGTTCGCGTACTAAAGCGTCAAGACCTGAAATTTAAAAATTGTTTTCATATAAAAAAATAAGAGTTTAGCACACAAAATTAAATGAAATTTTTAATGTTTTTAAGTTACCACTTCAATTATGTATGTACAGCGATGGTTAAGATCCAAGTGAGTGAAATAAATGTTAAAAAATAAATAAATAATGAATAAATGTTATGAATTGTGTTTAAAATTAATGATTAGGAGTATTTACATAAAAATTTAACAAACAAATTGTATTGGGGATGATTAGTTAGTTGTAGAGGGAAGAGGACTATCATCTACTGTAGTTAGTTGTTTCATTCAATTAAAGTTGGGCAACAGTCGCCACACTGAATTACCTCGTTATCTTACCTCTACTATACATGTGCATAGTTATAAACAAGATCCTATCGAGGTTCGAATAATCTTTGCTCTATGGCGCAGAGGCATGGACTTTATCAAAAATGGATGAGGGTGCTCTTGGATTTTCGGTCCGGTCTGCATAGACTGTGAGTGGAGGAGGAGATACAACGACGAACTGTAAGGGCTGTACAGCGATATCGACTTAGCCAGAAGAGTGAAGGTCCAACGACTGAGGTGGCTGTATGTAGAGCGGATGAACACCAATGCTCCGGTTCGAAAAATCTTCGAATCCGCGTCCGAGAGACAGCGCAATAGAGGAAGACTGCAACTCAGGTGGCGCACGCAAGTTGAAGGGGACCTCAACCAACTTTGCATGCGAAACTGGAGGCAGCTAGCTAAAGATCAAGCTGGCTGGAGACGCTTGTTGGTTGAAGCCCATTTCCACCCTGCACTGTAGCGCCACCTTAAGCAAGTTCAATAGAGTGATTGTGACGTTACTATCTTAGTGTTGTGGATGTTTCTCTCAGTGATAAGTGAAATCAGCGAAGAGGCCTGTGGATAAGTCCACAAGTTGTGGACTAACTATTGACCTTTGTGCGTCCACGTTTTAATCGCCATTTACTCTCCCTTTCCTCCAGAACGAGGTGTTTAGGAACTATTCTTAATCCTTTCAAAATGGATCTCAGCAAAAGACTTCGAAGGAAACAAAACGGCGCATAACCTGGTGAAGTAGGGGGTGAGTCTTTGAGTGTCTGCCAGACTGCGTGCACTAAACCAACCATTCTTCAACGACCTTAACGACATTTCGGGTAAAGCGATATGAGATTTAATCCGCTTGTAGAGGAAATGAAAGACCGCCGCTTTTCGTTGACAAATTAAGACTCGCTCGTTGCTTTCAGTCCCAGTCGGAACTCCCCGATAAGAGTTTGCCACTTCTTTATCATTGACCGGAATTTATCGGTGGTCAGATCCATTCCATGAAAATTGGTTAGTACGTTACGTTCTTGAACATCTTCAGCGATCAATCGGAATTTACGGAATGAACGTTCGGCATCAGCATCCTTTTGCAAATCGGCCAAAGAGACTTCGAATACGCGACCCTTCAATCCCTTGGAAGCGATTTTCGTTTCCTGGGTACGATTAACCAGAGTTTTCCCGATTTGACGGGTAGTAAATATATTTGGTGCTTTTACATCGTACCAATCTTTTCGTGAAAAAGGATTTACAACATTCTTCTTACCACCTTTGGACAGACCTTTATTTTTACCGACCGCCTTCTTAACAGTTCACAAGGAAAAAGAGTGAGAACTCTGGGAAACCGTATCCAGGGAACGAAAATCGCTTCGCGGATTTTCCCCGATGCGTAGGTCAAGCATCAAGGAAATGCCGATCGTGCCAAAGTCCGTTGGTTGACTCGGTTATTCGAAACTACGGTTGTTTTGTTGTTTGACCCACCAAACTATTACCAAAGCAAAACATATTTCAAGAGATACAATATGTTTTCATAGGGCAATGGCTTTGATAAGTTCAAGCAAAGCAACAGCTGCAAGTGCTGAATCACCAAGGCACAACACGCTTTCTAAACTCCACTGACTGGATCTAGGCACCAACTGTCTCACATTTTCCACAACACACATCATCAACCAAGTCACACGAGTCGTGGTATCAAACAGACACATCCTAGTCCTACTTGGGTTCTGTTGAACTGCCACCTCTACCTTTCTACCAGATGAAGGAATGATGAAAGACATAATTGAAGGCGAGGTAAATTGCAGACAAGTGAAGATAGCGAGAGAAATGTTTGCCGGTTGCACCAAGAGGGAAGTCCCAAGCATGAGGGTAGGAACTCTCAATTGAGTTGTGGCGTTGTCAATAGGACACCAAAGTCTCAAGTACCATCTGAAGAAGAGTAGAAGAAATACCAATGGATTCGAACGAGCATTAGCCAAAACTCTTTCGAACAAACGAATTGCGGTCAGGGTAGAACTGTGGAGGGATCCTCTGACTAAGATAACTTGTGAATGAGAGACGAAAAAGGATCCAATGAAGTGGTCCGGTTCGGTATATCTCTTGAAGTAGTATAGGTATATAGCACGGTGTGTGAAACTAGAGCCAACTGACTTGAATGGTTTATGGATTGAAGCCTTTGCTTCTCCCGGACTGCAGAAAGTACACCGTAAAATTTTAAAGGTGTTCAAACCAAGTTTTCATTCGAAGGATTCGTCTCGCATCTGTGTCTCCATTAATTCCGAATTGTGTCAAGTGTTAATTGATGACCAAACCGACACCCATTATAACAATTCTTATAAGCACGCAATAACCCAATTATATCGTTAAAGCATCGTCATTCTTTAATTAGCAATATTTCTTCACTTCAACGTCCCATTAGAAGATGAGATGACACCCCCCAATTGAGAAATTGAAACGAAATTGACACGCAAAAATCATCACCACAATTAATAACCATAACCATACTTGTAGTCGTAACAAATAAACCATCGAGGAGGAGACGGCTCATTTAGCTATGAAATCATTTCCTTGTTATTATGTGCCAAACATCAAGAAAGCAATCCCTAATGATTCCCACACACACAAGGCAACTAACAGAAAATCCTTGATTCCCTCCTCTACAACAGCCTTTCGGAGAGAACAAAACTCAAAGTCTCGCATGAAATTGGGCATTGCAATGAGAACGAGAAGGAGCAAAGGGATTTTGATATAAATAAAGTCGACAAGTTGACAATTTGAACAGAGTGCCCTCGGGACGACCGACAGATGGATGGATCCGGAGAACGCAGAAAACCACAAAATTGTTTATTCCAAGAGAGACAGAGCAAGTGGACCCACCATACAATACAGCGCCACAAAATGAAGGCCAATACTGACGACGATGATGATGATGATGATGATGACGATAATGTTCCTGCGCGCTTTCTACAAGAGTCCTCCCTACTCCTCATGGAGGTACTAAAAACAATATTTATTGCCGGTAAAATTCGATTCGGTTAACACCGTTCAAATCTGGAATCGTATCGCCCCCCTCTTTGGCTGCGAAAAGAAAAACAGAAGGTCTACCAACATCGTTTGAAACTTCCTTTCATTTGTGAAAAATTTAATTAAACAAATTATAAGTATTGATTTTGTAGATTGTCCGTGAACTTTATTCTCGAGACTAATGAGCTGCATTTGACTGTAGAGTGTGTGTGCACAGTGTGCACAGCCTAACGAAGCTCAATGGTATACCCCTGGTGGTTGTCGTTGTGCCTTATTATATTGGAAAAGATGAAAATCCTTATCATTCGAAAAGGA
The DNA here is from genome assembly GCA_951813785.1 of Criorhina ranunculi. Classification (NCBI taxonomy): domain Eukaryota; kingdom Metazoa; phylum Arthropoda; class Insecta; order Diptera; family Syrphidae; genus Criorhina; species Criorhina ranunculi. The sequence goes on along the minus strand of OX638381.1, from coordinate 34,196,192 downwards.
TATACTCTTTTTTTTTTCATGTGATATATCATAATAGATATATTGATGCAATAAGAACCTGTAAGGAACATCAAACCACAAAAAGGGGGAAAAAGCGCTGGTGGTTCAGGGAGGGATTGAGGTTTGAACAGAGTAGTGAGGCGCTCGAAGGCAATCGAGTGTATGTTGGTTGGTTTTCTGGGTGTCTTAAGACTTACTTGGACCTGCCTCCAAGGCAAGGAGTTTCCTGAAATCAATGACATGAAGGTCTTGCAAAAATAAAACGGAAGGGACCTATAGTTTTGATGCCGATTCCGAACGGCGAATTGAGAAGCTTCTTCGTGACAGATTGTACTCTTGCAAGTTTGTCATGTCTGCGAAGAGGTGGACCACGAAAAAACGTTTCTTGGTCCTGAGGATCGAATCCGTGTCTTTTCGTTTAGCAGTCCAACGCACTTACCACTAAGCTACGGTTATCACTAAATGAATGAAGGTCTTCCAGGCAGTAACTACCGACCGTTCTCAATCTGTTGATGGCTAGGCACAGTCGCATAACAGGTGTCGGAGGTATGTAGTCTTTTTGCATGAGTCTCGATGACACCAGGGCAGATTAACCATGAATATGGTTTCCAATAGGAACATACTTGTCTTCCATAGTTTGCAATGGGTGCAGGCTTAATGGAAGTATAATCCTGACGACTATCGATGAGGTGGACATCAAGCTTCTTAATCCCTGAACATTCGGGTATACAGGCTACTCTGATGATTTAACAATTATCGTCTGCGTAAAATTGGAAAGCACCTTTTCGGAAGTACAATACTCAGTTTTTGAATTGCAGAGCTGGTGCCTTAGCGAAGGCCTCTCCGCAAACCCTAAAAAGAAAGAAATCTCGCCTTTTTCTATCATTCTATCTTCTCAGTTGCTTTGTCTTCTCAGATTTTGCAAAAATGCATGAAGTCGCCTTAGGTTGTTTCAAAAGAAAAGTCCTTCGGGTAATCTATGGCTCCGTTGGCATAAATACGGTGAGTGGAGGAGAACATACAATGACAAACTGTATGGACTGTACAACAATGTCAACTAAAATGGCTGCGACATGTAGAGCGGTTGAACACCAGTGCTCTTCAAATCTATCTCGGAGGGATGACGCAGTAGAGGAAGACCGCAAGTGGAAACTTGGCGTGCGAAACCATAGGCAGCTAGCTAACACTTGAGCTGGCTGGAGGCACTGGTCCACCCTCGACTGTACGGTCATCATAAGTAAGTTAAAATGCCGGTTCTGTTAAGACGCGGATGAAGTGGTGGAGTGGTGGTCGGGATGGCCTCACCTGCGTCATCACCAAACAAACTTGACCTAAGCTGCTGCCAAGTTAGGCATCCCGTTCAACCACCACTGTCGTAATTGCGACAGTTCACACGAAAAGGAAACGTTATTTCACTTTCTCTGGGATTGCCCGGCACTTGTCAGAGCCAGACAGGGCACTTTCGGAAAACCTTTTTTCAAGGGACTTTCTGAGGTTTCTTACATAAAATTCTGCCACATTTATCAATTTTCTCAGCTCCACAGAATGGATATGAGGCACATCAACATCCAGGTCATGTGAGTTGTGGTATTAAAAAGGCGCATCAGCGCTACTTGAGTCTCTGGCCGGTTCACCAGTTTCAACCACTTCTACCTACCTACCCTGACCTGGAAGCTGGATCACAAAAGTTTTCACAGTCTAATCGGACATGAAAGGCTGTTAATCAGCAACATAATGGGGGTTATCACGGGAAACTGGACCATTGGCAGCCACGCCAATAGGCTGGGTCTAAGGTAGAAGCTGTATGGACGAGGAGGAGGAAACGATTATCCCCCTTCTCTGTACGTGTTTATAGTTCTTTCAGCTCTTCCACAGTCTCAACAAACTGGTTGTCATCGACAAAGCCAACCTTCAGCGCTTAGGATAGGTAGTTTTCTGGAAGAAACTACAGATCCATGCATATCAAAAATAATCTTTGTTCTAAGGCTATACGTAAGCATTTTGCGCTTGTCACTTTTCTGCGATTGTAAGCGGCAAGAGCCGCTGCCGTTGCACTTCACTTAGCTTGCATCAATGCATTCTGCCACTCCAACTTAACCTACAACTTGTTGAGATTCAAATGCTGGCGCCCTTCCCATTAACCATCCCCTGCTCATGTACATCAACTCAATCATGTGTCCTCCTCCTCCCGCCCCCCGACCATCGTCGATCTTTTCTTTGTAAAAACAAAAATCATATTAACACAGAATCTCTACAATCAAACCCTAGAAACAACAACAAAGTATTCCGCTTTGTCAGACTCACACCTCCTCACCACACCTCATTTGTCCATCATCTTCTTCTCTTCCTCTTCCCTATAGGCAAGGACTTTAAGAAAAAAAAAAAAAAGGAAAACTCTCAAATAAATCTTCCGTCTTATAAAATAGAACATAAGAAGCAGAACGGGTGGCATGGCAGGACTATGGAAAATGTACTTTCCCTGAGAAAGCAACAAACAACCAAAAAGTCAGCGCGCACAGAAAAAAAAAAGGACAAACCCAAGAAAGTGTGCGGCACTGCTAGAGTATGCTTGCAAAAGTAAAAAAAAAAACCCAAAAGCATCAAGTATCACCATAGCAAAGTGTACACAATATATCCTTGCTAGAGAAAAGAGAAGCTTTGGATGGCCTCCCTCCAAGGACACAAGAGCGATACCGACTACCGACCGAGAAGCGACACAATGAAGGTACAGCAGTAGTAAGGCAACAACCCACCAGCATCGGCGGGCGGTATTTTCTTTGCCTGTGTATGTGTGTGTGTGTGCGTTGTATTTAGGGGGCAAAATTCTCACTAACTGTGAAGCGAAACAGATTCAAACAGTGGGTGGTAAAGAAAGGAACAACAACCACTGACTGAGTGAGTGTAGACTGGAGCGACGACGACGACGAGAGAATGTCGTCGTGATATATCTACCTACCTACCAACCCCCGATATCTCAACAGCATCAGTAGTAGTAGTAGCAGGAGGAATAGGCGGCAAAATATAGAAAATCCAAAAAGTTGTTATTTTCCTCGTTCCTCACACAAACGGTATCCTCCTCCACATCTCTGCACACAGTATTGCTCTAGTAGTACACAACCAACACACAACAGCACACAGGACCACCACACATATCCTGGTTTTGTCTGCTTCCCTACACTTCACGACTGATTGATTTTTATTCGTGTCGCGTTCTCGTCGAATAAACACCGTGAACACAAAAACAAAAAAAAAAAAAAAAAAAAACCACTTGATCCAACGCAAAGGATATTAAATAATAATAACAATAACTTGGGACACATCCGTGTTTATTTTTTTTTCTTGTGTGTATTATCCCCCAGAGGGATGGGTTATTTGTTGATCCTTTGCCTTATCCCTGGATAAAGTGTGTCCTCTGTTCTGTGTGTGTTTATCTTGTGGTTAGTGTTCTGTGTGTTTACCCAACTTCGGTGGATCTTTCCGTGCCTAGATGGATTAAAAAAGGATATACTCTCTCCTGTGTAAGTGTCCTATTAAATTTATGTACAAAACTCACTATGTTACACTTCCTATCATCATCATCCAACATCATCATCATCATCATTGTCGTGTCGTTTCATGTGGATGCCTCGTGACCAAAATCATAAATCGATCGATATTTCATATTTTACTTGTTTGTATCCTTGCTACACACACCTACACGCATTATTACACAAAAAAAAAAAACACAAGAAATATCCTTTCTAGAGCTTCCATAGCTAGAGCTACCTGTTAACAAAGTTTTGCTCACTCCCACCCACAGCAGTGGGGTAGAATCAAAAGTGGAAAAATAAAATTCCTCCCCCGCCCTGCTCCCACTTTGATCGTAATCAAGGACTCGTAAAATCACCACGAAAAAAAATGAAAAACAAACCAAAATCAAGATGTTAATAAGAAAAACGAGAGGATAATTAAGACACGACCATAACCTGGAATGAGGCACAATAAATAAGTAAACAAGTATACAGGACTAAGAGGAGTGTTTACAGAACACTCACCAGACCATACCATCCCTTTGGACAAGTCAGTCAGTGTTCAAAGTCGGTATCGAAAATAACATCAAATAAATATATCTCCCTTCCAACTGGCAGCGCCCCCCCGCAAGACATACCATACTACTACTTGTGAGAGCAAGCACAAATCACTTATTCAGTCCCAGCCCAGCCTCCTTCTGTATAGAACCCTCATCAACAACGTGGTGGTTCGGTTGCCAAGTGAATTACCGCTTGCATGACGTTTCTTTTACCAGCTCTTTCTGATGATGAGTGAAACGTGAACGATGTGACATTTGTGCTTTTTTTTTTTGCTTTTTGTGGTGGATGGGGAGGAGGATATGGCCAATGCGGAGTAGGAAGCATGAAATCAACGTTTTATGAGAATAAATGATGCTTTTGGGGAGGGGGGAGGGTTTAACGTTCCAAATGGTTGCTCGTCGCTATATTCCTCAATTTCCTGCCACACTTCATGGCTTCAATATGTCATGTAAGTGTAACAGTGTTGAACCAGTGTTGCCAAATGTGCTTTAAGAAGTGTACGGCTGATTGAAGTTTAAATTTTGATCCTGATTCACTGAGAAACATACAGAATATACAAATATTTGGCGAGACGGGCTTTAAGAGAGCCAGAGCATAGCTTCTCGCAACTATTCATGGGTCCTACAGTTTTATTGCCGACTCCGAGTGGCGGATTTAGAAGCTTTTTCATGACAAATTGTAGGATTTTCGTTACCTATCGTTCAAATACATGTTTGTGCCTGGAATCGAATTTGAGTAAGCATGCGTAGCACGTCCATTAGGCGAAATGTATCGATAAGTCCGAACGTTCTTTTGTTTTGTTAAGGTGTTGAGACACGAACTTGGGACAGTCAGATGACGAGGAGTTAGATCTGATACGAACAAAGGCAGGACACTCAGAGAGGTTCAAGATCAAGAATCTGTACATGTCTCGTTTCAGCTCGAAACACGTAAAAGAAAAACCTTGGCAGGGGATTTATCTTCACAGAAACAGTCAACCATTCAACTGCAAGCACGATTCCAAAATGTTCTAGTTGTAGGAAAACTTTACTTGGTACTAATGATCTTCTAGGTCGTAGTAGGGTTCTCAGAATCTACAAGGCGCCTTCCGGCTCAGTCGAAGAAGGTAGCAATCACTTTCTTAACTGGCATTGCAGCCGGAGGTGTCACTTAGCCTAGAGGTTCTAAGTAAAAGTGTAGTGGCCTGTCATAGCCCGATAAGTTGTCCGCAGCCTTTTACGCTAAGAAATTGTAAGAATACTGACTCTTCCCGACTCCTTATAGATGTAAGGATAAATTATTTTCGTTTCTGCATAGATCTTGAAGGGTCATACAACTCAACAGATTTCTTTGGTGGAAATTCAAACGCAGTCAAGCACCTACATGTCCTTCAAGGAGAGAGTTCTTACAGCGAAGACTACCATCAGCTACAATATAAAATGTTGAATGTTGGTAGAGTCTTACGACTTATGATGGTGCTACAGTCCACCGTGGCCATAGGCCTCAATTAACAAGCGTTTCCAGCCAGCTAGCTACTTTCAATTTCGCATGCCAAGTAGGCAAAGTTCCCTTTCCACTTGAGTGCGCCACCTGAGTCGTGGTCTCTTCAGGGTAGAATTGAAAATTCTCCTCGAAATTGTTGTTTCTGGTGAAGAGAACAACTTCAATCAATCACACATCTGTGTCTTGGAAGTAGAGATGTTTGATGGAAAGACTGAGCATAGAGTGAAGACAGAGCACCACAGAGCCACTGTCTCTCATCGTTATTACATGCTGAAAATAGACCGCATCATTGCTTTAATCCACTGTGTTCTCTGACAGATAGCTATTCGTTGGTTGTTCTTCGGAACTTTGATAACTTTAAGGTGCTCTTCCTGGAAAAATGTGTTTCCAGAAGCAGCTCATCCATCACCCCCAGTGAAGCTTTCGTCGGCTTTCCTCAATCCTATTGTGGTTTTTTTAGTTTTGTGCAACCCAGCTGCTGCTGGCACGAAGGTTATGTTTTCCACAGAATGTCCTGAAGCGTTTTCTCTTAGCCGGGGAGGTACGCCTCTGGACAACAAGTCCCTACGCCTCAATTCGAATTCTATGAAATATTTCGGAACTCCAAGGCTACTCTTAAAATGCAATCGGCGCTTCTCTATTAGGATTCCTAACAAAGTAGAGGGTAGAGATTATACCAAAGACGAACTGATCGTTTATATATAGAGGTTGTTAAGAGAGCTGGTGTGTACTGAGTTCCTAAATAAAAGTCGAGCTCTTTTAGACGAAGCCATGGCTCCAGCGTCTTTCAAGGTTTAGTTGTCGCAATAAAGCAAGTTTTGGAAATGATTATGAAGAATGATCAAGCACCTATAAAGACGTTACAATCAACCTTGATAAGATCTAAGCTCATAAAACTGTGTAAAACAAAACTGAATGAGATACAAATAATCAACAAGGTGATCCCCTGCTGGGTACCGAGACACATGGATGTCTCCGGTTGAACTAATTGGGAGCGAGGAGATGGGAAAAAATATTTCATAATTTGTTCACGGGATCACAGACATAGAATCTGTTGAGAAAGCGAATAAGCTCTGGTGTCAGTTACAGCTACAACGACTACTGCAGAAGCTGTAGAGATGCGGAAGAAACGGTCTATTCGGAACAGTTTGACTGCCCTACGATAGCCCTTAAAACAAACTGTAGCAGTAGCTTATTTTCAGAATCGAAGGACTCTAGGTTCCAAGGTTTTTTTTTTAACGAAGTAAGCTTCTTAGTGCTGACAAGTGTTTGGTCCACCAGAGAGCAGTGATTTTAATGACACTGAGGTTTATCTTTACATTTTCCTCTGGTCCTTTCTTAACACACTCTTAAACGTAACGTACTGTTTCACTACTTAACACACTACATTCACAACACAGGCTATGTGGCAACATTCCATCCATAAATCTCTATTGCGAGTGTTATTCATCCTTAAAAGGCTACACTACCTTTATCCCATTCGCATTGTGGCGATCCAACTCCCACTCCCCCATTCCATAGACGTCGTGTGTCCTTGCTTTGATCCCTATCTACGGCGCACATGACGATAACCCTCCAAACGGTGATTGTGTGTATAGTAATGAACTGTATGGACTGTGAGACTTAATAGCTCACCAAGGATACCTTCACACTGGAAGGGAGTGAGAGATTTTCATGAAAATGTATGGGTGTGTGTGTGCTGTGGTATTATTTTTTTTTTTTTTTGTGAATGTGAGAATGTGAGAAGAAGAAATTCAGAATTGACGTACCTGTTGCCGCCCCTACTTGTTGCTTCATCGGATGTTTGCAACTGCTACAGAAGGTATCACCGTTTGTTGTTGCATCACCACCACCACCATCATTTCCTGTTTGTAATTCATTCTGGGATGAATGAAGATGGCATAGGGAACCAAATGGGGACGATGAGGAGGTACCGGCATTAGGCTTTTTATACAATGTAGAATTATTTGGAGAGTATAACAGCGAAGCAGGTATAGGTGGTGGTGGTGGTGGAGGCATTAATGGTACCACCACAGCACTACCAGCTACATGCAACTCATGCGACTGTTGATGCTTGTAGATTTCAAGAGTAGATTCGGCTTTTTCGGCACGAACAATAGCCTTTTTCAATTCCTCTTCCAGGATCTCCAGTTTTATTTGTAAAGTTTTTAGTTCATCGTTAGTAGTTTTGTCGATAGCCGCTTCCATTAGAGTTTTCTACAAGGAAAATTAGTTTTTAAAAACCGAAAAAAATATATAAACACTGGTGTTAAGTTAAATGATTAAATAAAACCAAACCAAACTAAAAAAGTTAGTAAAAGACAAAGAGACTAGGACTAAAATCTGAGGTTAAAGAAGAATACCTAGCCAATGTTAGAGAGAAGCAAAACAACATATGTAACAGAATTCAAATGCTTCTCTTTGGAGGACAATTAAGCATTTCTTTGATTTGGATGCGCAGGCAACACGTTTTGAACAACAACAATACATCAAATCACAGGAGGATATTTATACGAACACTTGGTCATTTCCTTTTGGGGATTATAACATACCGTCATCGAGTGTTGGCGCTGGGATGGTATAGATGATTTGGTGGTGGGGGTTTTTATTTTTTTTAATTTTTTTATGGGCTCTAGGAACTTTTGAATATCGATTGGAAGGGTTTGAAAAAGCCCGAAACTCTTTTCATACCCTAAGTGTGTGCAAATTGATAAACAAATTTATTGGTGACTTGGTAAACAATTGTAAAAAATTATAAAACAAACAATAAATACATATGTACGAGTATGTGCACGGTATCGCATTAAGACGTTTGAAAAGTTGTGCTCTTTCGTTGGCTGATGACAGTACCTCAGTTACTCATTTAATTTAATTTAATTTATTGAGCTTAATACAAGCATGGCACATAGTGAAACTTAATTCTAAACTATAAACTAAGGGTAACTTAAACTTAAACAATCTAAACCTTAAATCTAGTAAAAAAAAGAGCTAAGACTAAATTTAACAATTTATTGTTGCTACGTCAAGAGAAGAAAAGGTTCAGGGTTGAGGTAGGTTATAAAGGGCATGTTTCATGGTTAGTTTGGTATGGCTTAGGTCAAATACATTAGGAAACATATTTGTTTTACGGAGCATTCTTGTAAGGGGTTCGTTCGTGCCATTGTCAGTACGGTGATGGGGAAGCCGGAATAGGGGAACCGATCTTAAACGACGAGGGTTGGTATTAAGGGAGATCTGATGGAGCAGATAAGGACAATCTATATTTCCAGCTAACAACTGATGTATAAAAAGTATATCAGCTACATCACGACGAGTTCTTAAGGCCTGTAAATTGAGATAAATTTTGTGGGTCATCCCAACCAAGGCCGCGTAAGGCAACGCGAATGAATCTTCGCTGGACGGCTTCAATTCTTTGAATATGAACTTGATGGCTGGCATATTCAAGAAGTGGTCTAACGAATGTCATATAAAGGGATTTAGTCACGTAAATGTTCGATAACTCCTTCGACCAACGTTTAACAAAGCCAAGTGCGGAGTTGGCTCTGCTAATAATGTTGTCGATATGAGGACGAAAGTTGAGTTGAGTGTCGCAAATAATGCCCAGATCACGAATTAAAGAAACTGTGGGAATGACGTTTGCGGGAAAAAGTGATAGCTTGACATTTTTTCACGTTAAGCTCTAAAAGATTTGCTGACACCAAGTGTAGAAGTGGTTTAAGTAAGCTTGCAGAGAGAGGGAGTCAGCAGTGCAAAAGATTTGCTTAGAGATCCTCATGTCATCTGCGAAAATCTCAAGTTCAGACAGTCGAATTACATGCTCAACATCATTAATCGTCAAATCGAAGATCAGAGGCCCTAAATGGCTACCTTGTGGTACGCCTGAGGATGCTGTGATTGGGTTCGAGACGGACGATCTAAAAAGGACACTATACTTGCGATCTTCTAAATAAGATTTAATCCATGAAACAAACCATGGTGGAAAACCGAGTGCCTTAAGTTTGAGGAGTACGACTTTGTGAGAGATTCTCATATACTCATATTCGTTCCCTTACTCCCGTCCTTGCTCTGAGGACGTAGTAGAAAAACGGCTATGCATTCAATTTCGAATTTAATGTCCGATGCTGTCTTCTGTCAATTAAGTGAAACCAAAACCTTGAACCATCATCCATGAATGGTCGAAGCTGAAAGACTTTCCATTCTCGGTATTATGTGTTAAAAGACAGCCTTCATTGGAACGACGACATATTCGAAGTCGCCAATGTCGCTACGTAATGTCTAGGTTACCTTAAACGAGGCAAAAACTACTTTACCTCGTCTGGTCTGGTTTTCATCCGGCCAAAAAGGTTATTATTATTATTGTTCGGGAGAGCTAAACAGCCCTTGGCAATGTGGTTTCTGACGAATTCTATTGTGCTGTCCCTAATGTTCCTAGATGAATTGTTTCACTCCAGAAGATATCAGGAAGTTAATAAACTTCTCTGAGTGGATGGCAGCAAGCTGTTAAGTAGAGACAAATTCGCCGCCTAGTATTTTTTTTCTAAGTTGAAAAAGAGCTGGGCATTCTGTGAGAATGTGAAGAGAGGTCTCCTCACTCTCAAGGCAGAGTCTACAGCTTGAATCTGTTGTAAGATTCATGTGATGTAGGTGCTTGTTCAGGCGGTAGTGACCGCTGAAAAGTCCAACTAGTGCTCTAAGGTTACTCCTATCGAGATTCACAAGGAAGTTTAATTTTCTTTGTGACGGTACCGGGAATAGCAATTTTGAAGATGCTTGTCCTGGTGTATTGAGCCAGGCTTCTCTAGATTCTTGCATGCAAAGACCTTTTGTGTGTCTCGCGAAGAGTGATTTGCATACCCCACAGTAAGGTTCTGGTCCAAAGAGTTTTGTTGACGCACCGTCTTTCGCCAGTGAGTCTGCTCTTTCGTTACCCGCGAATCCACTATGTGCAGGAAACTAGTGAAGAATGATCATATTGTTCCTAGCAAGGTCCGAAATAATTTTGCGGGTTTTTAGGACTTGTTTGGATTTAATTATAGGCAAGTTGAGCGCTTTTAGGGCAGCTTGACTGTCTGAAAAGATGAATATGATTTTCCCCATAGTGTGAGTGGACTGATTAAGTCCCATGCATTGATTAATGGCAAAGACCTCGGCTTGGAATATGGACGCGAATTCACATAAGCTGACTGAAAAGTTCACACCTGATAATACTTCAAAAACTCCGGAACCAGTTCCTGTTTCCATTTTGGATCCGTCCGTATACCAGACAAGGTCATAAGGTGAAATTTGGGGTTTGTGGTTTTCCCAGTCCTCCCTTAATGGGATAACTATTGAGAAATTTTTGTTGAAATTTATGTCTTGCTTCACAGTTTCAAGCAGGGATAAGGGTTTGAGTCAAGGTTGCTTGAGTGGAACAGTCGGTGGATGCCTAATTTGGCTTCCATTCGAATGAAATTTCGTAGTGGTGGTAATCCCAGGATGACATTGAGAGCAGCAGCGGTGTTGTGCGAACGCTAAAAAGGTTGCTCCACATTCAAACTTAAAGGTGGCAAAGACAATTGACTCGCTTGAACACAGAAGATATGTTTCCAGTCTTTCACTGTTTTATCGATTCTTCTACAAACAATGCTTTAGCGAAATAGCCATTTGCATTCCGCCCATTCAACATTTCACCCGCAATACGCGTGATGCTTTGAAAGCATAGCAGTTTACCATTAAGCCTACTTTCGAACGTTCTGTCAAATAAAGGGATTCTTTCCTAAGTCGGACAGCACGAATGTATTTCCTCATTTAGACAAGCACCCAAAAAAGGTGGAGACTTTTCTCAAATGATTTCTGGAGGAGCTGTAGAGAGCTTTTTGAAACTAGAACCTAGGGCTCATTAGAACCAGCTCCGCGTTCTAACTGACTTTTTACCCATTCGTTCTAAGAAACATCTCGGAAATTGATAGAAAAGAATGAAAGCTGCAGATTTTGCAGCGATACCAAGACGACTCAGTAAAGCAGCTAATATTTGACGCAAAAAACGACAGACGCGTCAATGCCTAGCTTCTCGCAATCATTCATGTTGTGCGTGTTCTATTTTTGTGCGAATAGAAAGGACTTACACTTTTTCTTTGCCGACCCTAAACGGCGGCTTGTGAAGCTTCTCTACTCTTGAAGATTTGTCTGTTTTTACAATGCAAGTCTCACATCTGGCACACGGGAAACTATCCGTTTAGTCAAAATAATTTTACAGAACTTCTATGTCCTGACAGCCAGTCATGTGTGACTTTGTTAGTATTGCCAGCTTCATGATTGTTTGAGAGACAATTGCATCAATTTCGTAGAAATAGAGGAACTTTTGCCTGAAGTACGGCGCACTGTCGTAGCAATTTAGACTGACATTCATGATTAATCTACTTTGTTCTCCAAATACTTCAGGATCCACGCTTTAACTCACTTCGAAGCCGGCTGTATGTTGTACATATTAGAAGTTCCTCTTCAAATGCGGGTATTGCCGAACTTAGGATAAGACAAAAGTCTTTCTTTCCGCAAAAACTATACAGGAACTGGTGCGGAAATGTACTATCAACTTACCCTACTCTCTATTGGGTGGGAGGTCACATACGAACAGACAGAAATAAAATAGCCGATGAACTAGGAAAATGTTCTGAGGCCACGTACGTTGGACTGCAAGCATTCTGTCGATCATACATTATAAGAGGGCAAAGAAAAAAAAAATACAAACAGAGAAATCCCTGAAGCGATTTGTGATCCGACAAACGTGTAAAGCCAACAAGAGTGCAGGTAAAAACCAATTTGGCATACTTGTCATTAAAAGAACACCTGGAGACATGTCTGCTATCAGAAGACAAAAGAACTTGCACTGGAATAGGTGCAAGTTGTTGACTAATCCTTGGTTGCCTTGGTTCAGCTATTAGAACATTGGTCCGCTGAGCAGGACTCCCAGAAAAAAAAAAAAAAAAAAACAGTCACACGCGTTATCACCGTGTGATTTGTTTCGAATCGATACTTTCGATATCTCTCTGGAAATGTACATAGCACAGACGACCAGGTTGAAGAACTATTACAGATCTAGCTAGCGTCGAATTTATAATTTTTAATCTCTACTGCGTTGGAAATCTCTCTTTCAGCAGCATCGAAGGCACAACTTTCAAACGTCTTCCTATTTTAATTCCATCCTACACGCGCCGCGTCGCTCTCGTAAAATCTTTCATAATGTATCTCTATCCATCTAAATTGAGATCAAAATGTTCCAACAACGCAGCTCGTAGGCAGAAAATAAAATAATAGAACCCTTAGTAAATTTTATCCAAACTTACCATTTCTACAATTCGTTCACCATGATCCCGATTCGGACTCTGTAGTTCCTCCTTTGGCTGTTCAAATGTCGGTTCGATTTCGATAGGTGCCATTGCAGGTGGTATCATTGGAGACGGCAGGTTTGGTGACGGAGGAGTGGCAACTGGTGTTTGACCGTCAAGAAGATCCTTTGATCGTTTGGTCAAATCATCATTGCGTTGCTTTAACTTGATTAAAGCTTCCTCCATTCTAAAGAGAAAAAAAGAAGCAAACAAATGTCAGTTACAGGACTACGAATTGATACTGAAAATACAAAGCTTACTTCTTGCTTGTTTCCACACTCTCCTTCATGTTTTGTGTCAACAACTGTGCTACTCTTGTAAGGTTTGTGTTCTCTGTGCGTAGGGATTCGTTTTCTTCCTCCAAATGATGTTGCTGCAAGCAAAAACAAAACAGCGTATACAATTAATTTTGATTCAAGTCTGCAAATGTGCTTCTACTAACATTCTCCATTAAATCGGAGATTTTCTCGTTAGCCTCGTATAGCTGAAGTTCAACCGAATTTAGAGTGTTCTTAAGCTGGACAAACTCATCCACAAGCCTTTCGACACATTCACTTGTTATAGCGCTTGCTTTAGGATCTTCAATATCAATTAGACTTTCCATTTCGTTGTTGGCCAATGAGGGTATTATTTTCAGAATTTTACTCTTCAAACCCATCGAGTCTTCCAGAGTAGCTGACAGATTATCTTGATTCTCTTGAAGTGATTGCAGTTGAGTAGTTAAACTGAAAAGAAAAAGAAGATATTTAGACTGCCTATGGATGGTCTCCAGCAAACAAAGACACATACGAATTAATTTTTTCCACTTTCATCTTATGCAATTTATCCAAAGCGCTCTTTTCTGTGGTGGTCTTAGCCAGCTTCAATGCCATTTCTTTGATCTGTGATTCGAATTCTGTTTGAGAGCGTCGAAGATCGTCGAGTTCATCTTTAATCTTTGAATTCTCTTCCAATAGTTCGTTTTGAATCTTTTTATCTGGAAAACAAAACTGTAAATGCTCAAGGAGGACATAGAAAATGCTTTGTAACTTACAATCTTCGATGCCGGCCTTTAAAGTTTTATTATCCTCTTTCAAGGCAATGTTATCTTCTAAAAGAGTGAAAAGATCAGTTTCTGGATCTTGTTCATTATAATCTGGTTCTCGGACACGGCTTCTGCTGCGAGTTTTTCCCTCTTGAGTTCGAAATTTGGCCACAGGAATGCGACCTCTTCGTTCCATTTTAATCGGATTTCTGAAAGTGAACACAGAAAAGAATAAGTTATGTAATCAACGTTTTGTTAAGGATTATTTTAGACTTTTGGATGCCTTTGACCAAGTGATGCTGAGGCCAAAGCTTTATTTTTACTGTCGGCGATTTCAAGACATGGGTAGTGGAATACATGTTAGAACCGATCATGTGTGGACCACATCAATACACTCCGAATCATTTTCGAGCAATCTCTAGAATGGAAGTCACCAATCTACCTTCTGTTTGTCGCTCTTTTGCCGACATTCAACACCAACTGGCAAGATTGACCGAGAACCGCAAAAGATATTGATCTTAGCATCAATGTACATAAAACCCAGCTGATGAAAACTAGAACTGAACTTGCTGCATCAAGCAATTGCCGGCAGAGGGGAGAGTAGCAATCGAAGTAGTGAAAGATATGTATTCGCTACCTAGGCATGAACCTGAATGTTAAAACAAAGCACGACAAGCGTTGAACTATGTTATTATTATTATTATTAGTAAGGCTCTGCGACAGACGCATATGGCACTGCGACCTAAAAGATCTTTTGTGCCTGGAGCCAGTTAGACAGGGAGATCGCCTATCTTCCTAATGAAGTTGAGGATATATTCAGTCGAGGCATTACGAATGTCCTCCGGTGTTAGGAATTCATTGTGGGGACAGCGTTTCCTGACCATGCAGACAGCCACGCACTCACATAGTACGTGTTCGGCTGATTCGTCTTCCTCTTAGCAGAGTCTGCATTCAGATTCCTGAACTATATTTAGTTTATGTAGGTGATACCTGAGGCTACAGTGACCGGTGAGGAAGCTGGCAAGTCTTCTGATATCGTCCCTTTTATGGTTGAGAATATTTTTAGTGGTTTTGTTCAGGGGTCGGATGGCTCGTTTAGCCTGTCTGAGTCTCTGAGTGTTGTTCCAGTAGGATATGAGGTTTCGTTTTTCCCATCTATCCCTCATTCTGAACTCGGAAGTAAGGATGCCACAGAAAGGTTCGGCACCTATGTACCTTTCTGAAGAGCATATCCTGGCAAGTTGATCTGCAATTTCATTGCCTTCAATTCCTCTGTGTCCTGGTTAGAAACTAGGCTAGAAACATTTAAAGAACTACAAACTACGCATCTTCAACGCCAGTGTGAAGCCACTCTAACTATACAGCAGCAACACTTGCGGGGTAACTGAAAGTCTTATGACTCAACCGCATACCAAATGACGATCTATAGTGCATCTGTTACATGCTCCGCAAGCCAGAGTTAGAGATCACGAGATTGTCATTCGAGTGAAATCCAAAAGGAAACAGAGGTCTTGGCAGACCAAGACAAACATGGCGAAGGTCAGCGACCGGTTAATGTGAAATGACCATGATGAGGCCAAAAATCAAGTATATGTCGCAGAATCGGAAATACAAAAGCACCTCTGGACTGGATAGGCTTCCTAATGTAGTTCTTAAAACTACGGTAAAAAAAATCGAGTAGATATGTTGGTGGATATTTATAGCTCATGCTTGAGCGAAGGAATTTCACCAGCCCAATGGAACAAACAAAGATTGGTGTCTGGTGCTGCTCCCCAATGATAACAAAAACAAAACCCATTGCCCTATCTTTATATTATACAGGAAAGGCAAAGTTTTAGAGTTCATCACCTCTAGAAAACTCGGTTTTGGGTCCACCTCTGTGAGCACAACAGACGGTTTTGACAAAAGAATTACAAAGTGCCTAAAGGAACAGGCAAGAGGTTAAATTAGCTTACGACGAGGTGAGAGCCGACATTTTTAGAGTGACAGCAATTGGAAGCTAAGGCGGGCGAGACATGATTGTCGAATATTTGACACGACAGCTCGTAACAGCCAAGGCCTAGCTTGCCGCAGCCCTTCATGTTGTGCGTGTTACATTTTCTGCACGAATGGAAGGGATCGGCACTTTTCATTACCGACTTCGAATGACGGATTGAGAATATGTTCATGACAAATTCCACTCTTGGAGGTTCGTCATTGCCTACTGAGAGGTGGCGCCACGAAAGGTTGTCCACTCTCAATCGATTTAAACACGATAAATCCCCGAATTGTCCACACTGCCTAAACAATCTGAAAGACTTAGAACACCAATTTTTTTCTAAACGTTAAGGGAACAACTGCGAACAGAACTGTAAGAAACAACTTGGTAAGAAGTTGCTAAAAGGCGTATGTCGAGAAAGAAAAGAAAAGAAAAAGCGACAAGGAAACCCCAGAAACAGACTCGGTAGTGGGTTTTGAAGAGTTAGATAGGCCCAACGTGCCGGAAAAGATATAAGAACCTACGATAGTTGAATATTTACACTTTCTTTCCTAGGCGTTGTATAGTCCGTGGTTATTATTTTCCTATCAAACTCACGTATTAGGTCTTCGATTTTACTGCATAAAGAGGTCGATCGCCGGTAATGTGCCAGCTTGGTCATAACATTCAACACCAGCCCGAATAGCTTATCTTTATCATGCATAGCTGGAGAGACTTTAACACTGGATTGGTGGTCTTGAAACAGCTTTTGTAATGTCTAAAACTATTCTGAGTTCTTAGTTTTTGCCTAAGTAGGAATCTGCGTTAAGAACCTTTTCGCAGGCTCAGATGACTGAGGTTGAGTATCCATGAG
Organism: Criorhina ranunculi; assembly: GCA_951813785.1. Taxonomy (NCBI): domain Eukaryota; kingdom Metazoa; phylum Arthropoda; class Insecta; order Diptera; family Syrphidae; genus Criorhina; species Criorhina ranunculi. The sequence goes on along the minus strand of OX638381.1, from coordinate 34,179,421 downwards.
CTACCTAGGTTGGCTCTTCTGATTTAAAGAAATGCTATTCACTCACTCACATGTGATGTGCTAAACAACTTCGTCCTTCTCCCAGGAAATGTGTCGTGCTTCTGACACCAATGATCTTCAGACGCTTGTTAAGAGGAGCGAATCTTCTGACAAATTTGTTTAACGATTATCAAGTCCATCTTTCCTTGGTCCGTTTATGAATATTGTCGCCTGTTCTACATGAGTTGAGCCCATGCCAAAGGTCATAGTAAAGACACCCTGATCCTGTTAGAGCATTCGCTTCATCTTAGACAAACGCGCTTGAATTGAAATCCCGACTACTTACGCATTACTTAGATCAAAACCTCTTGAACTCCTCTAAAATCTGGGTTGAGCAGGCATTAATAGCCTAAAGACAGCGTATTCTACCTAAAAGATAAGACTTTTCCAATCGGCATTCCTCTGATAGACAAAAAAACAAATCAGCTTCAGACGTATAGGACCAAGTGTCCCACCACCTACGTTCGGAATTGAATTGTGGGAAATATGCACTTACTGCCCCCATTCCTATCGATTTGCTTTTCTGCTAGACATCCCGGCTGTTGTGGATTGACCATTGGTTAGTATGGAGACAAACACTCCAAGTTGTAGCTGCACATGATTCAGTTTTTCCGACACCCTTTAGTAGTAATAATGAAAGGCTGATTGTTCTTAAACTCTTAGGCTGTCTTTCTCTGCTTGGAAGTAGACGCCCTCTTAGCCTTCTTCGAAGAGGATTATAGCTTACAGTGGTACTTGCTCTATAGATATATACAGATCGAGCTTCCTCCTTTGAGTAAGTAAAACTATCATCGAGTTTCCAATCTCGATTTTCATGTTTCTGCACAAATTTTGCAGAGATTTCTCGGCCTGCGCGTCCCGTTCCAACCAACATGCCGCGGTAGTGTGGCTCTAGTCTATTAACTAGTTTTTTCTTTTCCACCAACGAGTAGGCTTGACGTCACTCATCTCTTTCAAAATTAGTCAGTGGAAGTTCAAAACTGCAACAGAGGAGCCAAAATGTTCGTAGCAATGCTTCACTAGCATTATGAGGCTAGAAGAATCTGCGAAGCTAAGAAAACTCCCTTTTTAGAAATTCTGTTGCTCTCTAAGACGTTCTGATGGGACTAAGGCCGGTGAGATACATTTCGACTTTTGTCGGCACTTATTTCCTGGCGTGAAAAACTTAACTGAGACTCCCATTATGCGGAATGCCGTGCCATACACGAGGATAAATTCCACTTTCCTGTCATTGCACCAGGCTTCTACCACCTTCAACGCAGAAACCGAAGATTAACGTGGTAAGTCCTAGAAATCCATCAAAGCTTCATGAGTTGCAACCGAAAGGCGTTAGGAAATTCTTTTGAGTAAATGGTTTCACGACCAAGGGCTACCTTATCTTTGACTGACATAAGTTTATCCCCCTATATGCGTGCGTAGAGACGGTACTTGACTGAGTGTTACTACCGCAAGTGTGTTATTGGCCGGTTGGCTATCTGAAGATGTCCTCCCGTAGCAGTTTCAATATTTTAGCTTCTAAAATGGTACATCGTCAGTGGCCTGCGTAAGCGAAGAGATTACCCGAAGTCTTCTTCTTCTGGTGTAATTATACAACTTGATAAGCAAGTTTTTCAACGACGATGAAGAGCTAAGGGGAAGCTTGATGAAAATTATCATCATTCCCTAGGTAGGTAGGTAGAAGTGGTTGAAACTGGTGAACCTGGCCAGAGACAAGTAGCGCAGATGCGTCGTTTTGATACCACAATTCACGTGACCTGTATGTTGATGGGCGTAGCTTAGTGTAGTTTTCATATTTCCCTTCTCAATTCATCGTTTAACGACGTTCATATCCCTTTCCCAAGGCAAGTCAACAATTTAGGAGTAATTTTAGACCAAAGATCCACTTGAAATCTTCATTTAAAAGAATCACCCCTATTCCGTAAGGCGTTTATCTTAAACGACAATTGTCGTTTCTTGTGTCGTGTAGTTTTAGAATCGGTATTCCGTTTCCCTTAGCTCCAATAGACCTTTTAAATGCTTTTGGTTTCATATTTTGACCCTCCAAATCAAAATAATCTAATCTAGTTGCTTAAATAAACAAAAAAAATTAAGAAAAGTTACATTTTCAGTCGATTTATACTTCTGACGATCACGAATTCATCCACGACAGATACCGTCGTTTTTGTGGCGTTCAACGCCTTACGGAATGTGAGTGAGGTTTCTCACATGACGTTTTGTCGTGAAGTAATGGGTTCCACAAGATGTTCAACGACATAAAAACGCCAATCGTAATACCGATTTCGCAGTGTTGTTTTTTATTTTGTCGTAAACGCCTTACGGAATAGGGGTGGATTAAGTCCTCACTAAAGGTACAACAGCATGTACGAGTCTCGTTGGAAAGAAGTGAACACGAGACCATTAGCTGGTGATTTAGTTCGCCTTCTATTCCAAGATAGGTGCCCTTTGGCTTAGTCCGAGAAGGTGGTAATCCTTTCATAAAAGGCCCAGAGGTTGTTCTTAAAACTCACCTGAGACAGAATTTACTTACCTTTACACTGTTTGATAGAACAACAACTATATAAGAATCCATCTTGTGGGAACCAAAAAAGACCGCATGAAAGAAAAAGAAAAAAAAAAGTTCCAAAAAAATAAATAAAACAAAACCAAACGTACACTTGTTTTTTGTTTTATTTTTCATTGTTATTGTGTTTTGCATCATTTTATTTTTAATTATTCATTTATAACAAAACATTGATTTGTTGTAAATTTCGTTTTTTATTGTGTGTTCCATTTAAACCTATATATTGGTACTAAAGGCTTAAAGCTCTGTTTTTCCTTTCTGCTTTTTCTTGTTTTCTTTTCTTCATAATCATTTTAATTTATTTTTCGCATTTTTTTTATTTTTTTTTTTTTTGTTAAGACTGCAAAACAAACACAAAAACGAAAAAAACAAAAACAAAACAAAATTCGATAATTATTCTTGTTCTTTGGTGCAATTCAATTGCGTAATGTTAAGGGTGACGCGCTACCTTTTCTCCTCTTCAGTGTTTGTTTGTTTGGAATAGCGGTTTAAAAAAAAAAAAAAAATGAGATTATACAAATTTAGATGGTTTTTCATTCAAGGGATGGTTCGGGGTTTCGTCATATATCGTAGTCGTCGTCTGTGTCGTTTAGACGCTAAATGTTCATTTTTTTTAAAAACACATTCAAGTCGTTTGTAAGCTTGTCATCATTGTCGGCAAGCTGTTGATAGAACTTTTCAAATGATTCCTTTGATATAACTTCACCGTATAACTCCATTAGTATCGCACATATTAGGTCCTCTGCTGATGAATCGTATATCTGCTTGCATCTCCTCACAATTGCATCCAGGCAACTTAACTCGTGCTCATCATCCTTAGAGTCTATGCAGCGCCGCAGCAGCGGTATGCATTTTTTTACAAATGGATCTCTTTGAAATTTGTATGAAGGGATGGATGATGTGGAGGGGGGACTATCGAATAATTTAGATTTTTTACTACTATTGCTACTTATACTACTACTAGTGGGAGTATTACAGTAGATCACAGTATAATCACAGAGGAACGTTGTTAGATTTCGAATGAAATTACAGTCAATATGTACATTGGTGCTTATGAAGTCAATGATGAAGTCGATATCTTGACCGGATTGATTGAGAAGTACTTTGATGCGCTGCACCAATTCTTCGGGGGTACGTTGAATGAACTTTGGAGGCATTGTTTTGTTATTTTCGAGGAATGCAAAACGATTGTGGGCAATGAAGGGCACCACTCGCTCGTCGTTCATGAATCTGTCCCAGTGCAGAGCGTGGTTCTCCCAGAAGTAGCGCATGTAATTCGCTCCAAACTCGGATGTGAAATGTATGATCATACTTTGCAGGAATTTATCTCCGCCTGGGGTGTTGTACCAATTTGTGTTCCATATCATGTCGAATGGTAGCAATTCTAGATGGAGGAGTGGACCGAGGAAATTGAAAATATACTGCCAGCCCATGGGAACGTCCACAAATAGATCGTCCCAGATGGGGATGAACTTCTGGTATCCCTCATTAAAGGCCGACTTTGTTAGTAGATTTTCTTCCATGAGATTGGTGAAGAGCTTCATGCAGGCATCTGTTTCGGGACGTTTGACATTCGCCAAGTGTAGATATTCAGAAAGTAGATAACAAATGATTCTGGAATGATGAGCGGGTGCAATTTCTTTCCATTTGGCAAACCATTCACTTGGGGATTCTTCTTCGATTGTCACCTCGATTAGGCCATTTAGCAAGCGTTCACAATCGCAATTGGAGAGCTCTTTCGGCTGTTGCAGTGTAGACTCTTTCGATTCGGGGTCAAGTGACCTGCTTTGGAAGCGACTATTTTGATGCATTGTCGGAGGGGCTAGCTGCTGCTGGTGATGTCGGCCAGCTGTGTTCCATATTAACAGAGATTGATTGCCCAGGCTTCTTGGGTTTTCATCATTGTTCAGCACAGGCAATTTACTAGCGTCGATATGCGAAGAATTCTTCTGGCTATCGCCTGTTTGTCGCCTCTTTTCGTATCCACCCGTCGGCATGTACTGGCTGTTCATTCGTTGTCCTCGCTGTGAGGCCGGTGGTGCTCTTGCAAACGCTGGTGACACTTCTCTCGATGGTAATATGGTTACAGTTTTCTGATCCCACGATCGTGCACGTAATTCCAACACATCCTGCATCATAAACCTTACTCTACTGCTGATCTTTGTTCGGGTACCCTTCTTTTTTTCGACCAGCTTCTTTATCTTCGTAAAAGAAACAGCTAATCGATCGCTTATCTTGGCTTTCTCTCCGCCTGTTTGCTGTTTCTCAAGCGAATCTATTTGTGGGCCAACTGTAATCAACAATTTACACATGTACTCCAGCTTTTCTTCACAATCCGGATCCAATAAATTCTCGACACAAGTACAAACTCGATCAATGCCAATAAAGCCGACCTTAAACATTTCACCAATGAAACGCACCGTGCCCCAGGCACGACGTCTGAATTGATATTCCTGGTCATCTAATTCGGCCTTGAGCTCTAGTTGCTCCTTGGGATCTGTGGCAGCTGTAAGTCTATCCATAAGTGGCTTTAATTTGGCATTCTTCGCTTTGGCATTATTCACATTGCTCTCGAATTCCTCCCGGATGCGATTAACCAAAATCGCTTTGAACGCTGCATGATTCTGATTCTGGGGATTGAAGAGGAATTTACAAAAGCGAGCATATGTCGGCGCAAAATTCGGCTCACTGACTGTCTTCTCAAAGATCAACAACATCACCTTCTTCATACGTTCCTCACCGGTCATGGGAAAGTTAGTGGCACTCTGAAGTAATTTGTCAAAATTCTCTGGTGTGAGTTTATTGAGAATTCCTCTAACTTTCTTCAAGATCTGGTTATCGTCTTCGGACTCCGCTTTGGGTATACAATTTTGTAAACCCAATGGCACCCATGCATTCTCACTCTTCGCCAATTGAATCTCTTCATTCAACGAGAGATTTATTCGAATTATATCGGGATTTCGTTGATGCTGCTGTTGTTGTTGTTCATACTGCAGCTGGTATTGCTGATAAGGAGGACCATCGTTCATTCGCTTGTTTTGACGTTTTCTGCTCACATAGCTTATCGATTCGTTGAACGGCATATGTTGATACATTTGATTTTGTTGATAGCCTGCTTGCAAATGCATTGCTCCTCCTGATCGGGGATTCTTTCCAATTATATCACAAATTTTTCCTCTAAAATTTGGAGGAATTTGTGATGCTGGTACATTTGCGAGCCCTTTCAACACTTGCAGGGTATATGCAAGTTTTTTCTCTTCTTTGGGTGTACTCGATATAGACTCATCGTCATCGTCGTCCTTTTCTTCTTGTGATTCGTCGTCATTCTTTTGCAATGATATCTCTTCGGCGAGATTTTCCTGTGAAAAGTCTCCAAAGAGAATATCTTTTGTTAATTTATCGTTTTCGTTGGCAGTTTCCTGTGCCGGCGACGAACATAATATATCCTCTTCGTATCCAGACACGGAACTGTTGAGAAACAGTATTTCATTATCATCGCCTAAGATTTCGGAGGCAATTTGTTCGGATTTGGTTAACTTAGGACTATTGTATGGCTGATCATTGTCATCGTTGGCTTTTGAAGTTTCTGTCGAGTCATCGACCTTATCGGAGCCTAAAAATGCGAATTATTTCATTTCAATAACGTACTAGAGGATTTTTTATTTATTTTTTTGATTCTGTTGAGATGTTTGTTTCGTTATGTAGCAGACATTGTTGGAATTTGGATATAGGAAATAGGAGACTGTAGCCCGAGCGCCCGCAACTTGCTGTGTCACATGATACTATGGCTAGAGATCAAGAAAATTGAATGGTTGATAAAAGACTGTACAGGTTACTCCAAGCCCTGTAATATTGTTGCGAGGACAACATATTAAGTAAATATTTGGCGTGACAGTCCGTAGAGGGCGCAACTATTTATGACGTTGTTGCGTGTTTTGCATGAATGAAAGGGCACGATCTACTCAACTGCTACTGTACACTGTGATACAGTAGCAGATTACTTATTGGACTTGGATTTTTTTTTTTTAGCGACATCAGAACAAACTCTCCTTCTATTGATTTCAACTTAAGTCGGGTTTCCCTTTTCCACCAACTCTGTACCTTAGCGAAACAAACATCAAAACAAAATATGAAATAAATTTAAAATTACTTTCGTCACTCTTTTCTTGATCGTCCAACGACGGTGTTGCAGAATTTTCCAATATATCGTCACCGCCACCACCAGACTCAAGTGGAATTGACGAGGTCATCATCCCACCACCGCCATCTGTCGTCTTATCCATGTTGCTATTTTCTTTGGCTTTTGCTGTCAGTCTACTATTCGAGGGATGAGGCTCAGTCATTGTCTGTTTTGCCTTATTTTCATTTTGATTGGTTATCTTATTGGTATTGTTATTTTCATTGTTCATCAACTCGGCTCTTTGTTTCTTTTGGCTCTCTTTCGAGCGTTTATTCTTTTTGCCCTTTTTCGGCAAAGGCTTGGACGTCGATGGCGGTAGCGGTTGTTTTTGTGTTTGCTGTTGTTTGTTGGCCTTTGATGTTGCTGCTGCACCTTTGGGAGAAGACGTCGATGGCTTTTCCAAAGCGGTAGCCTCCATCGTTGACGGAAGATCTGAAAATTTTGATTTCATTATTCATGAGAGATTTATCATTAATTACAATAAGAAGAAGAAGGGCATCAATCTGTGCTCGTCAGTCATACTTCCTCCTTCAGCGGTGGTTGTTGTCTCTTTGTCGTTGTCATCGTCGTCACTGCACTTGGACTCAACTTCAGTTTCATTTGTGAGGATCGTCGTGGTTGGAAGGGTGCTGCTGTTAGATTGCAATTGATCGGCATCATGGCCATGGCCGTTGTCTTCGTCATATTTGTTGATCTCTTCCGTTGGTGTTGTTGTTTCTTCTTCCACTTCTATCTTAGCCTCAATCGATTCAACTGAAACAATAAAGTTGTGTGATTGAGTCACGTAATTTGTTTTGTGTGTGTGTTAAGTCGCGAAATAAGGATCAGGTAGAAATATGTGTTTTGTGTTTAATTACCGTGATCTATTACTGCTGGTGATTGGACACTTGAATGATCAGTGATGTCTTCTTCGACTTGTTCATTGTTATCTTTGTCTTGTTTGTTTTTTTCTTGCTCTGTCGTCGGTGGTGATTCTTTCTCAGTGGCTGCTGGTTCTTCCTTTTGTGGAATGTGACGTTTCTCATCTATATCATTTTCGGATTCTTTTAGATCCGTCGATGTAGATGATGATGTCGCCGCAATTGAGAGTGTATCAGCGGGTGATGCAGACTCACTTCTGCGAAGTTCTCGCTCAAGGATGTTCTCTTTTGTTAGGGGATCAATAATTGGTATTGCATGTTTGCGATGCTTGACAATAGGTGTTTCGGGGGCAGCGGGTGCTATCACATGGCCATAGTTTGGTTGCCCCAATGGTGGCTGACAATATTGCGGCGTAAAATATTGCACTTGCATTTGTTGTGCTGCAGATGTTGTTGGCGTCATAATTGTCGCCGGTGGTTGTGATATAACATTTTGTCGTAATGCTGCTTGTGGCGGTATTGGATACATTCCACAAGCTGGCTGTAACAATGGTCGTTGTTGTGAGGGTGCAGGAACCGCTGAATTTTGCGTCACACGTTGCGGCGGAAAGAATTGTGGCGCAGCACAATATTGCGCAGAGCTGGGCACTGTGGTTGGGAATTGTTGAAAGAACGGTGAGGCGGTCAAGATCGGCGTTCTTGCCCACGAATGATGTTGATGTTGTGGATGTTGCTGCAGCTGCTGATTCGCTGAATAATGCGGTTGCATTTGTTGTGCTGCGCGATGTGATGATTGTTGTTGTTGTTGTTGCTGCTGTTGTTGTTGCTGCTGCTGCTGTTGCTGTTGTTGCTGTTGCTGCTGTTGTTGATGTTGCTGTAGTAAAGGCGGCGGTGGCGTAGGATGCTGCTGCTGCTGTGGCGGCACCGCCGCCGTCGCTTGTTGAATTCCATTTTGATGTTGGACAATTTGGAAATTATTGTAATAGTTTTGTTGGTGGTGGCGGTGGTGGTCTTCCGTTGACCAGTACATAAGATTATGTTTGCGCAACCTTTTAGAGGCATGAGTTGAAAATTTAAGTTAATATCGTGAAGAATTTTCTTTGTACACTACAGGAGTGAACTTTTCTACGAATTAATTGTTAAATAAAAAATAAAATACCAAGCCAAATGAAACATAATAATAATTATAAAAAATAAAAAAACAAATAACGAGCAACTATAAATGAGATGATGAAGAGAGTAATTGACTTCCAATCGATCCGCAGACACTTTTTCGCCTCAGGATGTTAGTAAATTCTGCTCATAGACAAGAACGAAATTACAAACACTATTATGAAATTTCCCACCCGCTGATCTGAGTCTTTTCATTGAGCTTACTCGCCCTTTAAGCTAGTTCGCCACTTCTTCTAATCAATGCTAAGCATTATGATGCAACACGCAATACAATTACACCAGAAGGTTTTATCTTTCTACTTTTGTGGATCCTTGTTGCCAACAGAATCATGTGTTTTTTTCCAATTAAAACTGAGCTGGTGCAAGTTTCAGATGTTAAAGACAGTGGTACTCCCAAATACGACTTTCAAAATGTCTGATCCCAACTACCGAAGAATTGGAATCCATCAGGAAGGCTAAAATGAAATTTATCATAGAAGAATCGAAAGCAAGATTAGAGAACCTGATGTTGGTGTCAAGATCAAAGAATATTTCAGGGTGAGATGTTTGCCGTAGTCTGGATAGCACGCATTTTAAAATCCAAAGGATTGCTTCACTCGAAGTAATCTGTATAGTCAATCACACCGCCATCTATCGAGGGTACTTAATCCTTTCGCACACTACTCCACTCAATTTTATTCAATTTCTGGAAGTCGCGAAGGGAACAAATGAGATGGTAGACTAATAAAGTCAGACATTTTAGAGCTGTAAGTACGGAACTCGAATTTGAATATTTATGCTTCATTAGGTGTCAGGAAAGGACTTATAGGGAGGGAAATTCTAACAAAAAGTTGCAGGCACTGAGCCTTTTAAACGATAGCCAGCAGATTGTAATTGCAATATCTCAATACCTGTAGAAACTGCTGCCTTTGCGTTCTGGGCGTTCGGTTGTTTGAGTATTTCAATTGTTAACTTCTCGGAGTGAAGCTGGAAGGGAAATTTCCTGGAATACCAGAACAGCACTGCCACCTAATCTGCCTTAATCGTTTGTGGCTTGAACAGTTCATCTACAATTGGAGTGTGTCGTGAATGAATGGATGAATCTGCTCCCGTAGTGTTTTGCCTTTCCTAAGCTATGGCGGCTCATTCCTATAAAATATGCTCAGCAGTTTCTTGGTCTTTCGAACAAATTCAGACTTGCTGCTTGAGCGTGTTTAGGCAGATCAGCATGAACTCAAAGCCTTTATCGCTGTTAGACAATTAGAAAAAAGGACAATTTGGAAGTTTCTCTGCCTAAAAGACACATGTAGAAGAGATAAGGGAGACTGGTTGCGTTAAGTTTGGGCCGTAAGTGTCCGGGTCAAGCTACCCCAACACTGTTTGTCGTTTCGCAAATGTCCCATTAATGACGACCTAATTTGAATGAGTAGGTACTTATCAGATAAGTTACATTTTTTCTCCAAGTATCCTTGAGTTTCAATAAGTGTAGTAACGTTTAAAATGCCTTCCATGCTTTCCGTTCAAAACACATCGATGAGTCATCATACTTAAGAGGTTTTAATGATAAAAAAAAATGCAAAAAGGTTCAATATTTTCTTCAGCTCTATGTATTGATATATTTAATAGGAAAAAGCAAATGTATCATATTACAGGGTACTCCAGTACTATAGTGAATCATTTCATTAGAATTGTTAATGATTTGATTATCTTATCTTATCGGTTCGGTTGTAGCTAGCTTGTTGTTTAATCAATATAAGTACCAACTATGACCGTAGAAAAAGGAGAACATTTCATTTGACTTTTGCTAAAGATGGAAAATATTTCGATGGCAAGGCAGATAAGCAGAAGGACAAACAGCTTCTATTTCTTTGGAAGAGTCTTTCAGTTGTGGACGATATTTTAATAAAGTGTCCAGAGAGTTCTTTTTGTTATTTGCTGCTATGATAGCGCCTTATTTTCTTGCTGAAGATTGTAATAAAACGAGGCTTGTAGCACTAAACTCTTTCCTGTCAGTTCTTCAGCCAAAGATCTAAAATTCTACTTTAAGTGACCTAGAGCTCTTCACGACTGTACCTTAGAAGTTTCATGGTTTTTATTGCCGACTGGTTGTAATTTCTAGAACGTGCATAATCAACAATCTTATGAAACTTAGACGCAACGTTTCAAACGTCCTCCACAGATAAGATCTTACGTAGACCGAGTTGGGCTATCCTGCAACGACTATTGTAGAAGCTGCAGGGATAAAAAGACACCTGTTGTGTGATTGTTATCGCCGCACCCACCAGAAAATTGAGAAGTTTTGGTAGTTAGTTCTTCTACGGGCTGGAGCACCTTCATATCGCTGAAGGGTCCTGAGAAAATCCTGAGATTTCTATTTTTTTTTTTCAATGGATCTGCCAGAGATCCAAGTCTTAGGACACAAAAAAAAAACCAATCAAGCAAAGTCACAGCGGAGATGCCCTTGTCCATTCTCGTGTGAAGTGCCAGTTTCTCGTTCCTTTTTGTTTGGAAGTAGTCTGCGTAATGTAGTCCGTGTTTAGTTCGTCGTCTGGGCATAGATTTAAGATCTGAAGCGTATCTCAATTTCCCTATGAATAGATCTAAAGGAAAAAAGCCGAGAATAGCTTTAAATTGGGGTGGTTCTCATTGCACCACTTGTGCAGGTACATACAAAGTCCTGACATGACTACATTAACGTCTGCGCTCGTAGTTTTTTGAGAACCCTACCTATGCTTGCTGTGTTGGTTCTTTGAAAAAATTACCGAGATAAGTAAGGTATGACAACTGTATCTAAGTATGTCTTAGGTCGGTCTGTAGGTACTAATCATTGTGACTTTCAGTCAATAGATCGACCTGAACTAGTTGAGTTTAATTCTTTCGGTTGCATTATGTTTATATCGTCAGATCTGGACAATTTATCTTAAGACATTCGGCAAAGACTGAGCAACACCTTTGTCAATCGTGGGTTGTCCTATAGTGCGATACTCTATAGGATTTTAAGCTTCGGCATGGCACCGCTGTAATTTGTTCTTTGACAAAAGTATTCCAACCACGACGATGGTGTACATGAGACTGCACCAGTATGACCTAATCAATCACTGACAAGCATTTCTCGACATATCTCATATCAAAAAGAGAAAGCTTTTACATATGGTATCAGAGCGCATACACAGTAGACCCACATCTTTTCCAGACTGCATTGTGCTACTTTAACAGCCGATCGCAGAACTTTTCTTCTGAGAACCTGTTATGCAGTGTACACCTACTGAAGTGCAGTGTTCCACTTTCAAGAAAACTGGCACACAGAACTTACATAAGGTCTACATGACTGCATTGCTAGATTCAATACATGCTGCGTCGTAGACAACCGGAGGAGAACCAAAGTTATAGCAACAAGTGGCCAAGTTGGGTGGCACGTATCCAACTCTCCATATCCCCCCCCCCTCAACAAACGCGGGTGAATGAATTTGAGAAAAAAAAGAAAAAAAGAGGAAAACTGAATGAATGTATGCGCAAATATCGACGCCAGTGGTCTTCTCTCTTTGTTTGATATTTAGAGGAAGGCACGAACGAATACAATTTTCACACATCACATCACTACCTCCTCCCTTTTTGGTCTCGGCCAGCCCAGCCACCATCATCATCGTCCAACATCGAGAGTTATTAATAACAATAAAAACGCCCGATGACGACCATGACTAACGATCAATTTTCTCAACACAATTGACAAAAAAAAAGAAGAAAAAACCAAAAAAATTAAACGAAAAAAATTTGCAAATTTTCCACAAGGCAAATGGGATAAATTATTGAAAATGGATTTTCTTTCAACATCGACACACACACACTCACCTTCTTTCTGTTTGTGGCTCGTTCTGTTTTGTTGCAGTTTCGTGGATTTATTGGGGAAAATCAATTAGTTTTGTCGTTGATAACAGAAAAACAAAAAAAAAAAAATATCGTTTTTTGTTTTTTTTCTTTCCGAACAATAAGGTGAATAAAATAAAAAAAAGATGGTGAGACACAAATTGAATTACAAAAAAAAAGGAGAGAAAAAGAAAAAACGAAAACGATCGCCCACCTAAAAAAAAAAAAATGAAAACAAAAGCTAACGAGAAAAAAACAAAAAAAAAAAAAAAAAACTTAAGAGACAAAACTCCGTCAAGGCGTTGTCACACACGGAGAATTTCCTCGTCGTCGTCTTGTTGTCGACTCACACGAAATTACAGAGTTTCCTGTTTTTCTTTTAGCGATATTCGATGAGTTTTTCTGTGTTAATTTTGCGGATTTTGTTTTGTTTAATTGAAACGATTTTTTTCGGCGAATTATTTAATCGGCAGAGAACGGTATTTAGTTGCAAAATGACAAAATTTGTTTTGTCGTCGGCACACACAGCGTCCTGTTAACTCGTATGAGTAAAAAGACACTAAACGGTGGATGGAAAGAGAGGGATGTTTAATGGCCACGGAAAGTGAAAAAAATTATTTTCGCTTGTTCTAGTACAAAAAAATGAAATGAGTTTTGTGTGTTCAGAAAATGGAGTAGCTTTTTGCTCACAAAACGAAATTGATTTCGTTTGGGTGGGGCCACATTGGAAATATAGAAAATTATTTATTTTAAACTAGATTTTTTATTAAAAAAAAATAAAAGTTAGTTTTTTCCGTTCCATATATCGGGTCTGTCAATAAGAGGTGTTATTTTAATTCGTGTGTCAACTGGACTTTATAAGCATGTAGGCTAAGATACTTCTGCAAAATACGGTGCCTGAGTGGTTGCGATAGGCCCAATTCCTGCGATCGTCTCGAAATGGACACATGGTCACACTCTCAGCTACGGAAGCGATATTTTCAGCTGACCTTGTTGAGTTTCTAGTCTTCAAATCACGATTCTATATCCGGGACGTTAGACATCGTGACCCTATATGTAGGGCCATGGATTGCTCACTACTAATGCGAGTTTTTTTTTTATCACTTTAGACCTACTCAGCCGTCTAAGCCACACGTTTTCACTTAAAGTTAGGGCTTCTGTGATCATACTTTGCAACCTAAACTCAACCAAATTACGTAATAATTCTAGGTTTCATGTGAACGCACTTCAGTAGAAGTCCGTATTTACATTTTCACTGAGCTACGAACGTGTTTACTGTCGCATTTACAGCGTCACACATGCCTTATGCGTCGTCTTCAGTGTGAGGCTTCATTCAATAAAAACATTGAGCTTTCATACAACATACCCTTCTTAATTTAAAGCTTTTCTGGAACCTCTGCTATCGGGTAACTTTTCGCTTCCCATAGTTTTTGTATGTAGACAACTTTGAATCGGGAAACCAAAAACTGGCCCTTCCGGTGTATGTACAACTATACATTTTCTATGGCTCGCTTATCCTTCATAAGGATCACGGGGGTAGGATAAGGAATCTTATTTCGGGATAAGATGCCTACAAACATTTCGATAACTGAGTCTCAAGTCTCCCAATGCGGGACATTATCCACTACTGTTACCATGCCTCCTTGAAGAAGAAAAGTGACAAAACGTTTCCCTTGCGGAATCTAAGGCTTCTGCACTTTGTATATAAAGACCGAATGGCCACTACCAGGAAACTATCTTTAACCATACTTTGGAGTGTGTCACGAAGGATCCGATTGCATGACTTTTCTAAGTCCACAAAACAGCTTTCTCAGAAGCCATTCTGATAATCAATAATTCGTCGGTAGTGCTTCTGCCAGGACTAGAGGCGCATTGCTCGTACCCTAGCCTGGGCTCAACTGTTGCTGTTAGAAACATGAGAAACTTAAGAGAGATACATATATCGCTGTATTTGGCGTTAAAGATGACCCTCAGAATCGCGCTTGCGAACGAATGGTTGAACCACCTGCCGAAGCCTTTTTGTCTGTTTCTGTCCTTGTAACTCAATAGACCGTGATTTTATTGTGAGAAGCTTACTGCTTGAATGTACTTAGACAGCTCATGACAAGCTTCGATGCAAAACAGTATGAACTCAGAACCTTTTCTCTGTGCTTGGCTATCAGAAAAGACGCAAATTTGTTTCCAACCAAAGTTTTGTCTAATGCAACGACTGAAATGGCTGAGATATGCAGAGTGGGTGCGAAACATAGAAATGGAAAGGGTCCTCAACCAACTTGATATCCGAAACAGGAACCAGCGTTAGCTATCGATCGTCCCATAATCAGAGATTCTGTTAAAATGCGTATTCTGCCAACTAGGAGACGTACCTAGAACAGCCATAACAACACTGTTTGGCGGAAGCCAATGTCCAGCACACGACCAATCATTTTGAATACGAAGGCGTCGGGCGATCAAGCAAATAAAAATAAAACTTTCAAAACGTAAGCGTCGGAATGGGCAATAATAGGTACAGCCTACACACATGTATCAAATTTTGAAAATTAAATGAAAAAATCGTCTCACTATGGAGTTGCCTAAACGCACTTGAATCAGGGAATAACACAATTTGGTTTTTGTGTAAAGTAGCTGATGCCAAGGCGTTCAAAAACTTACTTTTGCCAACTCGCGCTTAGCGTTCCCGCAAAATTTCATTAACTTCACAACAATATTTATCGTTAATCCAAAGTCACATGTGCTACCAATTGAAAGTTTCAACATCCCTCAGCTCTTAACTTTTCTCTATTATTTGCTCGTTAATTGTTACAATAAAATAACTTTTTAATTAGACCAAATGAACATACATACCTTAAATTTTTGAAATTTTTATTTGAATTTTTCCTTTGAAACATAAATACAACGCTAAACAACAAAATTAGCAGCTGAGAATTGGAATATGCCAACTGGCATATCAACCACCAAATTCAAATTAAAAATTTGAATTGTTGCTTAAATGAAATCTTCGATTACATTAAAACACACACAAACAACTTAAAATATTAATTTAAAAATTTAAAATCACAAAATCAATAGAAAAGAAAAAAAATATTTTGTTTCTGACGCTGTTCTGTACGAGAATCCGAAATGGAAATGGATGTTTGAATTTTTTTTTTTTCGTTAAATGCCACTAAATTCCAATTTTGACACAATTATTGTACTAGATTTGAGTTTGTTGTTTGTTGTGTTGGGTTTATGTATTGGGTGGAAGTGTATTTGATTGTCAACATGTTTATGGTTGATATATTAGTTAGATTTTGATTTGTGTATTTGATAATACTGGGAATATAACAGATTTTGAAATTTTTAATAAATTTAGTGACAATCTACGTACTTATTTCACAAGAAAATAGATACGCTCAATTGGAGAGGTATCAGTCTTCCTTTAGCATGGCTTGCAAGATCTTATGAAAGTTTGTAAACCATCTTATCAGCGCGGTTTTAGGCAAGAAAAGTCTATAGTTGACAAAATAGTCACACATCCTGGAGAAAACCTAAGAAGTCCTAGTGTCTCTTTATCGATTTCAAAGCCCTCTATGACAGCATTTATAGAGACTAGCTATATAAGACTCTGTCTAGTTTCGGCATCTCTGTCAAATTCGTCTGTCTGTGTAGAAAGGCGATGGAGAAAGCTCGTTGCTTCATCAAAGGCAGTAACGACTTTACCGAGACCTATGATGTCAAAAAAGATTTAAGACAAGGCTGCTGCTATTGGTCTTCTTTAACATTACACTAGAAGCATCTGTCTAGCTCCAGAGAATCTAGGCCAAAAACAAGTCGATGAATCGGAAAGAACTTGGACAGCTTCAACTTCGAAGTAGAGGGCTTTGTCTTGATTCTGCTCTCACTTATGACAACGACATCTCATGAGAACTCGAATGAAGAATAACTTTTGCCAATCTTTGAACTGAAAAGGCAACTTAGGGGACGAAGTCTCTTAACCAATTGTGTTTCAGCATGACTCCTTTGGTAGACAGATGAAGATATCCTTAGTCGTTTCGAGGGAAAAATTCTTCGTAAAATATTCGGTTCCGTTTACGGGCTTTGGAGAAGAAGATTCACCGGCGAACTAAATAAGCTGCAAAGCGGCGTTAAGTTAGTAAAAAAAAAAACTGCTCTCCAAGTTGGTTGAAGTGCCCTATTACTTCCTCTTCCTCTCAATAAAGGAACACCTAACACAAGATTGGACGTTGTGGTTCGAAAGGTCTTCTAATTTTATCCGGAGTTACAACGCAATAGATCAAGATCTGGCACAAGTAAAAGGGCATCTTGACCAACTTCAAGTTGAAGAGCACTTCTGGAGACATTCAGCTACGAACCAGGCTAACTGGAGAGGTTTGGTGGTTGAGGCTCAGGGTTTGTTGATTGAGTCTTTTTTGGATGACATAGCTGACATAGGAAACAAACTTATGATGGTACATTCCATGTCGGGACGATTCCTTCTCCAACACAACACGGCCGTATCGATTTCCTCCTCGTCCTGATACGACAACAGCTTTCAAGACCACGAATCCTTCTTGCTTTAGAAGGGCAATTTCATCTGAACAGCGCACATATAAGCCAAGGAGCTACATACACATTTTACATACACATATTGACCTCTACAGAGTTGCCATTGTCTGCTGGAATTGATGCTTCTCTATTAGCTTCAAAGCTAAATAGCACCTTGGGATCTCAGACAAGAATGTGAACAAGCTTTTCTATTTCTGGTGTAGACACTCGGGAATGACTTTATTTCAGTCAACCTAATGCCTTCATAGGTCTTCAGCTTTACCATGTAGATTTGGAGCGTCAAAAAACCTTGACGCTCTTAGTGTTGGCATCCTTGTTGTAGCTCTTTCTAGAGCTTTGTCTGGAGCTTAGCAATGGAGGAGAACTGCAATGACTTTTCTGTCCTCTGAAGTTGGTATAGGATTCCTGCACCATGCTTACACTAGTGTAACTTTAAAACGGCAATCAGTGAAGTTCGCTGCATAGGACTCCTTTTTTACTTCATTGTGCTCTCATTCCAGTATTTTCTCAAGTTTAGCTTGGGCGTGTCACTACCAGATCCCTTGCCCATAGGCCTTTGCAGACCAGGAACCAGATTCTTTTAATCTGGGCTGTGATACACGAAGCGTAGCAAGCGTATGTTTAGTCACAAACAATGCTTTGGATTGAGTATGATTCCTAGATGCTTTGAGAAAGGGAGCGAAGTTGGTCCTTAAGCTGTGAAAGGCGGCAGTTTTTGCTCTTAGGGGTAAACAGCACCAGTCCACTTTTGCCTGTATTAGGACAAGGTCCCCATAATTATCCAAAGTCGCTTACGTATTAACCTAGTTTTACACGACACTATGGGGCACTTATCAGCGTGACTTCACCTAAATCCTGGAAAAGACCAATGATTTTGAGGACTTACCCTAGAAACGTTCAGGATTAGCTTTGCGGTGCTGTAATATCCAAAACGTTTCCAGCTGTAGTAAGCACTCTCTAACGTCTCAAGGTAGGTATGGTGGACGTCATAGGGGCATTCATGTTTGATAAACGTAGGTATGGTGGTCGTACCGGATGAGGTATCCTATCAGAAGGGGAAATTCCCATGAATGCCACTGAGCACTGAGTCCATTTATCTCTTGACTATGCCGTAGTTGGAGACTACCTGTTTGCACCCTGTTTGGAAATATGTGATAAGCGAGATGGTGTCAGCTATGTGAAGCTTGACGAATAGCAATGACTTCAGCTTGCATTGATTTGTAAGGTGTTAGGAAGCGCTAACGCTTTCTGAGAAGTCAGCAACACCTAGTTATATTTTGTTTTAGTAATACACACGCGTTAAGGAACCTTTAGGAGATAATTAAATAGAGTTCCCGACGCACATTGGGTTTGAAAGTTTGTGACTTGTAGACATATCGGTGAAGACGATGTTGCTTTTATGTCGAGGTCCCTAAATGAAGACTTGAATAATCTCGTGTCCAGCAGTCAATAGATTTCGAATCCTGTCGAAGGTTTTTAAAGTAAAAGAAACCGAGCTTTTTGCTCTAAGGTCCTTGGAGACTGTGTGCGAAATCTAAGTGACACAGTTTCATTGACCAAAAAACATGGAAGACAGATGGTCTAGGTCTTCTACACATCTTCCCAGGATGTGTTCTCGTAAAAATTGCTAGTGTCTTGGAACGGCATCAAGACATACAGAGGAAAAGTTCTTCTCAGCCATCTCCTCTCTGCTTTGGTTAAGTGGAGAAGGAATTTAGGTAGTTCCGCATTAAAATTTCCTGAGATTCCTCAGGATGGAGCCATCCCCTCTCTGCTTTCGTTGAACGGAAAAGAGATTTAGGTGGTTCCGCATGCTGACGATATCTTGACACTAGTGTTAGCGATATCTCCTTCAGTGAAAAGCTGACAAGTCACAAGTCACATGTCGGATGGCCCGTTCGTCGGCGATCTGCTGTCGTGTCCGAAGGACGATGAATTTGTTTGCACTTTCTACTGCTTGGAATGTTGCTATTGCGTAATAATTGTAGGATCTGGGTGCGGGACGGCCACAGTATAATCCTTGATTTGTTGCTGGAAGAGTTTCGTATCACTTCCTACAGATTACCTCACTCCTAAAGCCATCGCTGAGCATATTGCATTCAAAGCGAAATGAAAGAACGGAGACGTTATGAAAATGGACTGCGGCTTACGTTCGAAAATTCTGTTCCCCACTTTGTTTTCCAGTATTTTTCCGACGGAAGATGTTGACGATTCGTGAGACTTGCCGAGCATTCAATACCCAAACGCAACAGTCCAGTAACCACTAAGGCTTTTGCTACAATTAGCACATCAACTGAACTGGTAAAACAGTGACGTCGCTTTGGAAAGTGGCTTCTACATCGTTTAAGTTTGGATTCCCCGGTGATACGGACATAGATGACAAGGCCCGTGACAGCTGTCTATACTCCATCGGGATCGTTTGACACTATCTATCAAAAGCTAAGTGAAAGTGGAACACGTAGGGCCCACTAAAAGCCAAAAAAAAGGACAAACGACCTCTTTAGCATAATCCGTATGTGACTGCAAGAATCATCGTATCTTGTGTGCATCATTGGACGAAAAGGGACTCATTTGACACTCACTGCCACCGTTTCCAGAATATGAACGAGAAAAGAACTTTAGAAACCAATTTCTCTGTCGGTGTCCCGAACTGGCTACAGCAAGGCACAACACTCATGCCAATTAGTGAATAACGAATTCAGTTCTAAAGAGGTAAGATCCCACAACAGGGAACACAATGGATCCATAAAGATCCGCTTCTCCTTTAGCACAACCAAATCTTTTCCAAGCTGACGTCCACCCGTCTGTTTAAAAAACAAAAAAAAAAAAACTTGAGTGACCTCGAAAGTTTAACACAACCAATCAATCCGACGGTTTTGGTATCGCTTGTTGTCAAATTTTTAAGGAACGTGTAGGTACCATTCAGGGCTCGGTTTAAGGACCTATAAAGCTCCGCTCTTTGGTTGCCTTAAGTAAATTCGAAAGGATTCGGTGATAATCCTTTTAAATTAAAACACACAAATCTTATTTATTTATTTTTTTTTTTAATTTAACACTTTTAACATTTTTATTGTAATAAATTTGTATAAATCCTTGGAACAAACAAATAGTTTTAATCTAGTAGTATTGGGGATGCTATTGAACGCCCGTTAGAACTTGGAATACACAACCTACCCGGAGGATAATTGAAACGTATTTGCCGACGAAAATATTGTTTTCCCCCAGCAAAGGGCACGTATATACAAGGTCCGCCTACTTATTTCCTTTTTGCATGGGGGTAGTTGTAAAAATGTATCCGATTCATATACATTTACACCCACTATTTCGACTAATTCACAAATACAATCACAATCATTGAGTGTGCGCTGTTAAAATGCTTTCACCAGGGGGTGGGTTGTGTTGTTTTATGTTTTTGGGGGTTTTCGATTTATTTACCACCCACTTGGAGCACTTGGAGCAATCACTTGAAATGCAAAGCTGGGGGAAAGCTCCTTTTTACGTTTCGTAGTAAAAAATGTTTGCCGCTTGTTTCCCTTTTTCTTTTTATTTGAAACAAGTAACCATTCCACAATGGCTGTGGAAATTGTTTAAAATCATTTTGAGAAGTCTTTTCGAGTTCATAAACGTTCCATGGGGTGCATGAGGGTGGCATTTTAGTACCGAATTTTTATTTTTTTCCAAAAATAACTCAGAGATGTCCTTCTTTTGTGGAATAACTTTTGAAAGTTATTTTGTTGGTTAATGTGAATTGTAAAATTTGTTTAAGTGCACATGTGGGAGAGTATCTTGGGGGGTTTTAAACCTTTTGGAAGGTCGTTTTGGAAACGATAAATGGAAGAAGGGTATGGAAGATGTTTCCATTAAGATACCTTTCTTTGAATTTGAATGGTGGCAGAGGAGAACTCTGGATGGCGTCTACAGTTTCATTTCGACGTGTTCGAAGTTAATGCTGAATTTGTCCTGATTGGACCCTTCGAATTCAGTGTTGTGGAAATGCTCTACCAAAGAAAAAGTCAACAAGTAATGATGCAGTAACAAGTCCTGACAATGCTCAGCAAGGAGGAGCTGTAAACTGGCGGCTTAAACTTTACAGAATACGAAGGCCCCTAGGCCAGCAGAATTGTTTAAAGTGATTGCTCGAACTTCCCCCTCTGCTACTGCTGAAGAGCTGTCTTAAGGACTGGATTTTCTAGCTGGAGCTGGAAGACACAATGCTTGCTACTGATCAGCAAAGGAAAAAGAGATTCCCCTCACTGTACAGACCTGTGTGTATGCTGAACACGGCCAGGAAACTTCTAGAGAAGAAGTAGAAATCGTAATTGACAGAAGTGGTCTAGATAACAGGTGGCCTCTCCGAGAGACAGCACGGATTCGGAAGAGGCCATTTCACAATAGGCGGTCTAAAAGGGCTCTCAAGGGTTGTTACTGTTCAGAAAAGAGTGATTCATTTCGATCTTCTAGCGACAGAAGGGAGATCCGAAATAGGATTCGAAACGAAGCGAAGGAGCTCACAAAGCAACAGTGGCAAAGGCAATGGAGTTCTGAAACTAGAGGAAGGTGGACAGCGAGACTGATTAGGGACGTTGCTGAATTCGACGAAAAGGAAAATTCACCCAGATTCTAACCGGATGTGGAAACTTCAATGCATACCTTCAGTAGGGAGCTCGGCTTGTTGATAGGGTGACTCTCTAGAAGATGGCGACTCGCCTGTAGCAGATGGCGGCAAAGTGGAATTAGAGACAGGCAAGATCACTCCAGAAAATGTCGTGGGAATGATGGTCAAAGAGGCACCTTCATCGAGTCTCACTGGCAAAAGATGACGGATCAGTTAAATTCATTGAACTCGAACCCTTTTGTTGGGAAAGCGACTAAATTTTCGTGAGACATTCAAAAAGAATCTAGAGAAGCCTGGGTCAACACACCAGAAAAAGCATGTTCAAAGCTGCTATACCGTCACAAAGAAAATCTAGTTTCTTGATAGGAACAACGTAAGAGTTCTAATTGGAATCCTCAGAGGATACTGCCTCCTGAACCTTGCAACACATTCAAACTATAGACTCAGTCTTGAGAGTGAAAAGACTTCTGCACATACTAACGGAATACTCAGCCCTCTTTCGACTTAGAAATGAAACAGCTTGCTGCCATCCACCGAGAGAAGTTCCTTCATTTCCTGACATCTTCTGAAGTGAAACAACTCATTTAGAAAACACAAGGGAAGGTACAATAGGATTCTGAAGAGAACACACATAATGTAAAACAGCAACATGGTTTCAAAGAACCGAAAACATGACTCTTTCTTCCTGATAGCCTCTTTGCCGCTCAGATCGAAGCACGATTTTTTCTTTGGTTTGATGCTCTTCATTCGGTTAGGAATAAAGGAGCTCATACCAAGAAGGATGATGTTAGTTATCAGTGGCTGCCCCCATATACATACATAGCTATCGAGGAAACATAGTGACCAGTTAAAACTCCTAAAGAAGCTGTTAAGGCCGTCCCAATTTGGCTCGTATCGCCAGATACGCCGTGGTAAAACAATCCAATCTGTGGAAAGCGGGCCCGAAAGTTGGCAAAAATTAGAAACTGATTCAGACTACCTTACACTATCTCTTGATTTCGGACTAAGCATACGAACAATCATTCCTTCAAGAGATGAGTTGGTCAGCGGAGAGGCCATCAATTCGACGAAAATTTCGATTTCCACAGACCGGTCAAAAACCGAAGAAGGAGTGGGCTCTGGGATCAACTCACTTAAACCCAACATTACGGCAGGGTGTCCTAAGTGGATGTCTTAACCGTCGCCGAGACAGCCCGAGAACTATCAACGAAGCTAGTCTCTAGGAAAACCATTCACATCTACATAGACAGTCAAGCCGCTATTAAAGCGGTTGGCACGTTGTTCTGACTAGCTCTGGTGGATTCCGGGACACAAAGGTATCCAAGGGAATGAAATGGCGGATAAATAAGCCAGGAAGGGCTCGGAACAAGACCTATCACTCACTGTGTCGATCACTCAGTACTGCCTCTCCCCTAACACTCGTCAAATCTAGCATTGCATTCGACTTCCAAAGACAAACTGACGAGAGATAGAGCGCACTCTTATCATGCACCATCTCCAGAAAACTCTAAGCATATTCTTGCGCTAAACAGATCAAACTTAACACTCTTTACAGGGATCATCACAGGCCACAATCTACTGGCGGGGCCCACCTTAGAAGAATGCGCTTAAGCACAGACGATCCATGCAGAGGCTGTGGGAATACAGACGTGGAAGAGAACACCATACACTATGCGAATGCTCCGGCGTACACGGAACAAGAAAGACGGCTCTCGATGAATACGATTTCAACGACCTGTCTATAAAGTGACCAAAAACCATTCATTATGAATTCAGGGAGGCCGAACACACTTACGCAGGCCTTCCACGCTAGAGGAACACAATGGATCCGTAGTTAAGGCTATATCTCGAGTGGTCGAAGTACGAGAAACTAGCTTTTCTAACTCAAAATAAGCCGCAACGAGTTGTAAACACTAGGTTAGGTTAGTTAAGCGGGCTGATGAGAATGGTTACATCCTCATCACACTTAGGTCCAAGTGGATCCATTGTGATACCCATGATTTGTTTCCTACCGTGGTATTATCGTCTTGTTTCTAGCTATCCGGATGCCCTGGCAAATTTGAGCAGTTCTGACAGCTCATCGATATGTTAGAAGAAAAATTTGCCCAGGCTTGGGCAGTGACAGAGGAAATGAGCCGTGTCCTCATGAACTTCCTCATCACCGCATGCTCTGCAGATATCATCGTCGTTAAGACGTAATTTGGTCGTATGATATTTTAACGGCGCAGGGTCATAAGTCCACAGGCCAAAAGTCAACACGAAATTTTTGTAGACTTATCGATTGTGGTCTTATGGCTCATTGGGGTGAGTCATAAGTCCATAATTATTAAAAGTTCATAACACCAAATGAATATAACAACAAAAACTGGTTGTTTCTCATCGATTTTGGACATAAAAGGACCGTAGCAGGGAAGCGCTGCAAAACGGATTCCCAATATTTCAAAGTGTTTCAATGAACTCGCGACAGAATTGTGCACCTATGGCCCATTTCCTTTTTAAAATTGTGGAATTATGACTCGAAATGTTATGGACTTTTGGCCCCACTTAGGCAGGTTATAAGTTCACAATTGGTTTGTGGCCTTATAACCCACCCAGGTTTGTCAAAAGTCCATTGTGTGCTTTTGGACTGTAGACTTATAACCCTGCGCCTATTTTAACATGTTGTGGCTACTAAGCACTCTTATTAGTATTGACAGAGATTTCCTGTCCTGTTGCAGGAGTTTGCTGGTTTTCATCTTATCGTACTCTCGCCACAGCCTTCTTGATACTTCACAGGTGGTTCGTGATTTCCATGAACTAAAGGGTGGTTAAAGGGCCGATGTTGAATGTGAACCACACCTAAACGTCAAGTTTTTTTTCTGCATTTCATTTGACATTTCTCAATTTCAGACTAATTCAATTTGAACCATGGAAAGATACACAATCGAGCAACGCGTTACAGTTATTCAGGCTTATTATGAAAATGGACGTTCAAATCAAAATGCATATCGTGCACTTCGTGATTTTTTCGTTCAATTTAATCGTCCAAAAGTGAGTTAAATCGGAAAAATCGTGCAAAAATTTGAGCAAACCGGGTCTGTAGGAGATGTGAAAACACCAGTGCATGCTCGTACAGCTCGTACTGCAGAAAATATTGCTGCTGTTCGTGATAGTGTGGCTGAAGTGCCGTCCAGGCCGGTCAGGCAGTTACTGTGAATGGTGTTCGCTATCGTGGGATGATAACGAACTTTTTATGGCCCGAATTGGAAGATATGGATGTGGACGATATGTGGTTTCAACAGGACGGTGCCACTTGCCACACAGCTAACGAAACAATGGCTCTTTTGCGGGAGAAATTCAATGGCCGTGTTATCTCACGTGCGTCGTGGCGATGTTAATTGGCCGCCACGATCATGCGATTTGACACCGTTGGACTTCTTTCTTTGGGGTTATTTGAAAGAAAAGGTGTACGTCGATAAGCCAGCAACAATTCAAGAGCTAAAGGATGAGATAATTCGGCACATTAACGGCATAGAACCTCAATTATGCCTCAGCGTCATCGAAAATTTGGACCATCGGATGGAGGTGGCCGATCGGTGGATTTGGACGATATTTTGTTCCATACATAATTGAACCATACCAATATAAAAAGAAATGACAATAATTTCCTAAATAATTTGTGTTTTATCCAAAATCAACATCGGCCCTTAAAACTTAACCACCCTTTATTAATGACTTTTTTTCGATTTTGGCCTTAAGGTTGCATAGTGGAAGTTTGACCGTGCCATCTGCTTGTTCCCGGTCTAGGGCTGAGCCCTTTCATGCGTTGCTTCATTGCCTTCTAGAACCTTAAGCTTTTTGCGGCAGCTCTTAACAAGCTTCGATGTGGTAAACACTAAAACAAAGGTCAAATACCTAACCAAGCAAAAAGCAGTCCAAAGGACCAGGAACTAAAATGAAGACTCCCTCCGCCCCTTCATTACTTCAAATATGTATTTTTAATAGCTAATAAATAAAAGAGGAAGACTATCTTCAGTAAGAAAACAGGTTACCTGCGTACCTTATCTACACACAAGCTTTGTTCTACCTACATTTACCTTTGGATACAAACCCATCATAATTCCACCTACCAACAGTAAGTAAGCTTTTCGTTTTTTTTGAATTTTTTGTCATTACTTTCGATTCGTTTGTTATTTCTTTCTCTTCGTCTCTCTTAATAGTTTAGTTTGTCATCCACCTTTGTGTGGTTTTTGTGGTTCACAAAAAGAAAAAAAACTGTTTACTTGAAACCTTTTGATGGTTTTTTCTCTAACAGACCAAAACAAAAGAGAAAATATCACAGAAATGATGCCCTCCGAGTCGGAGCTTTTCATAAAATCTATCCCTTAACCCCCCCCCTCCCCTCTTGTCAATATATAATGCATTAACTTAGCTTTCATTTTTATTTCATTTCCCCAAATTGTCTTTTTTTTCTTTCATTTACAGGATGTACTTGGAGGTGGTTTAGCTTTCTCCCCACCAACAACAATAAAAAAAAATACCACCAGTCATAAATGTATCTCTATCCAAAAGTATCTACACATCGTATACACATCGCAAACTTTGTGAGAAGGCAACTTTCCAAATCCAAGCATATCCAATGGAATACCAACGTACGTTGATTTAGTCCGAGACCGTATTCCCTGACGAACGTTTTGGAGATCGCAACAAAACAATAAAAAATAAATAAAAGAAATTATTTATTTAAATAGTTTTACTATAAAAAAAACATCGGTTTGTGTTAATTATTTTTTATTTTTTTTTAATTTTTTGTGGAGTGGTGGTGAATTTTTTTTTTGGTTTCTTTTACGATTTCGGTTTAGAAAAATTCAATAAAAATGTTAAAAAATGGTAAAGTTTTGAAGTTTCGGATTTTTTATACATAAAATTTGAATTTAATTAAAAAAAAAAAGAAGAAATTCCTTATAAAGGAAAAGAAAATATATGTGCGTGGTTATAAATATTTAAAATGAAATCAGTTTCGAAGTTTTTAAATGCGCTATAACGATCGAAAGTTTTGTGGTTTTTTTTTTTCGCTTTTTTTGTAAATAAAAAAATGTTAAATGTAAAATATATATCAACAGTGCTATAGGGAAAATAATGCAAAAATTAACTTAAAAAAATTTATAAAAAAAAATATATTTCTATGAAGAAGGATTACACAATTGAATGTCCGCCATTTTGAGGAAAGCTTACTACTACCACTACTACTGCAACTACAAGCATCATCATCATCATCATCTTCATCATTAACACTACCACTACCATTATTTTTATAAAAAAAAAAAAATAACAGGACGAATGTCATAATGTTGCGGCAATCACTAATACAACGACAAAATTTTATTTATCCAAACGCATTTGCGACTCCATTTTCTAACGTCAGAGGGACATGGCAAAAGAATATCATCATATTTTGCCTTTTAGCGTTTACACTCATAAGTATTGGTAAGTATATATAGGGAGGATATATTACAGTTATATTCAAAGGATATGCTACTAGTTTCGGATTATAGTGATGTACCTATGTGTAGGGAGATTCTTTTTTTTTTTTAATTTTATAATGAGAATTTGTTTTTTTTTTTGTATATAATAGTTGTGCTAGTGCTATAAGGACACGAATAAATTACGATAATTGTCAGAAATAATTTATATTGTTTCCCATTGTAGGTTATGTCATTTGAATTTAATTGATATTTACCTTAAGTTAGTTAGACAGTGTTGATTTATTGTGAAGGTTTTTGTTGTTTTTTTCTTTGGAAAGGATCTCTGTGTGTGATGTCCAGTCATCAAACATTTTACTTAGACTTTCAGGTTGATTTGCATTGCTTACTTAGCTAGATTTTTTTGCGGCACCACCTCTTTGCATGCATGACAAACCTGCAAGAGTATACAATCTGTCATGAAAAGCCTCTCAATTCGCCGTTCGGAGTCGGCATTAAAACTGTAGGTCCCTTCGATTCGTGCGAAGAATATAACACGCACAACATGAATGGTTGTGAGAAGCTAGACCTTGGCTCTCTATTAGCTGCCGTGCCAAATGTACATACTTAGCTAGATGGCGCTTTAGTTCGGAATGAATCAGAATCTTAATCAGTTTGTAGCTCACTGCCTTCAGTTGCTACTACTTCTAACTTGAAGGTCCAAAAATCACGCTTTAAAAAACCCAAATCTTGCTAGTCTTGCTTTCCGAGGCTGAATGCTGGACGATAAGTAAGACTGCGAAGCAGATCCCTCGAAAGAAAAATCTGCGAGGAGGCGAAGAAATAACCACGATCTCTACGAGCTGTATAAAGATATGGATGTAGTCCAGAGAAAGTCAAAATTTGTCGACTGCACTGACTTGGTCACATCGAGCGAATGGTGGAGAAAGCTCCAGCTAAGAGAATCTTCAATTCTCAGCCACCTGGTTTACGAAGAAAAGAAAGACCGAACCTCCAGTTTAAAGAATGTGGAATTATCTACATAGCTCTGTGTAGAGCCAACGTGCACCGGTACCTCCTTCGTCTCTCCACTAATTTCCCTAATGTCCGTGCTCTAGGGTAGTCATAATCCCTTAAGCGCGCGCTAATTATAAAAAAAAGATCGCGGCAATCGTGGACACCAGAAACCTTGGTCTAGCAAACTGAAAACACCGTGAAGAACGGAAAGCCCCATTAGTTTGTGTTCATTTTCTCTACATATCCTAGCCATCTTCAACGTCTAATACGCAGTTTTAGGACTTGTTCGATATCGCTGTGTAGTTTGATATCTTCATTCATGATAGTCGCCGATTTTGGACATACAAGGACCGTAGCAGCGAAGCTGTGCAATAATTTCAAAGTGTTTCAGCGAACTAGGGACATAAAGTCAAATTAGCCTTATGTCGTAATGCCAAATGCTTGAATTTGCCCTTATGACGCTTAGCCTTATGTCACGGCATCGATGTCTGATGTGATAGCAAAGACAAGGTAGACAAAGTCCCTTATTATCTTAAATAGCTGTGCTAGGTGGCAGCTTCTCATTGACAGAAAAAGCTTGGATTTGCTGGCCCATTTTGTCTGCTTCTGCCCCAAATACTCGCGACTGTTTGGAAAACATGAAGAATTTGGACACGTTCTACTGATGGATTGGTTCAAGTGGAGAAATAGTGTTAGGAATGGACCAACAGGCACAAAAGCACACATTTCAAATGCACATCCCAAATCCAAAGTGACAAATCACCAAGTTCTGGAAATGATGTCAATATCGCCGGCGAACGCAAGTAGTTGCACACAGGTTTTCAAAAGGTTGAGCCTCTAGAATACCATCCTCTTTGACATCAAAAGTCTCGGTGAGCTTGATGGAGCATTCTCCAAAGTCATCCTGAACAGATGGGGATTATGGGAGATGTCAAAACTAGACATGCCTGCGGAAAACTCGTCTCTATAGGCGGTCTTAAAATCGACGAAAAGATTGTGAGTGTCGATTTGGACCTCTCTTGGGTTTTCCCCGGGATCTGCCGAAGAGTGAACAATTGGTTGATTATTGACTTTCATCACCTGAAACAGCACTAAAAGGGGCCAAATCAGGGGTCGAATTACGGCATCAGTGATCGAGTAAGTCGTCACGTAAAAACGATCATTCCGACGAAATAATGCTCCTGTTTACGTGACGAGTTACTCGATCACTGATGCCGTAATTCAACCCCAGGTTTTTAACAAAAAGTTTCACAACTTGCGCGCGATGCTGTGGAGAATGATTCCTCTACAGTTGTCACAGTTGAGGATTTGACACGTCATATCTATCTAGTCACCTTCTTACCTACTTACTTAAGGTGGCGCTACAGTCCGGGGTGGACCTGGGCCTCAACCAACAAGCGTCTCCAGCCAGCTCGATATTTAGCTGCTGCCTCTAGTTTCGCACGTTAAGTTGGTTCAGATCCCATTCAACTTGCGTGCGCCGCCTGAATCGAGGTCTTCCTCTACTGCGCTGTCCCTCAGGGGCGAATTTGAAGATTTATAAAGGTCTTTCAAAGTTTTTTTGACTCGGTCTGATCAAGTCACCTTCGCCTGCTTTAAATAGCTTGGTAAACTTTCAGGTTCTGAAGCCATGTCCTTACTTCGTTTTGATCAGGTGGATGGAAGTTTTAACAGTCTAACAGCGAAATGTTTGTCTCTTCGCTTTTGTACAGTCCGCAAAAGACTGTAACTCTATGACTACAGATTTCTGTATGAGGCTTTCAGTAGTAAATTCATCAAAAGTCGAATGGTAGAGGTTGATGTGAACCTAACCACAGGTCTTCGACTCCACTTCGACGGTGCTGGCTTGGCTGATCATCCGTACTTATTTCTACAAAATTGTGTTTAGTTGAAGACTGATCGGTTTCAGTTCGGTTCCTCATTTCCATGGCATTTAAATGACTAACTTCGCAGGCGCATTTGATTGTGATGTCTTTTGGCCACTCCTTCTAGCTTTGTCACCTCAAACATTCTTCTGACAATTTTGACAATAGTCTGCGCTTAGCAAAAATGCGGATGAAGACATCTTCTCCAAGAGCAAACTTCGTTTCAAAGCGGAACATTTCAGGAGCATACGCTGTAGGTTACATTTGTTGTCAAGAATGTTTTAGCTTAGACGGTGACTTCTCCGTCAGGAAGTGAGGAAATCTGAGAAGTCCAAGCCTATTGAAACCTTGATTTGAATAATAGTCAGCACCAGATGGGAGCACAAAAGATCTTTTGATGCCGTCCGATGCTCTGTGACATTAAAAGAATGTTTACCTCAACCACGCGGTCCAAGTGCTTTGAAAGATGTTCATTCTCGGCAAGTTAAAGTCATCAAGACTGTAAAAGACGTACCTTTCAGTCGGAACTTGTAGAGACATAAGACATTAATGATGACACCACAGTAGAAACAAAGTCTGGACAAGTTTTTTCTGCGGATCAAGCCGGGATTGTAAATAAATCTTTCTAGCCTGTTCAGTAAAAGAGTGCCACCTTTAGAGCAAGGTTAAGGTGAAATATTGCCTTGAAATTAGGCTAGGCAGATGTACTTTTACCAAGAAAACTACTAGACTAAAACTAGATAGAGATGTGTATAATCCTCATGAGCTCCTTTAACTTAATGCAAGTCCACCATCTAATCAAAGCGAACCCCAAACAATTACAACCAAAGAACGTTTTCACATTTGTTGTGATCCACCCTGTAAAAGAATTCAATACGGCAACGAACGGATCTTCAACGATCACTCAATCCAACTCCATCACTGAGATGAAATTGATTTTTTATTGTTTTTTCTAGAGAAAAGATACAAAACGCTACTGAGCTCATTAAATATTTCAAATTAACGAAAGTGCTAAGCAAAAACCACTCATGTCTGGTGTGGTGTATCCATTGGATACATTAATGACATCACGATCGATGTGCAGTGTGTACTTTCAGATTTAAACTTGAGAAACTTGCAATGAAAATACACGTTCATAATGTAGAGCACAAGTTTGAAATTCCTTTCCAATTCGGCCTTTGGAATATAAATGAGTGCGTTGCGTTGACAATGACTTCTGACAAGTCAGATCTAATGAGAATTTTAAAGGTTATTTGAGATACGATTTACAGCCAGACACTGATCGATCCGTAGGTATCCGCGGTAATGAAATGGCAGATGAGTTAGCTAGAAAGGGTTCGGAACAGGACCTATCACTGATCGATCACTCAGTAACATTTTTCAATTCATTATGGATTCGGGATGATTCAGTATCTTTTATCTTCTGTCTTTTTGCCCGGACATTCCACGTTAGGAAACACAATGGATCCGCAGAGATCTGAGTGAGGGTTACATCACGAGATGCAGTCACCTCTTCAACCTATACCTACCTATCGATCTGTAAATCGAATTTTAACAAAAGGCAGCCATTAACACTTTATGACCATAACACGTTCTTATGTACCTTCCAACAAGTTTCAGTCTGACAGATCTTGCCTTAGTCATCGCATCTTGTATTCATCTCGGTCTCGTTGCTTGGTATTTTGTTTTGCAAGGCAGCCGGACACGATAGCTAGATCGTGACCGAATTACAACAGAACGAATCAAAGCCCAAGTACAGAGCAATGTAACCATCCACAACTAATGCTTTAGTGAAAGTTGAGCTTATGGCTTGAGTGCTACGTATGCTATACGCCCAATAGATAGTTACTTCAAGTTTCCTCCAGCCTATGCAGTGCTCTTTGATGTAAAACACGTTTGTTCGCTTTAATCCAAGTCTGCATGCGATCAAATTAGAGTCCCAAAGAAGTAAATTTGCAAAATTATAACGAATCATCACCTCCATGCAGTGTCTGCTGAGAAGAACCCCTAGATGGAGCAGTCTTCTTTTGGAGGTTTCTATAGCTGCTGCAGAAATCGATTGAAAGGCGGCGTAGCCTTCTAGCGTGTATGAGAGATAGAAGACTTGTCTATTTTTCCTTCCTCGGAGTCGAACCTGCACAGTACCCACTGTACAATTGCCATCGCAATCCATGTGGATAACGATTATGGTGTTGATCTGCTTAGGCCAGATCTGTCTAGAGGTTTGACACGTCGAAAGCGTCTTCCATCTGCTATTGGTTTTGATGACTTCATCCAGCATAAGTAAATGCAAGAACTCTGGGCGTAATGCCTGATTTGGGCGAGCTTGTCCGCCTTGCAGTTATCCGGTATATCTCTGTGGTCTGGCAGCCAGCATATGTGAGTGTTAACTTGCTCCGTCATATCCGTGAGAGACGAGCTGCAATCTTCGTCAGACATCTGGTTCTGTTGGCGTTGACAGGCCTTGAAGAAGAAGATTCAAGGACAAGTTATACCCATAGACATCAGCCTAGTCAAAAATCTACTTAACGAATGTTTGAGATGGCTAGGATATTGAAGGGCAATGCACACAAAAGCTCTGGCCCGGAAAAACAACGCAGTAGAGGTGGCGCGCACAAGTTAAGGACTTCAACTTAACAACAAGAACTGCACGACTGGAGGTAGTTTGCTTAGGATCGGGCCAACTGGAGAGGCTGGTTTGTTGGATTCCAGGTAGGTGGCGCCACCTACGTTAGTATTTGGAGTTTTCTTGACCGTTGTTTTCTAGTTTTAGTCACTGAAGGTGTTTTTTGAGTTTGTAGTGTCCGGTCAGGAAGGCTGTTAGCAACTATACAAGTCCTAGACATTTTCCGGTCTAAGTTTTCCAGGACTATTTTGGTTTATCTCAGTTTAAGAAGAGTCTTTAAGAGTTTGAAGCTTTTGGTACATCTCTCTAGATACATAGCTCTTTATGCTTATGAAGTTTGGTAAAGCCGTCCCCTGTGTTGCTAGTTTATTGCTTTTCACTCGAAAGCAGCTTCACATCCAGTGTAAGGCGGCCTTGTTCAATTTGTCTAGGTTTAATTCTAAAGCTGAACTCAGTAGCGGCTTGACTGTTTGGCAAAACAAGCTTTGTGGGGGTCTCCTAAGGAGAAAGGAAGAAAGGCATTGCGACTTAAAAGATGTTCTGCCCCAACAACTGGAAATTTGTGATACCGAGCAAGATCGGGGTCACAGTGGAACCTCAAAATCGAACTTATGCCGTATCCCTGCCGAAGTGTTTTTGTCTAATTCGAGCTATGACTGCACATCTCATGGTCTTCTTTGCAAGAGTCCCTGTCGAAGTAGAGTTAAGCGCACATTACGATTGCATGAACAAAAGACCAATAGATCGGGGATGGAAGAAAGCTTGGCCGGGAGAGGTGGAAGCAAGGTGCTTGGGATTGGCGAAGATGGAAAACTGCGGTTTCTCATTATATCTGTCATTGCAATGCATTGCTCTCTATCTAGGCTTTTAATTGTTGTGTTCCAGTCAGTCAGTGTTTTGGTCCACGCGACTCCGTTAAAAGTTATTAAGGCTCAGGTACATTCAAAGCAATGTGCTGGGTTGGTATTTTCAAGCTCTTCCCGCTAGTCTCTGCATACCAATAGGGCTTGGATTGTCCTAAGAGGAGCTTGTGTAGATATTTCACCTACTTTTGGTCAATCCTTACTCCTGTCATCCGAATGGGTTTCATGTACAGTTGGAGTCTTTCCTTTGGTTCGGTTTTCTCGAATTTGCTTTTGGCTATGAGATCTATGAGTATATAAGGTTAGGTTAGGTAAGGTTTTTGATACTCCACAGGTGATTCATGATTTGCACCTGTTATTTGCTTCCATAAACGATTTTCGTTCAATTTTGGCTCTAAGATTGCAAGATGAAGGTTTAACCGTATCGTCTGCTTACTTTCGGTCAAGGGTTGAGCCTTCTTCTGCCAATTCATCGGCTGCTTCATTGCCTGGTATCCCGCTGTAACCAGGGATCCAGCAAAGTTTTGCATTGTCCTGCGTGCCAAGAACCTTAATGCCGTTTAAGCCGTGCCTGATTAGTTTATAGAATTTGTCAACTCCAAGACGTCACATTTAAAGTAATTGAACTCATCTTGTGGTTGTGGATCGACTCGTGTTCCAGTAGTTCTAAGTGTTGTTTCCCCTTTTTACAAACTCAGGCCTTTTTAGGGGCTTCTTACGAGGTGTTGTCAAATGTACTTTCTACGTTTGTCCAGGTTAAATATACATTACACTGAGGTAGGGTCCTTAGTCGAAGTAGGAATGGTTAGTGAAAGGTGATCGATTAAGCATGATCTACCTAAGTTTTGACCGTCAAGATCAAGGTGTCTTCAACGTTCTAAATGAGAATAAGGACTCAGTTTAGATGGTACTACTTTTATTTATTTTGATTCACTTTAGCGATAATTTTGACAGCTGTCATGGTTAAGGTATAACTTCTTGTCGTTGGCTGACATTTGACAGTTTGCCAGTTCGACAGTTGTAAAGGGTGTTTTTGTTTTAAAGTGTCAAAACTTTTCCTCTATAACTTGAGTGTGGAGAACAACGATTTATAAGATAAATTTTGCACAATTGGTTGGTGTTGCTCAAGTGTAAAACGTCCAAGAGTACATGTTAAATACAAGTGTCAAATAGAGCACGAAAATTGACAGCTGTCTTAACAAAATTGTGACACTTAGCTACTAGTCTCAGTAAAAAGCTTTTGGTGTCACAATTTCATAAGTCGAGATAAGGAACGAGTAAAATCGCCTAAAAAAAAAAAATTCAACTATGCACCACCCTGTAAAAAAACAACGAGCTAGTAACTTGCTTTTTTATTCCATTTTTTTGTTTAATTTTCTCAGATTTTATCTATTTGTTCAACCACAGCCGCACCGGTGCGGTTTGACGCGGCACCTATTGACGGATGAGGTCTTTGGCTTTAAAATAATTATTTGTGCGCCGGGGTACAACGACTTTTGCCTTTTTGTTTTTTTGGTTTCTCCTCTTAGCACGACAAGAAGTCTGAGACTCTAATTTGTTGGCATGAATATGAATTGCTAATTTGTTCACATGGAATATATAGCGTGCTTGTTGCTTGTTGATTTAACACAAGTCAGGTTTGTCGTTCTACATAAGCTTACAGTAGTTACGATTAATGAGTTACCCATGTGAACTTTGTTTTTTTTTTCAAGCAAACGATGCTTGACAAGACTTTGGTTGGAAAATGTTCCCAATAGGGCTCATGAAATAGAGAGATGACTGACTTTCAACAAGTGGTCGACTTGCGACAAAGAAATCAAACGTCAGAGCCAAGTGAATTGAGCTTCTTTTCATTACGCTCTTGATGGCTTGTTGAATTTACAAATTTGACACCTTGAAAGGTGTTTGGTTTAGACTTGAGTGTTTATGCCTTAAGGGTTTTTCAAGGTGCCGGAAAGTGTGTGTACATTTGGATTTTGATCTTTGAGTGTTTGGTTCTTGATCGCACGCATAAAGACAATCGATAAACAAAGACTTATGAAGTAGTCCGGTGAAAGTATGTTTTCCTTTAGGGCATGTCTACTTAGAGATACTTCTTGGGTACTTGTTGAGATTTAGAGTGTTTGAGCATTTTGTAAACTACTCAGTTCTGAAGATGAAAAATTCACCTTCGGTGGTATTTTGACATTGAGAGGGTCTTTAAAACCGTCCAAGTCAAGGCTGTCCTTGGTTGTTTGAACGCAACTCTATGAGAAGAGGGGATAAGAAAGACTATCGACAGAAGGATACCCCAGACTGGAGTTATGTATCTCGTCACTTGACGTAAAGGCGATAGGTTGCCCCATCCACCGAGAGAAGTTCCTTAACTTCCTGATATCTTCTGAAGTGCAACAATTTATCTAGAAAACATAAGGGAAGGTGCACAATAGGATTTTGAAGAAAAAGTTTAGTGCTGTGAACAATCCTCGCTAACACATATAAGGTAAATTTCATTCAGTACTTCGCTAGAGGGTCTGGAAGTTACCTACTTACTAAGGTGATGATGATATAGTTCGAAGTGAACCTGCGTCACAACTAATAAGCCCCTCTACTTCGCCCGGGTCTAAGTTAATTGCATTTAGTCCCCTACGTCCCCTCCTTCTTACGAATGCCACCTCAGGCGAAGTGCTCCTCTATTGCGTTGTCCCTCCGGATTAGATTCGAAGACTCTCTTGGACGGAGCCTTAGTGCTAGTTTGCTCTACCATGTCGTTGTACAGCTCGAGTAATTCGTCGATTAATCTGCGCCTCCAATCCTCGTCAAGGCAATCGGGACCGAACATATTCACCTTAGACATAGAGTTCAAGTTCCAGCGTAGGACTGGTGTGATTAGTGTCTGACAGTTAACCATTCTAAACAAAAGATCTTGAAATTTGTAAGACTTCCCTCGCCATGGCGTGAAGCAGGGTATCTGGGCATAATCTTGGATTTCGAGCAAAGTTGGAATGACAAAGTTGACGATCGCGTCGAAAGCATGGAAACAGGCTTTCGAGAAAACTTCTGATTTCAAGCCTAATGTCGTACTTAGGTTGTATGCTCTTTGACGTATATAAAAGGCTCATGAGAAGATGCAAATGTTCAAACCTAACTCAGATCCAATGAGTATGGCTGCATAAGATCAACACCCATGGCACTACTAGAAATCCTATTAAGCCTGATCTCGGGATCTCAACAGTGGCTCAGAAAGGGAGGGCTTAGTTTGTCAATGAAGTCTGGTCACTCCTTTATTCCCTGTAAGTGGCGAAACGTCGGCGAATTAATTGGACTACATGCACCCGACCTAAGTACATACTTGATAGGAGGTTTCAAAGTGGAATTCCTGACACGGACGAGTGATCGATGGGACTTTTCACAAAAACGAAGGAGCTAGCCTTCTATACTGATGAACTCAAAACGCAGAGCGGCTGTATCATGCAAGATTTTAAGGGGTGAACTGTGTATTCTTCTAAGCTGAGATTATTGCCATTATGCAAGCCACAAGACAAGTTTTGGAGTCTATGGGATCAGCAATAATCAATTTAAAACTGTTCAAGCTTTGTAAGGGTACAAGACTTAATCGGGTTAAAGCACGTATCACATTCTACCTATATATGGTTTATACGCCTTTGACACTCGGTGTTCCTCTCGCAATGACTACTCTAGAAGCTGTAGTACGAATAGAAAGTTGCATTCTTTTCTCACCTGCCTTGAGAATGTTGTGTATATTGTTGATCCCTTTTTTGTCCCTCTCTTCATGGTGGTGTCACGAAAAATGGTGGGTTGTTCTAGGAGTCAAACCTAAGCCATCTTGCTCAGCAGTTCAATGTTCTGTACCTACTGAGTCGCTGGTGCTTTAGGTACAAAAAAGATTGCAGACTCTTGACAGTTTTTTCTTGGCGAAGAAAGAGACTTTAACCAAACGAGTTGATGATCTAGCTTAGGTTAGGTTAGGTTTGCTGTCTGCAGTTGGATGCAAACGCACATAAATCAAAACAGTTTCAGAGTCATACCCAGGATCTATTACTTATTCAGGAACTTCTTAGGGGAGTAGTTAGCTAGAGCTGGAGCTGGATCAATATTCGCAAGATTATCTAAACAGAGAGCTCCTTGATGAAGCAAGTCCACTTCTAGGATCTAGGATAGGATCTTCATCAAAAATTGTTTGAAAACAGCACGTACCTTTTGGCGTTTAGGCCGATTGGACAGTGAGTTCTGAGGACACCGATGAAATTACTGATTTGCATTCGCTTTAGCAGGCCCAATCCATTGGCTTTATTTTGATTGCGTCCAGTTTAAGGACATGTTTACCGATATCCCTGAGGATTTTGTCTTTCTGGGAGAACACTTAGGGTATTCTGGCAAATCTGTCCATCTTTGCAGTTTCCTAGGGTATCTCTGTGGCTTGGCATCCAGCTCAAGGTTTTCTTTTCAGATTTTTCCAAATATGGGTACAATGGACCCAATTGCTGGTCTAAGTTAGCTGATGACGAATGCAACAAGGCACTCACTAAACTTTTGTATTTTTAATGAGAACAAGCTTAACAACAACAAAAATCAAGTCTCAAACTGCATTTAACAATAATTGTCAAACAAATAATAATAATTACGTTGTCTGTCCGAATTTAATTTGTTTGTCTTTTCGTCTTTCTTCGCTTCAAAGCACACAAACTTGTCTAAATTAGGAAACCTGCTGCCCGAGATAATGATTGAAACGTAACCCAACGCCCACAAAGACCCAAGTGGTATTGCCAAAAGCGTTAAAACCGCATTTCAGTTGATCACAACAGTAAAAACAAAAGTTGCAGATACCACATTAGGACCGATTAAATGAAAAAAAAAAAAAAAAAAAAATGAAAGTCTGCCGGCTACCTATATCTGCAAGACTACGATTGCCTTCGTTATGGTCTGGTGGCACATGAGATGGTCTGGTGGCACAAGAGCTAGTCACTGGTCGGTGGATACAATTCTTTTTTAAATTCACATCCCATCGCAGTCGAACGCATTGCTATCGGAAAATGAATGTACCTACAACCTCCCAGATACATAAATAAGTTATGCAACAAGGTAAGGTATGCCAAGTTGTAGGTAGTTCCACACGATTGAGATTTGAAAAAAGAATCTGGCGCACGTTGTCGTCGCAGTAACAGGTTTCCGCCGCTGCTGGTGTACTAAAACTTACGTAATGACTTCTGTTTCGTTTGTGGCATGGAGTTACCTCAGAGAGAGAGGCGCATTGTGTTTTGGTCGCAATAATTGCCCTTATTTCGAAGCTTTGGAATTAGTGTTGTGTATAGTTTATTTCTTTGTTCGTAAGGCCTTCTGAGAATTAATGAGACAAGTGCGTACTGGATACATAATATTAATCATTGTGATTGCTATTCTTGTTTGATGTAGTTATGTAGATGTGAACTAATTTTACTGCGCCTTCATACACTTTACGGATAGAAAAAGAACAAATTTTATTATATTTTTGATTTAATAGAGAAATTTGTCAAATGGTCTAACTAAACATTGTGTTGAGGCCTTTAAGTCGAAATGACACAAATGCAGTCGACATTTTTTGTTACTTGTCATTTACATGGGCTTGCCAATTGTCAATTATGTAAATAAAGGGTCTTTCAATAGGGACTTCCGAAATTTGACAATTGATAGCGGCCATATTGTTGAAGCTACATCTGTCAAATTGGCTGTCATTTATTCAGTCACCATGGACGGATATAGCGTTCAACAACACGTGCAAATAAAATGGGTGTCCCCCAACGTTCCGCGCGCTTCGCCCATTTTACGGTCGTCATAATCGTCCTTTCGAGAGGACTCTTCGCAGTGTGGTGGATAAATTGGAGTCCACTGGTTCAGTAAACGATCAACCAACACCCGTACGTCGACGAAACGCAAGATCTGTCGAAAGCATCGCCGCTGTCCGTGAGAGTGTGCAGGAGAATTCGAGGCAGTCGATTTCGCGTCGCTCACAAGAACTCGGCCTTTCGCAGACCACAACTTGGCGTGACTTGGGCCTGCACCCGTACAAAATTCAACTGACCCAGGAGCTGAGGGTAAACGACCATAGACAACGACGTGTGTTCGCTGAATGGGCTCTGGAGCAGTTGGAAACTGACCCTTATTTTCATCGAAAAATCATCTTCAGCGATGAGGCCCATTTCTGGATGAATGGGTACGTCAACAAACAAATGAATTTGGGACGATACCAATCCACATGAGATCCAAGAGCGTCCAATGCATTCCGAAAAAGTCCCTGTTTGGTGTGGATTTTGGGCTGGGGCGGCGTCATCGGTTCATATTTCTTTGAGAACGTCAGCGTCACCGTCAACGACGAGCGCTATAGGTCGATGATAACCAACTTCTTTTGGCCTGAATTGGATGATATGGACACCAACGATATGTGGTTTCATCAGGACGGCGCTTCATGCCACACAGCTCACACCACATTGGAAATTCTCTACAAGCGATTCGAGGGCATGGTCATCTTACGAGGAGGTGATGTGAACTGGCCACCGAGGTCGTGCTATGTGACCCCGTTAGAGTTTTTCTTGTGGGGTTTTTTGAAGTCGCAGGTCTATGCGAATAAGCTACAAACTACAGTGGCCCCCAAAGCCAACATAACCCATACCAACGGTCAAATTCAGCCTGATTTCTGCGCCAGAGTCATTGAAAATTGGACATTTCGGATGCACGATGTAACCTCTCTGGCGGCTTTGAAAAGAAAACGTAATCAACCTTCACCACTGAGAAGTTTTCTAAAACAACGCGACTTTAGTATTAAATAAGGTATGGGGATGGTATTAGTAGAAAGGGCTAAGCATAAGCCTTACCAAAGCGATTACCGTTCCCTTGTCTGAAACGGATCAGTCTCTAAATTTCATTGCTGAACGACATTCATATCCAATTACCAAATATTAAGACTCACCTCAAGTTCCTATTGAAGCTACGACAGCTCTAAGGGGACGTTCGAGCTGTGCCTAAGAGAATGCATTAAACATAGCCTCAAGTTTGTCATCTCTCCTAACAGTCAGGAAGCGATTAATGCTCTGACTTCATTGAAATTTGACTCAAAGCACCCTCTAACAGCTATCTGCTCATAACAAAAAGCACCATCCATTGGGTTACCGAACACAAGAGCACCTAGGTCCACGACAAAGATCTGAATCAGTATTTACAGGACCATTTATTTTATGTCGCTTACCCCCCAGCTAAATAAAGTAAAGCTCCCAAAATGGTACTAAACAACAGAAATTCGACAAACTAAACAGTCCATAACCCCTTAAATTATAAATAAGCTTCTTACGGACGTCCTCATTGGACACTTCTCATTCAACTGGCATCTCAGGAAGCAAGGCATATTCAGCTACATTTTTCAGTTAAGGGAGTACTTTGCTTCGCCTAAAAGATCTTCTAGGTCTCAGTGCTTTCCTGGTTTTCGTCAGGTAGGTAATAGGTCCTAGAGTTCAATTCTGGTATCCTAGCACCGAGAGAATTTGATTGAAACTGCCAGTTGCTGGAACTGCTTTTCTTGTTCACGCAACCACTGAGATGTTCACCTCGAAAGTCCAGATTTGTGCGCAGTTGTCGACCTACGCCGGAACCTTACCTCCCTTTCTAGTCAAATTCCTTTATATTCTATGGAAACCGAGAGTCCATTCACGTGATATCGCTACTCAAAGTCTTATTCGCATGTAGGCAGGACACTGAGAGAACAAGTGTTCCATTTGAGTCTTCTTTTTGGAGACAAGTAGGACCCCTACGGATTGAGTAAAATTTTCCTAAGAAATAAGACACCCGAGAAATTTCCAATTCTGAAAAGACCTAATGGTGAATGGCCGTTTGACGCTTCATTCTGAACTTGTCGGCTGAGTGCCTGACAACAGGAAAAACACAAATTGACTGACAAAGCGTTAAACAATCGTCTGCGTGGTCTATTCAAGTGGTGCAGCAATCGGAACACCACGCTGGAGCACTTAGACACAAAAACAGGTCCATTGTACTATCTGTATGTTCTTTCTAAAGAATAGTCTCTTAATAAGGGATCCCAGGTTCTCAAACCCTCAGCACAGTCATTTTCCTCTCATTTTGTGTTTTGTAGGGCATTTGACAGCCTTAAAACATGTTCCGTCAGAGATCCTTGGAGGGTTAGAGCCTGAACCGCATTTTATCCAACACGGTCCTGGGTATGCTGCTTCTAGTTTACTAGACCAATGTTTCTATCAAGAGTCCACGATTGCTTGATCTTTGAGCCGGAAGTTTGGCCTTCCTTTTCTTTGTGAACCAGGTAGCTGAGATTCGAAGACCCTCTTTGGTGGAGCGTTCTTGTCTATTCGTTTGATGTGGCCGAATTAGAGCAGTCGACACGTCTCTAGGCAGCTAATAGAGTTCGCGGTTATATCTTCTCTTCCATTCGCCCTCCTAGCAGACAGGACCAATTATTCGACGTAGAAATGTTCTTTCGAAGGATCTGCCCCGCTGTCTTACTTATCGTTCAGCATTCAGCTGCATTAAAGCAAGACTGGCACGATCAAAGTTTTGTGGATTATGACTTTGGGCCTTCGAGTTAGGAGTTTGAACGTTCTTCAAACGCGGTAAAAGTTTCAATAATGGCATGCTGGGAACGGGTGATGATGTCGATATCGTCTGGTTCTAGCAGGTGGATGGCCTTTCACACTATCCCTCCAGCACAAGATTGAAGAAATCATACGACAGTGCGTCTGCCGAAATCCGGAGGAGGTTCTGTTTCTAAACGACTCTCGAGTGAGTCGCGATCAGAATTTGGCCGTCGCATGCAGCTTTAAAGTCGATGAAGAGATGGCGAGTATTGGCTTGGAACTCATTCGTCTTTCTTGTGTGAAGATTTGGTCTATCACCGGAAGGCACTGTACTTAACGATAAAAATAGAAGAAGTCCTATGAACTTTAAGGCCTTGCCGAAGTTCACCCGGTTATCAACCCTTTTCAACTCCAAGCTCAGTTCCAAAAGCACACGCGATTCGCTAAAACAATTTAAAACTCAAATCTTCTCAAATTATTCTTTCGTCTTCGAATGGTACCGCCCACTGGCAGCAACTTGTTATCCTTCGGTCCAGAGTCAAGGTTCCACCTCTTTATCGTTTCGTTTTGCGGAAATATTCACTCCAATTCCATGCGGCATAATGGATGATTATGAGGATAATAAATTTCCTTCCGCATAATCTCCAAACGATTGCCCAGGAGTCGTTGCCACCTCCAAGGCGAACATAAGAAATAAAATTATATAGTATTATAGCCGAAGAGAGAGGGAGAGAGAGAGAGAGAGCAACCCCTCGTCGTCCTTAAATTCTAATCCAGTGCAGATTGCGGAGCAATTTGCTTCGATTAAATTAGCCATCCACAAGCAACAGCGGTGTAATGTGTTAAGCGCGCGCCACACACACACACACACACACACATATACATCCGATCAACCCTCGTTTTCAAGGAAAACCTAGGGTCGTAATGATGGTGGTGGTGTCAAAAGATACTCATATCTATCATTACAGGCATACGTCGTGTTGTTATGCCTGGAATTTGTACAACCCGATGATATGTTATCGTCGTCAACCTGCCAAACACGTTCCATCCCGACCAACCACCCCCAGGGCATACAGTCAACTGAGCTTGAGGCTCAGTTAAGCTGTGTGTAGCCATCAATGGGGGTGGTGGATGCGCAGCTCTACACCAGACATCGTGGAGACAACCAAGAAGGACATGATTATTATTTCCACTGTAATGCATCTAACTTTGGTCGCGTGACGTATGACAAGAATCGAGGGTGGAGGGTGAAAAGATTGGAATGTGAATTGCTTGCCGGGGGAAGAAGAAGAAGTCATGTCGTTGGCGTTAACGCTTTTTGATTTTTATTGAGTCAGTAGTATTCATTGGATTTGTTCCCCTTTTTCACGGTATTTTATGTAAAAAAAAAAAAAAAACGCTCGACGGAGGGTTCTCAAACCAAGGGTGGTGGTGGCAATGATGGTTTCACTTTAATAGCTTGACAATTGCACAGTTATAT
Organism: Criorhina ranunculi; assembly: GCA_951813785.1. Taxonomy (NCBI): domain Eukaryota; kingdom Metazoa; phylum Arthropoda; class Insecta; order Diptera; family Syrphidae; genus Criorhina; species Criorhina ranunculi. The sequence goes on along the minus strand of OX638381.1, from coordinate 34,135,741 downwards.
ACATACCTACTCGCATTCATTTAGCAATTCCATCTGCAAATGGTTTAATTATTTTAATTTGTTGGGCTGCAAATGATAGAGTGTGATCCCTCAGTCGAGGGTTGGAGTAGGAGCTGTGATTGGCATTGCAAATTCGATATGCAAATGATGATGGAATTCATTTCACAATAAGACAAGTCTGTTAAGTCACAAAGTTGCACCACTAACTTGGGAACAGATAAATCTTTACAAGATCTCTATCTTGTTACGCTCAAATGAACGGTTGCCTTTCTGTGTTAAGGTTCATTGAACCAAAATGATAATCACTGACGCTGAAGCTGAACACACAAAAGACTCAATTTAGCTTGCAACTTGAATAGAAGTTTCACTTTGACTTGGTGAATAGGTTTCACAGTCGAAGAGAAAATAATTTATTGAAAGTGAAATGGAAAAGATTGGACAGACGCAGGCACGTGTGGAGATCGATCTTTCAAAGGCAATGACAAGATTGTACACGAGACTTGTTATAGCTGGCAGTTACCCTTAAGACAAAGGACAAAATCGGATAAACTGGTTCTTATAAGTCTGAGGACTGAACTAGTCCAATTAATGTGTACGAATGAGCTCCATCTCCAGCTCAAGCTCCATCTTCGAATCCACTCACGAGGGACGAATCCACTAGCGGAAGACAGCAGCTCAGGTTGCTCACGCTATTGGAAGGGCACCTCAAACAATCTAGCTTTGCGAAACTGAAGGCAGATATCTAAAGATCGGGCTGGCTGAAGACGCTTGTTGGTTGAGGCATAGGTCCAACCGGACTGTATGACACTGTAACTAAGTCGTACTGCAACAATAGACGTCACCAGTGGTTCTGCCTAGAGAATTGTTCCGCTGCCATCTAGCGTTAGTGAAAACACTTCTTTCCCTTTTCTCTCGACAGGTAGTCCCGACAACCTTCCAAAAGAATTGGTGTCCAATTTCCAGTTGAGGGACTAGGCACTTGAGCTTGACCATGAAAAGGTTGGTTTGGGAGAAATCTGTAGAGACTTGTGCCCTCTTGGATCTATCATGTATATTTGGCACGGCAGCTCATGGAGAGCCAAGGCCTAGCTTCTCACGACCATTCATGTTGTGCGTGTTATATTCTTCGCACGAACGGAAGGGTCCTACAGTTTAATGCCGACTCCGAACGGCGAATTGAGAAGCTTTTCATGACAGATTGTACTCTTGCAGGTTTGTTAGGCCTGCGAAGAGGATCTATCATACGAACCCTTATTAGTCAACACCAGAGGCACAATTGTTTCAAAAAAAGTAGAATTCAGCGAGCTGTCACCGACAGACGGTGAATGAGGGCGAAACGAAGTATTTCCTGTCAAGTGAACAAGATGGGATACCCAAGTTCCACGAATGGGATCGAACGTCACAGTGGACAGCTATTACTTCGAGATAGTAAAGGACTTTGTCTTTCTTGGTTCGGCTATCCACTTCTGAAAACAACATCTCATCAGAACTCGAACGAAGAATAACTCTTGTCAATCGCTGTTTCTTTGGGATGAGAAGGCAGTTGAGGTAGAAGTGGTTGTCTGGTAAGGTCCCTCCAAAAACACAAGTCAGGTGAGAAGTGAGGCCTTATCCCGAACAAATAAGGACTCTCTGTATAAGACCCTAATTATCTCAGTTCTACTCTATGGCTTCAAAGCCTGAACTTTATCGAAGGCTGTTGTTTAGAGCCATTTGCGTTGACAGTCCTTGAATGAGGAGATTCAACGCTGAGATATGCGAGCTGTTCAGCGATGTCGACCTTGGAGTATAGAACTTCTGACAGTCTTCGTCTTGTATGAACTCATTACAGTCGATGTTTTCTCTTCGGAAAGTCCAGCTTTTGGAACACCGCCAGGCCTCCTTACCAATATGAACCGTTTCTGCCGGAGAGACCGAATTTTCTCATTTTGTATGTTCCCACTTTGTCTTCACTTTGCCATGCCAAGTCTCCTCGTATCCGCGATCTTTATCACGAAAGTTTTGTCTCTCAAGACGTCTTGAGCTGTAGATCAAGATTCGAAGATTCTCTTGACTGGAGTATCGTTATTCATTTACTCTCTGTGCCTGAGCCAATGTAGTCTTTAACGGATTTCTATAAGGGTGTTGTTTGTGGAACGAGTTGTAGCTGTCGAAAAGTACGATGCCAAACGCTGTTGTCAACTTCAAGAATATATTTGGTCTCATCTTCATTTGCCCAAGACCAGCTTAAGTTCAGTCATTTGCTACTTGATCTTGTGTCAAGCTCCTAAGACGGGAGCTTGCCTTGCCCTACTGCCTTGTGTCGATAACGATGTCATTTTGCAACTCCCATCTTCATTTGCCCAAGACTAGCTCTTCTTTTCCGCTCCACAAAGTGCCATAAACTCTTCTGAAACGACTCAAAGGAACTGCATGATGTTGTTGATGGACTTGCGAGCCTTTCCTTATGATTTTTTAGTCCAAGACGAAGAATGTTGGCGCTACTGTTCATGGGCCTCAACCAACAAGCCTTTTCAGTTAGTTCGGTCATTTACTACTTGAACTTGTGTCCTCCTCCTAAGTCGGGGTGTTTCTCTACTGCGTTGTGTCGCTGGATTAGATTCCAAAACTTTGCGTGCAGCTCGTATAGTTCATCGTTGAATCTTCGACCCCAAAGCTCATCAAAGTCAATGGGACCGAAGGATATTTTCATCTGCTTTCGATAGAATCCATGCTTCACCGCCATATGGAAAGACTCGACAGACTAGGGTCTTACGCAGAGTTCCCCTCGTTGTGCGGTACCAATTTTTGAGACACCCATCGAAAGCAAAGTTAATCAACTCCAAGCTCCGCCTAACCTCGCCCTGTTGACATCTATCAAAGGTTAGCTGAGGTCAATCACCACCATCACATGTCACATCCATGTCAAATCAAATCGTGAACTATTTACAAAAATCAGCATCAGCAGGTTCAATTTTTTAACTCGATACCTACACCCTCAGCCGGCTAGAAAGAGAACTAATCCATTTGATATTGAAACCCAACCCCCATCGATTATTATTTCCGTGTGTGTTGATGTTGAATGGAATACGAGAACTGTACCTGTCGTCAGGACACGGTGGTATTTTCTCCTGTCAACCCCGTGTCTCTATAAAAGATTTGTTGCTTTCTCTTCCATCAATTGAGAGAGCGTGCAACAGAAAAAAGCAATTCGACAAAATAAATACACAACTCAAGGCCTAGACGGGATTCGGTTTTTTTTTTTTTTTTACCCCACACGCGGGACACAGCTCGGCAAGGGGGTAGAAATACATTAAATCCACTAATGCGTACATTAATCTCGAAGAGAAAACGAAAAAAATCATTTGAATTGGATGGAATCTATCAGAGCACGTGCCATTGGGACAGGAGCGCAGCTACAACACACCGTTTGTCGAAAGCTCGTAATTAAGTTCCTCCTTTCTGCTCAAGCTACCCCCTCAAAACTGATGAAGTAGAACGGTGCCAACATGGAAACCTTTCTCTAAATTTAGTACCCCGTGCCACGGAGAAGAGAACACGGGATGTATTAGCAAAGCAAGTCACCCCTTTTCTTTGAATACTCGTTGCCAAGTTGCTTGTGAGAAGATACCGCAGGAAGGGTGCAGTAGACATTGTTAGCATAGACGGGTAGATCTGTATCTGTATGCGAGTGCGATGAATGTTTTTATTAAGTTCTCGGTAAATATTTGTCAAATACACAATATATCCATCGGAAGGAGTAGAATGGGAACCGGCAAGGATACACACACAAAATCAAAAAAAAAAAACGGAGCGGAACTTGAATGCATATTAAGTAGAAAAAATGTGAAACAAGTGCACAGGCATACAATACACAGATCCTGTCGTCAGTCAGGATACGAGTTGTTAATGGATTGATGAAGGAGATTGTAATGTGGACACATACTATAGACTTGATGTGCATTTAGGGTAATTGAGTCACCGTTGGACAAGGGATAGTTATCAGTGTACAGTTTCATTGACGAGTCGAGTGTGGGTAAACAAATATTGTGTTGGTACTCGATGGGAGATTCCATTCCACAATAGACTTGGTGGTTGAGGAGGGAATCTCCTTGATGTGATTTTTTTTTTTTTTTGGTTGCGGTAAGTGGACTCAGGGGGGTGGATATGTAGTTGGAGTCTGGTTTCAATGTTGTCCATCAAATATTTCAAGAAAATTGTTATAATTCCGATTAGACCTGCGTTCGGGGAACTCTAAACGGTTCTACGGGTAGAATTCTCCCTGAGCCTAAGTGAGCAACCTATGGGACACCTACTTTCACTTCAAAACAGGGATATTCCCATGCCACGAGCTTTGGCACACTCCGTTATGGTTCAGCACAATACATGGTATGCCTGAGAGTCACAGATTGACACCCATCCCATCGCAGGACTCTTCGTCGTGATCCTGTAAGAATCCAAGTGGAACACATTAAAAGAAACAAACTACCCCGTCAAGAACTCTGTCTAGCCGCTTGTCTAACTAGAGAAACTTGGACGTGTGCATTGAGGAAGACTCGTGTCTTCCTGTGGAATCTTATCAAAAACCACTTCTGTCTAGCAACTGCTGCTTTCACTTCAACGCAGGGAATCCCGGGTCTCCAGTATGCTGACAGCAGGTAAGTCTTCAATTTCTTTGGAAGTTATTGGAGGTACATAAATCTTCGAGTGGTTTTCTCTCTGTGGAAGAGGAGATATACGGACGAGCTTTAAGGGATTACTTACTTAGGTGGCGCTGCGGTTCGAAGTGAATCTCAACTAACAATCCTCTCCAGATAGCAAGGTTCTTAGGAAGCTGTCTCCAATTGCGCACTATAAGTTGATTGAGGTCCCCTTTTCCTTTGCGCTCCACCCAAGGCTAGGTCTTCTTCTAATGCCTTGTCTTTCCGAAAAAGAGTCAAAAACAATGCGGTTCGGAACGCTGGTGTCTATTTACTTTTCTTATCATAGCCATGTCGCTGTGAAAGCTTGTTAAGTTCGTTTCTGAATCTTCTCCTTCAAAGTGCAGATTGGTTCTAGATTAGATAAGGTTGAAGTGGCTGCTAGCTATAGCCAGCACCCTTAGACCAGTGATAGGTCCATGGATCTGAAGAGATCCCCGTACGTACTCGTTGAACCAATTCCAACTTCTTACGAAGCGAAGGAGGTTTCTGATATCCGTTTTGCTTCTTACCAGCAGATCACCGGCTAAGCAGCCTTACAGTGTGCACCTCCTCTAACTTAACTTAGCCTAACGCACCGATGATAGCTCGAAGATCAATCCGCGTTCCCAGTTGTTGTACAGACTTTTGAAAGGCTGTTCCACTGGTGTTGGCTTATGAATTTCGTACAATCCTCTCAAGTATGACGTTAAGGAAGTCACATGGCAGCCCATAGAAGTTCTTAGTGAAGTCCTGACTGACCTTCATGGAACAGCGAGCATTCTCTATTATCATGCCAAAGCTAGAAGTGAGTCTTTTTAGTTTGAAGCTCATATCTATCGGTTTCTGTCTTAGGCGGCTTTAAAGTGACTTTTCTAGCCTTAAACCCCACTGATAGGGGTAATATGAGTTGTTGCATTCACAGAGAAGACTGTTGGCTCTGTAGTTGACATAGTCGAGAGGATTCCCTTGCTGAGATCCCATTCATTAGGCATATAGTCGTCTGACCAAATGTAGTTGGTGTATCAGCTGCTATGAACAGCTCGACCAGTAAGCTGTCAGGTCCAGCAGTTTTGTTGCATTTTTAGCTCGAAAATTGTTGTCGTCACTTTGTTTTGATAAGATGGACGAGATCTTTAGCTTCCATCTTCCATCTTGAATGATTTGTTCTTCTTGACAGCGGGATGTTGGACCACAGTCTGAAGAAGTAGTTCCTCCTTGTTCTCAATGCCGACTGTTACTTTGCTACAAGGATTCCTTCTTCATCTCTACAGGCTTCTGAATGGTCTCTTGCTTTGTTCTCTTTCCCTTTTTTCCTCGTCAAGCATTCCTTTTTCCTTCTTCAAGGATTCTTTCTTCATCTCTTCAGGCTTCTGTATGGTCTCTTGCTATGTTCTCTTTACCTCTTGGTAAAACTTTCGAATCTCGTCCTGCAGTAGCATTACACTATTTCCTTGGTCGCATGCTTCTTTTTCCTTCGGAGGCGCTCGTGTTTATCCCTTCTCTTCTAATCGTAGAGTTCTCGAACAGTTCGGTTCCTTCTATGCAAAGTTACTCTTCACCGCATGAACTTACTGGCAATCTTCGTTGATCCATAGATTTCATTCTCGTGACAATGCTGCCACTGATCTTCAAAACTTGGCGGCATAAGACCTCTTGAGATATTCAAGGACAGTCGATTGAAAAAGTCTCTGGCGAAAATCTCGTGCTTCGCGACCGAACTACAACAAGTTAGTGGTTCGAGTCAAAGTTCGCCGCTCAGATCGTCTGGACGTCGATTTTACTGGAGGAGTGCGCCTCATAGATCGCCTTTCAACAATCTGGTTGACGGTTGATTAGTAAACAGGGCTCTATGTCCATTTGTGTTTCGCCCCATCGATAAGCCTGAATATTCGTCATCGAAGATAGTGTTGTGTGGGATATACTTTACAACAGTGCCCCCTACTAAAGATACCCTCACTTCCTATAGCTTTGTGTAGATCTCCCAGCATATTGTTGGTCTTGTCCAAGAGCTTATACAAGCTGTCCTTGATGTCAAAATCATTCTCCTATGTAGAGGCGCAACATATTAGGCTCATGTTGGCAAGCATCAACATCATCAATACGTTCTACATAGGTTCCACATCATTAAAAAAGGTTTCTATCGAATATTTACTCTTTTTTTTTTAACCGAAAGGATCTCCAGAGGTTTCTACAAGCCTCAAGGCTACTCGGTATCAAATGCAACTTTGAACTGATCCTTAAAAGGATTAAAGAGTCTCATGAGTTTGATATGACACTCAGTTTTAGGTTTTCTGATCCGTGAAACTTAAAATTTAACCCAGGATATCTTCTGGGAACGAAGACTTTATCCTTACTTCCTTACAGCCACAAACTGATACTATCTTGATCCTTCTTGATCCTTAAATCGTCCTTAAAGTTTTTTTTTCTTTAGGTAAAATCCCACAAAAATAGATTTCTTTTGAGATATTTTTAAACACAATAATTGTTCGTCCTTGCTTTGCTACTACTCCCTGCCACACACATAAGGATTATACACATAACTTTTGTTAGAGCAATTTATTTCTTTAAAATATAATCCTTGCAACGACTATCTCTCAAAAAGTCCACAATAATCAGCTTTTGTCACAAAAGAGACATACAGACCGACACACAGAGATTTTTCTCTTATTTTGAACCCTAAATTCTAGGAAGGACTAAAAAATAAAGAACTTGAGCTCTGACGAAGAGCTCTCTAATCACTTAATCGCATTTTAGTTCTTTCATCTCTCTGGCCCAAGGATAGTATATCTGTTAACAGAAAAAAAAAATACACACTGGGCGGGCGGAGATTAATGAAACGATGCCAGGATGCCGTAGTTACTAGTTACCACACCCCAAAAAGTATCGATGGAAAGGGGACCATAAAATATGCGCAAACGTTTGAGACGGAGGAAGCGGAGAATACGCATTTAATTCAATGTTCCGTACTGTTGATTAGGGATCTAAGTTGCAGCAGAAATAAAAGCACGCTCGTGGGGTGTAATCATGGTGATAGCTTGCGTTTCTTAACCAATTGTTTCGCAATATCCTTCAACGTGTCCACCACTGTCAGTCTGACAATAGAAGCATCATCTCATAGAATTGGGAAAAAGTTTTTATAAGTTAATCCTGCAATCCTGCCAAATGAAAAGTTTTTATCTCGTTCATTCCTTTCGGCGCGCGATGCACACAATGTTGTGTTAATTGAAGTGGAACAGGACGATGAAGGGTGTCAGTCATTTCCCTTATTGATGGAACCAAGGAAGAGACAGGTGACCCTGACAATAAATCTCACAATGAGATAGATATTATGGAAATCTTTCAGCTTAACGGATATCGATTGGGAGTTTTCCATTTTTTTTTTTGTTCAAAAGAGGGATGAAAATAAATTTAAATGTTGAAGGGAAGAAAGTGGGTGAGACAATGAAACAAATACTGACTGGGACAGCGACAAAAGATGTACATAAACAAGTGCTGCACAGCGAAATAGGAGATTAGTTTCTAGCCAGAAGAAGGAAAAAGCTAACAACTTGGAAAGAAGCTAGTCCAGGCGGTCTTCCAGCTCTCGAAAGTCGAAGAATGTTGCGGGGTAAATAATTTCTTAATGGAGTTCGACAACATTGGAATCAAGGCAGTCGCGTATGTAGACGAGGTGGTTCCTCTCAGTGATTAGTGAAATCACAGAGAGGGCTCTGACTAAGCTAAGTGCTTGGGTCACAAGCTGTAATCCGAGTAAAACTGAACTGATGATTTTTACCCACCGACTTTCAAGCTTCCACGTCCTAACAATCAAATACTCATTCGATCCCCCAGTGCAAGGTACCTTGGTGTCAATCTTGATCCCAAGCTCAGCTGGAAACTAAATATAGAACACAGGGTAAAGAAAGCATGCGTCGCTTTCTACATCTGCGGCAAGACTTTTGGCAAAAATGTGGGGTTTTCAGCCCAAGATGGTCCTTTGGATGTACACTGCCATAGTTTGTCTTATCCTTACTTATGGTTCGCTCATATGGTGGCCCGCCTTGAGCAAAGTTTAGAATATCACAAAACTTAGTAGAGTCCAACGAATAGCTGGTATTGGGACAACAGGAGCGATTCGGTCGAGCCCGACAGAAGCTCTTAACGTGCTCCTCCATATCCTGCCCCTGGACTTGTACATTAAATACAGACGAACTACTGAGCAGATCAGGACCAGGTTAGGTTAGGTAGACAGTTGTCCCATGGGGCTCACCTAGGCTCTGTAGAAGAATTCTACCCGTAAAACCATTTAGAGTTGTTGATAAATGAGAGGATCTTCCTTAGGGGGATTTGACTAAGGTCACCATTGTCATTGAAATGATATTGCCCAAGAAATCTTCTTCTGCTGTGGGAGAGCGCTCGACAACGGCAGAGAAGATGAGTTGTGCTTTCCTTCTCCTTCTCATCCCTACAGCTTTTGCAGAAATCATTGAAGAGAGCCCCTAATCTTTTGGCGTGTTGTCCTAGTAGGCAATGGCCTGTGATGACACCAATAGCACGGTGTAGCCATTCCTTTCCAGGTCCACAGTTAATCAGAACTAGGTATTACAAGAATCATGGTCAGTAGTACAGGCCACTGGCTGACAGGAGAACACCCAGCCAAGCTGGGAATCCCTCACAACATCTTCTGCCGAAGTTGCAAACGAAAAGCAATTTCTGTTCCATTTTTTTGTGCAAATGGCTAGCGTTGGCGAAGGGTTAGACAACGCGCTTTAAGCAAATTCTTTTTCAAGGACCACCTCCAAGAGATATCCAAGAGAAAGATCGGAGAACTAATTCTCTTTCTCAGTTCCACAGGTTGGGCTTGAATAAGTCCAACTATCAACCTATTAACACCCACAAATAACCAGGTTACAAGAGTTGTGGTTTCAAAACGGAGCATTCAAGCACTCAATTGAGTTCTAGTTTGAACTCGCGTCAGGAGAAAGGTCCTCTCCTCAACTCTCCTTGTGCCTTTCTTCGTTTGCTTTCTGACGAGGTGTCTTCGTCAGACGTGATAGTTTACCTTCTGTCCGATTCGTCAACGTTGGGTGTCCCTAGATTTTGTCCTCGTGCATCGGTTAACTCATTTTGACCGCTACTGTCTCAATACTCGTGAAAGCCAAAAGTAGTTGCACAGACTTTTGGAAGATTATGCCCCTGGTATTAGCCTATAAGTTTCCCACAATCCATTTAAGAACTAAGCTAAGGAAGTCACATGACAGCGCGTTACCTTGGGTAAATCCGTTTTTGACCTCAAATGTCTCGGTGAGGACGTTCCCAACCTTATTGGACCAGCGAGCACTGAAGCACAAGTTTATCAGAGCTGTTTACACTAGACGTGGCTCTGTGTAGCTTGTCTCTATAAGCGCTACCATGGCCTTTAAATTCATAAAATGGTGGTGGGTATTGACTTAAAATTCCTAGTTTCTCACCAAAATTTCCCGAACTCACCGACATGTCTGTAGTTGCGGACGAACTCAAAGAGGACTAGGACGACCACCAGCTGAGATAAGTTGGTTTAAGGATGGCTACGAAAGCCTTAGTAACTGACGAATGGAAATTGTAAACGATAGCGACGCTGAAGTGAGAAATCTTGGTCAATTGTGGACTTTCCATGCCTAAAACCGCACTAAGATGGACCAAGTTGTTGATAAAAGGCTTAAGCCGCTTGCACAACACAGTAGGTCGGTAGGTAGGAACAGGTGGCGGTTCAACATGAACCCATGTAGCACTAGGATGTTCTTTTTTGTTACCACGACTCGTGTGACCTGATTGATGATGTGAGACAGTCGGTGCCTAGATCCAGCTTGTGAAGTTCAGAAAGCGAATTAGATCTCGTATCCCTTTACCCGAGATGTCGTTAAGGTCATCGAAGAATGGTTGGTTTAGATTAGGTTGTAGTGGTGGCTGGACTTATGTTGAACCTCACTCGGATCTCTATGGTTCCAATGTGTTCCCTGACATGGTTGGTATAGTGTACGCAGTCTGGCTCTTTCTAGTCCCGGACATTTGCAGAGGAAATGGGAGAGAGTTTCATATTTTCGTTCCCGCAACTGTAGCAGTCGGGGTTGTGTGGGATACCTAGCCAATGCCCCGTGATTATCGCCTTTTGGAAGATCTTTTGTTCTAATCTTATCGTAGGTCGGCCATATCTTCCTTGAAAATGTGCAATTGGTTAACCCCATCCATTGGAGGTTGGCCTCCTGCAGGAAACGTGAGCGGATTTGTCATTTAAGCCGTGTAGAGTCAAGTCAAGAGTCTTTTTATGTTACTGTGCCCTGGAACGCAGAACAGTGTTACCCTGAAGCGTTTATCCAAGCGGGAAAGATCGTTCTGCCACTCCTGCACCAGTTTAGAGGATATGATAGCCTAGTCAATAGCTTTGATAGCGGCTTGGCTATCTATGAGGATAGCAATGTTTTCTTGGTGCATTGTGTCACGCCTGAGTTGCGTGCTGGCCTCTCGGATTGCCAGTAGTTTCGTTTGGAAGACGCTGGCAAAATCCGACAAGCGACATGATCTTGATATTTTTGCAGTGATTCCGAGTCGAGTAGACACCGGTTCTCACACAACAGTTCATTTTTGATCCGTCGGTGTAGATGACCGCGTCGAAATCGTTCACTTCTTCGTCTTTCTTCCACTAAGATCTGAGTTGAGGCCCAGGTCCACCTCGGACTGTAGCGCCACCTTAAGTAAGATCTGGTAGGATATGCCTCTATAGTTGGCGTAGTTTAGAAGGTCTCCTTTCTTGAGGTCTTCAAGGGAAGGGATGTCATAGGTTAGAAACCTAAAGGATTAGCTTACTATTCTCCAATCAAATGCCGGTGAGAACATGGGAAATCTAGGTCAGTTGGGTACTCCTAAGAGGTCTCTGTCCACTTCCACTTTGCTATAGCAAAAGTTCTGGTGAAAATTAGATTTTTTTTTTTAATTGGACACCCTAGGAAAGGGAATAAGCTTGACGAGGATTTTCCCTACAACTTCCAGAGAATTTGCATGTGCCTTTTCAATTAATTGCAGCTTTTTGTATTCATATAGACTGGAGGCTTCCTTGTAAGGCTTACGCCATAGAATCTGTACACATGTCATAGGTACACCACTCAGGCTTATAACTCCTTAATTACTTCAAATCCATATCTCTGTACACACTCAACTTTTAAATATTCTGTCTCTCTCATTCTCATTTTGTTCCTTTTTTTCTGCAGCTTTTGGGCGGGCTCCACCTGAGCCATATTACGGTCGTTATATCGGACAATTTTTAAACTTTGCACACGGAATAAAGGTAAGAGATAGGAAGGAGGGCCCTCTTTCATTATGAAAAAAATCCATATATCTTCCAGGAAGACTGTAAAAAGTCTCATGTGGTACACACACACACACACACATATATCCTTTTACATATACATATATGCCTGAGAAGTGAATAAAAGTTTTGTATCTTTTGCATCTCATGTGTGTTTTTCGTTGTAGGGTTCCATTTATGCGGTAGATGAATCAACTATATTCATTAAAGGATTCGCCTACGATGGAACCGGTCCGGATGCATTCTTCTGGGTTGGTAAAACACCCCGACCGAGTCCAGAAGGATTTATTATTCCCTATCCAGAGGAATATACAGGAATGTAAGTATACATATACACATCCATGCATAAGACTATTTTGAAATTAGAATTTTCTAACGGAAATACTAACTCATATACGTACTCGCGTATAGGATACCCAGTGGTAGGGATGTTAATACATATGTACAGACGAAACGAGGCTGTATGAGGACACGACGACGAGAAGAAGTTATGAATGGCTTGGTCTTTGAACTTTCAGTATACGAGTATGGGCTTAAGGATCTCCTTGGGGAATTTCTAAGGCGGACAGGACGAAATTTAATTTAGTTTTCAGTCGGCCGTGTCATAAAGTGTGATAGGTTTCTCGAAGTACAGTTTTGTGGTGGACTAGAACCACGATGAGAGGTAAAATGTCCATCCACTTGGTCAATATTGAGTGAGGATATCTAAGCTAAAATTCAACAAGACTGCTGGACCTGATCTGGATTTGGAGATCTAAGATTTGGTCCGACTAGAGTATGCCAGATCAATGGCATTTCAGCATTGCCTGCGGCAACAGTCTTCTCAGAATCGTGAATCGTGTGAACGTCTGAAACTTGTCGCCAACAATCTGGTGGAACTTTTGACCAATAAAGTCCAGAATTCAACAAATTTGTAAACTACGGCGGACCTAATCAGACATTTTCAAACCGGCTACCACCATCTCTTTATCCATAAAACCAATGAGAGTACAGAAGAAAAACTGAAGCGGCCTACCGTATTCACGTGTTGAAAGTGTGTAGAGTCTAGCGCTTTCCTGAAGCGCGGCGTTTGTGGTAGCTAGAGACCTTTTTGCCAAAGAAAAGTACATCGAAAGCTTAATATTGGTAACAACAACGAAAACACCATACGTTATCCAGCTACCCAACATGAGGATCCCGCATGGATCAGCAGGTGACATCTAGAGCCTGATGCAACTGCTAACACCCCATAGATACTTGAGAGTCTATCTGTTTAGGCTTGACGACAACCTCGATTGTAGACGCGCAACACGTCATGTTTCATTACCCGGAGTATGAAGAAGAACAGCTGCGAGAGGACTTGAACCTAGGATTTGACACAACCCCACAGATGACGAACACTAAAGAATGTTGGCACACAGTAAACGACACTGTATGGTGACGGCCACAAAGACCCGTCAAGCGGAGCTTGTCCAAGTTCTTCAAACAGTCACCTAGTTTCCTTGTATTGATTATTATTATTGGTTGAGCTCTGCGACCTGAAAGATCTATTGTGCCTGGAGCCAGTTAGACAAGGAGATCCTCTATCTTCCTAATGAAATTGAGAATATCTCCAGTCGAGGCATTACGAAGGTCCTTCGGTGTTGGGAATTCTTTGTAGAGAAAGCGTTTCCTGACTCTGCAGACAGCCACGCATTCACATAGTTCCGCTGATTCGTCTTCCCTTAAGCAGAGTCGGCATTCAGATTCCTGAACTATTGATACAAAAGCGACCAAACAATAAGAAGAGACACCCAAAGTCGACAAATCAAACAGAACCCTTTACGTTCTCGGGCTTTGAAGGAAGAGATTCGATGATGGCTCGCGTAATCCTCGAAACTGGACGGGAGGAATAAGGCGGTAGAAGAAGATCTGTACTTGTTTGGCACTTTCAAGAAGAAAGATACCTTAACCGACTTGGAGTGCAAGGCAGTTGCTGGAGAAGCCTGGTAGTTGAGGCACTCACCACTAAGCACTTCTAAATCAGTTCAGACAAATCTGCCACCTGATACGAGCCAAGGCAGTGAAATCAAATAGTGAGCCTTGCACAGGGTTGTCGTGCTCTTCGTTAGCGTCGCAGACGGTGGTGTAAACGACGCCTTTTTTGCTAAAAGACATCAGAAGAATACATCGTAATAGACCATCTCATTGGATCCCTTTTTGTCTCTTCTTCGTGACTTGTCTTAGTCAGTGGCCTCTGGATCTTCTTCCTTGATAGTGATTCCTCGTGTCAACGCTAGTACTTGTCCATCTCCTTCAGATGGTCCCTGACGTTTCTATGTCCTGTAGACAACGCTACGTCCCATCTAAAGGTTCCTTGTATCTGAACCTGAGGCAAGTGGTCCATTTCCAACATATCGGGTGCATATTCTAAGGTTTCTGTCCCCCAACTGAGATGTCAAAGATACCTGCTCCCGCTCAACAATCTATCATGGATCTCTAAAGATCGTGTTAAGTCACCGGAAGCGAGCCATTCTTGATAAGAGTTTTGTGGCACCTTTTACTAACCCTGAATCTATCATTACTGTCCACATGTAGATACATCAAGATCGCTTCCAGGATCTTTCTTTGTCCATAGATCGCTCCATGAAATGCCATTAAGCAAAGCTTCAAGCAAAGTTCCGTGGTTGCTAAAGTTCTCCTCTGAACATCACTTCGAGTGTTACGGTTGAAAATCTCAATCTTTACCCCTGATACTATTTAGATTTTCTAACGTTTAATAGTTTAGATTGGACGTACAGGCCGTACTTAGATCTTTGAAGAGGTATTCCCTTAAAGTGCCTGATATTGGCAAGACTGGGCACGTGCCTCTTCCTTATCTCTGAAGCTCCTGAAGAAATCGTTACAGAATATACTCATTCTCCCGCATTCCCGAACTAGTAAGAGCCTTGAGTAAAGTCTTAAGTAAGCCTATGATTTATGTCGATTCTCGGAAGATTTTACAGTGTAGAAACTGAATCATGTCCCGCTTAGTTTGTTAAACGTTCGTAGGGTTTCCACAGAGCAGCAAGCCATGCGTTAAGTAGCGTTGAAATCGTGCTGATATTCATTAGTTTTCCACAAATATGCGTCTGCGCGTCAGTATGAGCGTTAGAATTGACAGTTTCCGCACAGTTAGATTTTTTTAAAGGCAAACTTTGTGGAATACCACTCTGACATCTCACCAGCAGCACTGCTTTGGATCCTGTCTGGATCTGGTCTGTGTTGATAGCAATTTGTTGGATATCCTCTCCGAGGTTATTTTCCTTTTTCGAATTGTGGTGTCGCCTTAAGCTAAAATTTGACATAAGATCAGAAATATTTGAAGCGCCATCTCGTATGCAATAGATTCGAGTAGAGAAAATGAATTGTTTTCCAAAATGGCACCCAGTTCCCTCCCGAGTTGACACTTTTTACATTGAATTCTTTAAATTTTCTCAACATTCGTCACGTCACAAGGACCTGCACATGCACTAGAACTAGATCTCTCCTATCTACGTGTGTTCTACAAATCGTTATCCACCACCTATTACTCTCACATCACCCACGTAGATCTACCTAATCAATAAAAAACACAACCTCAGGATGTGCCTTGCACCTTTGGTAAACCAATGGATTGCCTTGTATTGCATTAAGGAACTTTTTGAAAAAAAAAAACAATTTCATTTCAGCGCACACTTCGTTTCGTCTCCCCCTCTCCCTTCTAAACACTAACCACGAGCCACTTTGCATCTTACAAGCACACAGAGTGTGGTGTATTCTCCCAAAACAAAAACATTTTCGCTCAAGTTAGACGTGAATTCATTTCCCATTCAATATTCTTTCAGTTATTCGCATCCCCATCCGTTCAATTTCAATAAAAGCAGTCGTTTGCAAATCCTTCCTCACACACCGTTACGTAGCCCTGGTTCCATTCAATCTCCCTCCATAGCACGAAGGAAAAAATGAAAAAGAAAAACGTGAATGAATACGTGTTCGCACCACAAGGGGGTTGTTGCCTGGTTTGATGGAATAGAATTGTTGCGTGTTGCCATTGCCACTACCACCCAGCATCCTTCTGATGTAACACAAAAGGAAAAATGCGGAAATTCATATACCACAACACACACACGCATAGATACACATCATGGCCACAAACACTAACAAAGAATGAAGAGAACGACGAAAAACTGTTGATCAAATTGTTGAAAGAGCCTGTCCCAGGCTGTCCCGAAGGGGTGGAAGCAGGCCGAATGGATTTGGGTGGGTGGCAGAACATGGAAGCGGTATCCTGGGGATGAGTTTTGTTGTGATTTTCAAGTACTTAAACGGAATAATAATGTTATACGAGGCATAGATTACGAGGTATTAGCGGGAGCATTAAGACATAAGGGTTTTTCTTTCTCTCTTCCTCTCTCTTTCTCTCGTTTTCTCTTCTTCTTTTCGTATTTTTTTGTGACCTTTCTGCTTTACCTTAAGAATTTACACGCACAAAAAGAGAAAGAAAAATAAGGATACGTATGATGCCACTTGAAGATTTCGTACAAAAGATGCAAATGACAAGTCTTGAGTGTGCCTATAGGCTCGGTTAATGATGGCAACCTTGGGTCTGATGGTACTAATTCACAATTTAACGTATAACTTAGTGATGAGCATGCTTGTAGAGGTTGAGGGCTTAGAATTTTGGATTTATTTCATCAAATTAAGGTTAGGAACGAGGTTTGCACGAATGACATTTGACATTGTTTCGTACGATAGCCAATAGATGGTGTTGTACCTTAGCTTCAGTTTCAAATGGATGCAAGCCAATTGAGATCGAGAATACTCATTTGACGGGCTCCGAACTTGTGGAAGGCCAATGCAGACTTCGTTTCTATTACATTCGGGGGACGCGGTTTCTAGCTCTTCATATATGATAGCTTGGTCCTTAAAACGAAGATTCGGTCTCGAACCTGGGTTCTGTGATCCAAAGTTCTTGTTGGCTAACTGACTGACCGAGCCAGTCTGGTCGATGTGCTTTGGCATTTTGGACTTCATCCACATCCTGATACAGTTTATAGAGTTCATGGTTGTACCTCCTCTTCAATTCAGCCTCCTCGCATAGAGGACCGAATACTGGACAAAAGTGCTCTCCTGCTTAGGGTTCACGCTCGTCACCATACAACAGAATTAGCAGGATCAGTGGTTAGGTTAGATTAGGTAGGAGGGAGGGGAAAGAACTTCCTTCCCCGTAACACTTAGGTCAATGTAGACCCATTGTGATGCCCTAGAAGTAGCAACCCCCTTTCTAGGAACCATAAGCCTAAGCTCTCTCAAGCCAACCTGCAGCGCTGATGAATCTGTGTATGTCAAGCACCCACTTGCTAGACACTCCTTCTAGATCCTGGAAAAGGTGCCTTCCAAGGATCATAAATCTTGTACGGCAGAGTACCGGACAATGGCAGAGAAAGTGTGGATTGTCACCGCATCCCCTGCATAGGTCATCCGTGTTCAATCCCACTGATAGCCATAGGATCAGTGGTTTGTAGAGCATGAATTTCGTCTTCAGAGGACTTTTGAAGCCATTTTTTTCCTAGGGTAAGTCTTCGACGAATCTCTACTAGGTTATCATTCGTGGAGTTGATGTTTACTCTTTAACTACTTCGAAGTTACTGTCATCAACATCAGTCACCGCATCTTTTTGGACAGTTAAGCAGCAATCAAGTCCCTCGAAGTCAGGATACATTCTAGTTGTTGAGCAGCTTCCGGAATGGACTCGTACAATGTGGTAAGGGAGAAGCATACTCTCGTGGTTCGTTATTCTCTTTGAATGGAAGTAAATGGATGTGCCAGTAGCCGCGTTTGAAGGCCCCTTGTCACACGTAGATATGTGTGTACAGCATTGGGTTTCAAAAAGATCGAAGTATGTAGCCCTGATAGGAATGAACCAGCTGTTCACGTCATTGTTGATTCCATTGGAAAAGTAGTTACCCTCTCAATCGCCACCTGGATCACCCATCCCACCTATTGTACCACAAATGCCAGCTTTAAATGTTGGACCTTGCCGATGAAGGAGAGGAGCACCTTATCAACACCCACTCATGGTTTCATCCTTTCTCCCAATCAAAGTCGACATTCAGTGTCTTGAATCAAGTTTAGATTGGCCAGTTCTATCCAACGTCAACCTTTGAAGAACTTGTTCTGGCTAGCTGTTCAACAAGCTCAATATCTTTATGCCAAGGTTCCCATCAGAAGATGACTTTGTTGTGGCAAACTAACGTTTTGAAGATCGTTGAAGCAGGAGCTTAGTGCTTTTTAAGAGTCTCTTTACTATCCGGGAGTATATGGATGAGACATCTCCCGTGCCTGAGTTCAGGAAAGTTCAGTCTAAAGGGCTCTAAGGCATTTTTCAAGTTGCTTCGAGACTTTGTGCTAGACGCTAGAATTCGTATTTGACCAATCCGTATAGGTTGCGAACCGCCAGAACCCCAAGTATCAAATCAGTTCCAAAGGAAGGATCGCATAGTTCCTGTGAAAGTCAAGCAAGTCTTTGAAGTTGTTGAAGCTTGGTGAAGGTTGGTTGTTACCTTACCTCTATCCTCCAGACAATGGAGATGATACAGTTCTTTTGTTCAAGATCTTATCTGAGAAGGCAGTTATTGCATCGTTTGAGGGTAATACGGTAGTAGTTCAGCTTTTCTTTTGTTGTGAAGGGTTGATAGAGGGACTTCCCTTAGTGAAAACTTCTGGAAGACCACTCTATATGAGCTTACAAGCGTTTTCTTGGCTGCCAATGAAAATGATGACTAAACTGTGAAGTCTAGTTTTCATACCTTCATCTACACTGCATAAAGCCTGCGACAGATTCAAGCTGTAGACTCTAGCTTGAGAGTGAAGACACGCCTCTACAAACGCTAATAGAATACTTAGCCCTCTTTCAACACAAAAAAAGAGTTCTTGGCGACAAAGCTGTCCCAATGGAATAGCTTGCTGTCATCCATCCAGAAAAGTTCCTTAGAAAACACAATGGAAGGCACAATGTAATTCTCTAGCTTTAGATCATAGGATCGGTCCAACTATTGATCGGATATTTATTATTATGAGGCTTTGCGACTGACGCAAATGGCACTGCGACCTGAAAGATCTATTGTGTCTGGAGCTAGGCAAGTTACACAAAGAGATCCTCTATCTTCCTAATGAAGTTGAAGATTTTTCCAGTCGAGGCATTACGAATGTCCTCCGGTGCTAGGAATTCTTTGTGGATAAGGCGTTTCCTGACTCTGCAGACAGCCACGCACTCACATAATACGTGCTCCGCTGATTCCTCTTCCTCCAAGCAAAGTCGGCATTCAGATTCCTGAACTATATTTAGTTTATGTAAGTGATATCTGAGGCTGCAGTGACCTTTCAGGAAGCCTGTCAGTCTTCTGATATTGTCCCTTTTATGATAGAGAATATTTTTAGTGGTTTTGTTCAGGGGTCGGATGGCTCTCTTAGCCTGTCTTAGTCCCTGCATGCTGTTCCAGTAGAATATGAGGTTCCGTTTTTCCCAGCTGTCCAGACTCATTCTGAACGTGGAAGAAGGGATGTCGAAGAAGAGTTCGGCACCTATATACCTTTCCTTGCAAGTTGGTCTGCAATTTCATTGCCTTCAATGCCTCTGTGCCTTGGTACCCAGAACTGGACTTTATTCGGCTTTGAGAAGTCCTGGAGATTATTGAAGCAGCATAAAACGGCCTTTGAGTGATAGTAATGGGAACCATGTGCTTTGAGCGCTGCATAGACACCGGCACTAACACCGGAGTTCATCTACCACACTTATCCTTTTCTGTTCAGCAATGGGTTTCAATCTCGAACTTCCTGCCAAAATAGAGTAATTTGGGCATAAAGTCAGATACCGCGCTGATCATTTACTAGCTCGGGAAAGTAGGAAAGGATAGCCAGGTGACCCGTTGGTCTGCTTGGCATGATTCCTGTAGAGCTTTGAAAGCTGACTTCATTGAAAAATATGTGCAGTGGAGTAAGTCCGACAAGTGCCTCTAGGGCTGCCTTGGGGCAGGTTCGCAAAGCCCCGGTGATGCCGAGACATCTTTGAAGTCGTTGTAACTTTAAGATGGTGGATTTTTCCTTGACTTTGGTCCACCAAACTACGGTGGCGTAGGTAAGGATGGGCCTTACTATCATGGTGTAAAGCCAATAAGTGACTTTGGGCTGTAGACCCCACGTTCTACCATACATTCGTTGACATACCAACATGGCATTGGTCGGATCATGTATGCCCCTGCACCTTTTGCTATTGGTAATGAATTCATATCCTTTCCAGCATCATGGAGGGCATATTCAATGTCAAAGAATGCTCTGAAGACGATATCTTTAGAGCGGTAGGTTGCTTCTATGTACATGTGTTGGCACTTTTCGACCTTGAGAGTTAGATTCTTTGGTGGTATGAAGCGTGGTGTCCCTATTCCTGTTGAGAATTGAGAAATGCAATCTGTAGGCTACCTAAGGAGCGCAAAGTAGACAAACTTGTCGGTCTGAAACGAATGGAGAACGAACGGAGAACGAACGTTTCCTCATTTTATGGTCCAAATTGGTTTTTTCCTTAGATAAAGTCCATTAGTTCGACTTATGATCGATTCTGGAATATCTATTGAATCTTGTAGATAGTGGCTTCAGTCTGAAGAAGTCTTGAGTTCGCTGGAGAGGCAATATCAGCTGTTATGATGCTTGCCACTTAAAATGCAAGGATTTGATGGACAATCATGATACAGTTAGTAAATTTGACATTCTAGCGCTCTTTGTCGTGAAGGCTTATAGATCTTCAATCTCTCTGCTCTACTTGGGTGCTCTTTCGCAGCAATTTCCATTCACAAAACATCTAATGATGCGTTGTGTCATTGCAAAAGAGCAACTTCACTTGTTATTCATGCATGCAAACCCACGACTACATGACTGCAAACAACAGATGCATTGACCTATGTCGCATTAAACCGCATTCACACCTTCCTGTCACTTGGGTTTTCTCTTTGCATAACAATAAGCTCTTCCACAAGGAAATCGAGAAATACTTTCACAATTTCTTCTCAACTCAACTCAATCCTTTTCTCCAGCATTCAAGCACACAACACACAATGGAAAGCTGGGATAATGGGGGAGAAATTTGTTCAAGAAATTTCCATACGTTCGTTCCCTTTGTCACGGTGGTGGCGCGGCGGCGGCGGCGGCGGCGCTGCTAATTTAATTACTTACGCTCATTGCGGACTAGCATCATAAAAGATAATTACATGATAAAAAGCAAGGCGTCAGCATTGTAAATGAGGCGCTCCATGCCCAAACCTCATGTCCTCGTTTTCCATTTCCAATTCATTGTCATGCTCGGTGAACATCACCAGGGCGACTATAACACGATGAAAAGCCTTCTTCCGTCTTTTTTTTATACTTTAGATGTCCTTCCCCTTGTTTGGCAGACGTTCGAAAATGCGCGCTGCAAATAGGAAGAACCAAAGGAAAAGGGACTTCTCTGCATTCAGTCCAAAGGACATTGAACAAGAGTAAAAGAGATATCGAGTTGAGAGACATCAACGAAACGTGACACACACGTTCAGATTACTCTGTTATGCCACTAGATGGGGTGCGAACAAATGCTGAATCGTGCCCATTTTGAGAATAACGGAACAAAAAAAAAAATTCCGAACCAAACTAATAAAGCCCGACACGTGCCGTCAACAATGAAACGCATTAAAGTGAATTACAATGAAGTTCCTCATTCTCCTTTGGTTGCGCTGCTCCTGTTCCTGTTCCTGTTCGGCCTTCAGTGAACAGTGAAATGAAATGGGAAAAAATAACAAAACGTCTTACCCACCCACGACACTAAGGGAGGTGCACTTAAAAGGTTGGTGCTGTAAAATAGGGAATTGGAGATGCTCGTCTGGAGGAAGACTATTTAAGGAACAACAGAGTTTGGCCGGCTCAACAAATCCTTGTTCTCGTTCTGATGAATGGAGGAACGTTCCTTTTTTTTTTTACTTTTGTCCAAGGAAATGCCATTGTCGTTTAGACCAGACATCGAGTAAGTCCATTCCCATTGTGGTGCAAAGTGGATAAGCCGACTCAATTAAGGAATGCTTCAGGTTCGTTGTTGAGGCATTGCTGAGATGAATGTTTCCAAGATCATGCGGCTTTATGCGTCGTATTGAGAGAGGGCTATAAAGCTTCATTATAGGTGAATCTCTGCTAAGAGTTCAGCTCCTGGTTGTGACATTGGCTGTCGTGGAGAAAACATCTCTTTCGGGTTCAATGGACCCCAATTACATGAGCCAGGTTCCTGTGGTTAGCCTTCCTTAAAACGTCGGCTTAGGTGAGATATTTAGTTGACGACTTTGGAGCCTTGCCTAGATAGCTCATTAGCTGAAAGGTTACACTGATCGCGTTCTCAGGAGGGGCTAACGCCTGCCTTTTGTTGAAGGAAAAGTGGATATTGAAGGTTCCTATACCAAATCTGTCATTGGTTCTGAATCCGTTCATAAAAATCTATAGTGACACCGGCTTATGTGAAGTATCTTGTACACGACTGCATGTAGGATTAGCCCTGTCTATCTACCTTGTCAATTCTGGTGCCACCGAGATCTCGTATTAAGTACAGACTGAGGTTGTCTTAAGCCTGCCTGAAGCACCAAATCTGTCTATGGCTCAGACTCTGTCCATAAAAATCGACACTTACCACTGTTGCCTTAGGGCGAGGGCTTAGGTGAGGTATTAAGTAGACGACTGGAAGAAGGACCAGCCTTCTCAAGCCAGCTTGTTAGATGTGATGTCAGAGTGATTCGGTTCCCTGATGTTCCTGCTTGTTGTTCAAGGAGAAGCGGATATTCAGGACCAAGAACATTCCTACACCAAATGTTTCTTGGGCTCTGAATCTGGCCTTTCGATCTGCAAGCGTCCTTAGCTAGAGGTGACATGACTTTTCTCTCTCTACGATGCAGACAAACCAAATGAAGGCTCTCTGATATTTATCGGAAATCCATGGGATTCTTGCTGTTTCTTAACGTTACTGGGGTTCTCTAGGGGAGTCACTAGGCTTTGGCCAAGCATCTCAATGTATGGTCTGAGGCATTCACCAGACAGGGTACATCTCTTTCCCTTCTCGACACCTGCAGGTTGCTACTCAAAAGAAACGCGACATCATCAACATCGGATGGGCGGATGGTTCCCCTTACTTTATCACTGCACCATTGACAGGCATGCGTATGGGCTAGGCCTCCTATATAATAATTTTTGTAGAAGCTGTATGGACGAGGAGGAGGAAGAGACGATTCTCCACTTTCTCTGTACGTTTCCAGCCCTTTTTGCTTGAAGAACAGCCCACTTAGGAGCTAGCTTTTTCCACAGTCTCAAAGAACTGACTAACACCAGCATAGGTAGCCTCCAGTATTTCATAGTAAGCTCCGGCTGCTTCTGCTGGTAGTTTTCTGGAAGAAATACCAGATCCATGTGGTTTCACATAGGACCTTCTCTGGTCTATGTGTGGCCACCTAACCTTACCTAAGTCGCATTGATGTGTGCAGTCTCTGTTTGGAAAATCAAGAAACTTCGGAGCACGTCTTGTGTTAATGTCCCGCCATAGCTGGAAGCAGATAAGGGTATTCATCATCTTCCCAGCAACAGTCATCCAATCATACGAAAGCACGATCTCTGAACTCGACCTTGCTCAGAACACATCATCCTCCAGTTGAGAGGAACTTTGCCATCACAATACCTTTTCACGTCTTCGCCAGGTAGAACGGATCAAGAACTGGAAAAGGAACTGCAGCTGGATTATTTGAACCAAAAACAAAGCACTCTGAATCCATGGATAGGAAAGGTTTAGAAAAGCGGACAAGAAGAGCAAGACCGGAGCCTGGAATAACCTTCAAAGCCTGAGGCAAGCTTAGAAACTCCTTGGGAACTATAACCGGAAAAGATTCAAAGAATGCATCAACTTAACTAAGGACAACCTCTCACTTCTCATCCTCAGATTTCTCAGGGAAACTGTTCCAAGGAAGGTTCTCTTGACTGAAATATTCTGGCCGAGGTTAAGTTAGATTGTATGACTCTCAAGTACAACTCCAGTGGAAGATATGTACAACGTGAGGCGAACTCTGACGAAGAAATAAACCTCTCCAAGATACTAACAGAGGACACAATGTACCATGAGCTGTCAGTTCACAGTATCCTTCCACGATAACAACAACAAGAGGCAGGAGGTCTTCAGAATCTAACTCTGATAGGTTTAAGCGACACCACTATCTGTGAAGCCTATGGAGAGGGTTACAACACTTGGCCACAAGGAAAAACAGCGTAAGTCACACACAACACAATACGACTTATGTTGTCCTTCCTCGTGCCCACAGATATGATTGTCCATCCTTTGCTTGGATTTGGTCTCGGATCTTTCGATGCTGGAGAGCCTATCCGTCTTCCTGGTAGTACAATGGGCCAGTCTTAATGTCTGAGTGTCTCACACATTTCTATGTTTGGGCTTGCTTCATTGGGGCGGAGGTCCTTCCCTCCATTTCTGACAAAATAAGTATCCACCGGCCTTCCACCAACAGCAAGTCGTTTGAACTCAGCTTAGTCTACCCGAAATTCAGTCCAAACCGTTGTCAGATTGGTGGGAGTGGGATGACACTCATTCAAAACCCCCACCATCACCAATTAAAGAATACGTTCCCTAATTCTCATCCCTGTAGCGCTCCATCCAATTTCCATCGTTTGACAGTTAAAAAATCAAATTATCTAAGCTCATGCCTATGGAAACTACTTCCTGTCACTTGTTGCATTCGTTTGGTGTGTCCGTGTCCCATCAATTTTCATTACCACACATCTATCTGCTCAATGTCGAGACACATGATTGCCACCAACTAACCATAAGGCTGAATGCCTCCCCCCAATTCCGGATCGAATTGCATTTACGACAAATTAAATATGCGCATAATATCTCCATTAAATAAAGGGACACACCAGCACCAACACCAACACACAGAAACACAAATTTAACTCTGAGGACAACGAACGACGACAAGGACGACAATGATGACGGCTGTCTGCAAATGAACGATGACATCAACAGGCTGTGTAGCGTTGTTGTACCCTAAATACCACACCATGGTATCGTACACTTGTCCAGAGGTTCGACACAAGGGATGTGTTCTCTTCTCCCTTCTCACACTCGACTACCAGTCGTCCTTAATTATTTGAAGAATTTTTCCATTAGAACAAGACGTCAAAGGTATTTAACCAAATGACTGATGAATGGTTAATGAGTCTTGAGTCTTGGATAAGGTGGTCTGGTCTGGCCACCCTTTCAAAAATTATGTGTCATTTGACAGGGTATGCATCAAATTTCAATACGTACGCGTCCTTTAAGGATGATTCTGTGTGTATTCGCAGCATGGAGCACAACTCCAAAAAAGAAAGAGGCTTCCATCACAAAGGGGCTGTTGTTGTTGTTGTTTTGAAATAAATAACAAAGGGAGTGTGGGACGCGTTTCAAGCATGCGGTGCATTCAAAAGAATTCATTTGAAAACCATCAAACGTGTGTGGGGCTGTGAGTGCTTTCGATTGGAAAATGCATTTAGACGGGAAGCATAACAAAAAAAAAAAAAAAAAAAACAGCTTGGGGATGAGTTTCTAACGTGGAAAGTGAATGATGGAATTTACTAAAGAAAAATACTGAAAGCTTTTTGCCATTGTTGAGATCTAATGCCGCCCTTCTGTGTAGCTGTGGGGGTTTAGTTTTGCGGTTGCCATCGAATTTGTTTCAGTGAATGTGGGTGTCATTGCTTCGAACTTCCTTTTTACGAGCCTTTTACCAAAATGTCCTTTAAAGTGTGATTGAGTACTCTACAGAGCTCGAAGGAAGTGACATGTGGTGCAGTGGATCCAATGCATGCATTCCAAAGTCGATAGAATTAGGCCGGTGGTCGCCTTAGCAGGCTGGCTTAGGTACGAGCTCCAATCAAAAATTTTTCGTGGAATCGTGGGGGCCCAATGTACGACCAGCAGGGCCAACCCTTTAACTGTGTTTTCATCAAGCTCCCCTGATAAGGAGTTTAGGTTACCAGCACTCAGCACGTCAGCCCTAAAAATTTGCCACCTGGTGCGAGCAGAGGGAGAAGAATCACATAGGAAGTGCTTCGCAGTGTCGTCACCCTCTCGTCACAGATAGTGGTGCCACTAATGCCTAATACGTTGAGATGTTTGATGAAGGCTTAGTGTTCCGTAATAACGTCAATAAGTTGTCTGCAGTCTTTTCGGCTGAGAAACAGCAAGAATGCCGCAGACTTCTTGCAGACTTCAGGAAATATCCATCTACAGTTGTGTATGCTAGTAACCCAACCTTCGATGGAAGCTTTAACCAAAGACACGAGCAAAAGTTCTCCTCTAAACGTTGCCCAGCAAGCTCATTCGTGACCTCATTTCCTATGTGTGTCCCTGTGTCCAGGGATCCAGACAATACTTAGCAGATTCTTCCAATCATATTCAAACTAATCCTGCATTCTTGAACTATTTTGGATCTGGGTTAGGTTAGGTTAGGTATGTGGACCGGCGAAGAGGTCAAAGAAGACCCATTGTGCTGCCCATAGGAGGGAAATCTTACCCTTAAACGTTACCCGCACAAAAAGTGTACTAGTAACTATCTACTTACTGCGCTAGTGGTACAAACCATCCTGTAGATTTGATAAAGCCGTTCAGATCGTTCATCGGTTTACCAGATAGTTCCCCGAGATCCCGGAAGAAATGTCGCCCCAGGAATTTGTATCTTAGATGGTTCCAACCGGGGCAGTCGTAAAGAAAGTGGGTTGTGTCCTCATGGACTTCCTCGTCTTCGCAGCCTCTACACAGGTCTGCCGCAACACGGAGTTTCTTCATGTGGTACCGCACAGTGTTATGACCCGTCATCACACCTACAAGGGTGGAGAGAGATTTTCTATCCATTTGTATAAGTCTGGCGGTCCTAGCCTTATCAAATACAGGCCATAACTTCCTTGTGATAGCACAAGTGTCTAAAGAAGACCATCTGTTATTTGCCCCTCTTTGAGCTTTGTTCCCTGGTTCGAGCTTCAATGAGCAAGGCGGGATATTCACCGCGAGGTCGGCTTGTTCTAGACTTAGTGCCGAGCCCTCTCTAGCCAATTCGTCAGCATTTTCATTCCCTGATATGCCCTCTTGCCCAGGAACCCAGCAGAGTGTAACCTTGTGCTGTGTTCCAAGAGCCCTGAACTTTTCTCCATAGCATTGGATCTAGTTAGGGAATTGAGCAAGGCCTGACTCTCGTTACAGGCGCAGATATTCCGTCTGCTCATCTTGTTTTGCATGAATCTCCGCTTGGAAGACAGACGCATTTATACTTAGGGGAAAGTGCAGTCTAAACTTGTAGCTTTCTACAAAGACAGAGGCTAAGGTGCTGGTGGAGACTCTTTAGTTAACATAAGCTCTTGTGGAAATTTCATCAAAAGAACCGAGACGTGCGTGCAACCAATGACACTAGACGGACAATTTGTTCTAGAATTAGTCGCAGATTGTCCACTTGTCCTAGTTGGAAACCCTTTGGAAGCAGTTAAGCTAGAGGAGTCTTAGCAGTCAGGTGGATCTATGTACGTGGCTAATCGGCTCTTTGAATTCTACTTTCTTACTTAAGGTGACGCAACAGTCCAGGGTGGACCTGAGCCTCATTCAAAAAGGATCTCCAGTCCGCTAAGTTGGTTGAGGTCTGTTCGCAATTGAATGCGTCACCTGAGTCTTGGTGTTTGCCTACTGTGCAGTCGCTCGGGGGTGGATTCGAAGATTTCCCGAGCCGGAGTCCTGGTTTTTATCTGTTCAACATGACTCAGTCGTTGGACCTTCACTCTTTTGCCTAAGTCTGCGTCGTTGTATACCTTGCTTCACTTAACAACACTCAATACAACTTTTTGACATCAGGGGTCTCGGTAAGGCCTTGATAGATCAGCGTGCATTCTCCATAGTCATCCTGCAACAATTAGACGAGTTTGGCTGGGATGCTACAACTAGACATTGCTCTGTGCAGCTTGTCTATATAGATGCTGTCATAGGCGGCCTTAAAATCGATGAAGAGGTGGTGGGTATCGACTTTTTTCCAAGACCTGCCGAAGTTTTGAATATTTGGTCGATGGTGGACTTTCCTGATCTAAAGCCACAATGATATACACTGGGCAGGTTGATGACAAACGGCTTTAAGATAAGATCTTGTAGGCGATGTTAGGAAGACTACTGTCTCTATATACTTAACGCAGTTCAGAGGTTCTCCTTTCTTGAGGAGCGGGCAAACAAGGCTGAGGTTCCATTCATCGGGCATGTAGATGAGTTGGTCTACGCCTCTGAGCAAGTCATTGCCTGTGGCTTTGATCAGATCGGTAGCTAGTCCTTCAGCTTCAGCAACTTTGTTGGACTTAAGCTTCAGTTCGTCTAGGTCGGGTGGACGGAATTGTTGATCTACTTCGTCCAGATTGAATGGCTCATTCTGTCTGACAGCGGGAATCTGTTCGTCATCGCCAGTATCCAACCTACCTACAAAAAGGATCTTTCAGCGAGCTTCGGTTCGGGCTCTGTATCCTTAGCAAAATCGTTTTCCCCTTCTCATTAAACTTCCGAACGTCCTTTCTGCAGAAGCATCTTATGTTCTTTCTTTTTCTTTCTGAGAAGTGTCTGCTCGTAGAGGTGTATGCCTCTTGCTTAGCTGCATCTGCTTGCCGGCACTTGTCGTCAAACCAGGGCTTTCGAGTAAAACCCAGCACATTGTCAATGTTGCCACTTGATCCTAGCGGCATAGGTCGCGACTCGATTGAAAAGTCTTTGAATTCAAAAGCCTCGTGCTGCTCTCCTGTGGAATGTAGGAATGTGGAAAGTGGAATCTATTCTTCCCAAACACACTGTGTCAATAGAAACCGATTAAATTATTATTCAAAGTCAATTTCATGCGCCTCCCTTCCTTGGTTTATAGACTTTCTAACCAACTACCCGACTACCCGACTCTCTGAATCCAAAAACTGTGTTAACTTCATGCCTTCGGGGGTAGCTTCCGCTTAGTTCTTCGTTCAATTTCACCAAAAAGTCGACTCGCTTTGATGACTCCAATCAATAATAATATTTTAGCAATCCCTCATCTCTCCAGTGATTTGTGTCGTGTTGTGTATGTGTGTTACCCTCCGTCATGCGTGTCTCCATTAATGTCGAATGAACTAGGTGTATCAAGCGTCCAACCCCCCCCCCCCCACCAAACCTATATCGAAAGTTCACATCCACTACCGGAGGGTAAATCAACATTAGAAAGTAATCAGTTTTATCCCAGTGAAACCAGCATCATGCAATCCACCCCCAACCACATACGAGTACTCACCCAGTTTGAGGTTTTCCATGAATGAGAATGGATTTCGATTGTTAACAATCTGGGCTCAGGAGACGTTAGTCACGGATGAGTACTTAATTTCACCCTTGAAACGGATCACGAGGATAAGAACGACGATGATGATGATGATGACGGAGATGACGAGATGAAGGTGATAAGGGGAAGAAAAAACCCAAGCAAACAGCGATAACTTCGAATACACAATACACACTCATGTGCATCCTTTGAGGCGAGTTATTCTAGTTTCTCCTCTCTCTATCTTCAAGATGAAGGTACAGATGCAGATACAAATAGAAAAAGAAAGTAACACTGTGTGCGTGTGTCCCAATTTGGATGAACGAATTGTATTTGCTTTGGCAGAACGATAAAGATCGTTTCTGTTTGAAGTTTAATGTGTCAAAAGGACATTTCGGGGGTTGGATTGGGGATTATTATCGAATGCGACCTGCAGATATTGGCTGGTGTGTTGCAGTCTACACACAGAAAGTAGACGAAACAAATACTGTTTGTGTGTGTGTATCTATAGTTTTGAGAGTTGTGATTCAATTTTATGGATTTCAATTGAAATTGGATTTCAATGAGGGAAAAGTTTGTTTGAGAATAGCAGCGTGCTACAAGGATTTTCCTGTTACCAACTTCGTCTCTGGCCTATTGGCACAGTTCCTAAATGGGGCTACTGCTTTAAGGTGAGCAAATAACCCGGCTGTCTAGCAATACACGCTTTAGTTCACAGGCTATTGGCTGCCAACCGAGATCTATTGCTTAGACTGCTAGAGGGGCAACTTTGGCGAAACATGGTGCTGTCAACTTTCAAGAGAATCGTGCGCAAAGTTGTTTTGAGATTGCAATCTTCTATCAGAGATGCAACATGCCTAGGTAGATGGGTTGGCCAACGACGAGAGACCCCTTTACGCTACTCTTCTTGGAGAATTGGAGAATCTTTCGAGACTTTGACTCAGATTTTCAGAGCAGAGTCTTCCGATGGCAATGCAAAGGTGTTTTCTGGTCAAAATGTGCGGCTTGTCATCGTTGAAAGTCCGTTGATCCTTCCTATCATCGCGTTGTTCCTGCTGCTTTAACCATGTTCTAGATAACGATCTGTTTATGCTGCTTGAGAGCTCTCTTCAGGACACTTAGCCCTGCTCTGGATGCTTTGATGGACCTTTCACATATTTGACTTCACAACTCATTGGGCAAACATGCATCTGTCTTGCATGTAGGAATTTGGAGCGGTCTTGTTAGATCCTTTACTCCCACTTCCGAAATAGTGCGAGAATGCAAAAGCCTTTTTAGATCCGGTCAGAAGGCTGAACTTGTTTGTATCCCATGACAAGACATTGATCTCTGATGAGCTTGCTAGACAAGGTTTCGAAATAAGATTTCTTAGGACCTGAGCCCACGTTGGGTTTGTCAGGGTTCCCGATTAAGGCTTTTGCCTATGATTTGAGTTCTAGCGACCGCAATTGGAGCATAACTCTCTAGGATGTAGAAAAGTTAACCAAACGTGTCTGACGTCCTTATGAAGTTTTGAGAACTCTTGCCGGCGCTTTTACGGGCCTAAGGCCGAGAGGATGACTGCAGAACACTGCTTATTTTTTGTAATTCTGCTGCTTTTGTTCGGATTAGGCGGAGGATCTTCGTGTGCACCCGTGCTTTTAAATTTTCGACGTTAAGGCCGGTATTCTTCACGTCTTCTAATTTTTAAGACGTTTACTGTAACAGTGATTAAAGGCCTATTCAAAGCAGAGGCGCAAAGTTCTCTCAAATCGTTGGATCAATACCCCAAGATGGTTCTTTAGCAAAGCCTTTTGGAACAACTTTTTTTAAAGACCTCGATGTAAGTATAATTACGAATCTACCCGACATTAAACTCCAAATCGCCATCGTTTCCATTGTTTAGAAGCACTTTCCGAGAGTCTACTGACAACAAAATGTCTCTAAATGGTGTGAGATAAGCCATCGTCTTTACAAAGAATTGGAGGCAAACGACGAACTGTATCTTAGTGTTTCGATGTTTTGACAGCGAAAAATGACAGCTATGGTCGGTTGCTTCAACGAAATTGGTAACAACAAGCCATTATCTGCTCCAAAACCCTCAATCAGACAAAATGCAATAGCTGCTAGAATCGTAAAGCTTTCCAAGACTCCTCTGACTCCTCAAGAGAAAACAGAAAATGAGTTCGGTATCTTCGTGGTCTACAGAGACTCATCGAAACTTGTTGAATTTTCAAGAACATTCAGCACCGAGAAGCTACATTCCATAAGATTCAATCCACACTAAAGAGCTGATGACACTAAGCTTGTGTTTCTAAAAGTGAAGACTTTGCTTGTTGAGGCAAAGGTCCATCCAGACAGTATGTATGTAAGTGAGGAAGCTGTGTCCTTAGATTCAACACCAACAGTTCGAGTCACTCAGAGTCATGCTAGGTAGAACACCTCCCTAATACTTGCAGTGAAAGTCAAAATTTAAGGAAGCTAGCCTCAAATAATATGAGCGGCACCCTTTTAAGGGTCATATAACGTCATATCACAACGTTGAGCCTACTTACGGAACTAGAAATGTACATTTGCAGCGACTTAGGGCCCGGTTAGTCTTATGTGCAACTAGTGTCTCTTAGCGTCTCATTTTTCTATGCTGGCCTTGTCGGTCCTAATTGAGCTACATGTGCTTAGTTTTTTTTAAGAAAAGCCCCACGCTATGGATCGAGGTAGACAAAAACAGGTTCGAGAGCACGATTCTGAGGTTCTTTCCTGACCTCGATCTAGAAAAAATCATTTAGATCGCAGTACTTTGCTTATTTCCGTCGGCATAGGCCTAGTTTTGATGACCGCAGGGCAAGTGTTGGGTCGTTTAAGAATTTATTGCCACCAATACTCCTCATACCTCTCGCAAAGCAGGTGCTGAACAGATTCTTATTCTTTTGCGTCCCTATAGCTCCTACAAAAGTCATTGTAAGGTCCCCCAGCAGCTTCGAGCGAGTACCAATAGTACAGGGTATAGTAAGGGCGACCAAAACGACTCGTATATCTCTGCGTTTGAGTTTCATTAAAGAAGGTACCTTATTATCGAAGACTAGTCTAAGCTTTCTTGCTATTAAGCACGTTAGACTGCATAATCGTCATGAAAACTTCGCTTTAGTTATCCTTGTTCCTTGGAACGCTTTCGGAAACAGTCTTAATTTGCTGCCAATAGGAGAGCTTTGTGTCCAACTTTGTCACCAGATACTTTCTTCCTTCTTTTGCCTTAAAAAATTGTGTGGATCGACCTCCTCGTTAGGAGGACTATTTCCGTCTTTCCATCTCATGATTTACAAGTTAAGCCTCCTTTGAGTATATCGCGGCGGTGATCACTGCCACAAAGTCGTCTCCGGAATCAACCAGAAAAGTGATTCTGGACATCTCCATTCAGAGGTTCCCATCGCACAAG
Source organism: Criorhina ranunculi (assembly GCA_951813785.1). Classification (NCBI taxonomy): domain Eukaryota; kingdom Metazoa; phylum Arthropoda; class Insecta; order Diptera; family Syrphidae; genus Criorhina; species Criorhina ranunculi. Next base: position 34,102,972 of record OX638381.1, on the reverse strand, counting down.
ATATTCATGATCTAGCTCCTATGATTGACCCTTGCGTGGACGTTAAGGGCATCTTCATTCAGTGAATCCTAGAATTCAGCCTTGGAGGAGCTGTAACTAAGTAGGATCCTTCCGTTGTATCATAAATCAAATCGCTGTCCCTAAGCTAATCTTTCACCATCAGCAGCAGCAAATACGGTACTATGCCGTGTTCTAAATTTAAGGCGTTCCTCGCGTCTTAAATTGCCAATTTTTCGATGAAATAACGTCAGAAACACCTAAAACCCCTATCGTCACTGCAGTGGAACTAACCAAGATCTGTAAGAAATTCGGAGACAACAAAGCACCTGGGCCCGACATCACCTCTAATGTAGCCCTCAAGATGGCTATTAGAGAGCGTCTTGACATGCTTCGCTGCTGTGTACAACTCGTGGCAGAAGGAAGACATTTTACTGTTCAATGGTGGGGACAGAGGCTTTTGATCTTTTCCAAATGGAATAGGGTTCAAAGAAATACTAACCGCCTATAGCTCTCGATGTTAATAACCTTCGTCTAGTAAACTAGAAACAACGTGCTCGGGACCGTGAAGGATGGAAAGCGGCATAAGGTTAGGCTCACACCCTCCAAGGGTCACTGGCCTCTTAGGTTAGGTTAGATAGGAGTGGCAGGATGCAGGTGCAATCTCACTTTGTGTTGCCACCACGATCTGTACTTGACTAGAAAGCCTACCCTGTTAAGTAAGTAAGTTTAACTCGGTAAACTAGGGCCATATTCTACAGGGAAGGACTCAGAAGTTGAGAGCATTGAGAGCATCAACGTTTTCAGAAGTAGACTCTTGCGCATAACACAGACGCCAGTCCTAAGTACTAAAAAGTTCCAGACGACATTCAACAGGACTCTACTGGGTTCATTGCTCTAGCAAGTCGAGTCAAGGTTAGGTTTTACTAATGACATTGCCATTGTTGTGGGGGTTTCTATCGAAGTGATTCCTATAAAAATAATGACGGTCAATGGCTTGTGTTTTTGGAAAGTAAATGTTCACGTGTGTCCCTGTCCAGTCCTCTTTCTTCCCACATTGTTCGAAAGTCTACCTAACCACCTTCAACCTAGAAACCAACTTAAGGTCAATCAATATCGAATAAAAAGTTCCACAAATTTATCGTCCTTTTCATTTTCATTTCAGAGATCCACCAATCTTACAAGCACACAACAACACAGACATTATCCTGCGGTTGCCGATGGGAAAAAGGATCAAAGACATACGATGGCTCTCGGTTTGGTGCCGAAGATTTACGGTGAGTAAAGGCGGCATATTTATACAAACTCGTACGTGTGTGCCTGTGCCTGATTATGCTATGCTATTCCCTTGGGGAGAAAGTGGGATTGTACTGATGTGTATTAATTTTTCGTCCATTTAATTCCGTAATCCGCTTTTGACCAAAGGACGGGTGTTTTATTTTTATTTTTGTTCGCATCTCTTTACGAATTTATAATTGAAGTTTTCCTTTTGATGTTATCTGACGATGTGAGATCTATCTATAGATACATGCTATTTATACATTTTTAATTATAAACTTTGAGATTGGTGAACGTTCCTAGGGAAGTTCTAGCGAGGAACGATTTAAAATAAAACACAACGAAAGGCTGAAAGTCTGTCGAAAGCTGGACAAAATTCCCCAGAACTTGAAGGAAAGTGGTTCCACTCTTTGGACAGGGGTGACTGTGTAGTTCTTTGGAACTAAATTGGTCAAATTGAAGACGTATAACAACCTTTTAACTGAATCTCTCCATGAGATACTAAACTTCGACAGTGAGAGCACTCTTCTTCGTCAGAATTTGACAACATATCGAAACAGACCACCTCAATGGGTCCATTTTCGTTCCACTTCCGAGAGTCGTCTCAGTCAGAGGTGTTTTCCTGACTACTACGCAATTCTTCTCTCTCTAGGCGAATTTCTTTTGCTGGCCAGTTCCGGACATTCACATAGTAGATGTATGTGTAGCTGTCACTTCGTCCTTCTTCAGATGCTACCTGAAGTATCCGACAACGATTACTACCCACTTGTCATCCTTCAAACTTCCCTCTTGGTGTCTGCATTTTGTCACGCCACCTCTCGTACTTAGATTCGTGGCCCACAGTGAAGAGTCCTGGGCCCCTACTCCGTATTTTGCTTCTAAAGCCAAACCATTCGAAAACGGAAACTTGTCCGCTCTACCTTTTAGTTCGATTCCTGTGTGTCCTCTAACCCAAGCCAGTGTCCAGTCATTTTGAACTGCACAGTCACTGCTTGGTTGTCCAATACGATTAAGACTCTCACACAAGTAGCCAGAGACCCTTGGAGGTTCTGAGCCTGAACTAATGCCGCTTTTCATCCTCCACGGTCCCGGGCACGCTGCTTCTAATTTACTAGACCAATGTTTCCAGCGTCGGCGATTGCTTGATCTTTCAACAGGAGGTTCTGTCTCGCTTTTCTTCGTGAACTAGATGGCTGGCTTTCGAAGACCCTCCTAGCTGGAGTGTTCTCGTCTATTCGCTTGATGTGGCCAACCCAGTTAAGGTGACGTAGATTTGCTCTCCGGACTACAGCCACACTTTTATACAACTCGTAGAGATCGTGGATATATCTTCTCCTCCATTCGTCCTCCTCGCAGACAGGACCAAATATTCGACGTTGAATTTTCCTTTTGAAGGGTCCCAAGATCTACTTCCCAGTCTAACTTATCGTGCAGCGTTCAGCTCCATAAAGCAAGACTGGAAAGATCAGAGTTTTGTAGAGCATGACTTTTGGACCTTCGAGTTGGAAGTAGCTGGGGTTCCCTAAGGTTATCCTTCGTGAAATCTCCACCAGGATGCCATTTGTGGAGTTTATATATGCACCGAGGTAGATGAACTCCTTCACTACCTCAAAGTTAAAGCTGTTGATAGTCAAGTTCTTTCCTAGACGGTGCTCGATAGATCGGTTCTTGGTCGACAGCATGTACCTTGTCTTATCCTCATTCAATCGTTGCAAAAGCTTCAAAAATGGCCCGCTGGGAACGGGCAATGATGTCAATATCGTCCGCGTGTAGCCCAGCAGCTGGATGGATTTGTTAAATATAGTGCCGGCCTTTCGCACTGTCTACTCCATCACACAACAACGCGCCTTCTTGTCGAAATCCGGTGCATGGAGGTTAAACCGGATCAGTCTTCTCGGGGTTCCGACTTTGGCCATCGCGTTTTGAAGCTCCGTGTAACGCTGTTGTATGTTCAAAGTCGATGAACAAATGTTGAGTCTTGACTTAGAATTCGTTGGTCTTTTCCAGAATTGGGACAGATATGTCCACTTTCGTTGACAGAGCTCGAGCCATAGACAGATTTGTTGCTTCAGGCAGGCGTGCCATAAAAAACGCTTAAGACAACCTCAGGGTGACCTTATAGCTATCTAGGCAAGGCTCTAAAGTCGTCGACTAAATATTTCATCTAAGCCGACGATTTAAGGAAGGCTAATCACAGGAACCTGGCTGGCTCCATTGAACCCAGAAGAGAACCCACAATCAGGAGCTGAATTCTTAGCAGGGATGCTTGAAGGTTGGGATTCCTAGAGCCTTCCCTCAATACGACGAATAAAGCCACATGATCTTGGAAACATTCATCTCAGCAATGTGCTTCAACAACGAACATGAAGCATAGTTGGGTTGTTTTTTTCTTTTTGTTTTTGTCTTCCGCTTAAGTCTGTTCTCAGGCTCAAGCTCAAAGTTGTAAAAGCGCAGATGCCACTTAATCCCAGCTCCGCAGAACCCTTGGCTCGGTAGTTTAAAGATTTTGAGGGCATGCTTCATACGACTTGCGAGGTCCGGTGATTTTTTTTTTTTTTGGTTTCGATTCTGATTAGCGAGTTCAATCTTTGATCTGCAGAATGAGCTGGCGTACCCTGGATAGCTTTGATCTTACACAAGCCTATTTCTAATCTTCGATCTGGAAATTTCAACGCTTATTGAATCGAGCTATACGAAGGGTCCTTAAAGACCTCAAATGCTTCAATTTAGGCTTCAAATTGAGAAAAGTTTCCGACTTTGATGCATGAAGCTAAGCTGGAAGGCATTTTATTTGTAGACCGTGAGGCAGTTTCCTACCAGTTCCAGTGCTTCAGTTGCAAGGAATTGTCCATGACTTTAGCTCTCTAAGAAGGGTGGTTTCTAAGTGGTTGGCATCCTGAGGGGCTTCGAAGCTGTCGGTATTATTCCTGATTTCGTGTAAGATATTGTAACCCAGCGCCATTTGTGTGCGATCAATTGTGACATCAGCCTTTATTGTGGAGGTCTGTTCTGTTCACCAAATTGTTAAACTTGTTCGATGTTCATTGCCTATCAGTTGCGGCTCAGCTGATCTTATGACAGCCATTGTGCTCGAACAATGTTCCCCCAGTAACAAGGCGATTTCACGTGCCAAAAGTCTACGAATTGCTCGCAGTTGTCATTTTGATCTTTGAAACCGTGTTTTCTGTCGTCGCCTAACTTGACATTGAAGTCACCTATCAATATGAGCTGTAGGCATCACTCCGTTGGCTGTAAAAGCTATCGATCACGTCCTTATTGGCTCGTCCCGTTTGATGCGTTGTCCTTTTGTTACTTGTTCCTCTGTAACTCGAAAACTGTGGGACCAATCAACTTCAAATTTTGCACACAGAGTGGCTGTACCTCGGGTCACAGTATGGGCTACTTTTGGTTATTAAAGTGTAACTTCGCAAATTATAGGTGGGCGAAGCCGCGGATAAAAGCTAGTCCTGTGTAAAAGGAAAGAAATCTGGTCGTCAATACCTGGTCACTAAACAGCTCTCATTACATGAGCCTTTGTCGTGCTGTTAATGTAAGCCCCAGTCCAACACCAAAACCGCCAATGCTTTCCATTTGCCTTCAAGACTAAATGAAGACAGTGCCCATTGCCATGTCGAACCACCGCATTTCTTTCAGTACAGTACAGCATACATGTTGAGGAGCCTTCTCACTTGAATCGTGGAACAGCCTTACGTTTCAGAATCCAAGAGAAGATCAGAGATCAAAGGTTTTCAACAGATTATCAGCCCGTATCCAAAGTTTTCTTGTTCGTTTTGGGCTGCTAGCTGTATTATAGCACAAGAGGCTAACTATTCGTTTTCTCCACTTCGTAATTCTGAAAGAAACTCACAGATGGCTCTGCAAGGAGGAATGGAACAAAATTTGTTGGCAAAACTACAAGACGTTGGTTTGTAAAGGCTTCCATCTCGTTATTTGGAATGAGCTTCGAATGAAGACCGCAATGACTCGGCTGACTTAGGGCCGATATAGTGAAGTTGTAGTGCAAAGAAAGAAGGACTTCAGAGTTCACCAAAAGGAACAGCGATTATGTCCTTCTAAATGCGTCTTCTAGATCAATACGTTCTTAAAATCCTTTTTGATTCCATTTCCCTTTCTAAGTTATAGTTCTTGGATTTGTTTAACCAAGTAACATGCATTGAACAGCCTAAATCTACAAACACCCCCCCCCCCTCCGTCTTAAGGAAAACGTCTCTAAACACACAGCCATCTCTGTAAAAGTGATTAAATTTCTCCCCAATTGTAACTCTTCAACTAAACATCGGAGTTCATGCGCGCGCAAGCCTCATTCCAAGATTTTTTTTATATGTTTGCCTCCCAGGACACCCTAGGAGCGGTCATATACCCTGGCAAACACCTTTGTTAAAACATACACACAAAAAACACAAGGATACGCAAAGTACACCAAAGGGAATGTTGTACGCAAAGGACGAACAAAATTAAGGCGCTTATAGCAGTAAACCCTCTGAAAGAAGTTTTTCCAAAAAAAAAAAAAAAAATCCATCAAACAAGGAATCTACTCGTCATCCTAACTTGGTCCTTCCTATACCAATGCAATGCAAAGAGGGGGCGTCTGAAGGTACCATGAACTGAAGCTTTTCCTTTTTTTTTTTTTCTTGTGTATCACTGCACTTTGAGTCGAACGAAGGGGGGCTCACAAGTTCTTAGGTGTAGGGAGAGACAAAAAGAAAAAAAAGGGGCGCGGTTCCAAAGTAAATTCATCCCCAAAAATTTTGTATTATTATTATGAAGAGGGGGTTGCCACCCGACACCACTGGGAGTAGGAACGTTCACTTGTTTTTTTTTTGTATATAAATGAGCGTATAGTGTGTGGGTAGACAACATCAAGTCTGAATTTGTGTTTTTGTCTGTATCTGTGCGCAATGATGGTGGTGCCGGGCTCCAATGTTGTAAAATAATGGCGTCAGCCATTATACCGTCATATAGTGGAGTTTTTTTTTTTTTTTTTAACTAATTAACGTGAAACAGAGAGAGAGTTGTACTTTCAGAGTCAAAAATCTATTAAATACCGTTAAATTCAGAAGTAAACTTGTCAGATTTGTGTGGTAATAGTTGGTTGAGGAGGATTAAGACTGCATGACTCAACTGTCAGAACTTTCGATCCTTCGATGACAGTCTCTAGTTTGGAATACTTGATTTAGTTGAGGTTACTTTGATGCGCCATCTACCGTTTGTAGGGAGAACTACGTTGCTCTTTTGAATCGCATTTGAAGACTTTCTCTTTCCTTGGCATGAACCATTTCGGTGGGTGAAATGAAAGTGAACGTTGTTTTGGCGGCCATTTTAGTTTGATATATGTATTGCTGTCAGTCAATATTTGACAGTTGGGCCCGTGTCACTATTGTTCTTCTGTAAGAATGTATTGTCATGGAAAGGATCTGCTCAAGATCACGTAAACTTAAATTTGAGGCAGGAAATAGGTTTCTCTGTGAAGCATACAGAAGATGGAGCTCAAAGGACTCGTGTAGCAAGCTATGGCCCATATACGAGGCCAGAACTAATACGCGAGAATCCTTCCCACTCTTATAGGAATGATTACAGAGCATAATACTGTGCGCTATCATTTGAAAAGCTTAGGCTAGGTAAGGTTGGGTTAGGTTTGGTGGCTGCTCCATAGCGATCCCACTTAGACTACCGGACTACCAGCGTCAGGAACCTTACATGATGAATTTCCTTGTTTTCAAGGAAGAAGCTGTGGATACCTGTGACTAAGTGCAGAACCATTTGGACCCACAGACAAAGCTTTTCATTTTGTAAATTTTGAGCTTGGCTAGGTCGCAGAAGTCTTCGTAGAAGTACTCGTCTAAGGGTTTGTCTAAGCTAAAGCTAAGTAAGAATGATCTTTGTAGGAGCTGTGGATACGAGGAAGTCAATCAGGACAGAATCCACTTCCTCTGCCACTGTCCAGGCCTCTACCACCTCGGATATAGATCTTTTGGAAGACAGTTCTTCCAGGATACCAAAGAACTATGCACCGTAGGGCATTAGGAGACTGCTTCTGGGACTGCTCTACGAGCAGGGGACACCCTTCTCTCCCCCCCAATAGGCATCGCAAAATCGGTGTTTTATGACTTGAGTGTGGCGTAGAGGGTTTTCTCTCCCCTCACCAACCCATCTACCTAACCAAACTTCAGAAAAAATTGTCATTACCCACCTAGATCGCTAGATTTAAACACGCAAGGTTTTACTTGACGAGCTGTGGTGTCACGGAGAATGTCTGTCTGAGACACCACAGTCTTGGATTCTCACTGACTTGAGATGTATGATCTTATATTCGACGTTAAGCAGTGCTAAGCTTTGGTAGTTCTCACAAAACGTAGCATCAACTGTTTGAAGATGAAGCTTAGAAAGCGGATACTCTACTCGTCGGGCATGCTTTCGTCAATGGTTGATGAGTTGAAGCATGTCCTCCGATAGCAGGTATTTGCTATTCTCCAGGTTCTTCCGCCTTCTTTTAAACTTTCTCTATCTGTTCTCCAAGCTTAGAATGCTGTTTTAACAGTTCATATAGTACCCTTCGTCTCGGTGACCAGGTTTCCTTTGCCATTTCGAAGAGTCTACTTTGAGGTGCTTGACTTTCTTATTCCGCTCTCGAAACTCTTTGTCTTCCTTGAGTTCCAAGTCTGCGTAGACGCTTGACTTTCTTATTCCTCTTGCGAGACTCTTTGTCTTCCTTGAGTTCCAAGTCTGCGTAGACGCCTGACTTTCTTATTCCGCTCGCGAGACTCTTTGTCTTCCTTGAGTTCCAAGTCTGCGTAAGCGCTTGACTTTCTTATTCCGCTCACGAGACTCTTTGTCTTCCTTGAGTTCCAAGCCTGCGTAGACGCATGACTTTCTTATTCCGCTCACGAGACTCTTTGTCTTCCTTGAGTTCCAAGCCTGCGTAGACGCTTGACTTTCTTATTCTGCTCGCGAGACTCTTTGTCTTCCTTCAGTTCCAAGTCTTCGTAGACGCTTACTTCCCTTCTTCTGGTTCGATACTCATTCTTTCGTGGAACACACTCATTTTCATACGACGAGCTCTCCCTTGGCCCGTTGGTTGGTAGCTTATAAAGGCTTATTCTACTTACTTGTCATTTGTATTGATAGGTACGAGTGTCTTCTTTGATTCGCTGGACCTGTCCTAGGTAAACCGACTTTCAGACCACAGGAGTGTCTTCTAGACGAAGGTCTTCTAAGACTACGATTAGGGGATGTAGGGTGTCTTATGTCACACATAAACTCTAAAAGAAGTTTCAAAGCTACCTTATGGACTTGAACTACTGCTGTCAGGTCTTTTGCTGTGATTTCTGAGATGCACGGTTCCCTCATCTTCCCTTCACTTCGTAGGACACCACGAAGAGGCGATGATACGAATTCGTCTACAGCCGGCCGTCCAATTGTATAAAAAACATATTTTCCAATTCAAAGTTTCAAATAAACGTCCTTAAAATTCCTTTTTTGACAAAATTCAAATGGTTTCCTCCTTTGTTTACAGGTTGACTTTGGCGAAGTGTTCATCCCAGTTGGATTGGATGTACCTAAACCACGAGTTCTACCCGAATTCAAAAGACTAGCGCATGGCTTGCGGTCGAGCAACATCAGTGTCCTGGATGCGAAAACTTTCTACATACCAAACTTGCACTACGACGGTGCCGGTCCTGATGCATATTTTTGGGTCGGCAATGGCACCGAACCGAACATAATGGGCATCAAGGTAAGTGCAGCACAAATACAAACACATAGATACATGTGTTGTCCATTCGTTTTGTAGGTACCAAATGAAATCGGTTCCCTGGAGCCATTACGGGGATACCAGGGGGAGGACATTGAAATTCAATTGCCAGGCAATTTGACTGCATACGATATCGATTGGTTGGCTGTATGGTGCGTTGAATATCGACATAACTTTGGTCATGTTTTCATCCCAAAGGATCTGGACGTGCCACCGGCGTTGGGACAAACCAAAATCACGGTAAGTTAAAGCTGCTGCAAGCAATTCTACCTACACACAGACACACATACACTAAACCGTCATTCGGTGTACGATTGTTATCGGATTTGATTTTGAATTGATAATGGATTCCCTGTTTGATACTTTGCGCAATTAAACGATTAGTTTTGTATCATATGTATAGCCAGCATACAAACACACACACACACACACAGATCCATACATATACCCGGTAATTGTGCGCTTCTTGTTGTGGTGTAAACATTTTTTGAAATTTTCTTTTGGAAATGTGTTCCTTCTAGAGTTTTTCATTGTTTCATTGTAAAATTTTGCATTTATCGGCATTTTCAAATCATTTGAATATTTTTTTTTTTGTATCTTTTTCACATTTAAAGCCGCCATGGTGGTACACTCCTGTAAGTATTAAAAAAAAAAATACATTTTCATTCAGCATTCAAGGTTTTTTTTTGGTTTTTTTTTAGATAAACGTAAGCGTTAGAACCTTTTTTTTAGTCCTTTTTGTTGGTTGAGATTGTTTTTGAAAAATTTAAATCAAAAAGTCTGAGACGTATTTTGAACGACAATTGGAAGTAGAGTCCTTTGTAGATGCATGCTCAGTACTTGGGGGTCATTCTTAGGTTAGGTTAGGTTGTAGGGGTGGCTGCACTTAAGTACCGCCACACTCGGATCTCAACGGATCCATTTTGTTAAATAAATGAACGTATTATATTTTCAATTGGCCTTCCTGAACCATCCCGAGTTTCGAAGGAATTGTAGAATGGCTCTCGGTGGCTTGTCCGACAATTCGCCTAGACCATTGAAGAAATGTTCTCCGAGGGTTGTCTTCCTGTTTCTGCTGAATGGAAGGGGAATTTGTGTCCTCCTCCGCGTCTATGTCGCTACATCCTCTGCATAGATCTGTTGTGATCAAACGCATTCTTTTCGGGTGGACCGCTAGCAGGTTATGACCTGTCATAGTACCTGTGAGAAGTGATAGGTGACTTCTGTTGACTGCGATGATTTCTTTTGTTTTCCTCTTGTTAAATTCTGTCCAGAGCATTCTTGAGGCATGTTGTAAGTGAAGTCCATTTCTCGTTGGCGGGCTTTTGGAATTTCGCTGTGATGGGTAGGATGGGGGTAGGATTGATCCATATCAGAACCCATTTTTGCTAGCTCGTCCGCCTTTTCAGATCCAAATGAGTGTGACGTTGTTATTGGTGTTGAGTGCCTTGAGCTCGTCGTGGCAGTATTTCACTATTTTGGATCTGATCGTTGCTTGACTATCAATGTATATGTCGATGCAGCTTCTTGGGAGTACCTGTTGAGATAATTCTCTCGAGGCTTCGGCGATTGCTAGAACTTCCGTCTGGAACACGCTGCTGTGGCTTGGAAGTCTTATCGACCGAGCGATGTTTGGTTCCTGTGCATAGATCCCTGATCCTATAGCCGCATACATTTTTGATCCGTCCGCGATGATGGATGTATGGTTGGGGTTAATGACCTCTCTTTCTGTCCAGCTCTCTCTGGAGGAAATTTTGAGTTTGAGGTTCGTGCTGAATTCCGGGATCGGTGGTAAATAGTCGGTTTTGGCTTCAATGGTGATTGCAAGATGACCTATCAGGCCTTTTTTTTCAAAGGTTGAGTTGTTGTAGGCGAAGCGCAGTTCTCGCGGCCACTTCCTTTGTGTAAAGATCAACAGGTATTAGTCCCAGCATCATCTCGAGGGCTGCAATCGGTGTTGTTCTGATTGCACCTGTGGTTCCTACGCAAGCCAGTCGCTGAATCTTCGTAAGGATGTTTAGATTTGTAGTTTTTACTGCGGCTGGCCACAAGACTAGGTATGCATACGTGAGTATGGGCCTTATTATGGCTATGTGCGTCCAGTGGATAGTGGCAGGTTTGGGCCCCCATATTTTGCCCAAGATTCTGTTGCTCTATTTGTTCTTTCTATTAGGTTTTCTTTCCAGTTCAGTTTGCGGTCTAGTATGCATCCCAGATATCTGATATTTGGAGTTGCGGTCCATTTAATCTCGGTGGTTCAAATATTGGGATATTCCTTTTGTTGGTGAATAGGACTTGTTCTGTTTTCTGCGGATTTATGTTAAGGTCGCATCGCTTGGCTCAGTTTGGGTCATTCTTGACAGAAGACTGAGCTGGAAGCTTAATATCTTGAAGAGTGTCAAGAAGGCTTCTGTTGCCCTGTATTCCTGTCGTGGGGCTCTAGACCCGAAATGGGGTCTTCAGCCTAAAATAGTATACTAAATTTATACAGCCATAGTGAGGCCCATCATAATGTACGGTGTGGTAGTCTGGTGGACAGAGTAACCTGGATCTTCTTACGAGGATCGATCATACATCTGTATAACGGGTGCCCTAAGAACAACACCTAATGCTGCGCTGCAAACAATTCTCCATTTACTTCGTATTGATATCTATGGGAGGTAAATTGCAGTTAGAGCAGCTTTAAGGCTGAGGGAATCCTCAAGTGATAATACGGGCCACGGGGGTAGGATCCTTTATACTAACGTAACCATCCCTAGCAGTAGGGACTTTATTAGACTTCAACGTCAACGCCACGGTATAATGTTTACACCGATACGGTTAACCAGAGTTAACAGTCCTTTTCTCTTATATAAATTCGACATGTGAGGTTTTCTGAGGCTGGTTTCCGGTTCCTACCCGTGGTATCCCAATGGGCTTTCGTTCTGGCCTAAGTGGGTTCCTACTCAGAGAGTACAGTCGCCCAACCGAACCTAACCCTTTAAAGATTGTAAAACCAATTGTACAATTCTGTAAAAAAAAAAGTGTCAACACTTTTCGTACATAATTCTTCGAGATCAAGCGAATTTAAGTGTTGGATTTTGACCAACCAACCTGTGCCTCAACCAGCAAGCATTTCCAGCCACCATGATCGTTAGCTAGTCACCTCAAGTCGACCACGTCACATCACTATGGAATCAGCGGGTAAAACTGGGGAATGCAACCCAAGATGATACTCTGACGATATACACTGATCGTCAGACCGATGATTTCATACGTAAGCGAGGTCTGGTGGACAAAAACTAATGAAACCTACCCTTAGACAAAACCTGCATGTCTGGATGCCTTCGCACAACTCCAACTGCTGCACTCAATGTCATCCTAGGTTTACCACCACAATAAAACTTCATACGAATGGAAGCCAATCTAGATATCCATCGACTCTTTCACTCAAGAAATTTCGATTCAAGAGGCTACTTATCCCGGGACACTTGTCCCTGCTTGAAACACTGGAGCAGGGTTTGATATTTAGCATGCCTTCAGACGACATACTCACCGAATACTGCTTCAACAAAAACTTCTCAATAGTTATCCTGTCAATCCTGTTAAGGGAGGACTGGGAGAACCACAATCCCTAAACTTCACCTTCTGACCTCGTCTGGTATACGGACGGATCCAAAATGGAAGCAGTAACTGTATCCAGAGCTTTTAGAAAGTCATCATGTGCGAACTTCTTGGTCCAAGCCGAGGTTGAGTCTCGCATCTTGGGGAGACCCATATTTATCTTCTCAGACAGTTAAACTGCCCTCAAACCTCTCGACTGGCCTGTCATCAAATCCAAACTCATCCTGGAAACCCGCAATATGATCTCGGTCTTAGCTAGGAACAACATGGTCATCCTTCACTGGATTCCTGTCAAAAGATGAAGCGTCAGCAACATTCAGTGGACCCGAACCTCGTCGCAAAACATTCAAAGGGTCTTTGCATGCTAGAATCCAGAGAAGCCTTGCTGAACACACCATGCTGAACTGACACAAAGAAAATCTAGCTTCATTGTGAACCTTGAAAGGAGCAACGTTAGAGCACTGATTGGATTTCTCAGCGGCTACTGCCGCCTGAATAAGCATCTACATCGCATGAACCTTGTAACAGATTCAAGCTGTACACTCTGCCTGAAATGTGAAGAGACCTTTCTACACATCCAAAGGAATGTCCAGCCCTCTTTCAACTGAGAAAGAGAATCTTTGGTGGCGAAGTTGTGCCTATGGAACAGCTTGCTGCTATCCACCCAGAAAGGTTCCTTCCTGACATATTTTGAAGTGAAACAACTTATCTAGAAAACATAAGGGAAAGCACAATAGGATTCCTTACAAACCGCAGTGCCAAGGGCTGTGAACAACCCTCCCGAATATAATTCCCACGTCAAGTTGGTTGAGATCCCTTTTCACTTGGGTGCGTCACCTGAGTCGTGGTCTTCCTCTACTTGTGTCGACGAAGATTTTCCTGGCCAGAATGCTGGTGTTCATCTGATCTACATGTCTCAGCCAGGTTGATGGCGTTGTACAGTTCATACAGTTCATCGTTTTATCTTCTCCTCTAGGAAATCTAAATGGTTTCTGGAGTAGGTTGGGGTCCAACCTAAGAACTATGTCTGAGGGGTGAGCGCCTGGCGAAAAGTGGAGACCTGTTTGAATATAGGCGAGTCAATCTCGCTCTTTGGCGAACCCTTCTTTGTTTACAACCATTTGCGGTACGATAGTGAGGCTCAAGTGAAGATTGAACCAGAATCTGTCGCACACATCGCAGATTTATTCGAAAGGGTTGTTGATGAATAGCGCATGGAAAAGGGTCGTCCTAACGTCCCCTAGATATCTGGTTGGTCGTTGTTGTACATAAGCTCGTGCTACATGGCCAATTCAGATTCCAAATAGGTACAAGATTGAGACCGCCTGAGTCAATTTAATGGCGCTTCGTGTCGTCTTCTTCCTGGCACGCTGCTTACGTTTTCGCTCCGACTGTCTTGGCTGGTCTTTTTTCCCAGCAAGCTCTGATCATCGTGGCTTAGTGCGTTGGACTGCTAAGCTGGTGGACATAGGTTCGAATCTCAGCAGCAACACTTTTCACCAGGCAAAGACAAACCTCAAATTTTATAATTGGTCATGAGAGGCTTCGATATAAGACGGCTTCTTCCCAAAAAACAAGGGTTAAGTGATGGTGGTCTAAGGAAGTGTAGCTGATTCTGTCAATTCTGGTGACTTTTTGGCAGTATCGCCACGTGTCTTCCATATTGCCTGCTCCTGCTGGGTGACCATGATGCGTGATTCAATATTTTCTTCTCATCGATGTAGGACCTCGAAACCTTCAGACATCTTTTGCAGTGGAGGAGAGTAAGCCATTTGATTTGAGGTTAACTGTGAGGTTTCTGAAAGATAACCCCTTTATACTATATTCTCTGATGTTCTTGCCAAAATCTCCAGTTCTAACCTAAAAGAGGTCCAACGTAGGGGAATCTTGCTTGAAGCTGAAGGAGATTGTTATCGTTCGCAGTGAGAATTAACGCTTTTGCCCATCCTTTATCCAGAGCGTACATCATTTTCATCACTTAGTTTTTGTCTCTTCGTTGCCGATACATGAAGCTCGTCCTTCTAGGAATCTGACCTAGAGGGCACTTTTTTTTTTTTTTGAGATTAATCATGTAGTGCAAGTTGAATTGTAAATAATTTTTAAACTCGAAAGGATTTACTTTGCACACCTTCAATGGTATTTCTAACTATATGTCGTCCTTAACAGGGATGGCAACACTTTGTATCTCAAATCATTCGAATTTTCTATTTATAGACCACAACAACACCGAAACCAACTTATGCCAATTGTCGGGAGATTCTACCGGATAAATTGCAAGTAAAATGGGAACTTCAAGGTGACTACCTGCAAGTGGAACTATTCGGTCGGATCAGGGAAGATCAGTACATGGCTTTTGGTCTATCTGGAGCAAATGGTCGTGCCCAAATGTCGATGGCCGATGTTGTAGTCGCATTCTATGACACAAATGCTCGAGTATTCCGTGCTGAGGATTACTATCTTTCCGATTTGTCTCAGTGTGATGGACAACATGGTGCTTGTCCAGATGAAAGGATCGGTGGAAGGAATGATGTGGTTGTTTGTAAGTGAAGATTGAAATTCAAAAACTAGATGGACCTCCAGAAGGGTTTTTTTTTTACAGTAAGTGGTGAACGAAAGAATGGTGTGACCAGCATTCGATATAAGCGACTTTTGCAAACGAATGAACCGATTAATGATTTAGCCATTCCAACCGATCGAGAGGTGTCTGTTATTGCAGCCATTGGTACACTAAACAACCGCAAGGAGGCCAATGCACATTCCCATACCGGAACTGATCATAATGTCGATGATATTCGAATTAATTTCGCATCAAGGGTGAGTTTTTAAGGGTATTTTTGATCGATTGTGGTCTGAGAATATTTTTATTTTTTTTTAGAATGACCACTCATGCAAGAGCTCACTGTATCAGGTGGTAGATAAGTCTGGTCCAACGCCATGGCCGACGAGAAAAATCGAAAATGAAAGTACATTCATGGCAAGAATTGGTCCGACCGGAGGTAAACGTGGCTACACAGCGATCACTGGAAGTCCTTCATGGGGTATCGCATGGTATCTGAATGATCTCCTTATACCAGAGATCACTGTGGAACGTGGGAAAACATACACATTCTATGTGGAAGGTGGTGATGATCCAGCTCAACCTGCGAGGTAAGTAGATGGCGTTTCATTTGTGAAGGGAGGAGGGAAGATAGACGTTTTTTTTATTGCAGATATCATCCATTTTATATAACTGATTCACCGGAAGGTGGTATCGGTCAAAAGACTGGCATTGAATTGCGTCAACAGAGTCCATACGCTGGTGTAGAATTCGATGAAGATGGAAATCCAATTCCAACAGCAGGTTTGTAGAAGGATTTGGACTTTAAGACTTGTTTTGTTGTACAATGGTCCAAGATTAGGGAAGGGGCTTACCCGTCTGTCAGTGTCCTGGTTTTTTTTAGGAATTGGAAGATTGTAGGCATGGCAGCACCTTGTAAGAACAGCCTTACTCGGATAGCGAAAGCCGCTCATCATTAAAGAATAATTGTTTTCAGAGGGTGTTCTCCTCAGCGTCTACGTCGCCACATTCTCTGCATAGATCTGTTGTACTCAAACGCATTCTCTTGAGGCGACTTCTGTTGAGTGCAATGATTTCTGCTCTTTTTAGAGCATCCTTAAGCCACGGCATGTTGTGCTTGCATTCCATCTCTCATTGACGATCTTTTGGAGTTTCACGGTGATGCTGGACTTTTTTTCTAGTGGTGACTGCGTTGATTTCATCTTAGAACCCATTCTAGCGAACTCATCCGCCTTTTCATTCCCATGGATGCCCTTATGTCCCAAGATCTAAATGAGCGTAACGTTATGGTTAGCATTAAGGGACATGAGCTCATCAATAGATCTTCTCGGGAGTGTCTGCTGTGATAGTTCTTGCGTGGCTTCGGCAGTTGTTAGAATACGCTGCATATCAGATCCGTAATAAGTGTCATCATGGGACACTGTCTAATAGGCAAGCATACAACAAGGCTTGGCTTTCATTGAAACGATTTTTGTAGAAGCTGCATGGAAGAAGTGGAGGAGGAAACTATTCCCCATCTTCTTGCGCTCTCTCGCAAAAGAAGACTCCATTTGGGAGAATTGTACTTTAACAACTTAAGCGTGCTGATAAATACAGATATCACAAACCCCTTTTCGCTTTATAGGAAGCTCCAATTGGTTCAACGAGTAGGCATGGAGATCTCTTCAGATCCATGTGGTATCACAATGGACCTATCACTGGTCTAAGTATGCTGGCTATAGCTGGCAGTCACTTCAACCTTACCTAGCCTAACCATGACCCCTCCTTCTGTCTAGCTCTCCTTGGAGAAAAATTCGAGTTCGGCTTCAATGTTTGCCCATCTGGTGATTGCTTGGTGACCTATCGGACCCTTTGTCCAAAGGTTGGATTGTTGTAGGCGGAGTGCACTTTTAGCGGCTCCTTCCTTTGTGAAAAGATCGACAGGTATTAATCCTGGCATGATCTCAAGGGCTTCAGTTGGCTAAGTTCTAATCGTACTTGTGGTTCCTGTGCATGTCAATCGTTGAATATGCGGTTGACCACCAAACAAGGCATGCATATGTAAGTATGGGCCTTATTATGGCTGTATACATCCAATGGATAGCGGCAGGTTTTGGCTCTCATCTTTTGCCGAAGATTCTATGGGAATAGCATGCGTTGAATGGAGATGAAGCTTCTCCATTCTTTACCGTCTGATAAATTGGAATTATATTCCATTTAAGACTCTCTCATCGGCGTAGCCAATGACCCTTATTCCATCGTTCCCCCGCTTCATTAGTATTGCACTTATTACGAACACTTCTCCCTGGACGGGTTCCTCAGGAGACTAGACTGTGTAAACAGTAAAACCAAATTACCAATAATTCCCTCCAGTCATTCTGGACATGATCCTCAAAGCAATAGATTGAAACCTGATACCACCTGAGTTTCGAAATCACTACACCAACACTAGCGCTGTAAGAATAGCATCATAAGGGTATTCATCACCCTCCTAGACCTTCGCCACGCGGCGAGAGATTGAGTGATTGAGCGACAAGTCGCCTTGTGCGTGGCGAAGGCCTTAGCGTTAGTGAATTATAAAAAGAAAAATTCCCTAAACTCTGAGGTTATACCTTCACCTCATTTCAAGCATGGATTCTATGTCTATCTAGTTCGACAAGATTGAGTTTATTTGTTATTGTATTTGTCAAGTGACGTTCTTATACCTTCTGACGTGACTTTGTCAAAGGCCCCTTCAATGTCCAGGAAGGACATTTTACAGTGGACTGTCTTTTCATCTGTCTGCAGGAGCTGCAGGAGGAAGAATCTATTGTGCATTTCCTCTCGAGGTGTCCCGCCCTTTCAAACATCCGTAGAACCGCCTTAAGGGAATACTGCTTTATCGATGTAATTCTAAATGATCTGAACACCGCCAGCACGGCCGATCTAAAAAGTTTTAGGAGTGTCTTCCAGGCGGAAGTACTAGCGATTAGAGAAGCCTGCAGGATACTTAGCCTCAGCCCTACTACCGCAAACAACATAGGAATCTTTGTTGATAGCCAGGTTGCCATCAAAGCGCTCCACTCACTTACTTCGTCCTCCAAATTAGTTGAACAGTGTAAGAAAACTAAAACGTAGGCAATCACTCGGTTCAACATCACTCTCCTCTGGGTTCCCGGCCATAGTAACATAGAGGAGAACGAGAGAGCCGATCCGTTAGCCAGATGCGGCTCCACCTTGGATGTCTCCCACGCGGAGTCAGTCTGCTCTCCAATGGGACTCATCAAGGGCAAAGTTTTCCAACACTTTCTCTCTATTGCCAACTCTAGGTGAAAATGTCTTGCAACTTGTCCCATATCTAGACAGATTTGGCCCACCTACGATAAAAACAGAACGAATGACCTAATCAATAGAAACCGCATCGAGACAGCTAGAATATCGGCAATTAGCACGGGCCACTGGCCAATTGGTCCACACGCTGCAAAGTTAGGCATCCCGTTCAACCCCAACTGCCGTAGTTGCGATAATTCACAGGAAAAAGAAACGTTATTCCACTTTCTCTGTGACTGCCCGGCACTTGCCGGGAAAAACCTTTTTTCAAGGAACTATCTGAGATTTCCCACATAAAATTCTGCAACATCATCAACTTTCTTAATTCCACAGGATGGATCTGAAAACTACACTCTCAGCTACGCCCATCAACATCCAGGTCACGTGAGTTGTGGTATCAAAATGGCGCATCCACGCTACTTTCGTCTCTGGCAGGCTTACCAGTTTCAACCACTTCTACCTGCCCTACTGGGATCCAATCCTAGTTAGTTAGAAGTGGCCCTTCGAGTACTTTCTGTTAGACTTTGCACAGAGACTGTCTGTACATTGTGATACCAACGTGAGTGCTAGAGTTGAACCTTTTTCTATCACAATGGACATAGAAACTCTAGAGCTTCATGTTAACCTTCGCCGATACCGCAGCTCACAATGGACATACTTTTGATCTAAGTGTACCTCTTCTCAGAGGACCGCTTCAAACTAACTTACAAATACAGACAGTCTCTAGGCATGAAAGTCTGGCAACATCATCCGCCTGAACGTAGACGTCACAGCTACTGAGAGTGTTCAGCAGAGAGTCAACCACCAGATTTGTAGTGGCCGTTTATATTTGGCCACATTGAGCTCGTCTTCCATCTGAAGCTATATAAAGTCATCGAACTTTAATATTTTTTTTTTTTCTAAATTTTCCCTTAGCCGGCCGTTACTGTGAATGGCAACATAAGACTGTAGATAAATCCTCCGAAATTGAAACATTCGATGAATATATGAAAACACTCGTCCTTGAATGTGATGAAGGAGAGCCGGGCTACCTCAATTGGACCGTTCAAATGGATGCACCGGATTTACTTTATTATCAGGTTTTTCTTTAAAAAATCAATTCTTAAATTTTTTATTAACTTTAATTCTCATTAAGTGCTTCACCCACAACAATCTTGGATGGAAAATCAATGTCATCGATGCAGGAGTCGCAGCCGCTCACACCCTACACATCCCATCGACAATAACTTACCTTACTATCTCAATTCTACTTAGCCTGGCTACGATAAATTCATTATTATCCAACACATATGCCTGATAGTCACTAAAATGAAAATTAAATTTATCAAATTGAAATTTGTAATTATTGAACGAAAATTAATTCTTAAACAAACAAAAAAATAAAACAATTTATGTATTAAATATCCTCTTTCTTGATAAAACAAATAAAAAACTAATAAAAAACTCATATCAATAATAAAATACATATATCAATTTTTTGGAACTAAAGAAAGCATCATATCCCAAATAGATAAATAGTTTCTTAAAACAATTAATTATAGAAAAAAAAACAAACAAATAAAATAAAATTCAATTTTAGCTAGATAGAAAGTTGTTCAATATATCAAAAATAAAATAAATAAAATTAGTAGTCAACTCAATTCAATTTAAATTCTCGTTCATTAATTCAAATTTCATTTTGAAAAATTAAAAACAACAAAACAAACATATACAGCCAGGGCTATATCACCTTAAAAACATATCTTTGAGCGTACGGTGAGATTTTTGTATGCATGCGCGTGAGTGAGGATGGATCTTAAAAGAATATAAGTATATATATTAATAATTATTTCAATATATACCTAGTATATAAGAATACAATTTCTTGACTTGTAAATTTTCGAAATTATCGATAAGAAACAAATATGACAATACAATTTAAAAACAAAATAATTGACAATAATTAAATCAAAAAAAGAAAACAAATATATTCAAATGACATGAATACCATAAGATTTATATACAATTTTTTGGTTTTTTTTTTCCATTTTTTTTGTTATGAAAAACTATTATTATTAGAGACAATAAATAAAATTTTTTAATAAAAAAAGAAGAGAAACTTTAATAAATATATTAGTTTTAAGCAAAAAAAAGCATGTTAAAATTATATTTGAGAAAAAAAAAAAAACATTATAATGTAACGCATGAATATTTAAAATTATTATTTTCCTTTTTATTTGTATGGGTGCTTTTTTGTTTGACAAACGGTATTTCTTTTTATAAAATAAGAAATTTTGACTTATTAAATAATAAACAAATCAACATAGCACGGCTTTGCCGTCTGCCGATTGACAAAAAGAAAAAAGAAAATAAAAAACGTACATACATTTTTATAATTTACTAGCTGTACCCGCAGCTCCGCATGCGTTAAATTATATTCAATTTGAATCTGCCGGTAGACTACATTAACAGCTTCCAGGTCAAGTGTTTCGATCAGTGGGTCTGGGACTTGTTGAAAGTTATGACGAAGAAACCTTAAATGTGAATTGAAGCCCTGTTAGCACACGATGTTACCCCCTCTCCTCACCAGCCCATCAGCTGTGAATTTAAAACTATTGAGCCGATTTTAATTACACATATACATACCCAGCGTGGACAAAGATTGTGCAAGAACTACACACTGGCCGACAGAATAAAACGGATCGTCATGATTTGACGGCGTGAGTGTTCAGCGCCACCTATCAAATTGCTATTTTATCGCATTTGGAAGCAATTTCCCCCCCGATTATACCCCCTTTGGAGAGGTTAGAGTGGAATATTTGAAGGAGTCACAATTTTTTCGGTTATTACTGCAAAAATGTCTATAGCGCGTTCTAATAATGAACAGCGCCACCTGTTGATTTTGTATGTACTAAATTTTATACGCTCTATAATTGTAATCAAATGTTTCTGTTTTTTTTTTTTAAACAATCGTTCGTGACGTCCATAAGCCTTCAACCCTTAACTTCTAACTTTTCTAACATACAAAAGTAAATTCCAAAAATCTTCAAATGACGATAACTTTTTTATCCGACATCCGATAAAACAAAACTGTGAAAACTACATGAAAATCCGTTTAGTAGTTTCGGAGATATGCGCGAACAAACAAACGGACAGACAGACAGACAGACAGAAAAGAATTCTAAAAATCGCTAATTTGTGTTCCATTACTCTTCTTTAGTCATCCCCTTTCTCTTTTTTTACTTTTTCTTCAATGGACAGACACACCGGGCTCTACTGTTTTATTATATGTATTGATATGGATAACATTAGCCGTGTTTTTTTGATAATTATACTCACTTAAATCAAAAAAACGATCTATACTCACTTCATCCACAGTAGCAGCCGCACCAACCAATTGGTTTGCGGCTCGATTTCTTTTTCTTCGTTTGACAGTTCTTAAATGTCAAAACCGAGTAAAAGCAACAAATACGATCGGCTAAAGGCTAATTTATGAGATTTTTCGCGCTCTGGTGGTCAACTTATGTAGTTCTATCCTCACTTGCTGCTACTGGGAAATTTATCCACACTTGGTGTGTTGTTATTGCTTTGTGTGTAAAATTTTACTGGGCTGGGTATACAGCTATCAAAAAAACACGGCTATTGACGGTATCATACTCTTTTTCAAAAACTTTCATTAATTATTCGGTCTCTATAAGTAAAAGCGATTTGGCAGTATTTGAATAATTTAGGGACATTTGGCTCATTCAGTTGATCAATTACTTGGTCGTCCGACAGATAGTCAGTGCCGAAGATACTGCGTCCAGTTTCCCTTAAAATTGGGCACTTTCCAACAAAATGAAGCGTATCGTCACGTTCGCCTAGGTTACATAACCCGCATATGATCGGAAGTTCATCTCTATGGGGCATATATATAGTTCAACTTCAGTAGTTCTTCCCTCATCGATATCTCTTTCACTTTATGCTCGTTCCGAAAATAATTCAGATGACCTAGGTTATGACTTAACCGCCTGTAAATTGACCTATGCAACGAGTTTACGGCTTCCTTTAAAAATTTCTCACGACACTTTAGATCAACATTTGCAATTAGTTGGTATAGCTAGCCTGGCTTCCAGGTCCAAGTTTCCGCTGGTTGCAAATTAAAATCCATCCCACACTCTTGGGCTAAGTCGCGCCATTCCCCGAACCAACTGCTCCCGTTGGATATAATTTTGATGGCTACCTTTTTGGGCAGCCTTTCCTCTGGCATTTGCAGAACTTTGGGCACGTAGTCCACCTGGAGTTTTAGGGTCTTTATAAAGAGAGGAGCTACACCTGTTTCCAGCATAATAAGGTAGTTCGGCGTACTAGGTGGTAAACGAAATATTCTTTTGATATAGTACCTTAGAAGCTTCTCCACCGTATCATGTCTATTGAATCCCCACACTTGGGCCGCATAGAACAAAATGGATTCCGACGCTGCTTTAAATATCCTAAATTTGCTGCTATGTGCTATGCAATTCTTTGCAAAACATCTTTTCCAGGTCATATTTATAGCTGTTTTGGCTTTTGGTGAAGCAGACCCCAAGGTATTTGAATTCGTTGACAACTTCTATGTCTTCTCCATTATAGTACCATTTTTCGCTCCTACTATTCCTGCCTCCTCCCCATTCTAAAAATCATTACTTTCGATTTCTCCAGATTAACAATCAGGCTCCACAAACGGCAGTACTCCGAGTGTCGGTTTATCATGAGCTGGAGCGTTTCCGGCGATTGTGCTAGCAGTACTATGTCTTCCGCGAATAGTAGAGCCTTGATAAGTGTACATGCATACTCTATGTATCCAGGTAAAAAGTCTACAATGATTTTTGTTTATTATTTAATAAGTTATTTAATAAGTAATTAATCAGAAAACATTTTTAGTTTTTTTTTTTTCTAGTAAAATGACAATAAATGAAATGAATATGACAAATAAGATCAATTTAGAATTTAGTTTTAAGTAAAATATTTTGAGAAATGAAAATAAAATAAAAAATATATATATACACATACAATATTTATATAATATATGATCATGGTGATGACAATAAAACAATAAATTGAATATTAATATATGTAACTAATAGTGTATTGTACACTTTTAAGCAGAAATGTTAAAAATTATTTTAAACTTTATTTGTATAGAAATGAAATAAGTGAAAAAAATTTCAAAGAGATATTTATTTATTGTACTGGAATGTTATAATAGCACGATTGAAATTTATTTGGTATCCGTCGTTTCTTCCTTTTCCTTAATTTCGGAAAAATGGTAACATGTTTATTTTTGAAAGTCTTGTCCATCGCTAGCCATGACTTTTGCCCATCTTTCTCGCAGCATACGAAAAACTACGCATTGGAAAAACTGCTCGTCTTTTGAGGCGATCCACGAATCGACCAAATTTTTCGATTCTTCGAAAGATCGGAAGTGCTGCTCAGCCAGGCCATGCGTGATCGATCGGAACAGGTGGTAGTCGAAAGGGGCGATGTCTGGAGAATACAGCGAATGGAGAAGGGTGTCCTGTTTCAGTGTTTCCAGGTGAGCAATATGTGGTCGAGCGTTGTCGTGCTGCAAAATCACTTTGTCGTGTCCTTGCTCGTATTGTGGCCATTTTTCCCTCAATGGTCGGCTCAAACCCACTAATTGTGTTCGGTAGCGAATTTCTGTGATAGTTTCACCCGTTTGCAATAACTCATAATATACAGCGCCGAGCTGGTCCCACCAAATACACAGCATGCGCTTCGATCCATGGATGTTTGACTTAGTCATCGATGTTGATGCATGGCCGCGGCGGAGCCTCCATGGTTTCGAATGGATCGACTTTTCATCGCCAGTTTCTATACGATACCCTTCGTTTTTTGCCGCTTCAGCAGCAGCTCGCTCTGGAAAAAAACACCGTTCGCCTTCTCTCGGCTTCAATTCGTATGGCACCCAATTTCTTTGCTTTTGGACCATTTCCAAGACTTATAAACGAAGGGAAATGGTTTGTTCAGTTACGGCCAATTAGTCTACAAGTTCTTGTTTCGATGAATATGGATCTTGTTCCAGTAATACCTCCAATTCTGCGCCTTTAAACTTTTTCACCGGTCCGGGACGCTTCTTGTGTTCTACGTCGAAATTACCACTTTTGGGCCTATCACTTAGACCAGTGATAGGCCTATTGTGATACCACATGGATCTGAAGAGATCTCCATACCTACTCATTAAACCAATTGGAGTTTTTTATGAAGCGGAGGAGATTTCTGATATCCGTGTATATCAGATCGCTTAAGTCGTTAAAGTCGAATTCCCCTAAATGGAGTCTTCTTTTACGGGAGCAAGCTGGACAGTTACAAAGAAGGTGAGGAATAGTTTCGTCCTTCTCTTTGTTCATGCAGCTTCAACAAAAATCATTTGAATGGACGCCAAGCCTTGTTGCATGCTTGTCTATTAGACGGTGTCCCGCGATGACACGTATTACGGATCTGATATGTGATCTGTTGAAAGAAATTAAATTCTTAGAGCGTTTCAAATCCAACCGTGGCCAAATTTGACACGTTATACTATACCATTTGTCCATCTAGAATTTGTTTTCTCGATAGCATCCAGCTTGAGTTCAAGTTTACATGCAGCGATCGGTATACCCAGGGTGTCTCTTTCTGTGAGCACGGGTGCGGTTGTTCCTTAGCTGGCGAGTTCATCAGCCTTTCAGTTCCCTGGAATATCTCTATGCCCCGGCATCCAACAAAGGTGAATATTGAACTGCTCCTCCATTTCTATAAGAGATGATCGACAATCTAGAGCTACTAACGAATTTGAAGAGACTGATTCCGGGGACCTGATCGCTACTTAAATGTCTGAAAAGATACGTATATCTGTGAAAAAGATCACGTATTTCTTCAGCCAAGATAAGACTTCTTTACGACTTACTTACAATACTTATCAGGCCAGCGACCCTTGGAGGATCTGAGTCTGAACTAATACCGCTTTCCATCGTTCACGGTCCCGGGCACGCTGTTTTCAGTTTACTAGACCAAGGTTTCTGCCGTCCGCCGATTGCCTGATCTTTAAACCGGAGGATCGGTCTTCCTTTTCACCGTGAATAAGGTGGCTGGGACTAAAATCCCCTCTTAGCTGGAGCATTCTCGTCCATTCGCTTGATGTGGCGGAGCCAGTGCAGTCGACGGATTTTTGCTCTCCGGACTACATCCATATCTTTATACAGCTCGTAGAGTTCGCGGTTATATCTTCTCCTCCATTCGTCCTCCTCGCAGACAGGACCAAATATTCAACGTCGAATTTTTTTTCGAAGGATCCCAAGATCTGCTCTATAAAGCAAGACTGGCAAGATCAGAGTTTTGTAGAGCATGATTTTGGACCTTTGAGTTAGGAGTGTGGACCCTAGTTGTTTGGACAATCCGAAGTAGAAGTGGTTGTCCAAGGTTATCCTTCGTCGAATTTCCATCAGGATACCATTTTTGGAGTTTATATTTGCCCCAAGGTAGGTTAAACTCCTTCACTGCCTCAAAATTATAGCTGTCAATTCTTAAGTTCTGTCCCAGACAGTGGTCGACGGATCGGTTTTTGGTCGACCGCGTGTACATTGTTTTATCCTCATTCATCATGAGACCAATTTGTTTGGCTTGTTCTTCTATTGCCCCAAAAGCCTCAATAATGACACGCTGGGAACGAAGCAGTCATAAAAGTATGCAAGTTTTTTTACGCGACTTTATGAATGAAGGAAATCCCTGTTAAATTTTTACATGTAGACCTTGTAAATCTGTCTCAAATCGACCTTTTTCAATTTTTACCAGTTTTGCTTCGTATTCTTGAAGGGTTGTCGGATCTATCTGGTACATTTCTTGGGTCTTATGAGCATTAGAGTATATGAAATACACGGAAGTGTCATTCCCGTAAGACTCAATGTAGACCTTAAAGCTGTTGAGAGTGTTTTGGCAAAGAACTGATTAAGCTCAATAGTAGTATTGCGCCTTCCATTTATGACCAGAGTTCTGTAAATTTCCATTCTTTTGATCTAACGCCAAGAGATGTATCCATCCGTCACAGTGCTAAAAGTATCCTTTATGTCGACCATGTTCTGTCAAGGGCGACTCTTCATGCTATCAACAGACTTTTGCAGCACAGATTAATAGGTGAAAAGTCTCTGGCTGCGCTTTACCGCTTTGAATCACATCTGCAACACAAACGTTAGAAGTTTTCCCAAGGATACGGTTCGAGACTGAAAACCGCTCATTTTAGCTTTTTCTCACTGATCTTGAAGTCTGTAGTCGCATATAGTTGTTTAGAGCAGGGAAATTAACTGTGACGGGCTTCGGTGTAAAGAAGCTTATTTTAAATTTGTTGCACATTAAGACGGGGATTTTCATAATTTTTAAGAAATAAAATTCACCCCCCGGAGAGGCCCTCTTCGCTGTACCGCTGCCTTGGCCCAATTTGTTGCACAAGAAGACGCGGATTTTTTTTTTTTTTTCTTATAATTCTGAAGAAATAGTTTTTGTTTAATTAAATTTTGTTGTGCAAGACTCATGTAGCAAAACTAAACAAGCATAACATGATTTTATTTATAAAGAAATTACTTTACCAAACATACTTTCCTATAAAATATACAAAAATAAATAGCAAAACCATATAAAAATAATATTTCCAGCGCACCTAACTAACAATAAACCAAAAAATATTTCACAAAAGAAACGCACAAAATGTAAAAAAAACACTTCAAAAAAATATAAAAAAATATAGAAAAAAATGTTAATTAACAAAAAAATGCATAATTCCCTTCGCATTAAAACTTTAGATGTATGTAGATATTAATTAATTAAAAAAAGAAAAACAAAAACATAATTTTTAAATGTCCAAAGCTCTTTGTTAAAGCAAAAATATATAAATTTATACGATTATTATATATTTTATTCATTTTTACAAAACTAATAAGAATTTTTTTATAAAAAAAAATAAATAAATTTATTTGTGATGTAAAACTTTCTTACTTTATGTGTACACCAGTGTTGAATGTAAAATAATGATCAATTGCTAATAATTAAAAATATAAAACATAAAAATTTCAATTAAAAAAAATTTTTTTTTTAAATTAAATTTAGCTAGATACCTTGTAAATGTAAATAAGAAGAAATTTTTTGAAAAATATATATATATAGGTATATACATGAATATATACTAAACATTATTTTCTCATTTAAATCTTTTTATATACATAAAATGCATATAGATCATTAACTTTTCCTACATTTAAAAAAAAAATAAATAAATAAAATTTCATTAAAATTAATTGAAGCGCAGCGAGCTTTCTTGACAGTAGTGACTCAAATAGCAAATTTTCCATTCCGCTCCTCCCGCAGATGGATTGACCGATTTGCATGAAACATAGACAGATCTTGCTAATCTTTAGCCCGAATTTTGAAATTCGGCCAAGAATTCGATATAAACGAGGTTAAAAGTTTTGTCCATCTTCTGTAGAAAAATTAGCATTAAAATCGATTCCCTAACAGTTGTTGTAAAACACAAGCGCCCAAACAAGCTGATATAAGCATGCGCAACAAAACAACCAAATTGTCGAAAACGCCAAGCACTTGACAGAGTTTGGCACCGAGCTCTTTTTGTCGAAAATGCATGCATATGGCATCGGTGTATCTCTTGTTCCATAGATTGGAAGCTACCTTTCCGGCAAAGACATACTAAACAGAACCCGCCCAGATATCAATTGGAGGTCATGCGGCCAAACTAGGTATCCAATACAACCCCCACTGCCACAGTTGCGAAAATGAAAATAAAATGGAAACTCTCTCCCATTTCCTCTGCAAATGTCGGGCCTTAGCACCCAACCATGTCGAGGAACACAATGGATCCATCAAGATCCGAGTGGGGCTGTACATAAGTGCAGCCATCCCTATAACCTAACCTAAACCAACCATTCTTCGACGACCTTAACGACCTTAATCCGTTTTCTTAACTCCACAGGCTGGAGCTAGGCACCGACTGTATCACATCCTCAATAACTCATATCATCAACCAAGTTAGACGAGTTGTGGTAACAAAAAGGCACATTCTAGTGCTGCTTGGGTTCATGTCGAACCGACACTTCTACCAACTTACCTACTTTTCGGGCAAGTTCGATCCAAATTGTTTTGGATGGTTTCAAGTCTGCAGTCCATTATATAAATGTTGGTGTCCCCCAAAGGCTCCGTTCTGTCTCTGACTTTTTTTTTCTCATTTCTGTAAACGATCTCTTGTGTGCAACTTCTAATCTAATTCATTCCTTCGTTCCCTAACTCAAGTCCCTGCTCTTTGGACGTATAGTAGAGGAACGGCAATGTATGTTAAACTCATTAACTTCCGACCTTGACAGCATTCAAAAAGAGTGGAATTTAATGCTTCCAAAACTCAGTTTCTTAAGAGAAAACCAAACCTTGAACCATGAATGGTACCTCCATCGCCGAAGCCGAAAAACTTGCCATCCTCTCCATTGGAACAACCACGATGTCTTGCCTGTAATGCCTTCCACAAACGATGCAAAAAATACTTTACCCGTTCTGATCAAGGCTATTCGCCTAAAGCTCGAGTATAATGCTCACATCTGGTCTGATGACCCAAAAACCGTTCAAAAACGCACGTTAAATCTTATAGATGACAGAAATACTGCAAAGTCAATCGACTCGCTTGAATACTGAAAAAATGTTTCCTGTCTCTCACTGAATCTTCTGCAAACAGTACTCTAGCCAGCTGCATTCCGCTCCTTCAACATTTCACCAGCAATACTCGTCATGCTTCGAATGCACATAAGTTTACCCTTAAGCCTTAACCGGGCATAATATGCTAAACTACCATCCAAGAAGACTGGAATTGAACACGGATGCGGTGACGAGGAAGTAGATGAGGACACTTCACACATTTTCACTGCCACTTCAAGATTTAAGATCCTAGGAAGGCACCTTTTCCAGGATCTAGAAGAACTGTCCAGCAAGTCGGTGCTTGACATACACAGACTCATCAGCGCTGCGGGCTGGCTTGATAGAGCTTAGGCTTATGGTTTCTAGTAAGGGGGCTGCAACCCCTAGGGCCTCACAATGGGTCTACATCAACCTAAAAGTGTGACGGGGAAAGGAAAGCAAGGTTCTATCTAACCTAACCTAACCTATCCTTAAGCCTACTCTCGAATAAACTGTCAAATGAAGAGATTTTTTCTTAAGGCATGCTTCACAAATGTGGAATGATCTACATAGCCCTGTGTTTGCTCATCACTATAACCCACAAGCATTTAAAGCTAACGTGCATCAGTACCTTCTTCGTTTCCTCTGTAATTTCCCTAATGCCCGTGCTCTAGTTTTAGGGTAGTCATAAACCCTTTAGCACCAAAATCTAAATAGCTCGAATTCACAACTGCCACTCTGCGTTGGGGCACATGTGATGCTCTGCCAACATTTATGCACATCACTTCGTCTGTGTAATGGCAGCTTACTAAGGCCAACGCCACAGCGCTCATTTTGGCCTCGCGTCTTGGTGAAAACTTTGCTCCTGCCACACGAGCTCCCAAATGGCCGCGCGTCCGTTTGGGGAGAAGGAGGAGTTCAAACTGATATAAAGCAGATCGCTCGTTCTGAGGGGAAGTCGCTCGGTGAAATTGGTCGCGTGACCACACCGACTCCGATCTGACTACGGGCGCTCGTGTGAACAGCTCCATTCCTTTTCTTTATACTCATGCCGCGATACCAAAGGAGCTCCTGTCGCACTGGTCTAACAGTTGCATATATTACTTACGACACTCCTTCAACTGGTTAATTTTGACAAGTACGGTGGTCCTACATTATACAATAACGTCACACCATTTACGGTGTCGTCTAAGAAAAATTCGGTGAGCTGGGCAAGAAAACAGTTTCCTTTAGGATTGGCTTATGCAATAAGTAAACCCCTCGCTGACAAAGGCTTACATTTTAGAAAGCTGTTGTCCAACTAAGTTTTCACTTGGCATGACTTATGTTGGTTCGCACAAATGTTTACTTTTCGAAACGCATTTCAACAACAAGAAAGGGTTATAAGCTATAAAGACTTGAGTCACTTCAATAATTTAAACTGAAGTCCGTACAGATACCTATAGCACACACACAAATATTCCTAGCATATAAATAGCAAATAGCATACACACACATACACATCCAATTTCAACTAATTATACGATTCCGAAAGTTCAATAAATTTAAGGTGCTCCAACTAACACCGCTGGGCTTCAGTAGGTACTTTTGTACAATCTAAATATTAAATAATATAATTTAATCAACTAATAATAGTATAATGTATCTACTAAATAATTTTTATTTGTTTTTTTTAAAACTCATATAAGAAAAAGAAAAAGAAAAAAAGAAAAATAAATATAACAGATGGTGGTGTGTAAAGATTTTTTATAAATAATTGCTCTCTTTTTAAATATTTAAATTTGAATAAATAAGAAACGTTATATAAGACAAACGACAATAATGAAAAAAGAATGTTTGTAAATTTTGACAATAAGCAAATAAAATAAATTTTAAATTTTAAACTAAAGAAAAACAAAAACAAAGAACTCATTGACAATACCTATCATGTCTTATAAGTGTAATAAAAAAAAAAAAAAAATAACAAAAAGAAAATGGAACACCTAATAAAATTGTTTTCACTTTAAATTAATTGTATTGTTCAACTTACTTACTTACTTACTTATCAGGCCAGCGACCCTTGGAGGGTCTGAGCCTGAACTAATGCCGCTTTCCATCCTTTATGGTCCCGGGTACGCTGCTTCCAGTTTACTAGACCAAGGTTTCTGGCGTCCGCAATTGCCTGATCTTTAAAACCGGAGGTTCGGTCTTCCTCTTCTTCGTGAACCAGGTGACTGGGATTCAAAGATCCTCTAAGCTGGAACATTTTCGTCCATTCGCTCGATATGGCCGAGCCATTGCAGTCGACGGATTTTTGCCTTCCGGACTCATCCACATCTTTATATAGCTCGTAGAGTGCGCGGTTATTATCTTCTTCTCAATTCGCCCTCCTCGCAGACAGGATCAAATATTCAACGTCGAATTTTTCTTTCGAAGGATCCCAAGATCTGCTCTATAAAGCAATACTGGCAAGATCAGAGTTTTGTAGAGCATGATTTTGGACCTTTGAGTTAGGAGTGTGGACCCTAGTTGTTTGGACAATCCGAAGTAGAAGTGGTTGTCCAAGGTTATCCTTCGTCGACTTTCCATCAGGATACCATTTTTGGAGTTTATATTTGCCCCAAGGTAGGTTAAACTCCTTCACTGCCTCAAAATTATAGCTGTCAATTCTTAAGTT
Source organism: Criorhina ranunculi (assembly GCA_951813785.1). Taxonomy (NCBI): domain Eukaryota; kingdom Metazoa; phylum Arthropoda; class Insecta; order Diptera; family Syrphidae; genus Criorhina; species Criorhina ranunculi. Next base: position 34,071,163 of record OX638381.1, on the reverse strand, counting down.
CTGTCCCAGACAGTGGTCGACGGATCGGTTTTTGGTCGACCGCATGTACATTGTTTTATCCTCATTCATCATGAGACCAATTTGTTTGGCTTGTTCTTCTATTGCCCCAAAAGCCTCAATAATGACACGCTGGGAACGAAGCAGTCATAAAAGTATGCAAGTTTTTTTACGCGACTTTATGAATGAAGGAAATCCCTGTTAAATTTTTACATGTAGACCTTGTAAATCTGTCTCAAATCGACCTTTTTCAATTTTTACCAGTTTTGCTTCGTATTCTTGAAGGGTTGTCGGATCTATCTGGTACATTTCTTGGGTCTTATGAGCATTAGAGTATATGAAATACACGGAAGTGTCATTCCCGTAAGACTCAATGTAGACCTTAAAGCTGTTGAGAGTGTTTTGGCAAAGAGCTGATTAAGCTCAATAGTAGTATTGCGCCTTCCATTTATGACCAGAGTTCTGTAAATTTCCATTCTTTTGATCTAACGCCAAGAGATGTATCCATCCGTCACAGTGCTAAAAGTATCCTTTATGTCGACCATGTTCTGTCAAGGGCGACTCTTCATGCTATCAACAGACTTTTGCAGCGCAGATTAATAGGTGAAAAGTCTCTGGCTGCGCTTTACCGCTTTGAATCACATCTGCAACACAAACGTTAGAAGTTTTCCCAAGGATACGGTTCGAGACTGAAAACCGCTCATTTTAGCTTTTTCTCACTGATCTTGAAGTCTGTAGTCGCATATAGTTGTTTAGAGCAGGGAAATTAACTGTGACGGGCTTCGGTGTAAAGAAGCTTATTTTAAATTTGTTGCACATTAAGACGGGGATTTTCATAAATTTTAAGAAATAAAATTCACCCCCCGGAGAGGCCCTCTTCGCTGTACCGCTGCCTTGGCCCAATTTGTTGCACAAGAAGACGCGGATTTTTTTTTTCTTATAATTCTGAAGAAATAATTTTTGTTTAATTAAATTTTGTTGTGCAAGACTCATGTAGCAAAATTAAACAAGCATAACATGATTTTATTTATAAAGAAATTACTTTACCAAACATACTTTCCTATAAAATATACAAAAATAAATAGCAAAACCATATAAAAATAATATTTCCAGCGCACCTAACTAACAATAAACCAAAAAATATTTCACAAAAGAAACGCACAAAATGTAAAAAAAACACTTCAAAAAAATATAAAAAAATATAGAAAAAAATGTTAATTAACAAAAAAATGCATAATTCCCTTCGCATTAAAACTTTAGATGTATGTAGATATTAATTAATTAAAAAAGAAAAACAAAAACATAATTTTTAAATGTCCAAAGCTCTTTGTTAAAGCAAAAATATATAAATTTATACGATTATTATATATTTTATTCATTTTTACAAAACTAATAAGAATTTTTTTATAAAAAAAAATAAATAAATTTATTTGTGATGTAAAACTTTCTTACTTTATGTGTACACCAGTGTTGAATGTAAAATAATGATCAATTGCTAATAATTAAAAATATAAAACATAAAAATTTCAATTAAAAAAATTTTTTTTTTAAATTAAATTTAGCTAGATACCTTGTAAATGTAAATAAGAAGAAATTTTTTGCAAAATATATATAAATAGGTATATACATGAATATATACTAAACATTATTTTCTCATTTAAATCTTTTTATATACATAAAATGCATATAGATCATTAACTTTTCCTACATTTAAAAAAAAAATAAATAAATAAAATTTCATTAAAATTAATTGAAGCGCAGCGAGCTTTCTTGACAGTAGTGACTCAAATAGCAAATTTTCCATTCCGCTTCTCCCGCAGATGGATTGACCGATTTGCATGAAACATAGACAGATCTTGCTAATCTTTAGCCCGAATTTTGAAATTCGGCCAAGAATTCGATATAAACGAGGTCAAAAGTTTTGTCCATCTTCTGTAGAAAAATTAGCATTAAAATCTCTTCCCTAACAGTTGTTGTAAAACACAAGCGCCCAAACAAGCTGATATAAGCATGCGCAACAAAACAACCAAATTGTCGAAAACGCCAAGCACTTGACAGAGTTTGGCACCGAGCTCTTTTTGTCGAAAATGCATGCATATGGCATCGGTGTATCTCTTGTTCCATAGATTGGAAGCTACCTTTCCGGCAAAGACATACTAAACAGAACCCGCCCAGATATCAATTGGAGGTCATGCGGCCAAACTAGGTATCCAATACAACCCCCACTGCCACAGTTGCGAAAATGAAAATAAAATGGAAACTCTCTCCCATTTCCTCTGCAAATGTCGGGCCTTAGCACCCAACCATGTCGAAGAACACAATGGATCCATCAAGATCCGAGTGGGGCTGTACATAAGTGCAGCCATCCCTATAACCTAACCTAAACCAACCATTCTTCGACGACCTTAACGACCTTAATCCGTTTTCTTAACTCCACAGGCTGGAGCTAGGCACCGACTGTATCACATCCTCAATAACTCATATCATCAACCAAGTTAGACGAGTTGTGGTAACAAAAAGGCACATTCTAGTGCTGCTTGGGTTCATGTCGAACCGACACTTCTACCAACTTACCTACTTTTCGGGCAAGTTCGATCCAAATTGTTTTGGATGGTTTCAAGTCTGCAGTCCATTATATAAATGTTGGTGTCCCCCAAAGGCTCCGTTCTGTCTCTGACTTTTTTTTTTCTCATTTCTGTAAACGATCTCTTGTGTGCAACTTCTAATCTAATTCATTCCTTCGTTCCCTAACTCAAGTCCCTGCTCTTTGGACGTATAGTAGAGGAACGGCAATGTATGTTAAACTCATTAACTTCCGACCTTGACAGCATTCAAAAAGAGTGGAATTTAATGCTTCCAAAACTCAGTTTCTTAAGAGAAAACCAAACCTTGAACCATGAATGGTACCTCCATCGCCGAAGCCGAAAAACTTGCCATCCTCTCCATTGGAACAACCACGATGTCTTGCCTGTAATGCCTTCCACAAACGATGCAAAAAATACTTTACCCGTTCTGTTCAAGGCTATTCGCCTAAAGCTCGAGTATAATGCTCACATCTGGTCTGATGACCCAAAAACCGTTCAAAAACGCACGTTAAATCTTATAGATGACAGAAATACTGCAAAGTCAATCGACTCGCTTGAATACTGAAAAAATGTTTCCTGTCTCTCACTGAATCTTCTGCAAACAGTACTCTAGCCAGCTGCATTCCGCTCCCTCAACATTTCACCAGCAATACTCGTCATGCTTCGAATGCACATAAGTTTACCCTTAAGCCTTAACCGGGCATAATATGCTAAACTACCATCCAAGAAGACTGGAATTGAACACGGATGCGGTGACGAGGAAGTAGATGAGGACACTTCACACATTTTCACTGCCACTTCAAGATTTAAGATCCTAGGAAGGCACCTTTTCCAGGATCTAGAAGAACTGTCCAGCAAGTCGGTGCTTGACATACACAGACTCATCAGCGCTGCGGGCTGGCTTGATAGAGCTTAGGCTTATGGTTTCTAGTAAGGGGGCTGCAACCCCTAGGGCCTCACAATGGGTCTACATCAACCTAAAAGTGTGACGGGGAAAGGAAAGCAAGGTTCTATCTAACCTAACCTAACCTATCCTTAAGCCTACTCTCGAATAAACTGTCAAATGAAGAGATTTTTTCTTAAGGCATGCTTCACAAATGTGGAATGATCTACATAGCCCTGTGTTTGCTCATCACTATAACCCACAAGCATTTAAAGCTAACGTGCATCAGTACCTTCTTCGTTTCCTCTGTAATTTCCCTAATGCCCGTGCTCTAGTTTTAGGGTAGTCATAAACCCTTTAGCACCAAAATCTAAATAGCTCGAATTCACAACTGCCACTCTGCGTTGGGGCACATGTGATGCTCTGCCAACATTTATGCACATCACTTCGTCTGTGTAATGGCAGCTTACTAAGGCCAACGCCACAGCGCTCATTTTGGCCTCGCGTCTTGGTGAAAACTTTGCTCCTGCCACACGAGCTCCCAAATGGCCGCGCGTCCGTTTGGGGAGAAGGAGGAGTTCAAACTGATATAAAGCAGATCGCTCGTTCTGAGGGGAAGTCGCTCGGTGAAATTGGTCGCGTGACCACACCGACTCCGATCTGACTACGGGCGCTCGTGTGAACAGCTCCATTCCTTTTCTTTATACTCATGCCGCGATACCAAAGGAGCTCCTGTCGCACTGGTCTAACAGTTGCATATATTACTTACGACACTCCTTCAACTGGTTAATTTTGACAAGTACGGTGGTCCTACATTATACAATAACGTCACACCATTTACGGTGTCGTCTAAGAAAAATTCGGTGAGCTGGGCAAGAAAACAGTTTCCTTTAGGATTGGCTTATGCAATAAGTAAACCCCTCGCTGACAAAGGCTTACATTTTAGAAAGCTGTTGTCCAACTAAGTTTTCACTTGGCATGACTTATGTTGGTTCGCACAAATGTTTACTTTTCGAAACGCATTTCAACAACAAGAAAGGGTTAAGAGCTATAAAGACTTGAGTCACTTCAATAATTTAAACTGAAGTCCGTACAGATACCTATAGCACACACACAAATATTCCTAGCATATAAATAGCAAATAGCATACACACACATACACATCCAATTTCAACTAATTATACGATTCCGAAAGTTCAATAAATTTAAGGTGCTCCAACTAACACCGCTGGGCTTCAGTAGGTACTTTTGTACAATCTAAATATTAAATAATATAATTTAATCAACTAATAATAGTATAATGTATCTACTAAATAATTTTTATTTGTTTTTTTTAAAACTCATATAAGAAAAAGAAAAAGAAAAAAAGAAAAATAAATATAACAGATGGTGGTGTGTAAAGATTTTTTATAAATAATTGCTCTCTTTTTAAATATTTAAATTTGAATAAATAAGAAACGTTATATAAGACAAACGACAATAATGAAAAAAGAATGTTTGTAAATTTTGACAATAAGCAAATAAAATAAATTTTAAATTTTAAACTAAAGAAAAACAAAAACAAAGAACTCATTGACAATACCTATCATGTCTTATAAGTGTAATAAAAAAAAAAAAATAACAAAAAGAAAATGGAACACCTAATAAAATTGTTTTCACTTTAAATTAATTGTATTGTTCAACTTACTTACTTACTTACTTATCAGGCCAGCGACCCTTGGAGGGTCTGAGCCTGAACTAATGCCGCTTTCCATCCTTTATGGTCCCGGGTACGCTGCTTCCAGTTTACTAGACCAAGGTTTCTGGCGTCCGCAATTGCCTGATCTTTAAAACCGGAGGTTCGGTCTTCCTCTTCTTCGTGAACCAGGTGACTGGGATTCAAAGATCCTCTAAGCTGGAACATTTTCGTCCATTCGCTCGATATGGCCGAGCCATTGCAGTCGACGGATTTTTGCCTTCCGGACTCATCCACATCTTTATATAGCTCGTAGAGTGCGCGGTTATTATCTTCTTCTCAATTCGCCCTCCTCGCAGACAGGATCAAATATTCAACGTCGAATTTTTCTTTCGAAGGATCCCAAGATCTGCTCTATAAAGCAAGACTGGCAAGATCAGAGTTTTGTAGTGCATGATTTTGGACCTTCAAGTTACTAGTTTGGACCCTAATTGTTTGGACAAACCGAATTAGCAGCGGTTGCCTAAGGTAATCCTTCGTCGAATCACCGCTAGGGTGTGGAGTTTATGTTTGCTCCGAGGTAGATAAACTCCTTCACTACCTCACACCTAGACGGTGTTCGATGGATCGGTTTTTGGTAAACACCATGTACTTTGTTTTATCCTCGTTTATCGTGAGACCAACTCGTTGGTCTTGTTCTCGTATTGCCGTAAAAGCCTCAATTGTATTGTCTTAAAATCTTTTTTTATGTGTTTTGAAAGTTAGGTCCTTCGATAATCTTTAGAAGATGAGGGATGAACGGTGATCGCTTATGCTGATGATGTGGCTTTAGCAGTCTGAGGAACACATTAAAATAACTCCTGCAAAGAGTTCACTAACTGGACAGTTCGGTGTGGTTTGGGTGCTGGCAATAGCTGGCAGCTACTACAACCTTACCTAACCTAAGATCCTTTGTGTTCTCACTTTCACGCGGTTAAATCCGGATGCCTAGTACCTCAATTGGAGATCGGGTTAACGAAAGACGGAGAAGAGTGTTTCTACAACGGCAATCTTCCTTGGATCAAGAAGGCTTTTTAGGAATTCTGTGTTATTCCTTACATGGGATACTTCGACATATTCGGGGCTCAGGCCTACATATAAGGATCGACTGCTAGATCTAAGAGTAGACACACGGTCTGCCTCTTCAGGTTGGGGGTTTGGTTCGTATCAAGGCACCAATATAAGCCTGATGTGCATGACCAAAATACAGAGAATAGCATGCAGTGCGATGAGAACAATTCCAATGGGGAGGGATATAAGCAATTTAACCTTTTGCCTTTGGATTTCTATATGCAGAAGGCCGCAGCGAAAAGTATTCTAAGAATCAGTCAGTCAAAGTACTGGAGACCGAATCCATATGTCCATGCCAAGAAACTAAGCAATTATCTGGGCGCTAATGTCAACTCGAACTACACTATCCTGCATTTGAACTTTGAGAGGTCCTTCTCATGGGTTTTTTCAAGCAGAGAACAGTTGGAGAGCAACAAAATATCTAATGAGTCTAAATCCATCTGCACCGAATGGCTCAAAAATAGACATAAGCAGAGGAACGGGTGTTTTCTCTGAGGAGCTAGGACATAAGAATTTCAAATCACAGCAAATCCCAAGACAGGAAGTCGGTGTCAATGCTGGTAGAGGTATTTATTAGTCACAACTTGGTAAGATATCACATAAAAGAAATTACATCGACATATGCAGGGGATGCGACTCTGAGGAGGTTCATATGGACACAACCTTAGGCAAATTCTTCTCCAGCTACGCACTTCAAGTTGGTTGAGGTCCCCTTCTATTTGTGCGCGCCACCTTAGACTACGTCTTCCATTGCAGCATTGTCCCTTCGGTCCAGTGCTTTGCGTAAATGCGCAAATTTTTGTCTGGGTCGATGTCTCTGTACAGCTTGTATAATTCGTCATTGAATCTCCTCCTTCAGAGCCTGTCATCACAAACTGAACCGAATAGATATGAAAAAGAGTTTTTTCTCTCGAAGTGACCGAAAGTATCTTCATCCGCCTTCGATAGAGTCCATGCTTCAGCGCTGTAGAGTAGGACTTAGTCTTTGTTTTTACTTCTCAATTGTCGTCTCAACCGAAAGCAACAGCGATTGGCAAGAGGTATTCTTCGTTTGATTTCTGATGAGATGTCGTTTTTAGAACTGATAGCAAAGGTAGACAAAGTTCACGAAGTTATAGCTGTTTACTGTAACGTTCTGTCTGATATGTCGATGTTGAGAGTCCCTTCCAGCTATTGGGCTCTGACCAAGTTCTGAATTCTGTCGACATCAGTGGGGCAATCTTTCAAAACTTCATGCACTTACTCGCATCCGCTGACGATATTCATAATCGGGAGAATGCAGCGTGATGTCAGTAGTGCACTCTTAAGTATTGCCTAACAAAACGGACACCCATCCGTTGAGTGATCGTTGGTCTCGTTTACATAGATAGCAAGGACAGCGGTTTTACATCAGCGCTCCGAGCATCTTTGAATTCACCAAGAGACCCTGGAGAGTGTAGAAAGAGCTCGGCTCAAGTAACGCACGACATTAGAAAGAGATCTCAACTTACTGGGCATGCAAAACTGGAGGCAACTACTATTGTTGGTTGAGGTCCAGGTCCACTCCGGACAAAATCACCATTAGTAAGCCAATAAGTCTGTGCTCGGTAAACATCACGTAATGTGGTACTTTGAGCCAAAAGGCATCTACTACAGTTTCAGCTATATGCTAGACAGAGGTCTCTACGAACAAGTCCCTCCAGTCAGCACATTTCACACACCAAGTTCGTTGAAGCCTATTCATACACTCCCATCTAAGCCGATGAGTTTGAGTCCTTTTGTCTACGTCGATGTCTTCCTTTTCCTCCGCGCACAGCCATCTATGCAGACGTGGCCGTTGCTGACACGACGAATTTGTAATACCCTACAGCAAGATTGGGATGATCAGTCATCAGAGGGAACCTTTATAATTCAGTTGCTTTCTTAGCTAATGACTAGAATTCTTGCGCTTCTCAGATTTTCTCTTCTTCTATGCACACAAAGGCATTGATCTTCTGTTCATTATAAGATCGGCAGTTCCTCGCGATTGCAGCCGATCTACATCTCAGCTTTCTGAAGGTCTTAGGGAGGGAACCGCGACCGATGATATTGACTCACTCCTCTTTTATTTTAAGACAATTTCAAATATGCTTTGTCACGGTATAAACCGCTGTGGATTCTTCATGAGACATGGCAGGTGCCAAACGCCCTGAACCTAGGCATCTACGATTTCAAATTTAATTTCACATTTACTGCGCTGAATACATCCTTTTCTAACATGTTCGTAACCTCAAGAGTAAGACTCTTTTTCTTTTAATTTGACATTTAACAGCTGTGACTGAAAATCCGATTCTTTTTCCAACCTCCTCTTACCGAATTTCCAACGAATTCTCAATTTTATTTCAAGAATCCACAAGTAAATAACCAATAAAATGAGTATCTTAAGATATGGATCGCGAATATTATTTGCCGGTCTCCTGCCACTCGACGAAAAGGAAAATGACATTATCTCCAAAGACACAAAAACCTACAAAGCCTTCATCAATCGACCGCCTTCCACAGAAACTGGTTTCGAACGACTCAAGGAAATGTTTAAAGTCGAGTAAAATTCTAACTAACATTCGATAATCCTTTAACTCTAACTAATACTTATCTATTCTATAGTGAATTTGGGAGTATATCAGCCGAGTTGAACTCAGTTTATCAAGCGGGCTTTTGTGGTTTCCTTGTCGGTGCTATCTATGGTGGTGTCATTAACTCGCGCACGGCATATGAAGATTTCATGAATAATAATCAAGCTTCGACTTTTAAATCACATTTAGATGCTAAGGTACAATCACAAAATTCATGATATAAGCACAAGAATCCAATTGAAATCAAATCTATTCTAGAGAAAACTGCAGAATGAGTTTACAGTGAGTTTCGCCAAAGGAGCATTCAAATGGGGCTGGCGAGTGAGTCTATTCACCACATCTTATTTGTAGGAAGTTGCTTTACCTTCATGTAGAACAGAGAGTGTATAGTTTGTTCTCAATTTCAGTGGAATCATCACACTTGTCTCTGTGTATAGGGAAAAATCATCGATCTATGAGTATCTCGCTGCGGGAACGATAACAGGTATGAATTGGACATAGACACTGTATGTGCTAGACCAATAATAATCAATCTTTTTAGGAGCTCTTTACAAAACCAACATGGGTCTTAAGGGTATGACTGCTGGGGGAATTATCGGCGGAGCATTGGGTGGTATAGCAGGTCTGGCCTCGTTGGCGCTCTTGAAACTTTCCGGTACATCGATGGAGGAAATGCGTTATTGGCAATATAAATGGCGACTGGAGCGTGATGAGCAGATAAGGGATGTCTACAAAACACAAGGGGATAAACCAGCAGATGTTATCGTGCATCACGATGCCAAGCTGGGCGAGGAGGGACAAAAGATCTCTCTGGAATCAGTGAAGTAACAAACAGTGTAGTGTAGATTTGAAAAAACAAAAAAAAAATATATTGCTAACCTCCATCAGAGACAAAGAACACGAAATAAAGACGAAAACAAGAAAATTAGAAACAAATGCTATGCGGGGGTAAATGCGAGCGATGTGGTCGATAAAACTCGAAGAAAACAAAACTCAATTCAGTCAGTTTGCTGGGGGCGTGTCAGACGCTTAGCACCACGATTTGGCGGTCCCTTTGGCTTGGCAAATGTGGGTCGATGGAGAATTTTCTTCGGATGCAGCTCCTCTTGTAGAAATTCCTCCGTTAACTCCGAACCGGTGTCGATTTCCAACTGAAAATCCAACAATTCTAATCAGTGTGTGCTCGGTTTACGGCAAAAAAAAAAAAAACTCACTCTCTTGACGATTTCTAATCCAAGCGACTCTAGAGCTTCTAAAAATGGTGCCTTGCAACTGGAATACATCATTCGCTCTCGTACAGAACACGAGTAACCAGGCATCGAGTAAATGAACACAAAAGACTCCATGTAATCGCCCTCATGCGTGTGCTTGAACAGGAACAAATGATAGCGGGCATGATCACTAGGAATCTCATTGGGAAGACCCTCCAACGGAATATTGGCAGCTTTCACGAGGTGAATCTTCTCCTCCTGCCACAGAAAGGAACAAAAAACACTTAAATCACACGCACTGCCGACAAAATTTCATACTCACCTCCAAATCAATACGAAATTGCAAGTAGTCATACGAACCCCTAACCGTATCGTTCACAGCAGCAACTGTTGCTTCAGTCAATGGGCAAGAAATTCCTCCTAACGTCTGATGTCTCGTGTTCGTACTTATATCCGTGTTCACTTCAGTCTTTTTCAACTCCTGTAGCTCCTCTTCCCGTGTGGTCAACGGAGCTGGAGCAGCAAATGCCTTCCTAATCTTATAATACCCATTCAATGTGGTTTCCTCAACCGCAGTGGCATGCAACTCCTCTGTTATGTGCGCCGTACCAAATTCTGATTTCAATGTCGCCTTTGTCGAGGCATATACCATCTTTTGCCTCACAGTGGCCGTATCTGGCACCCAACTTATAAGCAGCCATGCATAGCCAAGTGATGTTTTACTATCCAACCGATAGAGTATATAACACGGTACAGATTCTTCTATAAACGGTCCAATAAGCTTGTCATAGTCCTTTTCCCAATCTTTTTTCACATCATGCGTGCCAGCGCAGATTAATTCCTCTGCCGAAGCAAGCGATTAGATTAAATTGAATGCTCCTCGGGTGGTTGAACTTACCATTTTCAATGGAAATTTTTATAACTCTCACTTTACCGTTCTTGCCTTTGCTAAAGACTTTCAAAAGTTGGTCGTTCGCTGTGGAGGTAAAGTTTATGGATTATTTTGACATGTAATCGATGTTTGGAAGTGGGACACACCTTTGATTCCAGTTTGGTGGGACATATTGCACGTTTTATAACAAAAAAAAAATTATATATATATATATATACGGTTCCTGTATGGAAAAATTGTCGAAAAATAATGGATTACTCACAACAATTTTGACAAACGATAACACAAGAAATTTTTGACGTTTTATGTTTATTTTTGTTTTTCTTAGCGAAAAATTAAAAGTCTCCAATGGGTGAGATCACAATTGTATTTGTTTGTTTGAACAACAGGCGCCTTCAAAAAGAGGTCTGTCTCCATAGGAGTTGAAAGAAACAAGGTTTGGTACTGATCAGCAAACGAAGACAGGTCTGGCCACAGAAAAGACGGGGATAGTCCATCTAATTGAGTACCCAACTGTCGATTTTGAAGTTGGGTCTGAGGAGATATCCCACAAAGAAATACCTGGGCCTTGCTCATAATACGATGCTCACTTTCTAGCAACAGATAAGGTCTGAACGAGCTCCGAATATCACAAGATTGCTGAGCAGATTAAGGGTAAACGTAGGTGGTTCTACTGCCAGCAAAAGAATGAAAATCTGCCATGCCATCCTCATGTATGGTTGTAAAATATGAACCGACGTGCTGCGAGAAGAGAAATCAACGAAGTAAACGGCTGTAATTCAGAGACGCGGAGTGTCGTAACAAACGATGTTGGAACCAGCGAAAGTGACTCCTAACGATCTCCTTACGACAGAGAGAAAGTATGTCTTTAAATCGGCAAAAGAGCTCACCAAACAGCAGTGACAAGAGGATAAAGCCCCAGATCCTAGTCATCGCTGAATGGAAGGGGCTGGAACGCGCTGAAGGGAACTACCAAGTCACCCAGTTTCTAACCGGACATGGGTATTTCAATGCCTAACACCACAAGTAGTTTAGCTTGTCAGTACGGCGGGATGTATTCGAAGACTCTCCAGGTCGGAGAGCTGGTGTGCATTTCCTCGCCCTAACTTTGTTGACAATTTACTGTCGCTAATTAAATTTATCTGCTACGGTTGTGAAGAATGTTCGAACTTCTAACTTTCAATTCACAATAAGTTCCGTCAAACAATTTTTCCAATTCACAAACAATTGGCAACTCGAATGCACTTGTTATTTGTAGAAATGTCTTTACAAAAACTCTCCACTTGATATTCCTTCAACTTCAACTGAATTACTACTGTCATGGCGTAATTGCTGCGGCTGGGTGAATTTTTGGGTTTCTGTTGGCAAAATTTCACATAAATTTCATTAAACATGAGTGATTTCTTTAAATCCGCAATGGGTTACTTTAACTCAGCACCCAATGGTGATTGTGATAATGAATTTGTTGGTCAAACTGTCGAAATTGGTTCGATAAAGCTACGAATCCGAAGAGTTATTGCCGAAGGTAAGTGCAAAGTTTTATATCATGTTTCATTTCTTCTTTTTTTTTTTCGTTCTTCCTTGGAACTGTGATTTCATTGTGGAATCAGCACCAACAAAAAATGCATTGGGTTTTTCTTTGTTTTTCAAATTCATTACTTTCACCTTTAATATTTGGTAAATTAAAGTTTTGCTTTGGTATTGAAATTTTGCATGCGTAGGTTTTGATGTAATTTTGTGGCGATTTTTAGTTGGCCAACATTTGGTGTCGTGGTGTCCTTTGTTATTAATCAATAAAACACAATCAGCTGCTGGTTTCGGAATTGATTTTTGTTCTTATTGGTGTGTACTCTTGTTTTTTCTTCTTTTGTCATCTTTGGGGGAAATTGTAGGTGGTTTCGCATTCGTCTATGTGGCACAAGATATTCAAAACGGAAAGGAATACGCCCTCAAAAGACTCATTGGTGCTGATAAGCAAGCTTGCAGTAATATTATCAACGAAATTAATATACACAAACAGCTGTCGGGGCATCCGAACATAGTGGCATTTATCGGTGCAACATTTATTGATAAAACAACTGGTCCACAAGGAAGGGCGGAATATTTATTAGTTACGGAACTGTGTAAAGGTAAGGAAAAGTCTTCTATTTTCTCGAGAAACAATCAAAATGTTGTGTTTGATTTGTTTGCAGGTGGCTCATTGGCCGATTGTTTGGGAAGTATACTGGAGCCAGCTGTGGTGTTGAGAGTGTTCTATCAGGCGGCGAAAGCTGTTGGACATTTGCATGTCCAAAATCCTCCCATAACGCATCGGGATATTAAAGTTTGTCTTTTCACACAAAGCCATTCGAATGGAGTTGAGAATGTTTGATTTTTTTTTGTTTGCAGATAGAGAACTTTCTTTTGGGTAACGACTGCCAGTTGAAGTTATGCGACTTTGGATCGGCGACTACGCAAATATTTGCGCCGAACATAGAATGGAGTGCTCAGCACAGGAACTCATTGGAAGATCAGGTAAAAAGATTGTTTATGTTTGATTCCATTGTGTAGACAGTTGTACAAATGCGGTCCAAGGAATCGGTTTGCATTAGCATAGAAGGGCATCGTGTTTGCTTTGCTGGAATCTTCAGTGTCTGTTCGAGAACTCTGTACTGACTTTAACGAGCAAACAATGCCGTAGTTTTCTGAAACTTTTCTTTCATATATATCCACGCCGTGCTACTAGTCTGATGATTTAAAAGAACAGGCACACATCGATCATGTCCGACAAATGTTGTTACATCATTTGTTTCAAGCAAATATCTTATCGTCCAGTGCAATGACACTTAACAAATGTGAGTGCTAGACTGATAAGCAATATCGTCATAGCAGTAGTCTGCACTCGTGTTCCAAGAGCTTCGTTTGTCGACAGCTTATCGTCCTTTGGAAGATAGTGTCTTTTTTGTGTTAACGGCAGGCTTATGCACTTTCTGCCCCAGCACGAGATCTAGGAAATTGAAAGACATGCAAGATGTGATGCACATTAACAAAATTAAGTGGATATGTGCGATAGTTCCGAGTAAGTGTATCCAAATTGCACGGTACGGCACGTATTTTCCAGCATTACGGAGCATAGTTAGATCAGGTTTCTTGGATCTCGAATTCAGCTATTGCTTTGTAAAACACCAAGCGATGAATGCTGTATTACGCGGCCTTAAAGTCGATGAATAGATGATGGAAATTGACTTGAAATTCGTCGGTTTTTTATTGGAACAGTCTCCAGTCGACTTGCCGGGTTGGAATTCACACTAATTCACTTTTTTTCAGCTCACCACAGTGACAACACCGATGTACAGATCTCCAGAGATGCTAGACACATGGAACAATTATGAAATTGGTCCCAAATTGGATGTCTGGGCATTGGGATGCGTTCTATATTGCTTGTGTTTCCAAAAGCATCCCTTTGAGGATTCGGCGAAGCTACGAATTGTTAATGGAAATTATACAATTCCGACAGATTCTAGATATAATTGTTTTCATGATGTCATCAAGGGATGCCTTACAGTCAACCCATCAAATAGATTCAATGTGTCAACGATTCTCGATCGTTTGGCAGCCATAGCTGAGACTAAGAATTGGTCTTTGAAGGGACCAATCGACTTGGTGGTAAGTTGTGGTCGTAGATAGTAGTTAAATCATTTATGGAATTTTATTTTTTCTAGGGAAAACCAATAGTGACTCCTCCAAGTAGTTCACCGGATCACAGTCCAACGCATACAAATGGACCCACACGTACACCTCTACCATCGCGACCTCCGCCACCACGTCCGTCGAATTCGCCAAATTTGTCCGCTTACTCGGACAACGCTGTATCGGATGGTTTCCCTTCACAGCAGCGTCCAGCGAGACCACCGCCAGTTGTAAATAATATGCATTACAATTACCAAGCGCCAAATGAAGCACCGATACCGAGTGCTGGCGCTGCGCAGTCTGGCAGTTTATTCTCCTCCATTCGAGGTGGTGCTGGAAGCTTCTTCAAAAACCTAAAGGATACCTCATCGAAAGTAATGCAAACCGTGCAACAGACGATTGCACGAGCTGACATCGATATTAGTTACATAACGTCTAGGATTCTTGTGATGCCGTGCCCTTCGGAGGGCTTCGAATCGGCCTACAAAACCAATAACATCGAGGATGTGCGATTGTCCATCGAAAGCCGCTATCCGCCGGCAAAAGTAAGCGTCTACAACTTTGGTAATCGCAATTGCCCGCGTCTGCCACCACCGGTGCGGACAGTTGAGGCTGGCTCCATATACACATGTCCTTTGTCGAAGGCGCCTCATTTGCAAGGCATATTTTCCGTGGCCGAGGATATGTACGGTTTTCTTACGGCAGATCCCAAGAGTATTGTGATCATTCAGACCAGCGACAGTGGAGGCTGTAGTGCAGCGACAATGGTGTGTGCTTTGCTCATGTACAGTGGACTTATCCTTGAACCCGAGGATGCGGTGCAGGTGTTCGCTGTCAAGAGACATCCGATTAATCTGAGGCCATCGGAGTTCCGCTACTTGTATTATTTGGGTGATATCCTAAGGGCGACACCGCACTTGCCGCACTACAAGACACTGAATGTTGTGTCGCTTACGTGTCAGCCGGTGCCAAGGATGACTAAAGCTCGCGATGGTTGCAGAATCTACATTGAGGTGTACTGCAATGAGCGACAGCTTATGAACACGGTACAGGATTACGAGAAAATGAGGTGGTCCTAGGTGGTTTTGCTTTTTAACAATAGATTCATGTTTGGTTTGTGCTTTGCAGATTATACTTGGCTGGTCCGGGAAAAATCGTTCTTCCCATCAATCTAACCGTTTGTGGAGACCTCACTGTGGTTATTTATCATGCTCGGAATGCTCTCAAGGGAATGGGACGTCCACAGGGCTTGAAAATATGTCAATTACAGCTAAACACTGGTTTCATACCCGAGCAGGAGACCCTTATCACTTATACAACCAACGATTTGGATGAGTTACCAGATCAGGAGCACGTGCCGTCTAATTTCACAGTGTCCCTCTCGGTACTGGTGACAGACACTGAAAGTCGCCCGTCAAAGAATCCACCATGGGTTCCAGCTAAATCGAAGCGAAATCCTCTTAATTTATTCAGCTCGCAGTTGGAATACGATGAGATGGTGGATAATTTTGGTAAGTTACGGCTAAAGCTGATACATTACTGTTTACTGTATGATTTTTTGCTTGTAGTGACAAAACCAACATCAAAGTCTCGACCAGATCCTCCTAGAGAACATCGGCAACCACCGCCAACAAGGCCGGCTCCCCCGGTACCGCATATTGAAACCACCACAGAGCCTCAACTACATCATCAACAAGAGGCGCCTTTAGTGATGCCCGACGTAACAGATCACGATGAGCGTGTACGTGGCAGTTCATCACCAGCTCCCCCAATTGATTTACTCAATTTGGGAAGCCAACAGGCGCCGCAAGAACCAATAATTCAAAGTCAGTCTCACCTTGTTACATCAAAGGAGGCTAGCTTCGACTTGTTGGGATCCTTTGATTCTGGTGATTTGCGTTCAGCTCCTATTCCTGATATTTTAGGTAAGGGTCCACTCCTAAAACATCAAACGCAACATATTTATGGTTTTCCTTTGCAGATAACACTCAACAAAAATCTACAGCGGGTTTGGATGATATATTTGGCTCAATAAGCTCATCGGCCGCTCCAACTGCAACAGAATTCAATTTAGATTTCAATGCTTTTGCCTCAGCCACACCAGCACCTTCGACTACTCCATCGGTTCCAATGACCTTTCCATGTCCACCAACGGCGACAGCAACAACCTTCAATGCTGGTAGCACTTCAAGTCAGGCGCCTAGTAAAGAAACATCACCACAACAGGTTGCGCTTTATACATTTATGTTTCTTCAATTTCTTTACAATCCAAACGTTTGTTTCAGTCTAAAGATCCCTTCGCGGATATAGTAAATCTAGCCTCCGGTCTTAATATAAACTTCAATCCAAACACGCTTAGTAATAATAAAACACCCGGTACAACTCCCGTAGCCAACAGTCCCTATGCAACACAATTCTCAAGTCCTACACACAATTATGCACGAGGTGCAGCAACAGTAACACCGACTCCAGTGAATCTTTCAAATCCATCACCATCGCACAATTTAAAATCACCCAACGGTGGAATTGGTGGACAATTTCCTACTAGTCAACCCAATCAGACATCAGCACCACCATCATCGCAGCCGCCGCCGCCGCCACCAACGTCAACGGCGAACAGTAGGCCAGACTATAGTAGATCTCATTTCGAACCGAAATCACAGCCAAATGCGACACCAAAGAATGCCGACATTTTTGCTGATATCTTAGGCGAGCAGGGTTACAAGTTCGGAAGTAAAACAAATCATGGTCCCAGATCTATAAATGAGATGCGAAAAGAGGAATTAGTTAGAGACATGGATCCAGATAAGCTAAGGATTATGGAATGGGTAAGTTGTTTGAATTCCATTTATGCATTGATGAAGTCACATTTTCTCTTCAGACGGAGGGAAAGAAAAATAACATACGTGCTCTATTGTGCTCAATGCATACGGTGCTTTGGACAGATGCTAAATGGAAAAAGTGTGAAATGTCAACACTGATAACGCCGGCAGATGTTAAAAAGGCGTATCGCAGAGCTTGCTTAGCCGTACATCCTGATAAAGTAAGTAGTCTCCATTGTATGTACACTCGATAGAGATGATCACAGCAAATATATATGCTCGTATACTTCGGGGGTTAAATCTTGTCCTTCATAAACCTTCAACTCAGATGGGACCATAAATCGAACTTTGCTCTCGCAAAGTTCAAGTGCGCTTTTATCAGGCTGGTGGAGTTCATGACTTGATCCTTCTCGATAGGGCATTTCCAAATAGTTGTCTGGTAAGACCATAGTAACGACGATTGGCGAGTGTTAATCTACACTGGATCTCCGGGCTGATGTCGTTGGCAGAGTTGATAGCAGAGAGACGACCTCGAAGTTATAGTTGTCCATCGCAACGTTCTGCCCGAGATGTCGGTGTTATAGACAGCGTGCTAAAATCACACCTCCTCCTGTTGCTCTGCTCTGTTTGTCCCCTGGCTTTAAATTTTTTTTACGCTATTGCTGCGTTATGCTTGTGATAAATTTACTTGGAGCCCTCGAACCTAGGTTCGTTGCCAGCAAGAATGTTATCAGACTTCTTGGGGCCACTTGGACGGCCAATTTCTCCTTCCAAGATCTTTTTTGCATTTATATAGTTTCGGCATTCCATTAGCACAGGCTCTGCGTTCTGGGGGTTCTTCTTCGCCGATAGGAATTGTGCTAGGTAATAGTTAACCTCCTCGTGCTTTCTGTTAATCAATTCATCAACGTTGCGAATCAATTTATATGTTCCTTGCCCTTTGGTTGTGGATGTTCCAACTATGTTGCCATTCTGCTTTTATATTTTCCATGGTTGTGATTCTATCGTTTTGTTCGTGTTTGCAACTCTGTGTACCAAGTTCATCCTTTAATGTAAGACTCATGGCACGTCGCTGATGTTCATATTGGAGCCGCGTAGAACTGCTGTGGTTAAAACATCGTCAGCTTAACCGATTATATCTGTGGTCACTAGGAAAAACAACATAAGTCGGCTTGTGTTGTGCGTTTTTCCTTCTGACCACAGATATATACACGCAAGGCAGCAGTCTTAAGTTCCTAGGATTCATTAGAGTCCAATTGGTTTCTTTTGATGTATACAAACATTAATCTCTCTTTCAGCACAACGGAACAGATAATGAAGAAATTGCAAAATTAATCTTCATGGAGCTGAATAACGCTTGGAGTGATTTTGAAAACGATGCTACCCAACAGAATATGTTTAGTTCATAAACCCTAAAAGATTCAACCCAACTACTACTACTACTTTTATTGTTATCGTATTTTTATTTTTTTCTAAAAGAATATAAACTATTACAACAAGTGAAATACATAACTATCACTCTTAAGTAAAAAAAAAAAAAAAAAACGACACAAATGTGTATAAAATTCAGCGAGCGACACCAAGACTGAATGTGTGTGCTTAGTATAAATCAAAATCCTTTTTTTCTTTTTCTCTAAATATTTTGCCAGGACAGTTTACTTAATTTCCACATAAACTATGTTCTTGTCTTCTTCTTTTTTTTCTAATATAAAAATATATAGTCTTTCCATTGTATCCGATCCGATCAGTGACGGAAATATATTTTTGCATTTTTAGATTTTATTATTTAAAAATTAAGTTCATAAATATAAAATCATTTTACATACGAGTACATTATATAGTGAATCATAAGTTTTCCTATAACACACACCACGGAACAAAATGTGTGTGTGTGTGTGGGTTTTCTCTTAATTTATATATTTTATTGGAGCAATTATTATCAGGCTATAATATTGTTTTATGATTTTGAACATCGTCATTACCAATTTATCTTTTAGTTTTCTTTTTATGTAAAAAGATTAGTTTTTTTTTTTTTTTTAACAAAAAATTGGATAAGGATGATTTCAATTTCAATTTCAATTAAATGGAGACTGCTTAAGTTAAACTAAAATCGTAATTCGTTTACCACAACATAAAATTTAATAAAAAAAAAACAAAAAGCTGTCCACTGTTATTCGATTAATAAATAAGCAAAAAAAAAACTATTTATATACATAATAACAATAAATGCATATATATATATATATATATTAATTATTTTCTTAATAAATTTTACTTCCTAAAAACATTTAGATAGTGAGTTAAATGTTATTATTATTAAATTCATTCCAAAATTTAATTCAACAAAAGAGAAAAATCAAACAAGAAGAATGTGCATAAAAACTTTTAAGAGAAAAAAAACAAAATATATGTATATTATATATTTTAATTATATTTATGCAATATTAATGTTATATAGTGTATTCATACAAACAAAATAAAAGCAAAAAGTGAATAAAAATATATAAGTGACAAGTAATTATCGTATGTTATAGCTTTGTAAATTAAATTGAAATGAGGGCACTGAAATGCATGTATATGTATGGAAAAAATAAAAAACTGAAAATATATGTGTATGTATATGTAACATAGTACCTATGTACAATATTGTTGTCTTTATTTCAGTTATTTAAGGTTTTTTTCCAAATCAATCTTCTCAGCTTTTTATACGTGACGATTCTTGATGCTCAGTTTTGGGATGACTCCAGGGTCTCAATAAGTTTTTCTAAAACAACTTAAGAATTAGGAAATTACTTACTCGGATCAGGCTCAGAAATGGATCTGATAATGGCCGATGACTCAGTCCTACCTCCATTAGAACTTTAAAAGTCTAGCATCACCGTGAAATCCATAAAACTCGTCAACGAGAAATGGACCTCACTCACAACATGCCGCACCACAAGAACACTCTGGACGGAGCTAAATAAGAAAAAAAAAAAACCAAGGAAATCATCGCACTCACCACAAGTCAACTAACACTTCTTATAGGTATGACAGGTCACAACCTGCTAGCGGCCCATCTAAAGAGAATTCGTTCGAACACAACAGAACTATGCAGAGGATGTGGCGACACAGACGCCGAGGAGGACACATTCTACCTCCTATGCGAGTGCCCAAGCCTTAGCAAAAACTGAAAGATAACCATCGGAGAACATTTCTTCAGTGATCTGGGCGAACTGTCGTGCAAGCCACCGAGAACCATCCTACAATTCCATCGGAACTCGGGGTGGTTCAGGGAGGCCAACAGAAAATAATCTAACTATTCCATTTATTTTAGGTATCCCACACCACATCGGGGAACACAATGGATCCATTGAGATCTAAGTGAGGATGTACATAAATGCAACCACCCGTACAACCTAACCTAACCTTCTTACTTATCAGGCTAGCGACCGTAAAAGCCTAAATTATGGCAAGCTGGGAACGGGCGATGATGTCGATATCGTTTGCATATCCCAGCAGCTAGATGGATTTGTTAAATATAGTGCTTTCCGTGCCATCTGATTAAAGGAATCACACGACAACGCGTCTTCTTGCCGAAATCCAGTGCATGTTTGGAATAATTCGGAGGTTCTGTTTCCAAGCTGCAGGGTGCATTGCGAGTTCTCCTAGGGTAGCGCGACATAACCGGATTAGTTTTCATGATAAAGAATTTGGTCATCGCGTTATTGTATAGATATAGAGAAGAGTGCATAAAAACATGACGACAAAAAGTTGGAAGGCATTTGTCGCCTTTTGTTTGTTTTGTTTTTAATGTTTTAGAATGTCAGTGCATAACGGTACACATAACAGAATTTTGAAGAACGCCATTTTGTAGACCAACCTTGATACCTACTAACATTTCTGGGCGACTGGTACTTCAGAAAAATTTTTCAATGAAAATTTTCAAATTCATTGGTCAACTCTCTCTTCTTCAGTGCTCGATACCGATTTTTTTTGCATATTTCGACATGTCAGTGCATAACGGTATGTGTTATAGAATTTTGAAGGACGCCATTTTGTAAAGCAACCTTGAGAGCTAAGGTCTGGATCAAAATGTGTTCTCTCCGACAATCCTTAACCCTCCTATAAAAGCTCCAAAAAATGATGGTGTCAAAAATCTGGGAGGCTTTTGTTGTTGTTTTCATTCGTGTTTTGACATGTCATCGCGGGACGGAACACGTTACAAAATTTTGAAGGACGCCATTTTATAGAGCAACCTTGAAAGCACACGACTGCATACATATTTTTCCCCTCCTGTCAACTCTTACCCACCTTAGAGAGTGATTAAAAAATTATGGCGGCAAAAATCTGGATGGGATACCTACTAAAATTTCTGGGCGACTAGTACTTCAGAAAAATTTTTGTATGGAGAATCGAAAAATTTCCAAATGGCATGGGATGGATACATGGACTTTTCAGAGCTCGATATCTTGGCTTCAAGGGTATGTATGGAAGTGAAATAAATGCCAGATGAGGGGGCGGAGCACCCGGTTCATGGAAAAAATAATAAGACTGTCGTTTGAAAAATGTGGCGATTTTTATTTATCATTAAAAGAGGTACAATCTTTGGTAAGTTGTATAAGCAGGGTTATGGAAGATATATGGGAAGATTCTGTAGGGTTTTGAGTTGAGGTGGAGAACTGGGAAATTGGAGTTTTGTGAAGAAAGTGTTGGCCAGGCAGGTAGCATGATGAGAAGATGCAGTTGAGTGATGAGGAGTAGTACGCCTTAGTCAATTGTTAAGAACGCTGATCAGAATGATGTTTGAAACGATGTAATTAATAGCTGGTGTCTGGGCCCCTACTCTGTATTACGATTCTTATGTCGGATCGTTCGAAAGCGGACATTTTGTATTGGCTATTTGATACGCAATTCATAAAATCCATACAAAATGTCCGCCTTCGAACGATTTGAACTTTAGGATCGCAGTACCTACAGAGTAAGGGCCCTGGTTGACCAATTTGTCTGCAGCTGGGTTGACTGTAAAGTGGTGTTGTTCTTTGGTCTGCCTTAACCGTGCTGATCCTATTGATGTTGTTAGGTCGAACCTTCGTGCTGAGATCGTCCATTGAAGATAAGAGTGATGAGGAATGAAAGTTTTAAAATGAAATGGTAATGAAAGCAGGCCAACTTAGCGTGCGAAACTGGAGGCAGCTAGCTAAAGATCGAGCTGGCTGGAGACGCTTGTTGGTTGAGGCCCAGGTCCACCCCGGACTGTAGCGCCGCCTAAAGTAAGTAAGTAATGAAAGCAGGCAGTAGGTACTTCCAGATCTGTAAAGAAATTTAGAGAAGCACTTTCTTTCGTGTATCCTTCCTTGGAAACAGACGGCAGCGGAGTAATTCTTTAAACTTAATCAATGATGGCGTCTTCAGTTCCAGTTAGACCCAACTACTTGGTGAATGTCTTAAAGGCATGGGCTACTTCGACACATTCGGACGGTCTAAGCAAAAAGAGGATAAATATCTGCGGCAACAAAAACGGATACGGTTTTGAAATTGCTGGCAGACTTAAGCAAGAAGTCCTGAGTTTTAGACATGCGAACTAGAGCCTTATGACAATTCATATCATTTTGATATGTGTGCAGCGCATATAACTCTTCGAAAAGTTCTACGAGCATTGTCTGAGCGCAGTCAAGAGGATCTTCATTTAGTTCATGACTCCATAAGAGATTGAAGATACATCGTCAGCATTGTTTAAGCAAGGTAACTCGTTAGATTTCATTGAATTTCCTTCCTCAAGGAGTGTGGGGCAACATGGATTTACTTTATTTGTACAAATGTTTTTCTTTTTCTTAAACTTTAACCTGTTTACCGGCAACGAACACTTTAACAATATTACGATCATCTCCAACGTAAATAAATTTCTGGACTAATTCCAGCAGCTTCTTCTTTGGACACTTCTTCGTGTCCCACGTTTTGTAAGCATCAAAGTTATGACACGGATGAATAGTGGTATCGACCAAAATTGCATCAAATTCTTTACCAATTTCGAAATTTCCTGTCACATGATCCAAAGCAAGAGCTTGTGCACCGCCCAAAGTTGCTAGGAATATAGCTTGTTTATAATTAATAGGAATGTAGTCACTCTGTGGTTTCTCCACTGGCTTTGGACATCCTTTGATGTGTTGATTTTTAACAAACTCAAGATGGTGTGACACTTCCAGGGAACGCAGAATTACGTCTTTAATTGAAATCGAATTCCCTCCAGAAACATCTGTTGGAAAATGAAAGGTTATGCAGAGTTTCACAATGGAACAATGTTTTTTTATTACCCGTTCCTAGGCCAACTTTAACTCCGTTGTCCAAAAGTCGAATTACATCACAAAGTCCCGATGACAACATCGTATTCGATGCTGGACAATGAGCTATCGAAGTACCCCGAGCACTGATGAGCTTAATTTCTTCATCTTCTAAGTGGACACCGTGCGCTAAGACAGTCTGGAATGATAAAACTTGGGTGAGTTTCTTAAAACCTTTGTTGCATAACTTCTGCGTACCTTATTGGTCAGTAGCTGTGCATCATCGTACACTTGAGCGTAACTTTTCGAAAACAGTTCATGCACAAAGTCGATTTCAGCAACACTTTCACTGATGTGAGTCTAAAAAAACGAGATTAGATCATGGAATCCAATGAAATCATAAGTAATTACCTGAATGTGTAGATCGTTTTCCTTGGCTATTTCACCCAAAGCGAAGAGAAGCTTCTTTTCACAACTTATGGCGAATCGTGGAGTAATGGTTGGTTGCACTAAAGTTGTTTGGAGATGCTTGAAATCCTCAATGAAAGCCTTAGTTTCGGAAACAGACTCATCGAATGTTTCACTGTGGATTAGGGAAAGATGTTTTAAGAAAATGGTAAGTTATTTTAAATTGAAAAAAGTACTTACACATAGAAATCAGGACTGTTACAGTTGGAACAAACCTTTCCCACCAATGCTCGCTGACCTTGTTTAAGAGCTTCTTTTGCTAAAATTATGGTGCTTTGCCTGTGGTTAGTGCCAAAATATGATGCCAGTGTTGTTCCACATCGTATTGTTGTTGTCTAGAGATGAAAACAAAATATAAATACAATGAAACGGTGAAGAGATGTAAAGAAATGCCTGGTTGGACTGGCGAACTAGAAGATACTGCGCGAGACATTTTGGAGGACTGGGTTTTGATTGATCGGGGAACTACTGACTCAATAATCAAACTAGTAAGCAAGTGTTTGCTTTACCTCTTAGTTGTGATTCCAAACATGTGCAGGCTATAGGCGGAGGTGTCAACTGACGGGGAATGTCTAACCAGATTCGGTACATGTCTCCGAGCATTTTGAAATATTGTTACCAAACTTAAATCCGATAAGCTCTTGTTTATCACTCTTTTCTAATCATATAACCTTTAACCCTGTCCATGTTTGAGTTCCAAACAACGCCCAACACTGCTCACCATTGTTTCGTTATCGACAAATTCAAAGTTTCAATGAAGACCCCTCTGTTCTCCTATCGCTTTTGTCTTCCATTCAAATAAACATATTAATCTGAGAACAAACAGCAAACTGATTAAATGTGACGATAACGATGTCTAACGATACCCCAATTGAAAGTTTAAAATCTGTAGGTACTTACCACAACTTGTGTGTAGACTTTTTGTGCGAATTCTTGATCAGCAAACTTCGACTCCAGTGGAAAAGTATACGTGTCCAACCACTCTAACAATGGCATATCAAGTCCGAGCCCAATCTGTGCTACCTGCGGTGCATGAATGTGACAATCAACAAAACCTGGCATTAAGAATTGTTCTGGTGTCAAATGGACTACTTGGAATCCATTAGTGTTTGCTGTACTACGCCAAGTTGCATAGTCACTTCCAATGCCAACTATCTAGAAGGAATACAAAGATTAAAGTCTGTTGTTGTCATATTGAATAAGAAAATTTACCTTTCCATTTGGAGCAACGGCAAGGAATCCACTTGGAAACACTTGGAATTCTTGAAACGACTTGGCGTGCACAATTTGACCGAGAAATACTTTTGCCATACTAGTGCTTATGTTAACCAATTGTTTGCTGTCTAATCACTAATTCGTTGAGCAATATTCATTACACTTGTAGTGTCCCCCTGAGAGGCGCTGAGTTGTGTATTTTCCATGAATAGTTTAGCTGGAATGGAAGAACTGATAAAAAAGAGAAAAACAAAACAAGTACATAACTCAGGGGCGGATTTGGCTAAAGCTATGAAAAACAAAAAACCGGCGCCCTTCAACTGTTTGAATACGAGCAAAAATAAAACTGAAGTCCAATTAAAAAAATGTTTAAGAACGCAGTAGAAAGAGATTCATGTGGATGAAGTAGTTGATTCAGCCGTCGTTAGACCTTATAGTCTTTGTCTAACGATTGCTATATTTCAGCTACGTCACCTGTTTTCAGCTACAGTAAAGATCTATTCTATTTAGCTTGTGGTGGAAGGAACGTAGTAGTCGAATTGGAGTACCTTGCTACCATCTTTCTTGATACATAACACATCGAAGCAACTCCGCAACGGGCCTTCGTAGGCGACATCCGATTTGTGTCAAATTGGTAGTGGATGGCGAAAGGTTGGCACCTAAATTGCTGAATGGCCGAGATAAGGGCCCCTTTTCCATTGGTAACAGTGCGACTGCGGTAACTGATATATAATAAACAAAATTGTGCCACGGACCTCTCAGTTCCAAGACCACCATTAGAGTGTTAACTAGTATGTTGATCGCCTCTACTATCAACCGTGCAAAATATTTGTCGGGTCGCATCCAGCATGCAATGTAGGCGCCCGAGAATTCATTTGGGGCCTGCTTGCTACACCTCTACCGCCATGACATAGAAAAATAAAAAAAAACTCAGGAAACATAGGGAATATCGGCGACGAAACAACAATGGCACCAACCACAAATGACTGAACTGGTGGCATTTGTCGTTAAGTTTACAAGCTACAAACTTACATTGACCAAGTTCGTTGTAGTCTGCAACTTTTGAATGCAGTATCGTTGTCTGTTAGTGTGCATTTAACTTGCCAGAGCCGTTTTAATGGCCGTTTGTACATTGTATGGCTTTAGATGCGTAGGCACCTTGTTATCTTTGAGAAGAACTAGTCTTTGTGTTGAACTGTTTTGAGGGTTCTTGTGGTGATGTTATCAGGACCAGGAGGCTTTTTGTCCTTGAATTTATGGTTTTGTTCTACTGCCATGACGGTATTGAGGCTGAGTGGTTCTTTTCTTGTCTCGACCACATATGTACGGATATACCACATATTAAGGTGTGACCATAGTGTAGTGGTTGTATCATCGCTTGTCACGCTGAAGGTTGCAGGTCCAAATTCTGATGTCAATAAAAAAGTCGATCAACTGCGAAAAAAACTGCGACTCTATTGGAAAGGCATGGGCAGTAGGGTGGTCATATGGCTATGAAGTGCTGATAGTACTAATGACATAAGGATGGCTTATTTCTAAGAAACAATTTCGGTAGCCTTTTCTCTGGAGCACCTCAAATGCAACTTTGAAGGGCTGATGCAAGTCGTTTGACGTGGCATTCGCTAAAGTGACTTTTCGTCCGAATTTTTGTCTACCCCTTCATCTATTTGTTGGTCTATCGGTCCATCGGTCTTATCGCATGCTGACCGTTTGTTTGTTTATCCAGCTGAAAATTATTAAAAATCTTTCCCTCAAACATTAAACCAATGCCTCCGTTTGTCCATGGAAGACCACAGCAAACCAAGCATCATCGAGTACGCAATGTTAGTGAGACTCATGCTTCTATAGTTGGCACAGTTCAGAAATTCGAATCTTGACGATCAGGACCAACAGTCCCATGGTGTTAACGTTTCGAAAGGAATTGCTGTCTTAACACAAGTTCAATGGGTTCATTCAGCGTGGTACAGGAGTTCTGGTCATTGTCATCTTTTAAGCTGGACACTCTTTTCATCTTAGGAAGAGTGTTTTCATCTGTGATGCGTAGAATAAACTTAGAAAATATGTTTCTTTGACAAACTGTTATAAGACAATAATGTTATACGTTATATTGCAGCAAACATATACTGTATACATATGTGGATTTAGTAACATTTAAACAATTCAGATTAAAAATAAAATTTTCAAAAGCTTTGTCTCTGACTAGTCGTTAAATTGTAGAAAAACAAATGTCCAAAAACTAGTGCGTTATATTCTTTAAGCCATTTTATATACACGGCTTTGTTAGTGCGGAATTCTGTCACGAAGATATGACATGATAGCATCAGTTCCTTTCTCTAAGACCTGATGACGTGGCTGTCGGAAACAGTTGCCAACGATATCCAAAGTTCTAAAATAAACATTCGAATGAAATAAATCTTCAAAAAAACCTTGGAATCCTTACGTGATATTTTTTAAATTTCCCAAAGTTGGCGGAACTTGCTCAATGTTATTATTCCTCAAATCTAAAGTGGCTAATCGTCGAAGAGCGCCTAAACCAGCCTCCGATACATCGATGTGTGCTATTTGATTCTCTCGAGCCAGTAGAATTTCGAGGCCTTGTAAACCATAGATGCATTGTGGAATCCTTCTAAATCTAAAATGGGAAATAGAAGCAAAGAAACAAGAAAATATTGAATCAAGACGAACTTGTTATTAGCAATGTTCAGCTCTCGCAAGCTGTTCAAAAGTCCAAACTCCTTTGGTAAATCTTCCAGATAATTGCAAGACAAATCGATCCTTCCGAGCCTTGTAAATTGCGATAAAAATCCCGGAACAGATGAAATTAAATTATGCGACAGAATTAACTCTGAGGCACAATCGGTCAATTGTCGAAGTCTGGAAAGATCGAAAGGATTTGAAAAGAAAATAAATTTAACAACTCCATATTGTGCTTACCCTTCAGGTACATTTTCGATTCGATTTTTAGAAAAGTCCACAATATTGACTCCCTCTTCTTGCGCATCTTGGAATACTTTCATTGGAATTGTTGTTATATTTGCCATTGTTACGGTAAGGCTCCGAGTTTTACGAATTTTGTACCTAAAAAGACGAATTTGTTCAATCGGACATCGAAAAACATATTGCACCCGCTGTTTACTTATCAGGAAAAATGTGATTCTCCTCTCCAATTAATGCTGAATCTTTGACTTCAGGCATTACGCACGTGGCCATTTGACTACGATCTCGAAGAGTTTTCAATATCCGCCCGGTTCCACACTGAAGAATATCACGACGAATCGATTTAATTGGGTTTCCCTCCACTTGAAGACTAACCAAATGGGCCAACGTGTGCAGAGAATTGGGCAGACTATTGATGGAGTTATTGGACAGATCAAGCCGTATCAGGCTCTGAAGGAGAGCGATTTCTTCGGGAAGTTTTTCAATCTTATTATCACGTAAGTCTAAAATTTTTAAATGAGGCAATTTTGAGCAAAGATCTCTAGGCACTTCCTGACAAAAAAAAAAAAAAAAAAAATTCAACTTTGCAAAGTGAAATTTGTAACCATTTCGTTACACTAACCTTTATAAAGTTGTTTGCCACATGGACTTCTTGCAAGTCATCACATCCATCAAAGTCGGGTAACTCCTTGATGTCATTGTGTTGTGCATATAGACATTGTAGTTTCCTTAAGCTGCCCATGTCGCTGGGCAGTGATTCAAGGTCGTTGTGCGTTAGATCTAACTTTTGTAGCGCTGTAATATGGTTTATTCGTAATAAGTTGTATGAGGATTGATGGACATAGATGGAGCTTTTGAAGTTGAAAGGTTAAACTTACATCGCATGTTAACCAGGTCATCTGGCAGTTCTTTAAGATGATTATATGAACATAACAGCTGAGTTAGTCGTACTAGAAACCCAATACCACCGGGAAGCGATTTAAGTTTATTATTTGACACGTCCTTTGGTTGTTTTTTTGTTTTTAGAAGAAGCAGAATTTGATGTAGAGGTTAGAAGCCTTAGGTATAGTTTGGTTAGTGAAAATGTTAAAAAATAAATTGTTTTCCTAGACTCATTGGCACAGAACCACTATTGGAACAGATTGTGTACTCTTCACAGATGAATACGCTGGGCAGCTAACAGTGAGTGAGCTGGGTGTAGTCTTACATATAAAGTTCGACAGATTAACAAAATCTAACAGGAATCCTGGTCTAGAACTAGAGCGCGGAGTAATGGTTCTAACTGAGGCAACTATTAAGGATTATGAAACAAGTTATTCCATTAGGGACTGGCAAAGCTATACGACAGTAGCCATAGCAATAAGAAAAGCTTGGGAGAAAACCTCCAGGACCTTATGCGAGAACATCAACAGCTGCAGCACGGCTACACAAAGCTGTTACAACCTAAGTGGTACTGAGTAAAGCAGATACGAATGGCAATGATTTGGGCAACTCCTACTTGTTTGGCTGGTGAAGTGCTTTTTAAGGCGACTAGGACGAGACTAAATTAGCACTGGATTGTACCATTTTATTTAAATGGCCAGTTCGGATGAGGCAGGGATGGCTGCTGGTCTTGAATCCAATCTGTAAATTAAGAAAAAACTGAATGTCAGCAATTTTCGTCCCCGAGAAGGGTTTGCCTAGTGCATTGTGCGTTGCTCTACCCAGGGCGGGGCACCCACAGAGGAAAGGAATCAAAGTTTCTTTCTCGTTCACCTTCTTCCAACTGCGGCAGTGATAACTTGCGGTACCAAGTGTAGCAGCTTGGCTTATTACTGGAATAATTTGCAATGTCTGTGCGGGTTCTGCTGAGGAAGTGCTTAGTTGGTTATTTATTGGCCAGAGTTGTCCAGGTTATCTGCAAGAAGGCTGCAAGACATTATTTATTGCGTATCATGGACGATTGGAATGCGCGCATACTCTTCGGATCTGCAGTATAGTTAGCCCTCTAGAAAAGTGGGACCACTTCAAGGGCATCCAAATCGGCTATCAAATACCTAGGCGTCATTATTGACTCAAGACTCTCTTTTAAGGAACATCTGGAGTACGCAGACAAAAAGGCTTCACAAGTAAATAATGCGCTCGCACGTCAAATATCAAAGGGCCAAGGCACAGACTATTTCTAGTCAGGGTTCACCAGTATGGGCAGGAGCTATGAATACAAAATCGTATAGGCGCCAAAATGGAGCAATAGACTGGTTATAAGCGCTTTTCGCACAACTTCAGGCGATCCAGTCTGCGTTATTGCAGCCAGGATAGGATACACGCACAGGAAGTGATCGATGGATAAGTTCTATTCCTCATCTCTGTTGCTGACGCAGAAATCGTAACAGATAGTTGGAGAGCATGGTTGTAGAGGATGCACCGCTCTGTTATGATGGGCTTCATGGTTTTTACACGTTTCAAAGGACAATTACGCGTGGATCCTACATAGTTTAAAGTGTTTACATAGTTCAGCTTATTATTAAATTATTTTTAACTATTTTGTTGTAACCGAAAGCAGTACGTAGTACGTTATGATTATTTTATGTGTAATGTTCTGTATGAGTGTTAAAGAGTTTTAATGTGTAAAATTTTTGTTTTTCGGTCCAAAAAAAATATTCCTCAATCTGAAAGATGAATTATACAACTTAAACCTGTTTTGTTCAAGTTTTTAAAGGAATTTTCTAAGCGATTACTTCAAATATCGATGTAAACTGTAACCGCTTACCAATAATTCCAGCATATGTAAGTCACTAACATCTGGACTCAAGTCTTCAAAGCAATTGTACGATAAATTCAAGTATTTGAGATCCCGTATACGAAAGAATTCCGCCGGTAGCTCCGTCAATTTGTTTCGACTCAAATTAACTCGAGTTAGTTTTTCCAGTTGGCCAATTTCCTTTGGAATCGTAGTCAAAGCATTGTCATGCAACTAGAAATCAAAGAGAGTTTACTTTCAACATGTATCTTAAAATGTTCACTATGGAAACTTACACTCAAAACCGTCAGACCGTGAAGGTTCACAATTTTTGTTGAAATACTTGTTAGTGTGTTCGAACTCAAGTCGAGATTAGTTAGAGCTCGTTGATTCCACCAGGCATCCTCTTCTTTTTCCATCAAAGTGTCTAGAGTGACTTCTACCTCTTTTTCCGGTTCGTTGAGGTTCCATACTTTGTCCGGAACTGAAAAAGAAAAAGAAAAAAAAAATGTTTTATTCAATCGATTGGGGGAAAACCAAAAGGAAAGGCGTTGCATTACTTTTGGATTCGGTTTCAAGCAGAAATTTATTGTTGACATCGTCCATAGATTTATGTCCGTTGCTACGGACTCGAAAGTATCGACGCTTTGGATACGGTGCATGCATGCACAGTGAAACGAATTTCTCTTTGGAGGAAGCTATTTTGAATAATTTTACTTGCTATCGTTACTAAGAAGTGTCTAATCTGGAGGTTTAAAGTAAACTGGTCAGTTGGAAGGAGATATGAATCGAATGTAGTGCGCGTTGCGGGAAATTACATAAAATTCTCTGAACCATGAAATTTGCTTAAAAGGGGTGTGTTCTCTAACGTATTTTCAGAACATTCAATGTCAAGTTCAACCAGAGTCTAGGATTAAGGTGAGTAATTGTTGTGTTTTTCTTTCGAGAGGAATGTGTTTTAATTTTTATATATGGTTATAGTTGATTTGTTTTATGGTAATAACTGTATTACGTTGCAAACGAGGAACATTCAAGAATTATTATTGTTTCTCTTCGACAAGTAATTCGTCAAGTTACATTTTGTTGTGAACGTAGTAAGGATCAATTAGATCCTCTTCTCTAGCTTCATATCGATCCGGCAGCTCAATAGTCTATTAAATGGTTTCTTTACAAAAAAGCCCTTACACTCTCCAGGCAATCATCTTTCCTTTTAGTGGGCCGTGGAGGATTTCTGCCTGAGACACTGCAGACTTCCAAAGGCATTCTTTCTCCAGCGCTCTGGTATCCGCAATAGCTTAGTCCTCAAAACGGAGGTTTGGAATTCCTTGTCGTCTCAAACTTGTGGGCTGTGATTCGATTCACATTATTGTCCATTCGCTCGAAGTGCCCGAGACAGTGGAGTCGACGTGTTTTGGCTTGCTATAGTTTAAAGAGATCGCGGTTTTATCGTCTCCTCCATTCACCTTCCCCGCATACGGAACCAAATATTTGATGAAGAATTTGTCTCTTGAAAATGCTCAATATCCGCTTTGTTTTCCTGTCTAACGTCCAGCAATCGTCATTGAATGACAGAAGTACAAGGACTAGTGGTTTGTAGAGGATGCGGATTACGAGTTTTTTTGTTTGCGCCAACCGAGGCAACAGCGTCGAATCTCTACCAGTGTAGATCCCCTAACAACTCAAAAGTTACTATTGTCAACAGTTACGTTCAGTCCTAGGCGGTGGAGAGAAGCTTCTCCGAGTTTAAACTGTTTTGACTTGAAGCCTTTCTGCAGCCGTCTAAACACCCTCAAGTAGGGCGCTGTTTACAATAAAATCACGATCTAGTGGGTTTTCGGTCACATAGGCATTGGGACAGCAAAGTTGTTGATGAACTCATCAGACAAGGAGCTTAATCCACGTTTATAGGCCCATTTTTCTTTTGGGATTCTTTTTACAAGGCACATTAACTGGGAGTACCAAGACAAACTCTCAAAATGAAACTCAACAATAAGACTTCAACAACCTGAAAAGCTCATTAATCCCTTGAATAATAACAGAAGCCAGGAAATTCTCGCTCTAAACAAACGTGATGCTTAGATTCTGAACGACATCCTCACTCAACTTTCATCTCAGCAAGCTGGACATAAGTCCCATGAACATTGCTTGGAAGATCAAGAAACTGCTGAGTTAATCGTTTGCAAATGCTAGATATTCGAAGCTCGAAGTAGACACAAACAAGTTGATAGTCATAGTCAACTATTCATTCGTAAGCACGATCCTATGTTCTTCGATCTTTCTTGTGATCACGACATTCTTCTGTTGTAGAAGAACTTTGTTTGGCATGAAAGCCGGGATTACCTATGAAAAAAGCTTCTAAATCCTCCGTTGGGAGTCGGTAATAAAACTGTATGTCCCTTCCATTCGCGTGAAAATATAATACGCGCGGCAAAAGTAGTTGCGGGAAGCCCTAGTTCGGTTGTTACAATGGAGCAGCTTTCGTCAAGATATCTACGCAGCATTTTTGTTTTGTCATCGACTTTCTCGTTGTTTCGTGTACGAAAGTTCAGATCAGACGTTAGAAGAGAGTATATGCAAATTGAATTGGTTCATCTTAAAACCAATGCGGCAATGACTTCATAAAACTAGCATTAACCACAGACACGAGCTATTATAATTCATATCCATATCCACCAGGCAATTATCATTCAAACTGAGCACTTCATAAACAACGCCAGAGTACAGCTACTGCACACATGCTTAAATTGGATCATGGTAGGAACAATTAAAATTCTTTTACTCATTAATTTGAGTTTCTTTCGACACGGATTCAACATTGGCGTTCAATGTTCATGTGTTTTATCTTGAAGTGCATCATATCAATGTTGTAACACAGCCGTTGATCTTGAGTGGAATCAAATTCTCCTTATTCGTGCTTTATCAAGTTCAGATGCTTGTTCATGAAAATCTACGATATCATACCTGGTCTGTTCATGGTTAAATGTAGAATCAATTTTATTCTAGTAATGGTTCACGATGAATACTAAATAACTTTTCCTTCGAAGCGGTTTCTTTAAACCACTCTCACATGCAAATTTGTGATAAAAATAGAACTCTCCAGGGAATTGACCGGCACACCAAGTACGACCTTGGGTGTTATTAACGTCCTTTTGCATGTAAACTCTCAAGTGATTCATAAACAAAGAAATTTGAAATGTCCACAGTTCAATCGATGGAGAGTAAGAATATATTGATTTTGGCCAAAACAATAAGAATATAAAAATAAACACTTCACTAGTAAATACCCCATACCTGTCGCTAATCCCCTCCCGGAGAGGTTGAGTGTACCAGATTTTCTGGCCTGTTTTATCATATCCTGTGATAGTTCATTGCTGTCTTCGGATTTATCACGTTTATGAAAAACCGGATTAAGATTTCGAAGATTAGGACGGCGCGTTCTACTTGTCATTGTCTTTATACATATGTATACACTTTCGTTTCGTAGGAGAAATACTTAATTAACACACATTAAACTTTAAAAAGAACGTGTAATTCATGTACACAACAATGGAATAAAACAAATAATCAAGCAAATAGCAAGTAAAAGTAATACTGTGTGTTGGCACTTTGGTCTTTGGGTCAAAATTAAAATAATAAATGTTCGTGGTGTACTTTTGTTTAGTATGAACAGCTGATTGCGGCAAAATGTCATTTGTGGTTTTGTTTTGATTGTTTTGTTCGCTCAGTTTGACAGGCTCTGTGATGTACATAGATTGGTGTATTAGCTAAAGGTTTGGTGAGTAAAACAGATGGTTGTGCAGATGGCGCTGCTAATTTCCCTTTTGCAATGCGACGGTGGCAATGGCTGGATTTGAAATTCCTTTTTGATGGGAAAATCCAAAACGACATATCCTATTGGAATAGATAACGAATTGTGTAAATGAAGATAAGCATGGGAACAATTGGAACAGTTTAACCCGTGCAAAATGCTGGAAGTCGAACATTATTGTCAGCGACTATGGTCTATGTTTTAGTTTCTGTCCAAGCGGGTGAGCCACAGCCTGGAGATTGAGTATTAATGTCTGAAAGCTGTTGGAATAGCTAATTGGAGAACTAGAGAGAACTCTTTCTTAAATCCAGACGGCAGTGAAAGAATTCTCCAGAATCAACTGTGGTGTCTGTAGTTCCAATCCAGCCGAACGACTTAATGGCCACCGTTTATGTGATGCTTTGATGTATTTGAAGCCACGACGACCAGTTTTACTCGAAAATAAACAAGCAAACTTAGTACTGTCTCTGAGCTCTATACTCTCTCGGTGAATCGCACCTAACTGCTGAGAGTCACAGGAGGGTCACAACTTTCTCGAATCCATTAATTTCGGAGCTCATCCATGTCCCATACAAAGACGAAATCCTCGACCTTGAATGACCGTGGTACTACTGGGAATCTGTTAAAATGTCCTCTTAAACAGGATAGATACGGCTGTACCCACCTTTTTCAAAAAGACAGTTTTTGAGCCGCTAACCCATCCTTTACGCTTTGCAAGCCACAGCGTCTCTTTTCCCAACTGGTCCCAGTATTTGGATTGAATTTGCAACTCGGAGCAGGAAATGGTTGAGCGCAAGTGATTCCTCGTCCTAAATCGACAGTTTTTTCTGCTTCAAGCAGCGCATCATATTCGGATCTTTTTCCACAAAAAATGGATGATAGGACTCGCTTAATAGATTGCACCAGTTTCTCTCACCATTCCCCGTTTCGAGATGCGAGTTAATGGGACAGTTGAAGATCCATTCAATGCCAGCTCCACCGTCGTAAATTCCGCTGCTCTTTAGCTCATTCGAAAAAGGTTGCTGTCATCGTCGCTTCTTATTCAGAAAGGAATTCAAGAGCTTCACGGAACCGTCATTTCGGAAAACATCTGTTAACGAATGGACTGCAATCTCAAGGTAGACACCCTTGATGGTGAGTCAAGTGAAAGGAGCAACTCAGTATTTTCCCTTCCGCGGCCTATGCTCATCTAAAATAGTTGAACCCGGTGTATTTGAACGACCGAATTCTGGAATTCAAAGAGAGAGAGAGAGAGAGAGAGATTGAGAGAGAGAGAGAGGAAGTGCTTCAACTAAGGATTTACTATTGATGATCTCTGCAAACGTAACAAGTTCAACGAATTTCGAATCTGTACGTGGAATGTTAGGTCGTGCAGGCAAAAAATTAGCGGAAGCCCAGAACTGCTGCAAAGAGTGTCATTACCACCATCGAAGAAGTGGGATAGGATGGGCCAGACCAAAAGATTTTACGCTTGTTGTATTGGCTTCTAGTTCATATACCAAATTCATCTTTGAAGAAGCCGCCTCTGACCTAGGAAAGAAACGTCTCACTCTGAAGCAGATGGTATATTGATGGATGGTTATACTCATACTCAGCCTTACAGGCATGGTGGAAGGACTACGCTACCTCGCACTCTGCTTTGCTTTGATGCCACGACAAGGTTGCAAAGTTTAACAAGAATAAACTGATGGCTTGTCAGCATCAAATATCGAAATCAATATAAAATGGACGTATTCAGGCAAGAAAAACTTTTTCCATAACTTCTTGGTAAAAATATGAACTTGGTCAATGGCAAGGCCATTCGAGTAAACAAATTTGAAAGTCATTCACATCAACTGCGTCATGGTTAATCTACTCCAAGGGTGCGATGCCTCCTCTTATTCATAAAAACATGTCTGACATCCCATCAAACACCCAAACGAACAGCAAATTGAGTTACAAAAATGTCGCGAACAAATCAGTGCTAATGGGATTTAGGGTGGTTTTTCAATTAGGCAGCCGTTCCGTCAGACAGTCTCTCGTAGTTTTACTTTTCCAGTAAACCAGGTCAATGTACGATAATTTTTCAAAAATTAGTTTCACTTTTATCAAGGCTACCTCTTGGGAATTCTCTGTTCAATCTTTTGCTCCAGAAATTACTATAAAACCACGTGTGCATGTTGTAAACGTTCAATTGCCTCAATAAAACAATTAAAATACACTAATTGAGGCAATCTAAATCGGCAGATCCTATACCTTCTAATGGGACAATCACTACTTGTGTGCTCGGACTGACAATGACCGTACTTCCATAGCAACTATGTACAAAGATTGCATCAGATTGATGTATGTTATATGCGCGCCCTTAATTATTAAGAACCACACAAGCTAAATGCACTTCAAGAGCATATCCAATTTCAGTTACACGGTATCAATTACATTAGTGAATCTGAATACGCATTCGAACCTCTACCCACATCTTTGATTACAATAATTGTACAATTCAAGGTCGAACCAAAAAACCCCACTTAAAGAATTCCAAGAATGAATCGAATCAGCCAAGATTCATTGGCATAGTTTAAGGGCTTACAAGGGAGGCACACTGTTCAGGGACACGCAAGAAACCCCTAAAGTTTGACACGTCCATTATCCATATCGTTGTCGTCGACCGTGAATAAGTCAAAGTCTAATTGAATGAGACGCATAGACGTTATTAGCTTGTCCCGCGAAAGCTTTTTTTTTTTTTTTTGCACTAACTCATCTCGGTAGTTCTGCCCTATACGAGTAGGGTAAGGGTACTTTGTATGCCTCCAAGCTTTGATCTAACTTTATGGAAGCATATTTTTTCAAATTCAATGTTCAGTTGACGGTAAAAATTCAACGAATACAGTAGTTGTTCCGTTGTAACTATAGATACACAACACCATTTGCAGTTGTGTTTGTGAATTTGTTTGGGTTTTGTTTTTGCGACGACCGACGGACCGACTTGAAGTGAAGGGTGACTTGCATTGCATCAAGGATTATTCAAAGGAGTGCTTTGTTTTGAAAATATATTTTGAACTCAAAAATGGGTGATGGTCTCTTGAAGAGTTTTATTCGTGATGTTTTTGCGGTTAGTTGTGGTTTTACTTTAAAAAAAAAGTTGTGAAAGGACTAAGGACAACATATTGAGTTCAAAGGATTAAATGTTGGACTAGTTAAACAGTTAAAGTCTTTAGAGTTCAAATATTCACTCGTTAAATTCTCATTTGTATGCACTTGTGGGGACTTTATTGTTTTTTTTATTAGTTTTCATGGGAATTCAACACCTGATGCTTGTGTATTGATTGTTCGGTTTTATAGTGTTATTCCCGGAAGTTAACCTCCATGGAAATTGGATAAGTGGATAAGTTTTCAGATGTTTTGAAGAGAAAAATATGGTTTACGAGCACCAGGAATGTTATACATGACTTTCTAAAGTTTGTTCTATGGTTATGTAGCTCTTTACTTAGGACTCCATTGTGCCCGTTGTAATTCCTCTCAAAAGACTGCTGAAAAAATGTCGGGGAATATGTGTTAACGCGGAGAAACTTTGGATTTTCAATTTTTTCTATGTGTGGTCGGGAAAATCTTCCACAGTTTTTCGCAAACTCCAGGATGTCATCGATCACTCTGTTGTCTACTTGCTTTTGATCTGGATATCCACATCAATTCCACTACTCGTTGGCTTAGTCTTGCAGTAGCTGGGCAGTGACAGAGGATGTGTTTCAGGTCCTCCTTCTTCTCCTCGCAGCATTTTGCAGATTGCAGTGTTTTTTTTTTTTTTGTAAGGAAGGTGGAAAGCATCGAAAGCCAGAGTGTAGAACTTTAACCCAAACTAAAACCACCTCTGCGTCTAACCTATGCTCCCATGGTACCGCCATCCTGGCATTTCATCCTGGGGGGGTTTTCAGCCGTAGCTGCCTCCTGTCAACAGATTTGTGTGAGTCAGTACGTCTGGGGATGTTTGAGCATTGCACGAAAGGTCTTTAAAAGTCAATAAGGTCTATAAGGCTGTGTGCGCATGTATATTCGTATATCTGTCTGTCTGTGCGTCTATGTAAGTCTGTGCGTTACTGTAGGGATGCGTGTTTCTGCAAGTATGTGTCTGCTCGTGTTCTCTGCGCTGTTCCTAGCGTCTTCCTCGCTCTCTCTTCTTTGTCGCTGAAGTCGTCTCAACTCTTGGCATATATCTTTGGCGTAGGAACTCACTGTGCTCCACTTATTTTCCGAGTCTAGCATGTGCTGCACAATGTTCTCAGGAGTTGGTGTTTCTTCCAATTCAATTCGTAGTGCTTCTCTTTGTAACTGGAATCTTGGGCAGTGAAAGAATACATGCTCCACGTCTTCGAGAGTATCACTGCAAGATGGACAAGTGGGGGAGTTATCATTTTTAAACCAGTGTAGATAAGACCGGAAACAACCATATCCCGTCAGCAATTGTGTAATGTAAAAATTTACTTCGCCGTGTCTGCGGTTTATCTAGGTCTCGATGTCCAGAATAAGTCGGTATGTCCATCGGCCCTTGCAGTGTCAGCTAGTCCAATTCTGTGTCTTGTATTGAGATTTATATGTCCTAAGCGGGTCTTACAATAAACGTAGAAAAGAGTAAATTTTGTTATAAGGAGATAAAGTATCTCGGATACATCGTCGGTGATGGATGTCTACGAACGGACAAAGCCAAGGTATCAGCGGTTGAGGAACTCTCTGCTCCGAAGACTCCCAAGCAGCTCGGGCGATCTCTAGGGATGACGGGCTGGTATAGACGCTTTATTCCAAATTCTGCGTCTAGAACAGCTCCCATGACTGACTGCCTAAAGAAAGGATAGACGTTTACAATGACCGACGAGGCGCTGAGGGTTTTTCACCAGCTCAAGCTGGCCTTAGTGGCGGTGCCAATACTGACAAATCCGGACTTCATCAAACATTTTTATATACAGTGCAACGCTTCAATGTCTGGCCTAGGGAGTGTGTTGTTCCAGAAGGATGCTGAGAATAACGAGCGGCCGATAGCATTCATGTCCTGAATTCCGTCCAGCGAAACTACAGTGTGACAGAACTTAAATGCTATGCGGCCGTCTTGTCAGTAAAGAAGTTCAGGGCTTATGTGGAAGGACTACCTTTGACTATCATCACCGAGCACGCGAGTCTGAAGTGGTTGATGACCCAGAAAGACCTGTCTGGTCATCTGGCCAGATGGAGTCTTAAACTTCAAGACTGGAACTTCTTCCAACATTGATCTCAATTGCGCTCTGTTGCGATTCAATGCTTTCTTGTGGTGATGAAGGATATGAAAGACCAAGAATTTGTGAAAATTCCGATTGATACTGTTATCGATTGCTGTCTTTTTTTTTTTTTTTTTTTTTTTTTTTATAATTCACTAGCGCTAAAGGGGTTATGAATGTGGTTTCCATCTTGTCGTTTGTGGTACGAACCTTGGTTCCTCCTACTTTTCTCACCAGCTCGTCCTGTCCCGGTATTCATGAGATGTGCACATTTTTTCGACATCCGAGGGGGTTTAGAAATTTCTTGCATTCCCGCACGTGTAGGGACTTTGATACAGGGTTTGTCAGATTGAATTTTTCCTTGAATATGAAATCCCATGAGGACCTCCATTCCCCTCGGGATTGAGCAGACTTCTGCCTGAAAGACTGTGATGTAGGGTTCGAGATGTAGGGAGAGTTCGATTCGCAGTTGTAAGCTGTATAGGTATACTCTCGCTTCCGATTCGTTCGCGATATTGAACCCGTCTTTGGATAGTGCTATTCTTTCGTGGTATCCTGTGTTGCTATTGTGCATCCATGAATCTATCTAGGGAAAATGCGCTGAGAAGTTGTTCACAAAGTTGAAGCTCTTGTCGGCAACGTCGTCGCTGGGTTGACCTATCAGTATACGATAACCTGCATACGATCTGTCGTCTAAATGGCCTAGGGTTCTCAGTCTGACGGCCGATGTTGCAGGTTGTCACTCCGCTTCTAGATGTTTGAGTAGAACGTATCAGTATGTTGGTGTTCCAGCGCGTTCTCGATAGTCTTAACAACCTGATGTCGAAAGGTTTAGAGCCGCCTCTGATGATGCTGAAATGAAGGTAAACAAATCGAAAGTGATGGTTGCACTCTAGAAGGCCTGTTCAACGAATTCTGCATGACAGTGGAACCCCATGGCAACAAGAGTAGAGTTCCCTTGTAAGATTGATCAGTTTGTATTAATTTTGAAAGAGTTTGATCGATCTGTTAGAAGGAAGGCGAAGGTTAGTGTCAAAGGTAAGATATTGGTCTTTACCTCGGTATCTGTTCTCACTCTCATCCACAGTCATGAAATCTGGATAATGACCAAAAGAATAAAACCGCGAGTACAAACGCCGGAATTGAGGTTCTTTCATGGTGCAGAGATCGAGTAAGGAACACCAGAATGCATAAGACTCTTCGATCTGATGGTTTAGGTCGACAGGGTGACTACATCTCCTATCTCTCCGATCTCCTATCTCCACGACTTCATTGTGTGCCCCTAGCGTGGAATGTTCAGTCTGGAAGAGAAGACAAAGCAAAAGGGTCGGTAGTCCTCCCTGAACTGACCCAATTTTGGAATGAATTTGTTGTTGGTGGCTTAATAGACAGGTTCTTGAAATAGTATTCGCCAAGGGCCGTCTTTCTGGTTCTGCATAGGCTGGGGTATTCTCATAGGAAGTGAGCTGTACTCTCTTCTCCGTCTGTATCACCGCAGCTTCTGTATAAATCGTTCTTCTAAGATGGGCTGCCAATAGGTAGTGCCCTGTGATGATGCGATGGTTTAGTCGCATAGTGCACATGCCTCCAAACGTGCGAGAATTTCATCAGAAAGACGGTTTCTTAGTAGACCTAGGACGAGATACAAATACAAATATTTGGCGTCCCAGGATTGAGATCCAAGGCCTAGCTTCTCACAACCATTCATGTTATGTTCCTCGTACAAATGGAAGGGACCTACATTTTCTAGGATGAGATGGTTGGATTAAATCCTACACCTATCCTGGACCCGTCTGGGGACTTCTTCTGATGAAGTGGAGTTAGTGGCGGAGAACCAAGAACGATGGCATACTCACACATCCATATGTTGTCACTTCAAACACTTAAACCGAATTGGTACAGACTATCAGCTATTGGCCGTCTTCCCTTTGAAAATGTCAACGCAGTTCTTACAAAGCTGCAAGATTTTGGACTGCAATTAGAGTTCATTTCTCGTCTTTCGTCTTTCTCTTGCCACTTTCCATGAGACCCCAGAGTCCAATTGTAACACGAATAGCTAATACTGATTGTTTCCGTGTAATTCCAAAGTCGACTGTGTTTAAAGGTTACTCTTTCCCTGTCAACGTTGCTTATTCATCCTTCAAACACATATTGGAATTATAAGCCCACCTCAACCTGCATTTGAATACTCCAGTACCTCAGTGGGTAACTCTTATTCCTTCATTCGTGCATTAAACGTGACCCTCTGACGCAATTTAGAAAAAAAAACAAAAACATTCACATTGAAAATGTCGCTAACAGGCAACCCAATATGTGGTTATTCCTAAACCTAAACATGCATCTTACCTTGAAGTTCACATTTCCATAAGGCGATTGTGTCAGCTTACAATTACAGGTTCACTACTTTCCATCGTTACAAGAACACTATGACAAAAGAAAACAACAAAAAAATGCTATAAGACCGCAACTGATTGACGCAGTAGCTACACTTGTTGAATGTTCTCCCCCATCCCTGAACGGCTGCCCATTTTAAAGTAAACCCCCGAGTGATTCATACTAGCACTGCACGTGTTTTCAATTGAACGTGAGCTTATAGTTATTCCACCCCAGCTGGGGCGTTGAATTTCCTCATAAGGGTTGATGGTTATTCGGACTTATGCTGATTTATTCTCTTAATCGAGTGGAAGAGATAATTTTGTAACTAGTGGCTTAGGTTTGTTTATATTGGTCCCACGAGTAAGGGGTAAGAAGATGTCAAGAAGAATTCACCCCCTGCATGCAGGCAAGGGGAATTAGAATCAGCCATGCATGTCTCGGGGCGAAGTACCTTGATCACCTTTTGATTTCTAGAAACCTCTCTGTCCTGTCAGTCGAGTGGGAAAACACCTACCTGGGGGCAGACTAGATTTAGTTGTTTCTCTTGGTCTGTCCTCCAGTTCTCAGCTCAATAGGGATCGAGAAGAGGCGACTGTTGATGATGTTTTCCATTTTTTTTGTAGGTAAAATATAACGCAAAGGAACATGATCCGGAATCAGAGCGCATTGATGGTAGCGGACGTTGTTATCCCAATTGTGCATCCGATGTATGGCTTCGATCTTGCAAAGAGGAAGTCATCGAACCAATTCAGGGAAATGTTAAAGGTTCCCATACATAATCTCATATCCTATACACTTAACTCACCTTTATTGCTTTTCGTTTAGGAACAA
Source organism: Criorhina ranunculi (assembly GCA_951813785.1). NCBI lineage: Eukaryota > Metazoa > Arthropoda > Insecta > Diptera > Syrphidae > Criorhina > Criorhina ranunculi. Next base: position 34,027,892 of record OX638381.1, on the reverse strand, counting down.
TTCCTTCGTGGTTAAATGGCAGCTTGTTGCGTAATGGACCGGGTAACTGGAAAGTCGGAGATATGACCTTTCAACATTTGTTCGATTGTTCAGCTTTGTTACATAGATTCGCGATTAAAAATGGAACTGTCACTTATCAGAGCAGATTTGTCCAAACTGAGACACTTAAGAAGAACACGATGGCACAGCGAATTGTTGTGACAGAATTTGGAACGTCATCAGTTCCTGATCCATGTCATTCAATATTTGACAAGTAAGCATGAGTATGAGTTTTAAAATTTGACAACTCAACGATTTTTTATGAATTTTGGAAGAGTTTCAGCGATATTTCGTGCTGACAGTGGATCTGATAACACAATGATTTCGGTATATCCAATGGGAGACGAGTTCTACACCTTTACTGAGGCACCGTTTATACACAGGTATGTTGTGATGAATGTATAAATACATTTAAAAAAAAAATAAAAAATTGAATTTCTCTTGGGCTCGTCCGGGATTTGAACCCGGGACCTCCCGCACCCTAAGCGGAAATCATACCCCTAGACCAACGAGCCAATTGGAATTTAATTGACTTAGTTTGTATTTGAAGTAGTCAGACATGGTATGAGATTATTTCTGTGGCCACAAGGAAAAACAACATAAGTCAGCTTGTGTTGTGTTTGTGTGTGACTTATGCTGTTTTTCCTTGTGGCCACAGACTTTTGTAACTTATTTTTGACTTTGGATGCGAGGAGTGGAGGAAGTCATGTACGTGTTCTGTAAAATGCTCTGCAGATTACTTTGTACACAGTAAGTGCCCTCACACCTTTATCGCCCACAGTAAGATATTTGCTATTTGCCTTCCACTTAAGCATTGGGTCGAGAAAGAAACGCCCATGTACAGACATCTAGCGCTGTCTAAAGCGGCTCGTGCATTATGACCTTATTGGCAGTTTAACACCGCGTGCCCAAGATCCATAATTGATGCGCGAACATATGCCAAGCTTGGAAAATAGCAAATGGAGATCGTAAGCGCAAGCCAAAACTATGAGTTTGCTATCTTTAGCAGAATTTCTGGTCGCCATGTATGGCTGCTAAGCTGTCACTTTTCACTTTTGTGTGTACTTTCCTTGGGATTGGATCTTTCCACTTTCGTGAACTGAATTGCAATGAAAATAGCAAGACATATCAAATGTCCATGTAATAACATTTGACAGTTCACTGGACAGTTGTTTTGTCAGTTTGCTATTGCAGTCTTGAATAATGGCTTGTGGAGACGCGCTTTTGGTAAGACTTGAGGTTTACACCGAAAAGAGTGATAATCTCCTTGCGCGAGAAATATCCTTTGACTCAAATCTTATGGATTTCTTATCTGACGCAATGGTTCCGGAATTAAGACTACTGTTTAGATTTGCAGTCGACTTTCCCGTTCAACTTTACTCTTCTTCTCTAAGGAAATTACACAGGTCTCCGATGCTAGTCACCCGGTTTTTATACGTGGTATCACAACGGGCCTTGTTCTGGCCTAAGTGTGTCCCTGCTTAGGAGGGACAGCCACTCAACTTAACCTAACCTTCCCTGTGCATAGGACTGGTTTTCACCACGCTATGAGCTGGGTAAGGGATGTAGTAAACATTTTAAAGATGGTTCCAAAACCAGTGATGGTGCAGCGCAAGACGGCACTTTCCTCTAAGTATGTATGCATTCGTCTTCCAAGAGGAGATTTATGCAATCCTTAAGGCTGGGAACTAATTCCTCAGGGGACATTTCTTTTAGAATCTCGAGGAACTATCTGGTAAACCGGTGAACGCTGTAAGTAGTTACTAGTACACTTTTTATGCGGGTAACTTTTAAGGGTAAGATTTCCCCCTAATGGATAGCACAATGGGTCTTAGAGACCTGAGTGTGGCGCTGAGGAACTCCTATTCTACCTGACATAACCTAAGGCTGGGAACTATATTGGGAATACCAAGTGGATGGGACGGAGTATATTTGTCTGTAACGACAGTCAGACTGCACCTAAGGCCTTGTTCAATCCTCTTACTAGATCCAAAATAGTTCAAGAATGCAAGACTTGAATGATTGAATGCGGTTAAGTGAATCTGTCTGGGTCCCTTGACACAGCGAGATTACCGAATATAAATTCTTTGATGATTCCGCTGGGAAAGGTTCAAAGTCAATTTTCACCGGCCCTGAACCCTGTATCTTCGTTTAAGGCTTCCATCGATTGTTGGGTCCAGGGTTCAGGCAGACTAAACAGATCCTTCCTGACGTCTGTGAGAAGTCTTTGGCATTTTTGTTGTCATTCAGCAGAAAAGAATGCAGACAACTTATTGTCGTGCCTTTGCCACACATCTCAGCGTATCAGGCTTAAGAGACACCGCTATTTGTGATGCTTATGGAGTGGACGATGACACTGTAGAACACTTCCTATGTGATCTCCCTGCCTTTACTTGTATTAAGTGGCCGATTTTTGGGGCTGATATGTTGAGTCCTGGTAACCTAGAGTTCTTATTACTGAAGCTACACAGTAAAAGGGTCGATCTTAATGAGTGCTCCAGAGAGGTGTTCCAACAACTCGACAACAAAAAAGCAATGTACATCCACAAGATCATTTTTTGTTGTCGTCCAGGTCGTTGAAATGGTATTCACCGAGGGCCTTCTTCCTTGTTATGTATAGGCTGGGACATTCGCATAGGAAGTGGGTTGTGTTCTCTTCCGCGTCTGTATTACCGCAGCCTCTGCAGAACTCGTCTGTACTTAAACGCATTCTTCTAAGGTGGGCCGCCATTAGGTTGTGGCCTATGATGATCCCTGTGAAGAGAGCTAAGTTTGATCTATTTAGCGCAAGAATGTGCCCCGTTTTAATATTGTTGATATTTGTCCAGAGATTCCTGGAGATGCGGCATGATGAGAGTGCGCTCCATCTCACATCAGCTTGTCTTTGGAAGTCTAGTGCAATGGTAGATTTGACGAGAGCTAGGGGGGCAGAACTGAGTGACTGCTACCGTTTACTAATGAATTTCTGAGCTCCTCGGTTATAGACTTTAAAAAGGAGCCTTCTACGTCTAGAAAGGCAATATTTAGTGTCCAACCTTAACAGAGGAAATGGAAAATAATTCCTTGTAATTGCGATATCAAAGGCTCACCTAGACTAAATAGAGTCCACACTGACCAATCTTATCCACCTCAGATAGAGTCCTTGCTGCATTGTCAAAGATGATAAGAGTCTATCGCAGAGCCTCCTTAGTTGTTCGGGATGGGGCGTTACAACTAAGTTGCCCTCTCATGAAACAGTGATATCAGGGACAAGATAGACAAAGTCCCTTACTACGTCCAAGTCGACTATGACGTACTTTGCTTTGCCTACGATCACGCTTTCACTAATTTTGGGCACTATTGCCTCAATTCTTGCGGAAGCAGATGATTCCATACTGCACCTTCGATAGAATACCTAGTTCTATATGCTATAAGCCCACTTCTAACGTGCTCCCTTTTATCTTTTTAGAATTAATCCAGTAACACTTGCCACAGAAGGCCGTGTCTTTCTCACCGACTACATTGGAGTTGTTAGCCACACATCGCATCCGCATGTTATGCCCGATAAGACAGTTTACAACTTGGGAATGTCCGCTGGAAGATCTGGACCGTCTTACAATATAATTTGCTTTCCTCCCGGCGATAGTATGTTTCAAGACGCATACATTCTTGCGTCCATTCCATGCCGTTGGATTCTTAATCCCGGTTATATGCACACTTTTGGTAAGCCAGCGGCACCAAGTCTCATTTGCGACGTAACTAATAGAAAGTCCTTCATGTAGGAGTCACTGAGAACTACTTTATCATCGTGGAACAACCTCTGTCCGTGTCGCTAACAGAGTTTGTTAAATCTCATCTGAGCAGTCAAAACTTTTCGTCCTGCCTGAAGTGGTTCGAGAATAAGAACACTCACTTCTACGTGGTCGATCGGAAGACTGGCAAACTAATGTACACTTTCCGGTCGGAGGCATTTTTTTATCTTCACATCATCAATCAGTACGAAGAAGACAAGCATGTCGTCATCGACATCTGTTGCTACAAGGATCCATCGATGATCAACTGTATGTATCTGGACAGCATGATGAACATGCAAACAAACCCCAACTATGCGGCAATGTTTCGGGGGCGACCTTTAAGATTCGTCTTACCATTGTGTGGGACAACGTCATCACAACGAGGACGGGGACTTACGAAATCACTTTCTCTGGGTGGGATTAGTTCTAGATTCCAACAGGCAAAGGCAGCGAATCAGTTTAAACGTTCCGAGTCGCAATACGATGACATCACACACTTTGCAACGAACAATTCCGAGTCGGTCAAGTCAGACAGTCAGAGGAGTAACGAGTACAAGTACGAATGTCTGGTGAACTTGGTTAAGTTGGAGCACAGCAAAGCTGAAGCGTATCAGATGCCAGATAAGAGTATCATGGTGAGGCCAGAGTTGCTGTGCGAACTGGGATGCGAGACGCCGAGGATCAACTATGACAAATACTTGGGCAAGAAGTATCGATACTTTTACGCGATAAGCTCCGATGTGGACGCTGAGAATCCTGGAACGGTGAGTTGTTTAAAATCCTTGTCCCTTAGACTCCTCTAATGTGAAGGTCTTACTTTCAGCTGATAAAAGTCGATGTGGTGTCTAAAAGCGCAAAGAAATGGTGTGAGGATAATTGCTATCCCAGTGAACCGATTTTTGTTCCTGCTCCTGGGGCGAAGGTAACATATAGATCCAAATGAGGTCCTTTGAGGATTAATCAGGACATTTTCATTAGGATGAAGATGATGGTGTTGTTCTGGCTGCTATGGTCTGGGGAGGCATTAACGACAACCATGTTGGTTTGCTGGTGTTGTGTGCTAAAACTTGGACCGAGATGGGACGATGTGAATTCCATTCCAGTGGTCCTGTGCCGAAGTGCTTACATGGATGGTTTGCACCGAATATTGTCTAGTTGTAAGCGTAGATAGTAAAGAAAAGGATTCGTTTTGTAAAGATTAGTTGGATTGTTAGTTCATTGTCATCGAGGAGGGTAAAGTGCTGGCCATCGGATTTGTTTTGCATAACTGGGACCAAGCTAAGAAGCTCGCGTGAGAGAAGAAACTGAAAGTCCAAGTTGGTTAGTTTTGGATGCAGATCGGAGGTTGATCTCTTTCTGTATCCATTGCAGGTCACGCTCATGTCTATTTTTGAGTTATCGTGCATGATTTTGCTGTGCTCTCTTTCAGACCATGCCTAGTGACCGTCTACTTTAAGATGCAGATGATCTTCGATGCAAACGCTGTAGAATAGTTAGGCCCGGTATTTAGGTCGGTACACTCTTCCAAACTCATACAATTAAACTCCCGGACTCAACAATAAGATATCCCAATGTTCAGCGAAGAGAATCTGCTCCTGACGTCGGAGAACAGGTAGTCTATCCGAGAGACAGCAAAGATTCATAAAAAGCCATCTCACAATGCGTACATTCGAAAAAGTGGTGAAGGCGGCCGAACAGGGTTATTACCGCTCAAGAAAAACCGTCATGTTGGCAGCCCTCGATCTTTTAGCTCAGCAATGAGAAGAGATTTACTAAACACGCTCGAGAACACATTTAGGTCTCCTGCGGATGGTAAATCACTGCAGGAGCAGTGCAGGGCTCAATCCTAGGACCTGACTATTGAAATATCTTTTACGATGGTATTCTTCTTGTGGGGATGCTCGACAACACCTTTCTGGTGGGGTAAGTATGCAAATGACATCCGAGCGGTGATTACAGCAGACACGGCGGTTGCACAGAGAAGACTAAACCAAGTTATGAGACGTGTGCTTGCCTAGATGGAAGATCATGGTCTTAGCCTGGCGGCAGAGAAGACAAAGATTGACTAGGAGGCAGATACCGGTGACTGTGGAGTTTCAAGTAGGCTCAGAGCTGAAAAAGACCCCAGAAATCTGGGGTCGAACTACGGCATCAGTGATCGAGTAACTCGTCACGTATAAACAAGCATTCCGATGTTGCCGTAATTCGACCCCTGTTTCAAGCTTCGAAGTGACAAAATTGCCGCAAAAATTCAAGGATACTTCCTTGACCACCGTTGGCTATCGAATGCTGAGTGCAATTACTTTCTTGAACGTTATAGCGCTCGTTGATTCTGAAATAGAGACATGAGATCATTTGATGCCGCTGAGTACCAATTGCAAACAGAAAAGTCTGGTTTATGTCTTCATGGAGCACCAACCACCGGCAAAGAATTTTGTATCTTGGAAACCTTTAGTGACCGGATATTGACCGCAAGATTTCAGAGAGGGGAGTAAGGAAAGTCACAATTATTGCGCGTTAGAAGCGAGTAGAAGCGGCAACTATAAGGACGGGAAAGATGACTTCTACAGTCAACTTAGTATTGTCCACAATGCAATACTTATCAGGGACATGGTCATAATAATGGAAGATTACAATGCAAAAGAAGACAACGTTTACACTCCAGCTCCAACATGTAATGGAATTGTTTAGCCTCGGAGAGCACAATGACAATGGCGACCAGTTTGTAGATTTGTCAATCGAGGCACAAGAATAACGGTAGGATTAGCCGGATTTCAACCGATCGATCACTTACCGTTTTGATGTCCTGAACCGTCTTAGGTAAAGCACTTGATCACCATCTTATGGTGGCACTCCTAAGTCCTCGTACTGCAGTCTTGTCTCGAGTACAAGGTTATAGTTCCGTCAGTTAGTCAACAATTTTTGAACCACCAATCATAAGAACGGAAACTATAACCAAAGGGGGATGAGTTGGAGTCCCAGTGTAGTTTACATCGAAAGTAGGGGTGGTGTCGAACAGATGCGACAGTCAAATCATTTGCAGAATCACAAAGCCAAAACCTGTGAAGAGTTATTGGTTCTCTGCCAGTCCTTCTGCATTTTCAATGGGTGCTCCCAGCCTGCAATGGAGTGGGCGAAAAGATGAGAGATCCCCAAGGGGTTGCGAACACCCCTTCAATCAGTCATGAGCCATAAATATTCCGATCGATTGCTTATTGTAGTTTTTTAATGCTCTAGCTATAGAGTATGCTTCTTCAAAGAGTGGGTTTTCCAGTAGAGTTTCTCGCTATCGTGGAAAAAGTCCACTGACAATGTTTTCTAGCAGCCTTGGTCATGTGGGAGTTATTGGACCTAGGGAAGGGCCCTCCATGGGTCTTGGTCGATTTCGTTGCATAATTCAAGGAAAATCCTTGCGCTTGTTCTTATTGTCAGTGATTGCTATCTAAAGCCTTCTTCGCGCTGATTTGTATATTCTTGTTGGAGATCCGTGAATGTGTTTCTACCTCTGGATCGTTGGCAAAGGCTACAGTTTTCTCGCATGATGACATATGAAAGGCAACTCTGAGTTTTCACTTTACCAGTTAATAGATGTCCTCGTATATGCTTGATTTGCTCTTTCGAGACATGCATAGATGCGTCACAAGCCGTTCTTCTCCTTTTTGTTCTTTGGCTACTCCATTCCATTGTTCACGCATTGATGTCACCGTCTGATGGTCTGTATCCTCTATCTTCCTAATGAAGTTGAGACGATATCTCCAGTCGCGGCATTACGAATGTCCTCCGGTGATTTTGTTAAGGGGTAGGATGGCTCTTTTAGCCCGTCTAAGTCCCTGAATGTTGTTCCAGTAGGATATGAAGTTCCGTTTTTCCCAGCTGTCCAGACAGGGATCCCGCAGAAGGGTTCGGCACCTATACACCTTTCTGAAGAACCTCTCATGGCAAGTTGGTCGGCAATTTCATTGCCTTCAATGCCTCTGTGTCCTGGTACCCACCAGAGCTTGACTTTCTTCGGTCCGAAAGAGTATTGAAGCAGCCTAGAACAGCCTTTGAGTTACAGTAATGGGAACTCAGTGCTTTGAGCGCTGCTTGACTGTCGGTGAGTTTATTGATAGTTGCTCCCTTAATGACGGAAATCCCCATCAGGATAGGTAGGAGGTCAGCAAAGCTTCTGCCCGGCTTCGATGTATAACAAGGGCTCTGTTACAACCTTGGTTATTGATTAGACGTTATGTTGATTTTAGACGCAAACATTCTGTAGTCAAATCTCTTTTTTCACTCGCACGCAGCTGACAAGTGATTTGGAACGGACTCTAGTAACGCCTCAATGCTATATTGCAGCCCATCCTCGACGACGTATGCTACATCCATCAGTATACACTGATACTCAAAGCCTTATTGTCGACGGTCGAATAAAGTCTTATCTAAGAAATTTAGACCTTGAAAATGAAAATGAAACTTATGAATGACCTTCTTGACTCTCAAACTGTATAAAACAATACTTTCCAGCAACGATGTCCAATCCAATCACAGTAGAGTAGATGCCATCATGCACTATGTATGCAATTAGTGAATGTCAACACACGTCAGCTAAATGTCACACTGACCTGAACTTGACATGCTCCCCATACATATTTGTACAGAGAGTGAAAGAGTCAATGTTTATGTTTTGTAATTGCTTGTACATTATTCGAATCGAATCCCACCCCAGCATCCAGACCACCAGCAGCTGGAAGCAAAGACTTTTTTATGTTATTTTCGTCGTTCACCCAGATATCGCAAATAGACGACCAACTTTGTTATCGGTTCAGTTGAGTACGCGATTTCATAAATGTCGGACTGCAATTGTTTCTAACAAAACGTTTTATGATAGGAACCGTTTTTGAATGTCAATTGTGACACATGCAAATCTCCACAAAACCCCAAAAATAAATAAAACTCTCCAAAGTGTTCATATCCAATGAAAAGTTAAAAATTAATTTGTTTATAGCTAGTGCCAATAAAATTTAACAAAAATGAAGACAATTATGCTTGTGATTTATGTCATGACAATCAATTCGTTTGTGTCGTGTGCAGTTGAAACACTGGAACTGTGTAAGTACTGGTGATAGAAGATACCCTTGGATTGGATAGATTTGGTTGAATTTTTTTGTTCTTTGTTAGCTGGAGGGTTGCAACCCCCTGGTCAATGATTTGATTTACTTTTGATTGTTTAGAATTTTTTTTTGTTTTATACTACATAAACTTGTTGCTCTTTGAATTTATTTTAGTGTGCTCTTTGGAATAATTTTTTTCGTTTTTAATTTCAAAACATTGACTGTGCTCCTCCGTTGGTGTACGAGTATATTGTAGTCGAATTGAATTTCAATATTTTCTTTCAGGTGGATTTACTAAACAATGGGGTAATGTATTAAATTCTTGTAGTTTTACAATTAATATAACAAATGTACGTATATGTATATAGATGTCTATAAGCACACGGAGTAGAGTATATTTATTGCTAACATTATTGCTAAAATTAAATAAACTTAATGCATGTGGAACTTTAAATATTTAAGAAGCACCTAGCACTTTAAGACTAGCAACACACAATGAAAATTTCTTCCTTCGGTTAGGTTAGGTAGGAGTGGCAGGCCGCACTTAGACCAGATAAGGTCCGTTGTGTTACCATCTGTATTTTACCGGAAATACAACCTGCAGAACCAATCGGAGCTTGTTAAGAAGCGCTAGAAGCTACCTATGTTTATGTCAGCCAGTTCATTTAGGTTGTGGAAGAAGCTGGCTCCTAAGCATACTCCTCTTCGAGCTGAGAGGGCCGGAAATGTACAAGGAAGGTACATTTCCGGCCCGATATGCAGCTTCTACAGAAGTCGTTGTAAAGGTAGCCCAGCCTATAGGCGTGTTGGCCGTTATGACACCGACTAGGGTGCTTATTAGCAATCTTTTTCGTCTGATGACGATGAGACACTTCCTTACTATCGCTTTTGCTTCTAAAGTAGAAAGTTGAGGATGCCACCTAATTTATTTACTTCCCCGAGCACGAAATGATCAGCACGGTATTGGACTTTATGTCTAAGTACCGTAACTCCTAGAGAACCAAAGACCCGTTGCTGAACATAAAAGGACTAGTGTGGTATATTGATTAGCCAGAAGAGTGAAGGTCCAACGACTGAGGTGGGTGGGTCATGTAGAGCGGATGGACACCAATGCTCTGGTCCGAAAAATCTTCGAATCCGCCCCCGAGGGGCAGCGCAGTAGAGGAAGACCACGACTCAGGTTGCGCACGCAAGTTGAAGGGGATCTCAACCAACTCAGCGTGCGAAACTGGAGGCAGCTAGCTAAAGATCGAGCTGGCTGGAGATGCTTGTTGTTGAGGTCCACCCCGGACTGTAGCGCCACCTTAAGTAAGTGGTATACTGATGGTTTAAAGATGGATTCCGGTATTGGTGCCTGTATCTATGGCCATAATCACAAGGTCTCAAACGCACTTGGCATGTGTCTCAGCGTCGTTCAGGCAGAATTACTGCATTGATACCTGCACCACTATCATTCTCGATTCCGGCATAAAGGGTGTTACCATCAATATACTCACCGACAGTCAAGCAGCGCTCAAAGAACTGGGCTCCCATTACTGTAACTTGAAGGCCGTTCTAGGCTGCTTCAATACTCTCCAGGACCTCTCAAATGGGAATAAAGTCAAGTTTTGTTGGGTACTAGGACACAGAGGCATTGAAGGCAATGAAATTGCAGACCAACTTTTCAGGAAAGGTTCTTCAGAAAGGTACATATGTATGTGCTGAGCTCTTCTGCGGGATCCCTGTCTGGACAGCTGGGAAAAACAAAACTTCTTATCCTACTGGAACAACACTCAGGGACTTAGACAAGTTCATGTTTATCCTACCTCTGAACAAAATTACAAAAAACATTCTCAATCATAAAAGGGACGATATCAGAAGACTGTCAGGTTTCCTCACCGGTCACCGCAGCCTCAGATAATACTTATATAAACTAAATATAGTTCTGGAATCTGAATGCTGACTCTGCTTAGAGGAAGAGGAATCAGCGGAACACGTACCATGTGAGTGCATAGCTGTCTGCAGAGCTGCGTTCTCCACAAAGAATTCCTAACACCGGAGGACATTCGTAATGCCTCAACTGGAGATATTCTCAACTTCGTTAGGAAGATAGTGGATCTCCTTTTTGAAAAAAAAAATCAATACGTCCTAGCTGCTTTTCTTGATATTGAGAGAGCTTTGAACAAAAACCAAACGATATACAATCACTGGGGGACTGGTAGGCCTTGGAGTACACTCATCGCGCTGATAACAGAACTCCTCTGTGAAAGAGTCGTCAACGATAAGATAGAATAAGTGACAAAAGAGCTCTAAGAACTCCCAGTAGAGGTACTTCTCAAGGAGGGCTCCTTGCACCGCTTGGACTTCTTATGTTTTCTCCAGGATCAGTCGAAGTGTGAAAATTTGATCTATTGTGGCATCTCCTGGCCTGAATCTTGGTGATGGGTTGATGTATGCTCTTTATCAAGTCATCGCCGGCAGCTTAAAATAGCAATCATCTGATCCGCACTTCTTTTATGCATCATCTGTTGCCTTCTACTTCTGCACACACTCCTCATCATACCTGGATGTGGCCATATATTGTTGGCATTTGTGACGCAGTGCCTTCCACTTAGTTACTCCCTGTAGTCTCTTGCTATTTCCTAGTGAGCTCAGGTACCCATTGTTAAACCTCTTTTTCGCTGGTTGACACGGCTTTCTATCAATGGATAGTTGAGCTCTGGATTTCTTAGGCTTTTATTTCTAGGAACGGATGAATTTTTTAGGTTGTCTGATTTCTTGAACATTATCCCATTAGGATAGGTAATACAGTTTGTTCCCAGTTGTCTGTGTAGTTTTCCTCTAAACGCGGACTTTGGAGATCTTTTCTGGCTCGTTTGCCAGCGAGTTTATTAGGTTCAGTGCCTCTGTGTCCTTGTACCCACCAGAATTCCTTTAGCTCTGATCAGTCTTAGAGAGCATAGCAGCCTTTGGCGGCTCTTAAGTGAAGATACCTCAGATCCCATATCTTACTAAAAGCTCTTCGCCACTGACAGAAAGTTCTGCACACTTGATTTCCATTTCGGCAGTGGATAGTTGCAGGATAACACCCCTCAATGTGGTTAACGCTAGGCCATCATGATTTTTCTGAGGAGTGACCGGTACCAAACTAGTTTTATTCTGAGCCTTTGCTTGTACACCATGGCTAGATTGCGCGGGTGTGAACTTCTACCCATCGACATAAGTATGTCATTAGAAAAGGGCTTATTCTTCATTGATCGTGACGTTTGGTATGGTGTATCTTCCGATGGATCCAGAGTCATAATCCATAGGCTACCATAAACCCATGCAAAAAAAAATCCCTCTTCGAATGACTCCAATTTCTTGCCAAGTCATTCAAGGATGCACTGGCTTGTCTGATGATTCAATGCAACCTTACGTTTCTAAAGATAGTTAGTTTAAGTATTTTAATGCAGCGGCTTTGTAAAAGCGTAGGAAGCAAGTTGGTGGCATCTTTAAGGCTAAGAGTCAGCACATGGTCTTCCAAACGTGAAGCGTCTTCAGTAACAATAGCACTGTCATTGGTAGCAGAGTTGTCCAGCTTTTTTTTTTTTTTTGTTTAGGAGCATCAAGGTCTTGTTTTTTGAAATTTTATTACCACGAGTAGGGAAAGGATGGCCCATCTGCACCTTCGTTGATTGAGAAGGCGTCTGGTACACTGGGTTTGGCCAAATTCAGGGTATAAAAAGGGGGAACCAGAGCAAAATAGGAATACAGACAATGCGAGTTGAATACCGCTTAGTTTCAGGACCTAGACCAACTGCAAACTCACAAATCACTGCACACAAAACCGCTTACAACCCTGATCATATACATTTCTATTAAAAACTCTTTATTATCCTTTCCAGCTTATGATTCTGTACGTGAGAAGATCATGGAGGCAGAACGTCTCTCTTCAACCGGTGGTAATTTATGGCTGTCACCAAAAGAAGAAAAGGCCAATTCAGTTTTGATGAACGCCAAGCGACAGGAGGTTAAAATTATTTAAATAGGATGAAGTCATCATTCATATACGACTATGTACCTTACAGATTGCTGAGGGTCTTAAGAAACCTGACATGTACCCCCCGGGGATGCACTTCTTTCATGCGAAGCCATTGATACGTCAAAGCGAGGTGTTCCGAATAATTCAGAAAATGCCAAAGGGTGCTTTCCTTCATGGTCACAACAAAGGTATTGTTTCGTCCAAGTGGGTGATTAAGAATTTGACATCCCAATACAATGTTTACACGTGTCGTGATGAGAGAGGTGTCATGCTGTTCACGTTTCGAAATACCAGCCGATGTACGAGTGAGTTGAAGAACGTGTGCGTGGAACGGCTTAACACCGAAGATCGAAGGCAATATGATCGACAGCTGGAGAAACACATTAACATGTACACTATGCATCCTGAGTGTGAGTTATTTTTTCTTTGCGACAAGAGTCAGAAGGGGATCTAGTCGAGAGCTGTGTTTTTAATTCCAGCACTCATCACAGAAACCCAGAAGATTTGGCGACGTTTCGAGGATGTTTTCGATTCTGTTGATAACCTTTACAGATACTTACCAGTGTTTCGGGCTTACCACCGTCGGATGATGGAAGAGTTTTATGAGGATAATATCATTTACGCCGAAATACGAACATCATTGTCAGAGGTGAGTCTAGAATTTGGACATGGATAGGATGTGGTTGAGTTTTTTCTTAAATCTATTTCAGTTGTATGGCGATAAAAATACAACCTATGACTCCTTGGAAGTTGCAAACGAGCTGGAGCAAGTTGTAAACGAGTACAAAGCTTCGAATCCAGACTTTGTTGGTATGAAAGTGATATACGCCAAGAGGAATAAGGGCACGGTAGATGATATGGCGGAGAGGATTGTTCGATTTAAGGAACTTCAGTAAGATACAAAGGGAAACCTTGTTGAATAGTAATGACGAAGAAGATGGTCTTAGTTAGCATCAATGACATTACAAACGAGAATACTCAGTCAAGGCAGTAGGCGTATTGGATTTTTATTTAATCTTGAGACTATCATGTGCTTTGCTTTACCTAAGTCATTGCTTTACCTATGTCATTAATCTCAGACAGATTCGTAATTTTAGAAGCTTCGGTCTGGCTGCTTCTGTCTCAACAATCCGGAATGCACCTCTGACATAAGTAAAAATAAGTTTTCTTCTCCATGTCTTCGGTCCACTCATCGACCTACAGCTGACGAACTCCATCATTCCTGACACTGTCTCAAACGGTTTGGTCTCTTTTCAAAATAAACTACTTCAACCTCTAGTCTGTTCCCCTTGATATGTTCTTTGTAGTCTTTCTAGCATTCCCGTAATGACACGCATGGCGTTGTTTAAAATTGTTTGAGAGGCGTCATAATTCGGTGCGTGTATGATAGCTTGAGCTTTGCTTGGTGATTCATAAATGACAATCCTAGCTAGGAGACATCTTTGGCTATATTTTGGCTTTCCGATACACAAGGTGGATTTCAGACAGCAAGTTCCTCTAGTAATTCCGGTCCTAATAGTCCAGTTGTGCATTCCAAGTTGGTTAGGATCCTTTTTTACTTGTACAAGCCATATAGGGTGACATAATCCTTAACTGCTTTGCCTCTCCAGATTCGATTCGAAGACTCTGTTGTACATGATGCGTTCCAAAACTTCTTGGATGATGCTGTTTGTACTTAAGAATCTCTATTCTATAGCCTGTACGCTGAAGAAGCTGGATGGGGCTTTGTTTATGTGCAGGATGTAGCCCGCGGACCGAATTATACCCTGCTCCATGCTCTTGCATGTCTAACATTGTTTCGGCTGCCGAAGAAGAGCAAATTCTTGCATTCCCGAGAGTAGGGATTTCAATGTTTGCTTTGCTGTCAGAGTACATGTGTAGGCGTTTTCCTTGGGTGTGGGGTCACGTGAGGACGTCCATTTCTTCTGGATCGCGAAGACTTCTGCCTGAAATTACGTTCCATTTGCGGTTGTAAGCGCCTGCTCCCGATTAGTTATCGATATCACAACCGTCTGTGTATAGTGCTATTCCTTGGTGGTGCTTCCATGACTCCTTCGAGAAGAATATGAATAAGCTCTAGCCCTAGCATAACTATAATGTTAGGACCTTCTTTTTGTTTTAATAACAAGTTTGTGACAATATGCCGTAGGGACTTTATGGAGTAGGTCTTGAGCTAGACGAAAGAAGTTAAAGTACTTATTCTCTATTTAAGCTCAGCAAAACCAAATTTTATTATTGGATTCGATTTAATTGGTCAAGAAGATCTGGGGGATCCATTACATAAATTTGTCAACGAATTGTCAGACATACCAATTGGAGCACACTTCTTCTTTCATGCTGGAGAGACAAGTAAGGACTTGACATTTCTTTATCTTCCTTGCAAATTGATTGCGTTTTCTTTTTTTCTCTTTAGAATGGTATGGCAAAACCGATTGGAATCTAATGGATGCTATTCTTCTGAACACTCGTCGAATTGGACATGGTTTCGCATTGTCTAAGCATCCACAACTTTGGGAGACAGTGAAAAATCGTGGCATTGCCATTGAACTAAATCCGATTTCAAATCAAGTTCTAGGTCTTGTTTGGGATTTAAGAAATCATCCGGCATCGTTTTTCATCGCTGAAGATCTACCGATTATCATTTCGGCCGATGATCCAGGAGTATGGAATGCCAAAGGCTTGAGTTATGACTTTTATTATGCCTTTATGAGTTTTGCACCAGTCGAGGCGGATTTAAGAATACTAAAGCAATTCGCTTTGAATTCAATTAAGTAAAAGGATGCTTGCTATACTCCATTTATAAGTTTATAAATACATTTCTTCTTTTTCTAGATTCTCAGTCTTGAATAGTGAAGAACGCCGAAAGATTAACAAAGTTTTTAGACGGAAATGGGATGAGTTCATTGAAGATGTAACAAATTTGAGATTCTAAAAGGGGAAAGGAGAAGGAATCAACTAAGTTATCGTACTTATAATGCAAAGCAGTGAAACATAATTTGAATTGCTAATAAATAAACAAGCGTACATATTTCAAATAATTGCTGAACCCATCTTACTTATTTACTGGGGTGGTCATGGTCCTCAAGCAACCAGCATATCCATTTCTCCATCCAACTTGATCTTTAGCTAGCTGCCTCCAGTTTCGCACGTTAAATTGATTTAGGTCCAATGCTCCACCTGAGTTCGAAGATTTTCCAAGCCGCTCTACATGACCCCGCCACCTCAGTCGTTGGACCATCACTCTTCTGGTTGAGACGGGATCAAAAGTCCCCCGGAGAATTTTTCTCTCAAAACAGCCAAGAGCTGTTCCATCCATTCTTGACAAATTACATGCCTCTGCGCCAAACAGCAGGACTGGGATAATTAAGGTCTAATAAAGGATCGCTCTAGTTGTGCGAGAGAAGCTTTGCTATTAAATTGCCTTCTTAACCCAAAAAAGCTGTGATTGGCAAGTTATTCTTCTTTTGATTAATAGCGTAGCCTAAGTAGACAAAGTCCCTATCTACGGTGAAGTTCTGTCCGAGACGTCGGTGTTTCATGTTGACAGCATATACATACTTGGTCTTGCTTTCATTGAATTGAAATCCACCATTACTTTTACGATGCTCTCGTAACGCGCCACCTTAATGATTACAAAAGTTGTCCTCGGATTAAATTCTTCAGAAAACAATCGAGGGAACTTCAGCAACCTTACAACCCTTACTGCCGCAGTTGTAGCAACGAAAATGAGAAAGAAACTCTCTCCCACTTCCTCTGCAAATGTCCGGCGCTAGCAAGAGCCAGACTGCGCGCACTGAAACAACCATTTTTCGACGACCTTAAGGACATCTCGGGTAAAGGGATAAGAGTTCTAATCCTCTTTCTTAATTTCACAGGTTGGATCTAGACTGTCTACACACATCATCAACCAGGTCACACGAGTAGTGGTAACAAAAAGGCACACTTCGTGCTACTTGGGTTCTTTTTGACGAACCGCCACCTCTACCTACCTACCTACCTCAGCAACCTATCCACGCAAAATAAGCTTTGTCTGTGGGCTTAAATGGTTCTACAGTTCTACACTGCCACGACTTGATAAAGGAAGGAAATCCATCATGCGAGCTTCCTGATGCTGGTTACTCGATACATAGTATCGCAATGGACCCTCATTTTGATCTAAAAGACTCCTGCTTAAATAGCGACCAACGAAAATGGTGACAAATAATAAAATTCATCTTATATAATACGAGTAAACAAACATATTTTATTTTCCTACAAAATGAAACTCCTCGTCCTTTAGGAAGACACCTAGTTCAATTCATCAACAAACGAAGCAGCAATTTCTTCAAAACTCGTCTCGTTTTTATTATTTTCTGTTTCTTTGTCAGTATCAGCAACCTTCTTGCCTTCATTACTTATCAGTTCAGTTGCCTCCAGTCTCGGTCTCTTTGGCGCTGAAGGTTCACCTTCATTCGGTTTATCCATCTCTAAGTTTAGAATGACAGCGTTATCTTCTACCACGTGAGCATTTGCTTTTGAACCATTAGACTCTTCTTCAAGATCATCATCTTCTTCTTCAACACGCAAAGTCATCTCAGGTGACTTTGGTAATTCAATTACCTCCTCGACTTCCATACGTTCTTCTAATTTATGTTGTTCCGTTGGTTTGTCTTGCTTTTTCGATTGTTCTTCGGGAACAAATTCAACAGAATCATTTGATGAATCCAAATGGATTGAATCTCTCAAACGAGAGTCATCTAAGGTAAGATCAATGGAATTGGCAACATCTTCCGGTTTACTTTCTTCACATTGGAGGACTTCCATTTCCACTACATCGAATTGGTCTGCAATTCCATTTTCTTCATCAGATGATCCAACATCTTCATCATCATCATCACTGTCTTTATCATTCAATTTTTCTCCTAATAACAGTCTTTCTTCTTTGCCAACTTTTTGGAATGCATTCCTTATTTCCCGTATATCGGGTGGGAAAATTAAACTTTCCTTTTGTGGATGAATGATCTTCTCCAGGTTATTCAAAAACATGGAACAAGTTTCTCGTACAAGTACATTTGTGTCTCTAATTTGTGCTGTTTGTAGGAGTTTCACTGTCATTTGTGTTGGCGGTGGACACAGGTGATGTGGTGAAAGTATAAAACTCTGTAGAGCGTTATAGACCTCCAGTCGACAGAGATAATTACTGTATAACTGGTCACTCCTTGGTGTCGCATCAGAAAGTGAAAGACAAGTTGTAATAATTTTCAGATGTGTGCTCTGAAAAAGAGGAATATGATCATAACGTGAACATTACTATATGAGGAAACTTACCTTGACAAGAGTTGGTTTGAGGAAACATCCTGCGGAGAGGAACACACTCCGAAGGCATTGGAGTGCAGCGATACATAATTTTTGATTTCCCTCATCGGTGAATATTTGCTTCTTAGCCTGTGAATCACTGGGATTAGAGTGGGTTTGGCCCAAATTTGATTGTTCATTTTGGGCTTTATGTAACTGACGTCTGGCTTTTTTGGACATGTGCTTTTTGGCACCACTGAGGACCTGCAAATTGAGAAGTTTCTTATAACCTGAAGCGATAGTTATTGCTTTGGTTTACCTTAAGAGTAAATGCATTTTCAAAAGGTGTTATGTCAAAAATGATCTCCTCGACTATGCCTTCGGCGATGATCTCGCATCTGCTGCCATGTTTCATGTTATTGCACCAAAGAGCTAAAGTATGATATGCAGCTGACCTTAAGATTCTGCGAAAGACATTTGTGATAGATTAAAAGAAAAATGCCTGCCTTCCTTTTACTTACGAATAGGGCTTTTGATGTCCAGTGGATTTCTTTGAAGATGTCCATTTAAGCGTATCAAATATAAATCCCAAGATTTGAGTGTGGTACATTGTCAGATGGGATTTTAATCTGAAATTGAGGTTTATTGAGAGAGAAATGTTAAGACAATCGCGAAAACGAACGAATTGTATGCTCTTAAACTTACGTCAATATAGCTGCTTCCAGCAACTCAAATAAATGCGTCTGCATCTTAGGCAAAAGCGCACCAATAGCCAAATTATCGAAAATTTGATTTTTCTGCAGCATCGGGCAGGTTACACTTAGTCCTCGTGAGATAAAATTAAGAATTTTCTTTGGAGCTATCGCCTTTGGAACTGGGAATGGTTGTCTATAAAGAGCCACATGAAATTAATTCTATAAACCATGTTTGCTTTTGAAAACTCACCGCAATGCTGACATAAGATAGTTGATCAAGTTTCTGAATCTGATGTAAAGTTGCATTGCCCTCTTAACAGGTTCATCACTCAATTGCAGTGCAGTAATATTGAGCTGTTCCTTCTCGACAGCATCATCGTATACTTCAGTGCAATTGGCAAAAGCTAAATCCATTACACTGTGCAGACTACCCAGCAATTTCATTTGATAACTTTGCCAAGCAGCTTTGTGGCTTATTCCTTGAACTCCACCACCACGTACTTGTTGTAACAAATGGAAACACTTACCACTCCACAAAACTAAAGATTCCTCTGTAGAATCAGTAAATTTAAGAATGAATTTCTCTATGGATCCACGTGAAGGACCACTAGGTCCAGGATATAGACGAAGACAACACTCCACACATTGTAGTGCAGAGAGATAAGCACATGGAATTGTCGTGCTAAGTGAATCATAGATTTTGTTCAGGAAATTACTAATGAAAGCTTTTGAAACATCGGGAATATCAACACATTTTGATGCAAGAGTTTCTAAGAAACAAAAAAAGAATAGAGTCGTGTTTTCAATGAATAACTGTTGCAACTTACGCAAAACAATGTAAACCAGATCGCCAACATTTTCTGCTTCTTTGGAATTGCAAGATTTAAGTGCCAATGTCATCCAGAGAACTCCCTTTTGTTCTAACACCTCAACAGAGCATTGTTCCAGATAACTTTTCAAAAGTAATAATCCTTCGTGACGCGTAGCCGGTTTGCTTAACACCGATGTTATATGCTGGACAACTGGATCAGTCCCATTGGAGCCCTGTTCAAAAGAAATTATGTTTTTGTAGAGACAAATGAATGCATGATATACTTACTTTTAAGCGGAAACTTTGATGCTCTTTTATGGCCTCGAGGTATGTGTCCAGATTTTTACCATCAGAACTGGCTATGCCTTGAAAAATATTTAATATTCCGTCCATTTATCAACTTTAATTCGTTTCGTTGTTATAAACGATGCAGTCAGCCTGGTAAAATAATTTTATTTTGACGTTTGACAACATGTGCTCACCGGTTGTTTATCGAGTTCAGCAGCAATCTAGTACTTTTTTTTTTTAGAAACTTGTGTAAACGGTCGTTATTTTTGAAATTAGCAATGAAACAGTTGCAGAAAAGATATGCATTTGTTATTGCACCACAAGGTGAAGAATTTATACAAAGAATTCCTAGATATTAACTGTATTCCTGTAGTCGTTGGGTTTTAACACTTCTAGCTAAGTCGATGTCATTGTCGTTGTTGTATCTCCTTCTCTACTCACCGCCTATGCATACAGGACCGAAAATTTACCTCTGAAAACAATCAAGAGGAAACTCATCAGTTTTTGACGAAGTCCATGAGCAGGACTAGGATCATTTAGGTATTCTATACAGTCACTTAAGTTGTTCGAGAAAAGGCTTTTCTAGTCAATTGCCTTCTTAGCCCAAAGAAGCAGTGATTGGCAAGAGTTATTCCTCGTTTGATCTCAGCGCTTGTATCGTTGTCTGAAATAATAGCGGAGCCTAGATAGATAAAGTCCCTAACTATCTCAAAGTGACGTTCTGTTCGAGACGTCCGTGTTGGGTGGATTTTCTTGTTAACAACATATAAATACTTAGTCGGCCTTCGTTATCGGAGGTGGTGTCGTGCAGGCTATACTCTCCGATAGTTCTGACAAAGATGCCCTCTCCTCTTAGCTTTGTGTAAAAATCTCCTAGCTAGGGCAATGCTCGTACGCTTTGTCCAAGAGCTTGTAGAACTTGTCTTTGATGTCGTCGTCTTTCTCCTCTATGGGGCGGGCCATGCGCCCATATCAGGCTTATATTGGTGAATATGATATCGATACGGCTTATAACGAGGCACTCGTTAACATATTCAGAGCCTCCGCTTATTGATTGGCTGCATTTGGCTGTTAAGAGACCTACCATTCCACGTGCAGATCCGAAGGTCGTGTTCCTTGTTTCGTTTGTAGAGGTTTTCAACAGTAAATTCGCCAATATCCGGGGCTTCATGTTGATTCGTAACTAGAAGCTCTTTCCATTGCTGGGCAGTCAATTCGATGGCACAACTCCGAAACCTGAAGGGTCAGTTCCATTGTAGAAATCCCTAGGAAAAGTGGTTGTTAAGACGGACGCCAGTAGCCCGCTTAAGGAATGCGAGCGCTGACATTGGCTCATTACGGACTCTTTCCCAAGACCCTGGCTTAGGCTTGGAAGTCTTTATCGGCCGAGGCTCCCAACATGTCAGAGTAGCCCAAATAAGGTGCCGTCCCCGTACCGGGATTTTTGTTTCACCATTGATTCCCTTTAGGGAATTCATTCGCTGTCCTGTTTAAATTGCTGCTGTTTTTCTCTGTTGGTCAGCACTCGCTCTTATAAGTTTAGCAAGTCGAGTCCGGGTAAACATCGAACAGTACCCGATGGGTACCACTTTGATGTAAATTAATCACGCTTACCGTATTTCTACAGCAACTATCTATCATTTAGAAAAGAATCTACCGCTTTATAATACGTCTAATGTTGACTTAAACAAGACTTTTCCTTGCAAATGAAAAAATGCACATTCCCCTACTCACCTACATGGTGTGTTAAGAACTCGATTCGATGCTTGCTTCCTTCCATCATACATTTCGTTTGGTGCTAAATAATTTTATTAAAAAAAAAAAAGAAGCACAACCTACTTTTGTTGTTCTAAAGAACACACACACAAACATAAATATTTTAGATAACGTAATTGCCTTTATAAATTTATCACTGAAGACTGAAAACACCTTTCTTATCATAGAAATCATGATGTGGCATTTGCGTGAATTAAGAATTTCGAACACGATAGTTCATTGTACTATTTCCCACTGGTTACTCTCTTCTGTTTAGAAAATGACCTAATTAGGAGACATTCCTCTTTCTTGTTTAAGATTTATTGCACTTATAAGTATCAAAGTTTATTTTGACTAGACTGTTTGTAACATAATCGAGTTGAAATACGCAGTTTACTCGTCGCATGTATTATGTATCGAGATTCAGGTCATTTGGATAAGAACGAATAAGTGAAGAATGTGAAAATACTTCGACACCATGACGTCAGACTATAGCCAAATTCATTTAATACTCTCCAATGTTAAGTTTTTGTGATTCATTCGATAAATTAATCCACAAAATGATAAGACTAGGTCACCTTGACTTGTCACGAATTCGTCATAATCCCATCCTCCCAGTCTCTTGTACAAACACAGAGTTTTCTGCACCTTACTCAGTCTTATTGCAATTTCAATGCATCGGTTCATGCTGCTATGATTCCATCACAAAAGCCTTGAAACTACAAAACGAAATGCGTTTAGGTATGTTTTCGACGACACTTGCATATCAGAAGGGTCATCGACTTTATGGTTGTGGTAACTTTGTTCTGCTTGAGTGTAGCTCCCGGCCAATTAAAAAGTGTGCGTGTAATGCATTCATTTCATTTAACTCGTAAATTACTGGCGTGAATCAAGACATTTTACTAAAATTTGTTTCAGGCAAGTCTCCGATTCCTTTGTTAGTGTCCTATCCACATGACCTCAAACTGCATGTCAATGCGCGAGCGTTGTTGATGACCCTCGAACGTATCTAATTTACAAAACACAAGACATCTTTATTTATTTTTTGTTTTTTTGTTTTTCTGTTTCGAGCGTTTGGGATATACTTTCTGTTTGTAATATTTATTTTTGCTCTTTAAAAGTGCTTAATTTAATTGAATTTAAATTTTGTTTATCAAGCGAACATATAAAAAGTAAAAAGAATAAGAATACTAGAGAAGTCGTTTAGCAAGCGCAACCACCTTCAGGATCTTTCGTTTCGTGTGGGGAGTCTTTAAGGACCACCTCTTGCATATCTTCCGGTGGTTTATTATCCATTGAATCCATTCCGGGTAGGGCAGCAGCTACTCGCCTAAATAATTGCTTAACATTGTAGCCAGCCTTAGCGCTAGTTTCAATAAACATCACATTCAGTTCTTTTGCTTTTCGTTCACCCTCTTCGGTGGATACTTGTCGCTTATCGGACAAATCGGTCTTATTGCCTACCAACATAATGATGACATCGCTGCCACGTTCCGTACGCACATCATCTATCCACTTCGAAGTTTGATGAAAGGAATTCGCATTTGTAATATCATAGACAACAACAGCTACTGTCGAATCACGAATATACGATGGAATGAGTGACCGGAAGCGTTCCTGACCGGCGGTATCCCATAATTGTAGGCGCACTGTTCTATCCTCTAAGTACATAGTTTTCGATAGAAAATCGATGCCAATAGTTGCCTGATAAGTATTGTCGAAGCTGTCATACATAAAACGAGTGATGAGGGAAGTTTTACCCACACTCTGTTCGCCAAGGAAAACCAATTTGAATTTTCTCAAGGGATTGCCAAAATCTCCGGATGATGACATTCTCAAATTAGGGGGATTCGACTTTTGTTTCCAATTAATATGTTTTGATTCCAGCTATTTAACGAAGCGACACACCTGCAATCTACGATGTTACTTTTTGTGTTTGTTGTTTTTTTTTTTCTTTCTTTTTTTCCACGGCTAATTTTCGAACAAAAAAAAAACCTTTTCACCTCCACCAAATCTCACACAAACATAATACTCTCGGGCAGAGTTTTCAAAAAGTCGATAGAACTTTTCGCCTACGTACACACAACCACTGAAGAGGGATTCTAGAAAGATATATGTTATCATTGATGGAAAACTTAAATGTTATTTATTCACTGGGAGATACCTTGATGGTAACTGCAAATCACATAGAGTCAGATTGAGAATTGTGGCTTATTTTCGAGGCAAAATTGAATAAAACAACTAGAAAGTATGTTGTATACTTTTTTACAAGCAGAATAAGTGAGTCACCATTCAAGGAGGAGCAAAGGGGCAGTGACAGTTGGATGACACAAGTCGTCTGACAGTACAAATGGGAACTTAGGCTATGTTTACATGTGCGATACGAATGCTGGGAAATTATATAAAAGTCTAAAAATGTTTTTAAAAGTTTCTCAATTTTTAATTGAAATTTAACAATTCTTTTTATTTTTCCTTTGAAAGAGCACCAGAAATGGTGGCTTTAAGTCATCAAGAATATGAGATATAATGGCTTCTTATGCGACAATTGTTATCAGCATAAGGCAGTGACTTTAATCGAGAACAACCTATATATGCAGACTCAAAGGACGCCTAAGGAGACTGGGGATAGTGGTAGAATACCTTTGCAGATTCTGCGATGAGACCTGCGACTTTAAGCATTGACTTGTGGGGTACTGAACAACAAAACAATGAAATATTTGCGCAAGTTCCAAATATCGGAGAAGAATATACCAACTATAGACTCGCTTCTCACGCCTAGACCTAGAGAAGGGCCTCTAGAGTGGAATATTTTGGCTGAGGCTAAGTACGAGTGCATGACTTTTAAGTGTAACTTTTACTTAAGATGGCGCTACAATCCGGGGTGGACCTGAGCTTCAACCAACAAGCGTCTCTAGCCAACACGATCTTAAGCTAGCTGCTTCCAGTTTCGCATGCTAAGTTGGTTAAAGTCCCCTTCCACTTACGTGTGCCATCTGAGTCGTGGCCTTGAAGTATAATTCCAAAAGGATATATAAAGGGAGGGCAACGTTGACGCCGGAAAAAACCCCACCAAGGTACAATAGACCATCAGGTCGTAAGTCCATAATACTCTCCTTGAATTTAGCTTAAGTTAAGAACTTTCACCTAAAACTAGCCCTTGCATCATGCTTAACCTTAAAAAATCTGATGATTGCATTTGCATCGATGAAAATTTTTCCCTCATGTGGGAAATTCTTTGCCTACCGATGACATCTTATGCATATTTAAACTTTTGTGCAATGTTATGCGCAGCGCAGGTTGTAAAACTACGCCTACAAACGTAGGGTGCATGTATGAAGAAGGTTATACCATTGCAATAGCATTTATGTCATATTAAAAATGTAAAGGTTATCGAGTGGAAAAAGGATTAGTCATCCTCAGAAGATATTAAAACATATATACTTTGGAAAGACTAAACCAACTTGGTGAAGATGGTCTGCATACATACGGCAATTCCTGACTGTTTTAGACCTAATGGCACTCGATTCTAGGGCTTTAAGTGCAGCCTGACTGTCACTGTACATAAATAGTATCGCTGCCGGAAATCAATTTTTTTTTTATTTCGTTACTTCACAAGGTCGCAGTGCAAGATAGGTTAGGTTAGCGTGGCAGACTGCATTGATGCAACCACACTTAGACCAGAGAAGGTGCTTTGTGATACCAAATGGATTTGTACTTTCTTCCAAAAAAGTACCCGCAGAACCAGTCGAAGCTTACTGTGAAGCCCTGGAGGTATATGAAAGAAGCTGGCTCTTAAGTAAGCTCTTCTTCGAGCTGAGAAAGCTGAACACGTACAGAAAAGGTGAAGAATCATCTCTTCCTCCTCCTCGTCCATACAGCTTCAATAAAAATGATTGAAGCGTGTCTGCCAATTATGCAGTGTCCCGTTGTAAAACCCACTGTGGTACTTGAAAGATGCTACAATGGTCAATCAAACAGAAGAAATAGTTTATGTTCACCTCCATCCGTTCCTGATTTTGTTTCAGAGTCATCTGTCGAGAAGCAGATGGATCTTCTTCGTTGTAGGTCAAAATTATCCCTCCAGTCAAATCTGAATGAGAACGTGGCTCCGATTTTTCTATTAAATAGGGGTCGCTGTAGGGTATATTCGGTGTTTTATTGTAGGAATAGTGGAATGTCCAGCACGCAGGTTGGACTAATGGTGTAGTTCTTTGATTCGTATGGCTGTGCTGGCTACCACTTGTTTGTTGTTATATTTCCAGAGCCACTGTTTCGATGTTTCTGAGGGCTCCACTACTACATATACAGACTGATCTTTGTACTTCACAAAGACAGTTTCGACGGTTGACTTAGCGTTCCACCCGATGACTACGCCATACGTCAGTATTGGTCTGATGATGGATACATAAAGCTAGTAGATTATTCGTTGTTGTAAGCCCCACTGGCTTCGTATTGCTTTTTTCCAGCAGTGCAGAGCTGTGTGACTTTTTTTTTACTCGCTCTAGGATGTTGGGTTTCCAACTGAGTTTCCTCTCCAGGATTGTACCCATGGGGAATTTTGTATTTCCATGTGAAGAGGACATGACTCCAAGACTAAATTCTTTAATCAATTTTGAGAGCTTAGAAAGAGTATTCTGAAAGAGGTGTTTCGCTGAGACAGCTGTGATAGCTCTTATCACCCATTCATCACTTGAGCATGTCTTGACACTGTCTTTACAAAATGAAAGGCGTGTCTGTACTGTTATCACAGGGCACAGAACTGCACAGCCTTGGAAGCTTTCCTAGATCATCCTCGCTTCCCAGTTTGAGGAACTTCAAATCGTGTAACATGGTTGGAAGTCTATAAGCACAGACTGCATTCTGCCTTCTGCTTCCTGGAATCAACTTTAAGACGCATTTCAACTCTATCATCTTTGAAGGCATTGCATTGACCAACGGTAGCCCAAACACTAAGAATTGCCAATCACCTTCGTATCAAAACCCGAAATCATTCATAGGTCCATTTCTCGTTGATGGCTTATTCATTATCAACCACAAGAATCTCTAACACTTTAACTACACTAGGTACATAAATCCACCATGAGCTTAACATCACGCACTAAGCAAACTTCCATTAGGACTTCCACCACGACATGGTTCACCCAACAATCAAGCCCAACCCAATATTTTGAGGACTTGCCACGTTATAGCATGAAGCAGACACAAGAACTTTATCACGAGACCCGATCTTGCTTAGCGCCACAACAATTTCCATTTGCAAGAGCAATATCCCAAGTATGTTAGGTTATGTTCAACTCAACAGGAACAATGTACCGAAGAATTACCAAAAGATTAAAAGGAAGAGTCTGTACAGCAACCTATGGAAATAAAGAACGAAACCCAGTAAAGTCACAGTCGGTTCTGGACGTATGAAAAAGCCACTTCTGCAGGCTGTATAACAATGAGGAAGATCAACATCCGACTGTCAAGCAAACTTCCTTCCACTTGAGGATGACAATATTCAAAGCTTAAATCTAACAAGGCTGCTGGATATAACAGCTAATCAAACGAGCTATTCACCAACTCCTTTAAAGGATTTGGTCGGACGAGTATCTGCCTAGTGAATGAAATCTTACGAGAATCCCTTAACTAATTGGGTCCTATCCGAGTGGTTTAGGGACTTTGCATACTTTGGTTTAGCTATTATCGCACTCGATGCACGTCTACCTAGTACGCGCCGTCGCGTCTTTTAATAGATTTAAGCCATCAGAGACTCTAAAAATAATCTGTACTGCCGGTTTAGTACAGGTGAACAATAGGAGTGTCTTATCAAGAGCTTCAGGACTATCAGTTTCACATTCTTCCTACTGAAAAACATAGAAAGACTATTAAACTATTCGTGGGTAAAAAATTGCTTAGAGTACGTACCATCTATTAAAGATACAATATGCTTATCAACGCGTTCCAAAATCAATTCAGCAGACGGTATGCTATCTCCGCTAAACAGTCTCAATAGCTCTAACGCCTACGCTCAAATATTCGTGGATAATATTCCTTTCCCTCAAGTCGTGCTCTATGACGGTCAACTCTAAGGCATACAGGGCCCTGTACGCGATCGACAATTCTTGTGCCTTCAATAAACCTTTGGGGGGAGGACCTTCCTTGAACTATTTCCAGTTCAACTCATCTCCTGCATTTGTATTGCTAAGATCTCAGTCCTTGCTCACCCACCATCCGTGGGGAGCACCTAACTCGAAACTATTTTCAATTAAACTCGACTCCTACACCTGACTTACTAGAGCTCAGACCCTGCTCCCCCACCGTCCCTGGGGGGGACCTAACTCCAACTATTTTCAACTAAACTCTTCTCCTACACTTGTCTTGCTTAGAGCTCGGACCTTGCTCACCCACCGTCCGTGGGGAGCACCTAACTCGAACTATTTTCAACTAAACTCTTCTCCTACACTTGTCTTGCTAAGAGCTCTGACCTTGCTCACCCACCGTCCGTGGGGACGACCTAACTCCAACTATTTTCAACTAAACTCTTCTCTTGCACCTGTCTTGCTAAGAGCTCAGACCTTGCTCACCCGCCGTCCGTGGGGAGGACCTAACTCCAACTATTTTCAACTAAACTCTTCTCCTACACCTGTCTTGCTAAGAGCTCTGACCTTGCTCACCCACCGTCTGTGGGGAGCACCTAACTCCAACTATTTTCAACTAAACTCTTCTCCTACACTTGTCTTGTTTAGAGCTCTGACCTTGCTCACCCACCGTCCGTGGGGAGCACCTAACTCGAACTATTTTCAACTAAACTCTTCTCATACACCTGTCTTGCTATGAGCTCTGCCCTTGCTCACCCACCGTCCGTGGGGAGCAAATAACTCGAACTATTTTCAACTAAACTCTTCTCCTACAAATGTCTTGTTAAGAGCTCTGACCTCGCTCACCCACCGTCCGTGGATAGGACCTAACTCCAACTATTTTCAGCTCAACTCCTCTCCTACACCTGCCTTACTAAGAGCTCAGACCTTGCTCACCCACCGTCCGTGGGGAGGACCTAACTCCAACTATTTTCAACTAAACTCTTCTCCTACACTTGTCTTGCTTAGAGCTCGGAACTTGCTCACCCACCGTCCGTGGGGAGCACCTAACTCCAACTATTTTCAACTAAACTCTTCTCCTACACCTGTCTTGCTATGAGATCTGACCTCGCTCACCCACCGTCCCTGGGGAGGACCTAACTCCAACTATTTTCAACTAAACTCTTCTCCTACAAATGTCTTGCTAAGAGCTCTGACCTTGCTCACCCACCGTCCGTGGGGACGACCTAACTCGAACTATTTTCCATTCTACACTTCTCCTACACCTGCCTTACTAAGAGCTCCGACCTTGCTCACCCACCGTCCGTGGGGAGGACCTAACTCCAACTATTTTCAACTGAACTCTTCTCCTACACCTGTCTTGCTATGAGATCTGACCTCGCTCACCCACCGTCCCTGGGGAGAACCTAACTCCAACTATTTTCAACTAAACTCTTCTCCTACAAATGTCTTGCTAAGAGCTCTGACCTTGCTCACCCACCGTCCGTGGGGACGACCTAACTCGAACTATTTTCAATTCTACACTTCTCCTACACCTGCCTTACTAAGAGCTCAGACCTTGCTCACCCACCGTCCGTGGGGAGGACCTAACTCCAACTATTTTCAACTCAACTCTTCTCCTACACCTGTCTTGCTATGAGATCTGACCTCGCTCACCCACCGTCCCTGGGGAGGACCTAACTCCAACTATTTTCAACTAAACTCTTCTCCTACACTCGCTTGCTTAGAGCTCTGACCGTGCTGACCCACCGTCCGTGGGGAGGACCTAACTCCAACTATTTTCAATTCTACACTTCTCCTACACCTGCCTTACTAAGAGCTCAGACCTTGCTCACCCACCGTCCGTGGGGAGGACCTAACTCCAACTATTTTCAACTAAACTCTTCTCCTACACCTGTCTTGCTATGAGATCTGACCTCGCTCACCCACCGTCCCTGGGGAGGACCTAACTCCAACTATTTTCAACTCAACTCTTCTCCTACACCTGTCTTGTTATGAGATCTGACCTCGCTCACCCACCGTCCCTGGGGAGGACCTAACTCCAACTATTTTCAACTAAACTCTTCTCCTACACCTGTCTTGCTAAGAGCTCTGACCTTGCTCACCCACCGTCCGTGGGGACGACCTAACTCCAACTATTTTCAATTCTACACTTCTCCTACACCTGCCTTACTAAGAGCTCAGACCTTGCTCACCCACCGTCCGTGGGGAGCAACTAACTCCAACTATTTTCAACTAAACTCTTCTCCTACACCTGTCTTGCTAAGAGCTCTGACCTTGCTCACCCACCGTCTGTGGGGAGCAATTAACTCCAACTATTTTCAACTAAACTCTTCTCCTACACTTGTCTTGTTTAGAGCTCTGACCTTGCTCACCCACCGTCCGTGGGGAGCACCTAACTCGAACTATTTTCAACTCAACTCTTCTCCTACACCTGCCTTACTAAGAGCTCAGACCTTGCTCACCCACCGTCCGTGGGGAGGACCTAACTCCAACTATTTTCAACTAAACTCTTCTCCTACACTTGTCTTGCTTAGAGCTCGGACCTTGCTCACCCACCGTCCGTGGGGAGCACCTAACTCGAACTATTTTCAACTAAACTCTTCTCCTACACCTGTCTTGCTATGAGATCTGACCTTGCTCACCCACCGTCCCTGGGGAGGACCTAACTCCAACTATTTTCAACTAAACTCTTCTCCTACACCTGCCTTACTAAGAGCTCAGACCTTGCTCACCACCATCCGTGGGGAGGACATAACTCGAACTATTTTCAACTAAACTCTTCTCCTACACCTGTCTTGCTATGAGATCTGACCTTGCTCACCCACCGCCCCGGGAGAGGACCTAACTCCAAATTTTTTCAACTAAACTCTTCTCCTACACCTGTCTTGCTAAGAGCTCTGACCTTGCTCACCCACCGTCCGTGGGGAGGACCTAACTCCAACTATTTTCAACGAAACTCTTCTCCTACACCTGTCTTGCTCAGAGCTCTGACCTTGCTCACCCACCGTCCGTGGGGAGGACCTAACTCGAACTATTTTCAACTAAACTCTTCTATTACACCTGCCTTAGTAAGAGGTCAGACCTTGCTCACCCACCGTCCGTGGGGAGCACCTAACTCGAACTATGTTCCATTCTACACTTTTCCTACACCTGCCTTACTAAGAGCTCTGACCTCGCTCACCCACCGTCCGTGGGGAGGACCTAACTCGAACTATTTTCCATTCTACACTTCTCCTACACCTGCCTTACTAAGAGTTCTGACCTCGCTCACCCACCGTCCGTGGGGAGGACCTAACTCGAACTATTTTCCATTCTACACTTCTCCTACACCTGTCTTGCTAAGAGCTCTGACCTTGCTCACCCACCGTCCGTGGGGAGCACCTAACTCGAACTATGTTCCATTCTACACTTTTCCTACACCTGCCTTACTAAGAGCCAGGCCTTGCTCACCCACCGTCCGTGAGGAGCACCTAACTCGAACTATTTTCAACGAAACTCTTCTCCTACACCTGTCTTGCTAAGAGCTCTGACCTTGCTCACCCACCGTCCGTGGGGAGCACCTAACTCGAACTATTTCCCATTCTACACTTCTCCTACACCTGCCTTACTAAGAGCTCAGACCTTGCTCACCCACCGTCCGTGGGGAGGACCTTACTTCAACTATTTTCAACTAAACTCTTCTCCTACACCTGTCTTGCTAAGAGCTCTGACCTTGCTCACCCACCGTCCGTGGGGAGCACCTAACTCGAACTATGTTCCATTCTACACTTTTCCTACACCTGCCTTACTAAGAGCTCTGACCTCGCTCACCCACCGTCCGTGGGGAGCACTAAACTCGAACTATGTTCCATTCTACACTTTTCCTACACCTGCCTTACTAAGAGCTCTGACCTCGCTCACCCACCGTCCGTGGGGAGCACCAAACTCGAACTATTTTCAACTAAACTCTTCTCCTACACCTGTCTTGCTAAGAGCTCTGACCTTGCTCACCCACCGTCCGTGGGCAGGACCTAACTCGAACTATGTTCCATTCTACACTTCTCCTACACCTGCCTTACTAAGAGATCTGATCTTGCTCACCCACCGTCCGTGGGGAGGACCTTACTCGAACTATTTCCCATTCTACACTTCTCCTACACCTGCCTTACTAAGAGCTCAGACCTTGCTCACCCACCGTCCGTGGGGAGGACCTTACTTCAACTATTTTCAACTAAACTCTTCTCCTACACCTGTCTTGCTAAGAGCTCTGACCTTGCTCACCCACCGTCCGTGGGGAGCACCTAACTCGAACTATGTTCCATTCTACACTTTTCCTACACCTGCCTTACTAAGAGCTCTGACCTCGCTCACCCACCGTCCGTGGGGAGGACCTAACTCGAACTATGTTCCATTCTACACTTCTCCTACACCTGCCTTACTAAGAGATCTGATCTTGCTCACCCACCGTCCGTGGGGAGGACCTTACTCGAACTATTTCCCATTCTACACTTCTACACCTGCCTTACTAAGAGCTCAGACCTTGCTCACCCACCGTCCGTGGGGAGGACCTTACTTCAACTATTTTCAACTAAACTCTTCTCCTACACCTGTCTTGCTAAGAGCTCTGACCTTGCTCACCCACCGTCCGTGGGGAGCACCTAACTCGAACTATGTTCCATTCTACACTTTTCCTACACCTGCCTTACTAAGAGCTCTGACCTCGCTCACCCACCGTCCGTGGGGAGGACCTAACTCGAACTATGTTCCATTCTACACTTCTCCTACACCTGCCTTACTAAGAGATCTGATCTTGCTTACCCAC
Organism: Criorhina ranunculi; assembly: GCA_951813785.1. Classification (NCBI taxonomy): domain Eukaryota; kingdom Metazoa; phylum Arthropoda; class Insecta; order Diptera; family Syrphidae; genus Criorhina; species Criorhina ranunculi. Next base: position 33,995,277 of record OX638381.1, on the reverse strand, counting down.
CGTCCGTGCGGAGGACCTAACTCCTACTATTTTCAACTAAACTCTTCGCCTACACCTGTCTTGCTAAGAGTTCTGACCTTGCTCACCCACCGTCCGTGGGGAGCACCAAACTCGAACTATTTTCAACTAAACTCTTCTCCTACACCTGTCTTGCTAAGAGCTCTGACCTTGCTCACCCACCGTCCGTGGGGAGGACCTAACTCGAACTATGTTCCATTCTACACTTCTCCTACACCTGCCTTACTAAGAGATCTGATCTTGCTCACCCACCGTCCGTGGGGAGGACCTTACTCGAACTATTTCCCATTCTACACTTCTCCTACACCTGCCTTACTAAGAGCTCAGACCTTGCTCACCCACCGTCCGTGGGGAGGACCTTACTTCAACTATTTTCAACTAAACTCTTCTCCTACACCTGTCTTGCTAAGAGCTCTGACCTTGCTCACCCACCGTCCGTGGGGAGCACCTAACTCGAACTATGTTCCATTCTACACTTTTCCTACACCTGCCTTACTAAGAGCTCTGACCTCGCTCACCCACCGTCCGTGGGGAGCACCAAACTCGAACTATTTTCAACTAAACTCTTCTCCTACACCTGTCTTGCTAAGAGCTCTGACCTTGCTCACCCACCGTCCGTGGGGAGGACCTAACTCGAACTATGTTCCATTCTACACTTCTCCTACACCTGCCTTACTAAGAGATCTGATCTTGCTCACCCACCGTCCGTGGGGAGGACCTTACTCGAACTATTTCCCATTCTACACTTCTCCTACACCTGCCTTACTAAGAGCTCAGACCTTGCTCACCCACCGTCCGTGGGGAGGACCTTACTTCAACTATTTTCAACTAAACTCTTCTCCTACACCTGTCTTGCTAAGAGCTCTGACCTTGCTCACCCACCGTCCGTGGGGAGCACCTAACTCGAACTATGTTCCATTCTACACTTTTCCTACACCTGCCTTACTAAGAGCTCTGACCTCGCTCACCCACCGTCCGTGGGGAGGACCTAACTCGAACTATGTTCCATTCTACACTTCTCCTACACCTGCCTTACTAAGAGCTCTGACCTCGCTCACCCACCGTCCGTGGGGAGCACCAAACTCGAACTATTTTCAACTAAACTCTTCTCCTACACCTGTCTTGCTAAGAGCTCTGACCTTGCTCACCCACCGTCCGTGGGGAGGACCTAACTCGAACTATGTTCCATTCTACACTTCTCCTACACCTGCCTTACTAAGAGATCTGATCTTGCTCACCCACCGTCCGTGGGGAGGACCTTACTCGAACTATTTCCCATTCTACACTTCTCCTACACCTGCCTTACTAAGAGCTCAGACCTTGCTCACCCACCGTCCGTGGGGAGGACCTTACTTCAACTATTTTCAACTAAACTCTTCTCCTACACCTGTCTTGCTAAGAGCTCTGACCTTGCTCACCCACCGTCTGTGGGGAGCACCTAACTCGAACTATGTTCCATTCTACACTTTTCCTACACCTGCCTTACTAAGAGCTCTGACCTCGCTCACCCACCGTCCGTGGGGAGGACCTAACTCGAACTATGTTCCATTCTACACTTCTCCTACACCTGCCTTACTAAGAGATCTGATCTTGCTCACCCACCGTCCGTGGGGAGGACCTTACTCGAACTATTTCCCATTCTACACTTCTCCTACACCTGCCTTACTAAGAGCTCAGACCTTGCTCACCCACCGTCCGTGGGGAGGACCTTACTTCAACTATTTTCAACTAAACTCTTCTCCTACACCTGTCTTGCTAAGAGCTCTGACCTTGCTCACCCACCGTCCGTGGGGAGCACCTAACTCGAACTATGTTCCATTCTACACTTTTCCTACACCTGCCTTACTAAGAGCTCTGACCTCGCTCACCCACCGTCCGTGGGGAGGACCTAACTCGAACTATGTTCCATTCTACACTTCTCCTACACCTGCCTTACTAAGAGATCTGATCTTGCTCACCCACCGTCCGTGCGGAGGACCTAACTCCTACTATTTTCAACTAAACTCTTCGCCTACACCTGTCTTGCTAAGAGTTCTGACCTTGCTCACCCACCGTCCGTGGGGAGCACCAAACTCGAACTATTTTCAACTAAACTCTTCTCCTACACCTGTCTTGCTAAGAGCTCTGACCTTGCTCACCCACCGTCCGTGGGGAGCACCTAACTCGAACTATGTTCCATTCTACACTTTTCCTACACCTGCCTTACTAAGAGCTCTGACCTCGCTCACCCACCGTCCGTGGGGAGGACCTAACTCGAACTATGTTCCATTCTACACTTCTCCTACACCTGCCTTACTAAGAGCTCTGACCTCGCTCACCCACCGTCCGTGGGGAGCACCAAACTCGAACTATTTTCAACTAAACTCTTCTCCTACACCTGTCTTGCTAAGAGCTCTGACCTTGCTCACCCACCGTCCGTGGGGAGGACCTAACTCGAACTATGTTCCATTCTACACTTCTCCTACACCTGCCTTACTAAGAGATCTGATCTTGCTCACCCACCGTCCGTGGGGAGGACCTTACTCGAACTATTTCCCATTCTACACTTCTCCTACACCTGCCTTACTAAGAGCTCAGACCTTGCTCACCCACCGTCCGTGGGGAGGACCTTACTTCAACTATTTTCAACTTAACTCTTCTCCTACACCTGTCTTGCTAAGAGCTCTGACCTTGCTCACCCACCGTCCGTGGGGAGCACCTAACTCGAACTATGTTCCATTCTACACTTTTCCTACACCTGCCTTACTAAGAGCTCTGACCTCGCTCACCCAACGTCCGTGGGGAGGACCTAACTCGAACTATGTTCCATTCTACACTTCTCCTACACCTGCCTTACTAAGAGATCTGATCTTGCTCACCCACCGTCCGTGGGGAGGACCTTACTCGAACTATTTCCCATTCTACACTTCTCCTACAACTGCCTTACTAAGAGCTCAGACCTTGCTCACCCACCGTCCGTGGGGAGGACCTTACTTCAACTATTTTCAACTAAACTCTTCTCCTACACCTGTCTTGCTAAGAGCTCTGACCTTGCTCACCCACCGTCCGTGGGGAGCACCTAACTCGAACTATGTTACATTCTACACTTTTCCTACACCTGCCTTACTAAGAGATCTGATCTTGCTCACCCACCGTCCGTGGGGAGGACCTTACTCGAACTATTTCCCATTCTACATTTCTCCTACACCTGCCTTATTAAGAGCTCTGACCTCGCTCACCCACCGTCCGTGGGGAGGACCTAACTCGAACTATGTTCCATTCTACACTTCTCCTACACCTGCCTTACTTAGAGATCTGATCTTGCTCACCCACCGTCCGTGGGGAGGACCTAACTCGAACTATTTTCCATTCTACACTTCTCCTACACCTGCCTTACTAAGAGCTCTGACCTTGCTCACCCACCGTCCGTGGGGAGCACCTAACTCGAACTATTTTCAACTAAACTCCTCTCCTACACCTGTCTTGCAAAGAGCTCTGACCTTGAACACCCACCGTCCGTGGGGAGCACCTAACTCGAACTATGTTCCATTCTACACTTCTCCTACACCTGCCTTACTAAGAGCTCAGACCTTGCTCACCCACCGCCCGTGGGGAGGACCTAACTCGAAACTATTCTCAACTAAGCTCTCCTGCTACACCTGCCTTTCAAGAGCTCAGACCTTGCTCACCACCGTCCGTGGGGAGGACCTAACTCGAACTATTTTCAATTCTACACTTGTCCTTCACCTGTCTTGCTAAGAGCTCTGACCTTGCTCACCCACCGTCCGTGGGGAGCACCTAACTCGAACTATTTTCAACTAAACTCTTCTCCTACACCTGTCTTGCTCAGAGCTCAGACCTTGCTCACCACCGTCCGTTGGGAGCACCTAACTCCAACTATTTTCAACAAAACTCTAGTCCTCTAGTGCTCACCCAGCGTCCGTGGGGAGGACCTAACTCGAACTATTTTCAATTCTACATTCTGCACTTCTCCTACACCTCCTACACCTGCCTAAGAGCTCAGACCTTGCTCACCCACCGTCCGTTGGGAGGACCCAACTCGAACTATTTTCAACTAAACTCTTCTCCTACACCTGCCTTACTAGAGCTCAGACCTTGCTCACCCACCGTCCGTGGGGAGGACCTAACTCGAACTATTTTCAACTAAACTCTTCTCCTACCCCTGACTTACTAGAGCCAGACCTTGCTCACCCACCGTCCGTGGGGAGCACCTAACTCGAACTATTTTCAACAGAACTCTAGTCCTACACCTGTCTTGCTCAGAGCTCAGACCTTGCTCACCACCGTCCGTTGGGAGCACCTAACTCGAACTATTTTCAAAAAAACTCTTCTCCTACACCTGTCTTGCTAAGAGCTCAGACCTTGCTCACCACCGTCCGTTGGGAGCACCTAACTCCAACTATTTTCAACAAAACTCTAGTCCTACACCTGCCTTACTAGAGCTCTGACCTTGCTCACCCACCGTCCGTGGGGAGCAAGTAACTCGAACTATTTTACACTAAACTCTTCTCATACACCTGTCTTGCTATGAGCTCTGCCCTTGCTCACCCACCGTCCGTGGGGAGCAAATAACTCGAACTATTTTCAACTAAACTCTTCTCCTACACCTGCCTTACTAAGAGCTCAGACCTTGCTCACCCACCGTCCGTGGGGAGCAAATAACTCGATCTATTTTCACCTAAACTCTTCTCATACATCTGTCTTGCTATGAGCTCTGCCCTTGCTCACCCACCGTCCGGGGGGAGCACCTAACTCGAACTATTTTCAACTAAACTCTTCTCCTACACCTGTCTTGCTAAGAGCTCTGACCTTGCTCACCCACCGTCCGTGGGGAGGACCTAACTCCAACTATTTTCAACTAAACTCTTCTTCTACACCTGCCTTTCAAGAGCCAGACCTTGCTCACCCACCGTCCGTGGGGAGCAAATAACTCGATCTATTTTCACCTAAACTCTTCTCATACATCTGTCTTGCTATGAGCTCTGCCCTTGCTCACCCACCGTCCGGGGGGAGGACCTAACTCGAACTATTTTCAACTAAACTCTTCTCCTACACCTGCCTTACTAAGAGCTCAGACCTTGCTCACCCACCGTCCGTGGGGAGCAAATAACTCGATCTATTTTCACCTAAACTCTTCTCATACATCTGTCTTGCTATGAGCTCTGCCCTTGCTCACCCACCGTCCGGGGGGAGCACCTAACTCGAACTATTTTCAACTAAACTCTTCTCCTACACCTGTCTTACTAAGAGCTCAGACCTTGCTCACCCACCGTCCGTGGGGAGCAAATAACTCGATCTATTTTCACCTAAACTCTTCTCATACATCTGTCTTGCTATGAGCTCTGCCCTTGCTCACCCACCGTCCGGGGGGAGGACCTAACTCGAACTATTTTCAACTAAACTCTTCTCCTACACCTGCCTTACTAAGAGCTCAGACCTTGCTCACCCACCGTCCGTGGGGAGCACTTAAGTCGAACTATTTTCAACTTAACTCTTCTCCTACACCTGCCTTACTAGAGCCAGACCTTGCTCACCCACCGCCCGTGGGGAGGACCTAACTCGAAACTATTCTCAACTAAGCTCTCCTGCTACACCTGCCTTACTAGAGCTCAGACCTTGCTCACCCACCGTCCGTGGGGAGGACCTAACTCGAACTATTTTCAACTAAACTCTTCTCCTACACCTGCCTTACTAGAGCTCAGACCTTGCTCACCCACCGTCCGTGGGGAGGACCTAACTCGAACTATTTTCAACTAAACTCTTCTCCTACCCCTGACTTACTAGAGCCAGACCTTGCTCACCCACCGTCCGTGGGGAGCACCTAACTCGAACTATTTTCAACAGAACTCTAGTCCTACACCTGTCTTGCTATGAGCTCTGACCTTGCTCACCCACCGTCCGTGGGGAGCACCTAACTCCAACTATTTTCAACAGAACTCTAGTCCTACACCTGCCTTACTAGAGCTCAGACCTTGCTCACCCACCGTCCGTGGGGAGGACCTAAATCGAACTATTTTCAACTAAACTCTTCTCCTACACCTGCCTTACTAGAGCTCAGACCTTGCTCACCCACCGTCCGTGGGGAGGACCTAACTCGAACTATTTTCAACTAAACTCTTCTCCTACACCTGCCTTACTAAGAGCTCAGACCTTGCTCACCCACCGTCCGTGGGGAGCACCTAACTCGAACTATTTTCAACAGAACTCTAGTCCTACACCTGTCTTGCTATGAGCTCTGACCTTGCTCACCCACCGTCCGTGGGGAGCACCTAACTCCAACTATTTTCAACAGAACTCTAGTCCTACACCTGTCTTGCTATGAGCTCTGACCTTGCTCACCCAGCGTCCGTGGGGAGGACCTAACTCGAACTATTTACCATTCTACACTTCTCCTACACCTGCCTTACTAAGAGCTCAGACCTTGCTCACCACCGTCCGTGGGGAGGACCTAACTCGAACTATGTTCCATTCTACACTTCTCCTACACCTGCCTTACTAAGAGCTCTGATCTTGCTCACCACCGCCCGTGGGGAGGACCTAACTCGAACTTTTTTCAACTAAACTCTTCTCCTGCACCTTCTTGCTAAGAGTTCTGACCTTGCTCACCACCGTCCGTGGGGAGCACCTAACTCCAACTATTTTCAACTAAACTCTTCTCCTACACCTGGCTTACTAGAGCTCTGACCTTGCTCACCCACCGTCCGTGGGGAGGACCTAGATCGGATATTCTTATCCCCTACAACTAGCTACTCTATTTCTAACACTCAGTTTGCTCCTAGAGACCTATCGAAAGTGGCAGGGGTGTGTGTGTCTTGTCATGTCTTACGCGAGGGCGACACTACAGAACGAATATTCGAGAAGAGCTGAATAGTCTCGAGAATCGTCGCTGGATGTCTCAAGACCGTAAAGGCGTTGAGATACATATCAGTTAGGTCAGTCAAGTTTGTAAGTAGATACGTGTGTGTGTATGTGGCAGCCATGGAAGAGCTGGAGCTAAGTTCTAGAAAGAGTTATCCTTCTAGCGAAACTTCGTAGGAGTTTTGTCAGATAGCTACTCGCATGTACTCAACAGATCTGTAACGCAGGGGAAGACTATGATCAGGGAGATTTGTGTGCCTCCAACCATTTGCCAGCATTACCTGTGCACCCGACGAGGTCAGCCGGGCAGTTTTTACGATATAATCGAGAGTACGCAGGGAACTATGAACACAGAGCTCGCCCTGGAACATGATTGTGAGCACAAGCGAGAGCTTAAATAACTGCAATGCCTCTAAGGGGGTCTTGAGTTTTGTATACAGGGGATGGCATTCAGTAATATTCACGGGAATGAAACCCGCTTTGTTTTGCTCCTGCTCTACTGCCTATGTTCGTAAGTCACTAGCTGATGGTTATGTGAGAAAATGGAATCACGTTTTCCAATCAGCCAGAGGTTGTTGTGTTCGAAGTCGTTGCCACCTTCGTTCAAAAATTAAACTCGTACCTAGCTCAGGGAAATTAACGTTGAGCTCACTCACCCACCGTCCGTGGGGACTACCTAACTCGAAACTATTTTCTACTAAGCTCTCCTGCTACACCTTCCTTACTAAGAGCTCAGACCTTGCTCACCACCGTCCGTGGGGAGGACCTAACTCCAACTATTTTCAACTAAACTCTTCTCCTACACCTGAATTACTAGAGCCAGACCTTGCTCACCCACCGCCCGTGGGGAGGACCTAACTCGAAACTATTCTCAACTAAGCTCTCCTGCTACACCTGCCTTACTAGAGCTCAGACCTTGCTCACCACCGTCCGTGGGGAGCACCTAACTCCAACTATTTTCAACAGAACTCTAGTCCTACACCTGTCTTGCTATGAGCTCTGACCTTGCTCACCCAGCGTCCGTGGGGAGGACCTAACTCGAACTATTTTCCATACTACACTTCTCCTACACCTGCCTTACTAAGAGCTCAGACCTTGCTCACCCACCGTCCGTTGGGAGGACCCAACTCGAACTATTTTCAACTAAACTCGACTCCTACACCTGCCTTTCAAGAGCTCAGACCTTGCTCACCACCGTCCGTGGGGAGGACCTAACTCGAACTATTTTCAACTAAACTCTTCTCCTACACCTGAATTACTAGAGCCAGACCTTGCTCACCCACCGCCCGTGGGGACGACCTAACTCGAAACTATTCTCAACTAAGCTCTCCTGCTACACCTGCCTTACTAGAGCTCTGACCTTGCTCACCCACCGTCCGTGGGGAGCACCTTACTTGAACTGTTTTCAACTAAACTCTTCTCCTACACCTGCCTTACTAGAGCCAGACCTTGCTCACCCACCGCCCGTGGGGAGGACCTATCTCGAACTATTTCCCATTCTACACTTCTCCTACACCTGCCTTACTAAGAGCTCAGACCTTGCTCACCCACCGTCCGTGGGGAGCACCTAACTCGAACTATTTTCAACTAAACTCTTCTCCTACACCTGCCTTACTAAGAGCTCAGACCTTGCTCACCCACCGTCCGTGGGGAGCACCTAACTCCAACTATTTTCAACAGAACTCTAGTCCTACACCTGTCTTGCTATGAGCTCTGACCTTGCTCACCCACCGTCCGTGGGGAGCACCTAACTCCAACTATTTTCAACAGAACTCTAGTCCTACACCTGTCTTGCTATGAGCTCTGACCTTGCTCACCCGCCGTCCGTGGGGAGGACCTAACTCGAAACTATTCTCAACTAAGCTCTCCTGCTACACCTGCCTTACTAGAGCCAGACCTTGCTCACCCACCGCCCGTGGGGAGGACCTAACTCGAAACTATTTTCAACTAAGCTGTCCTGCTACACCTGCCTTACTAGAGCTCAGACCTTGCTCACCACCGTCCGTGGGGAGGACCTAACTCCAACTATTTTCAACTAAACCCTTCTCCTACACCTGCCTTACTAGAGCCAGACCTTGCTCACCCACCGTCCGTGGGGAGGACCTAACTCGAACTATTTTCAACTAAACTCTTCTCCTACCCCTGACTTACTAGAGCCAGACCTTGCTCACCCACCGTCCGTGGGGAGCACCTAACTCGAACTATTTTCAACAGAACTCTAGTCCTACACCTGTCTTGCTATGAGCTCTGACCTTGCTCACCCACCGTCCGTGGGGAGCACCTAACTCCAACTATTTTCAACAGAACTCTAGTCCTACACCTGCCTTACTAGAGCTCAGACCTTGCTCACCCACCGTCCGTGGGGAGGACCTAAATCGAACTATTTTCAACTAAACTCTTCTCCTACACCTGCCTTACTAGAGCTCAGACCTTGCTCACCCACCGTCCGTGGGGAGGACCTAACTCGAACTATTTTCAACTAAACTCTTCTCCTACACCTGCCTTACTAAGAGCTCAGACCTTGCTCACCCACCGTCCGTGGGGAGCACCTAACTCGAACTATTTTCAACAGAACTCTAGTCCTACACCTGTCTTGCTATGAGCTCTGACCTTGCTCACCCACCGTCCGTGGGGAGCACCTAACTCCAACTATTTTCAACAGAACTCTAGTCCTACACCTGTCTTGCTATGAGCTCTGACCTTGCTCACCCAGCGTCCGTGGGGAGGACCTAACTCGAACTATTTACCATTCTACACTTCTCCTACACCTGCCTTACTAAGAGCTCAGACCTTGCTCACCACCGTCCGTGGGGAGGACCTAACTCGAACTATGTTCCATTCTACACTTCTCCTACACCTGCCTTACTAAGAGCTCTGATCTTGCTCACCACCGCCCGTGGGGAGGACCTAACTCGAACTTTTTTCAACTAAACTCTTCTCCTGCACCTTCTTGCTAAGAGTTCTGACCTTGCTCACCACCGTCCGTGGGGAGCACCTAACTCCAACTATTTTCAACTAAACTCTTCTCCTACACCTGGCTTACTAGAGCTCTGACCTTGCTCACCCACCGTCCGTGGGGAGGACCTAGATCGGATATTCTTATCCCCTACAACTAGCTACTCTATTTCTAACACTCAGTTTGCTCCTAGAGACCTATCGAAAGTGGCAGGGGTGTGTGTGTCTTGTCATGTCTTACGCGAGGGCGACACTACAGAACGAATATTCGAGAAGAGCTGAATAGTTTCGAGAATCGTCGCTGGATGTCTCAAGACCGTAAAGGCGTTGAGATACATATCAGTTAGGTCAGTCAAGTTTGTAAGTAGATACGTGTGTGTGTATGTGGCAGCCATGGAAGAGCTGGAGCTAAGTTCTAGAAAGAGTTATCCTTCTAGCGAAACTTCGTAGGAGTTTTGTCAGATAGCTACTCGCATGTACTCAACAGATCTGTAACGCAGGGGAAGACTATGATCAGGGAGATTTGTGTGCCTCCAACCATTTGCCAGCATTACCTGTGCACCCGACGAGGTCAGCCGGGCAGTTTTTACGATATAATCGAGAGTACGCAGGGAACTATGAACACAGAGCTCGCCCTGGAACATGATTGTGAGCACAAGCGAGAGCTTAAATAACTGCAATGCCTCTAAGGGGGTCTTGAGTTTTGTATACAGGGGATGGCATTCAGTAATATTCACGGGAATGAAACCCGCTTTGTTTTGCTCCTGCTCTACTGCCTATGTTCGTAAGTCACTAGCTGATGGTTATGTGAGAAAATGGAATCACGTTTTCCAATCAGCCAGGGGTTGTTGTGTTCGAAGTCGTTGCCACCTTCGTTCAAAAATTCAACTCAAAACAACTCGTACCTAGCTCAGGGAAATTAACGTTGAGCTCACTCACCCACCGTCCGTGGGGACTACCTAACTCGAAACTATTTTCTACTAAGCTCTCCTGCTACACCTGCCTTACTAGAGCTCTGACCTTGCTCACCCACCGTCCGTGGGGAGCACCTTACTCGAACTATTTTCAACTAAACTCTTCTCCTACACCTGCCTTACTAGAGCCAGACCTTGCTCACCCACCGCCCGTGGGGAGGACCTATCTCGAACTATTTCCCATTCTACACTTCTCCTACACCTGCCTTACTAAGAGCTCAGACCTTGCTCACCCACCGTCCGTGGGGAGCACCTAACTCGAACTATTTTCAACTAAACTCTTCTCCTACACCTGCCTTACTAGAGCCAGACCTTGCTCACCACCGTCCGTGGGGAGCACCTAACTCCAACTATTTTCAACTAAACTCTTCTCCTACACCTGGCTTACTAGAGCTCTGACCTTGCTCACCCACCGTCCGTGGGGAGGACCTAGATCGGATATTCTTATCCCCTACAACTAGCTACTCTATTTCTAACACTCAGTTTGCTCCTAGAGACCTATCGAAAGTGGCAGGGGTGTGTGTGTCTTGTCATGTCTTACGCGAGGGCGACACTACAGAACGAATATTCGAGAAGAGCTGAATAGTCTCGAGAATCGTCGCTGGATGTCTCAAGACCGTAAAGGCGTTGAGATACATATCAGTTAGGTCAGTCAAGTTTGTAAGTAGATACGTGTGTGTGTATGTGGCAGCCATGGAAGAGCTGGAGCTAAGTTCTAGAAAGAGTTATCCTTCTAGCGAAACTTCGTAGGAGTTTTGTCAGATAGCTACTCGCATGTACTCAACAGATCTGTAACGCAGGGGAAGACTATGATCAGGGAGATTTGTGTGCCTCCAACCATTTGCCAGCATTACCTGTGCACCCGACGAGGTCAGCCGGGCAGTTTTTACGATATAATCGAGAGTACGCAGGGAACTATGAACACAGAGCTCGCCCTGGAACATGATTGTGAGCACAAGCGAGAGCTTAAATAACTGCAATGCCTCTAAGGGGGTCTTGAGTTTTGTATACAGGGGATGGCATTCAGTAATATTCACGGGAATGAAACCCGCTTTGTTTTGCTCCTGCTCTACTGCCTATGTTCGTAAGTCACTAGCTGATGGTTATGTGAGAAAATGGAATCACGTTTTCCAATCAGCCAGAGGTTGTTGTGTTCGAAGTCGTTGCCACCTTCGTTCAAAAATTAAACTCGTACCTAGCTCAGGGAAATTAACGTTGAGCTCACTCACCCACCGTCCGTGGGGACTACCTAACTCGAAACTATTTTCTACTAAGCTCTCCTGCTACACCTTCCTTACTAAGAGCTCAGACCTTGCTCACCACCGTCCGTGGGGAGGACCTAACTCCAACTATTTTCAACTAAACTCTTCTCCTACACCTGAATTACTAGAGCCAGACCTTGCTCACCCACCGCCCGTGGGGAGGACCTAACTCGAAACTATTCTCAACTAAGCTCTCCTGCTACACCTGCCTTACTAGAGCTCAGACCTTGCTCACCACCGTCCGTGGGGAGCACCTAACTCCAACTATTTTCAACAGAACTCTAGTCCTACACCTGTCTTGCTATGAGCTCTGACCTTGCTCACCCAGCGTCCGTGGGGAGGACCTAACTCGAACTATTTTCCATACTACACTTCTCCTACACCTGCCTTACTAAGAGCTCAGACCTTGCTCACCCACCGTCCGTTGGGAGGACCCAACTCGAACTATTTTCAACTAAACTCGACTCCTACACCTGCCTTTCAAGAGCTCAGACCTTGCTCACCACCGTCCGTGGGGAGGACCTAACTCGAACTATTTTCAACTAAACTCTTCTCCTACACCTGAATTACTAGAGCCAGACCTTGCTCACCCACCGCCCGTGGGGACGACCTAACTCGAAACTATTCTCAACTAAGCTCTCCTGCTACACCTGCCTTACTAGAGCTCTGACCTTGCTCACCCACCGTCCGTGGGGAGCACCTTACTTGAACTGTTTTCAACTAAACTCTTCTCCTACACCTGCCTTACTAGAGCCAGACCTTGCTCACCCACCGCCCGTGGGGAGGACCTATCTCGAACTATTTCCCATTCTACACTTCTCCTACACCTGCCTTACTAAGAGCTCAGACCTTGCTCACCCACCGTCCGTGGGGAGCACCTAACTCGAACTATTTTCAACTAAACTCTTCTCCTACACCTGCCTTACTAAGAGCTCAGACCTTGCTCACCCACCGTCCGTGGGGAGCACCTAACTCCAACTATTTTCAACAGAACTCTAGTCCTACACCTGTCTTGCTATGAGCTCTGACCTTGCTCACCCACCGTCCGTGGGGAGCACCTAACTCCAACTATTTTCAACAGAACTCTAGTCCTACACCTGTCTTGCTATGAGCTCTGACCTTGCTCACCCGCCGTCCGTGGGGAGGACCTAACTCGAAACTATTCTCAACTAAGCTCTCCTGCTACACCTGCCTTACTAGAGCCAGACCTTGCTCACCCACCGCCCGTGGGGAGGACCTAACTCGAAACTATTTTCAACTAAGCTGTCCTGCTACACCTGCCTTACTAGAGCTCAGACCTTGCTCACCACCGTCCGTGGGGAGGACCTAACTCCAACTATTTTCAACTAAACCCTTCTCCTACACCTGCCTTACTAGAGCCAGACCTTGCTCACCCACCGTCCGTGGGGAGGACCTAACTCGAACTATTTTCAACTAAACTCTTCTCCTACCCCTGACTTACTAGAGCCAGACCTTGCTCACCCACCGTCCGTGGGGAGCACCTAACTCGAACTATTTTCAACAGAACTCTAGTCCTACACCTGTCTTGCTATGAGCTCTGACCTTGCTCACCCACCGTCCGTGGGGAGCACCTAACTCCAACTATTTTCAACAGAACTCTAGTCCTACACCTGCCTTACTAGAGCTCAGACCTTGCTCACCCACCGTCCGTGGGGAGGACCTAAATCGAACTATTTTCAACTAAACTCTTCTCCTACACCTGCCTTACTAGAGCTCAGACCTTGCTCACCCACCGTCCGTGGGGAGGACCTAACTCGAACTATTTTCAACTAAACTCTTCTCCTACACCTGCCTTACTAAGAGCTCAGACCTTGCTCACCCACCGTCCGTGGGGAGCACCTAACTCGAACTATTTTCAACAGAACTCTAGTCCTACACCTGTCTTGCTATGAGCTCTGACCTTGCTCACCCACCGTCCGTGGGGAGCACCTAACTCCAACTATTTTCAACAGAACTCTAGTCCTACACCTGTCTTGCTATGAGCTCTGACCTTGCTCACCCAGCGTCCGTGGGGAGGACCTAACTCGAACTATTTACCATTCTACACTTCTCCTACACCTGCCTTACTAAGAGCTCAGACCTTGCTCACCACCGTCCGTGGGGAGGACCTAACTCGAACTATGTTCCATTCTACACTTCTCCTACACCTGCCTTACTAAGAGCTCTGATCTTGCTCACCACCGCCCGTGGGGAGGACCTAACTCGAACTTTTTTCAACTAAACTCTTCTCCTGCACCTTCTTGCTAAGAGTTCTGACCTTGCTCACCACCGTCCGTGGGGAGCACCTAACTCCAACTATTTTCAACTAAACTCTTCTCCTACACCTGGCTTACTAGAGCTCTGACCTTGCTCACCCACCGTCCGTGGGGAGGACCTAGATCGGATATTCTTATCCCCTACAACTAGCTACTCTATTTCTAACACTCAGTTTGCTCCTAGAGACCTATCGAAAGTGGCAGGGGTGTGTGTGTCTTGTCATGTCTTACGCGAGGGCGACACTACAGAACGAATATTCGAGAAGAGCTGAATAGTTTCGAGAATCGTCGCTGGATGTCTCAAGACCGTAAAGGCGTTGAGATACATATCAGTTAGGTCAGTCAAGTTTGTAAGTAGATACGTGTGTGTGTATGTGGCAGCCATGGAAGAGCTGGAGCTAAGTTCTAGAAAGAGTTATCCTTCTAGCGAAACTTCGTAGGAGTTTTGTCAGATAGCTACTCGCATGTACTCAACAGATCTGTAACGCAGGGGAAGACTATGATCAGGGAGATTTGTGTGCCTCCAACCATTTGCCAGCATTACCTGTGCACCCGACGAGGTCAGCCGGGCAGTTTTTACGATATAATCGAGAGTACGCAGGGAACTATGAACACAGAGCTCGCCCTGGAACATGATTGTGAGCACAAGCGAGAGCTTAAATAACTGCAATGCCTCTAAGGGGGTCTTGAGTTTTGTATACAGGGGATGGCATTCAGTAATATTCACGGGAATGAAACCCGCTTTGTTTTGCTCCTGCTCTACTGCCTATGTTCGTAAGTCACTAGCTGATGGTTATGTGAGAAAATGGAATCACGTTTTCCAATCAGCCAGGGGTTGTTGTGTTCGAAGTCGTTGCCACCTTCGTTCAAAAATTCAACTCAAAACAACTCGTACCTAGCTCAGGGAAATTAACGTTGAGCTCACTCACCCACCGTCCGTGGGGACTACCTAACTCGAAACTATTTTCTACTAAGCTCTCCTGCTACACCTGCCTTACTAGAGCTCTGACCTTGCTCACCCACCGTCCGTGGGGAGCACCTTACTCGAACTATTTTCAACTAAACTCTTCTCCTACACCTGCCTTACTAGAGCCAGACCTTGCTCACCCACCGCCCGTGGGGAGGACCTATCTCGAACTATTTCCCATTCTACACTTCTCCTACACCTGCCTTACTAAGAGCTCAGACCTTGCTCACCCACCGTCCGTGGGGAGCACCTAACTCGAACTATTTTCAACTAAACTCTTCTCCTACACCTGCCTTACTAGAGCCAGACCTTGCTCACCCACCGCCCGTGGGGAGGACCTATCTCGAACTATTTCCCATTCTACACTTCTCCTACACCTGCCTTACTAGAGCTCTGACCTTGCTCACCCACCGTCCGTGGGGAGCACACTCGAACTATTTCCCATTCTACACTTCTCCTACACCTGCCTTACTAAGAGCTCTGACCTTGCTCACCCACCGTCCGTGGATAGCACCTAACTCGAACTATTTTCAACTAAACTCTTCTCCTACACCTGCCTTACTAGAGCCAGACCTTGCTCACCCACCGCCCGTGGTGAGGACCTATCTCGAACTATTTCCCATTCTACACTTCTCCTACACCTGTCTTACTAAGAGCTCAGACCTTGCTCACCCACCGTCCGTGGGGAGCACCTAACTCGAACTATTTTCAACTAAACTCTTCTCCTACACCTGCCTTACTAAGAGCTCAGACCTTGCTCACCCACCGTCCGTGGGGAACACCTAACTTTAACTATTTTCAACAGAACTCTAGTCCTACACCTGTCTTGCTATGAGCTCTGACCTTGCTCACCCACCGTCCGTGGGGAGGACCTAACTCGAAACTATTCTCAACTAAGCTCTCCTGCTACACCTGCCTTACTAGAGCCAGACCTTGCTCACCCACCGCCCGTGGGGAGGACCTAACTCGAACTATTTCCCATTCTACACTTGTCCTACAACTGTCTTACTAAGAGCTCAGACCTTGCTCACCCACCGTCCGTGGGGAGCACCTAACTCGAACTATTTTCAACTAAACTCTTCTCCTACACCTGCCTTACTAAGAGCTCAGACCTTGCTCACCCACCGCCCGTGGGGAGGACCTAACTCGAACTATTTCCCATTCTACACTTGTCCTACACCTGTCTTACTAAGAGCTCAGACCTTGCTCACCCACCGTCCGTGGGGAGCACCTAACTCGAACTATTTTCAACTAAACTCTTCTCATACACCTGTCTTGCTATGAGCTCTGCCCTTGCTCACCCACCGCCCGTGGGGAGCACCTAACTCGAACTATTTTCAACTAAACTCTTCTCCTACACTTGCCTTACTAAGAGCTCAGACCTTGCTCACCCACCGTCCGTGGGGAGCACCTAACTCCAACTATTTTCAACAGAACTCTAGTCCTACACCTGTCTTGCTATGAGCTCTGACCTTGCTCACCCACCGTCCGTGGGGAGCACCTAACTCCAACTATTTTCAACAGAACTCTAGTCCTACACCTGTCTTGCTATGATCTCTGACCTTGCTCACCCAGCGTCCGTGGGGAGCACCTAACTCGAACTATTTCCCATTCTACACTTGTCCTACACCTGTCTTACTAAGAGCTCAGACCTTGCTCACCCACCGTCCGTGGGGAGCACCTAACTCGAACTATTTTCAACTAAACTCTTCTCATACACCTGTCTTGCTATGAGCTCTGCCCTTGCTCACCCACCGTCCGTGGGGAGCACCTAACTCGAACTATTTTCAACTAAACTCTTCTCCTACACCTGCCTTACTAGAGCCAGACCTTGCTCACCCACCGCCCGTGGTGAGGACCTATCTCGAACTATTTCCCATTCTACACTTCTCCTACACCTGCCTTACTAAGAGCTCAGACCTTGCTCACCACCGTCCGTGGGGAGGACCCAACTCGAACTATTTTCAACTAAACTCGACTCCTACACCTGCCTTTCAAGAGCTCAGACCTTGCTCACCACCGTCCGTGGGGAGGACCTAACTCGAACTATGTTCCATTCTACACTTCTCCTACACCTGCCTTACTAAGAGCTCAGACCTTGCTCACCACCGTCCGTGGGGAGGACCCAACTCGAACTATTTCCCATTCTACACTTGTCCTACACCTGTCTTACTAAGAGCTCAGACCTTGCTCACCACCGTCCGTGGGGAGGACCCAACTCGAACTATTTTCAACTAAACTCTTCTCATACACCTGTCTTGCTATGAGCTCTGACCTTCCTCTACCACCGTCCGTGGGGAGGACCTAACTCCAACTATTTTCAACTAAACTCTTCTTCTACACCTGCCTTTCAAGAGCCAGACCTTGCTCACCCAGTGTCCGTGGGGAGCACCTAACTCGAACTATTTTCAAAAAAACTCTTCTCCTACACCTGTCTTGCTAAGAGCTCAGACCTTGCTCACCACCGTCCGTTGGGAGCACCTAACTCCAACTATTTTCAACAAAACTCTAGTCCTACACCTGCCTTACTAGAGCTCTGACCTTGCTCACCCACCGTCCGTGGGGAGCAAGTAACTCGAACTATTTTCAACTAAACTCTTCTCATACACCTGTCTTGCTATGAGCTCTGCCCTTGCTCACCCACCGTCCGTGGGGAGCAAATAACTCGAACTATTTTCAACTAAACTCTTCTCCTACACCTGCCTTACTAAGAGCTCAGACCTTGCTCACCCACCGTCCGTGGGGAGCACCTAACTCCAACTATTTTCAACAGAACTCTAGTCCTACACCTGTCTTGCTATGAGCTCTGACCTTGCTCACCCACCGTCCGTGGGGAGCACCTAACTCCAACTATTTTCAACAGAACTCTAGTCCTACACCTGTCTTGCTATGAGCTCTGACCTTGCTCACCCAGCGTCCGTGGGGAGGACCTAACTCGAACTATTTACCATTCTACACTTCTCCTACACCTGCCTTACTAAGAGCTCTGATCTTGCTCACCACCGTCCGTGGGGAGCACCTAACTCGAACTATTTTCAAAAAAACTCTTCTCCTACACCTGTCTTGCTAAGAGCTCAGACCTTGCTCACCACCGTCCGTGGGGAGCACCTAACTCCAACTATTTTCAACAGAACTCTAGTCCTACACCTGTCTTGCTATGAGCTCTGACCTTGCTCACCCAGCGTCCGTGGGGAGGACCTAACTCGAACTATTTTCCATACTACACTTCTCCTACACCTGCCTTACTAAGAGCTCAGACCTTGCTCACCCACCGTCCGTTGGGAGGACCTAACTCGAACTATTTTCAACTAAACTCTTCTCCTACACCTGAATTACTAGAGCCAGACCTTGCTCACCCACCGCCCGTGGGGAGGACCTAACTCGGAACTATTCTCAACTAAGCTCTCCTGCTACACCTGCCTTACTAGAGCTCTGAGCTTGCTCACCCACCGTCCGTGGGGAGCACCTTACTTGAACTATTTTCAACTAAACTCTTCTCCTACACCTGCCTTACTAGAGCCAGACCTTGCTCACCCACCGCCCGTGGTGAGGACCTATCTCGAACTATTTCCCATTCTACACTTCTCCTACACCTGCCTTACTAAGAGCTCAGACCTTGCTCACCCACCGTCCGTGGGGAGCACCTAACTCCAACTATTTTCAACTAAACTCTTCTCCTACACCTGCCTTACTAAGAGCTCAGACCTTGCTCACCCACCGTCCGTGGGGAGCACCTAACTCCAACTATTTTCAACAGAACTCTAGTCCTACACCTGTCTTACTAAGAGCTCAGACCTTGCTCACCCACCGTCCGTGGGGAGCACCTAACTCGAACTATTTTCAACTAAACTCTTCTCCTACACCTGCCTTACTAGAGCCAGACCTTGCTCACCACCGTCCGTGGGGAGGACCTAACTCCAACTATTTTCAACTAAACTCTTCTCCTACACCTGGCTTACTAGAGCTCTGACCTTGCTCACCCACCGTCCGTGGGGAGGACCTAGATCGGATATTCTTATCCCCTACAACTAGCTACTCTATTTCTAACACTCAGTTTGCTCCTAGAGACCTATCGAAAGTGGCAGGGGTGTGTGTGTCTTGTCATGTCTTACGCGAGGGCGACACTACAGAACAAATATTCGAGAAGAGCTGAATAGTTTCGAGAATCGTCGCTGGATGTCTCAAGACCGTAAGGGCGTTGAGATACATATCAGTTAGGTCAGTCAAGTTTGTAAGTAGATACGTGTGTGTGTATGTGGCAGCCATGGAAGAGCTGGAGCTAAGTTCTAGAAAGAGTTATCCTTCTAGCGAAACTTCGTAGGAGTTTTGTCAGATAGCTACTCGCATGTACTCAACAGATCTGTAACGCAGGGGAAGACTATGATCAGGGAGATTTGTGTGCCTCCAACCATTTGCCAGCATTACCTGTGCACCCGACGAGGTCAGCCGGGCAGTTTTTACGATATAATCGAGAGTACGCAGGGAACTATGAACACAGAGCTCGCCCTGGAACATGATTGTGAGCACAAGCGAGAGCTTAAATAACTGCAATGCCTCTAAGGGGGTCTTGAGTTTTGTATACAGGGGATGGCATTCAGTAATATTCACGGGAATGAAACCCGCTTTGTTTTGCTCCTGCTCTACTGCCTATGTTCGTAAGTCACTAGCTGATGGTTATGTGAGAAAATGGAATCACGTTTTCCAATCAGCCAGAGGTTGTTGTGTTCGAAGTCGTTGCCACCTTCGTTCAAAAATTCAACTCAAAACAACTCATACCTAGCTCAGGGAAATTAACGTTGAGCTCACTCACCCACCGTCCGTGGGGAGTACCTAACTCGAAACTATTCTCAACTAAGCTCTCCTGCTACACCTGCCTTACTAGAGCTCAGACCTTGCTCACCACCGTCCGTGGGGAGGAACTAACTCGAACTATTTCCCATTCTACACTTCTCCTACACCTGCCTAACTAAAGCTCAGACCTTGCTCACCCACCGTCCGTGGGGAGTACCTGACTCGAACCATTTTAAATTCTACACTTGTCCTACACCTGCCTTATTGAGAGCTCAGGACTTCCCACCCACTGTCCGTGGGGAGGTCCTAAAACCTGAACCCTAGCTAGAAGGAATTCTAGTTCTACACCGCGCCTATCCACCGTCTTCCTTATCCAACACCTCACCTGTCCTTGAACCTAAAACCTAAACCCTAGCTAGAACCTATAACCTGAACCCAAGCTCGAAGTAATTCCAGTTCTACACCGCGCACCTGTCCTTCCACCTCAGAGGACCTAGAACCTATTACCTAACTTGAACCTAAAACCTGAACCCTAGCTAGAACCTATAACCTGAACCCTAGCTCGAAGGAATTCTAGTTCTACACCGCGCCTATCCACCGTCCTCCTTACCCAACACCTCACCTATCCTTCCACCTCAGAGGACCTAGAACCTATTACCTAGCTTAAGCCTTAAACCTGAACCCTAGCTAGAACCTATAACCTGAACTCTAGCTCGAAGGAATTCTAGTTCTACACCGCGCCTATCCACCGTCCTCCTTACCCAACACCTCACCTGTCCTTCCACCTCAGAGGACCTAGAACCTATTACCTAGCTTGAGCCTTAAACCTGAACCCTAGCTAGAACCTATAACCTGAACCCAAGCTCGAAGTAATTCTAGTTCTACACCGCGCCTATCCATCGTCCTCCTAACCCAACACCTCACCTGTCCTTCCACCTCAGAAGACCTAGAACCTATTACCTAACTTGAACCTAAAACCTGAACCCTAGCTAGAACCTATAACCTGAACCCTGGCTCGAAGGAATTCTAGTTCTACACCGCGCCTATCCACCGTCCTCCTTACCCAACACCTCACCTGTCCTTCCACCTCAGAGGACCTAGAACCTATTACCTAACTTGAACCTAAAACCTGAATCCTAACTTGAACCTAAAACCTGAACCCTAGCTAGAACCTATAACCTGAACCGTAGCTAGAACCTATAACCTGAACCCTAGCTCGAAGGAATTCTAGTTCTACACCGCACCTATCGTCTCACTGTAGAAGGTAACGAAATTTTCACTTGCTGCCAACCACCCGAACCCCCAATCAAAATGCCCATGGAAATGTACTGACTTACCACTTACCGCGTGTTCTTCTAGTTGCAAGGTCAAACATGTTTCTGCCTGAAGCATCCGAGTCTGATTTTTTAATCGGCCCTAAATCCATCGCATCCTAAACAAAACACAAGTCAATAAAAAATAAATAAAAAAAAAAACACGTGAAAAGCTACTTACAATTCATTGAAGACCGATGAATCCATCAGGATGAGTATGGTCCAAGCTGCTACACTCCCTGCTGCTATACTCCTTGCTGCTACACTCTCTGCTGCTACACTCCCTGCTGCTACACTCCCTGCTGCTACACAACTGCTCAGCCCGACACTGCCTTATAAAAAAAAAAAAAAAAAAAAAACGAAAAACACTTTAGACACGTCCTATGAAATCCTTGTTGTTGAAGAACTTTTTACTTTTTTTTTCACTCACTTCATAACATAAGGGAATTAATGTTTTCCTCTTTCATTGCGAACGCGCGCTTACAAAAGAATTAAAGCCGCGCGCTTTTATTTTTTTTTTCCTAGTCCGATGTTATCACCACGAAAGTTAACCACACACTGCGCCACTTGCTCAATCGACTGCGCGCTGAAAAAGTCCCCCACACGATGGGTCAAGTGTGCACACAGTGTGTGTGGACTGTGGAGACAAGTTTCACCACTTTTGTGAGAATTTCAGAGAGTAAGTGGGTGGGTGTGTGGTGATATACCATTTTTTTTCTCTCGCTTGTCGTGTGTGATGTGACAAGTGTGGTGTGGGTGGCCGGTGGAGATCTATGCACATCTGTTGAGAAAGAGAGAATGTGGTGTAAATGGGTGAGGTGGCGTATATTGTGGGAAGCAGGAAATTTGGTGGGAAATAAAAAAAGAGAGAATGTGGTGTGGATGGGTGAGGTAGGAAATATTTTGACAAACAGGAAATTCATGGGGAAAAAAAAAGAATGAAATGGGAATTTTAACGTGTGGATTGTGATCAATTTCTGGATTAAATCGCTTTTTTTTTTTTTTCATCATCCAGGAAGTTTCCAATTTGTTGATATCATTGGAAAAGTGATGGGGGTAGGTGAAGGGGAGACAATGACATCCTCATTTGAAAAGAATTTCTTGGCGCCACCAAGAAGCAAAGGTAAGATAATTTCGAAACATTTTGTTGTGTGTTGCCATGACCTAACCCAATGAAGTGCTTGGCAAAGTTTAGGATCCTGTAAGTCTGCAATATTTGGTGTCAAACAGACATCGGGTTTGTCTGCATTATGTATCGAGAAACATGTCACCTTCGACTGTAGGGATGGATGCTCTTTTGAACGTTGTCTAACAAGTATCTATTGTTGTATTCTCTAATTTTGTTATTTTATAATCAAACTTTGTATACCTTTGTATACTAGTGAAAATAAACTTTTAACTAACTAATTCTAACGATTACTTTTTGTTCCGCTTTGTTCTGGGACATCAACAAGATTTAGTGGTTCAAGAAGGTTTTGTATTCTTGATCTATTTTGGAAGTGGTTTAATGAGTGAGCAAGACGTTAAGCTCAGTCTCGCTTAATGTTGTCGTATTCCATGAAAAAGGCAGCGCCAGAGTGCCCAGATCTCTGTCTAGTTTTGGACCTTATCGTAAAAATACGACTTTATTTCTCTTAAGGCTCATTAAAGCGTCTAGAGCAAAACCAGATGTATTGGGAAAAGATCTCAAGCGGCAGAGACAGATTGTTATTTGGAACAGTAACGTACTTATGAGAAAGCATACTCCACCAAACAGCAGGCGCAATCCAAAAATTTTTTTTTTGGCGACAAAATGCCAAGTCTTGTTGAAGACACATTTGCATTGCCAGAGGACCGACAGTGCTGTGGATGCCTTCAGTTCGATGTGGTTCCACCATAGGAGAGTACTATAAATAGGAGAAAAAAAAAATAGCTTCCTTGGAAGGCTGAATAGCGATGCCTTTAAGCACTAGCTTCGAGTTGGAAAAGTAAAGAGAACAACCTTGCTTTTGAGAGGGGTTTATGAAAGCATGAGAATTGTCGATCGCGTACAGGGCCCTGTACACCTTAGAGTTGACAGTTGTAGGGCACGACTTGAGGGAAAGAAAGGCAATATTATCCGCGAATTTTTGAGCGTAGTCGTTAGAGCTATTGAGAGTGTTTAGCGGAGATAGCACACCGTCTGCTGAATTTATTTTGGAACGCGTTGATAAGCATATTGTATCTTTAATAGATGGTGAGAACTCTAAGCAAATTTTAACACACGAATAGTTTAATCAGTCTTTCTATGTTTATCAGTAGGATGAATGTGAAACTGATAGTCCTGAAGCTCTTGATAAGACACTCTTATTGTTCACCAGTACTAAACCGGCATGCAGTACAGATTATTTTCAGAGTCTCAGATGGCTTGAAGCTATTAAAAGACACGGGGGCGTATAAGGTAGACGTCACGACTGACGCAGTATGCATAATACACACTCTGTTTGGCTCGGTCCGTAACAGAGCTTTGGTGATCTGATTTCCTGGAAAATGAATCTTCAGCTGGAGACCTCCGCTCATCAGGTTTCCTGGATTTTTCTACCCTAACTGCTCTTCTTTTCCGAAGAACTTTCACCTTAGCCCGAGTGCGTGAATAGCTAAACCAAAGTATGCAAAGTCCCTAAACTACTCTGATAGGACCCAATTATTTAAGGGATTCTCCTGAGATTTCATTCACCAGACAGAAACTCGTCTGACCTTTAAAGGAGTTGGTAAATAGCTCGTTTGATTAGCTGTTTTGTTCAGCAGCCTTGTTAGATTGAAGCTTTGAATATTGTCATCCTCAAGTGGAAGGAAGTTTGCTTGACAGTTGAATTTTGGTCTTCCTCATCGCTATCCAGCCTGCACAAGTAGCTTCTTCATATTTCATCCATATCATACCAAAGTCTCAGTTCCCTTTTCCTTTCCTATTCGTAAGCTGGTTTTTCTACATCTGTGTATTCTATTCAATCTGTGTTCTTAGCATGGAATTTTAAATTATCAAAATTGTATGTGTTGCTTCTTAGTGTACACAATAAATAATAAAAGAGTCACCTATGTGTGGAGCAATGTAACTCATGACAGCTACCTATGTTTTCATTTGTTTACATATTTTCCGCTTTATTTTTGTTGTTTGTCGTCCGCATTTATTCAACTTGCACACCGAATACCATTTGTATCAAGAATTTTAAGCCGATAGAATGGAATCTCAAACCAATATAACTTGTGCTGTTTGTGGAGAAAATGATTTCCATCTCAAGGAAGGATACTACTACTGCAACGAATGTGGCACTAAAACTGAACAAGTGCGGGCGGTCGAAGTCGATGGTGATGATGAATATGAAGAAAACAAAAAGCGAACAACTTTAAAGATAAAAAAATTAAAATCCGATAAACGTAAGTTTTTGCAAAGATGTATGCACATAGTAAATAATTAAATGTATTGTTGGACTTTAACAGCTGAGTTAACATCGTGGGAATGTTATAATTATATCCTGCGGGGTATAGTCGATGAGCTGATTGCAATGGGAGCCAAAGATGAATTAAAGCTAATGACTCTACAAATATGGGCAGCGTATCTTAGAAATATGGAAGTGGCTTTCTTTAGTCGAAAGAATGCAGAATTGCCTAAACTGGGTTTATCCTTCGCAAAGAGGTAGATTAGCGGATTTATCTTTGGTTTTCCTTAACAAATCGTTTTGATTTATTTTCTTTTGTATTCTCGATAGAGATGCTTTCATATTGTATAACCAAATTAAAGAAAAAAAGAGGGCCAAGCAGGGGGACAAGCAAAATCCAGTCAAAGCATCAACGAGAAGAGAATGGAGAAAACAAATGGTAAGTCACACGAAGTTATTTCATTTGTAAAGAGTTGAATAGGATTTAGTTGGCAAATCTCACTGCAGAGTCACTATGTCTCACCGCCGTGTCTTAGTAGTTAGTGCGATGGGCTACTAAGCGAGAGGATCGAACTTTCAGAAAAACAACCAAAAGTTTTTCGCGGGACTACCTCCTGGCAGGCAATGACACAACCTCCAAGAGTGAAAAAAGTTTCTCAATTGGCCATTCGGAGCGGGCAATACAACTAGATCCCTTCCATTTGCATGTCACCGCAGACAATTTGCTGGATAATATGAGTTGATTAGGTATCAGACATTCAGGCATTTGTAAGCAAGACTGGATGAACCTTAGCCTACGTATAATAAATCGGTAAAGGCATTTACATATCACAGTTCCAAAGTGCGTCTTTGGACAATCGCATAGGAAGCGACTAAAGATTTCGGTTTAAGTACCTACTATGTCTTGCGGTGGATTCTTGTCACCAATTCTCATTTTCTGAGGTGATTTTCAGTCCAAAAGTGGTTTCAGCTACATCTTTGATGATGCTGGTCTTTGACACCACCGGTTGGGGTGACATTCTAGAAAGTTTTGTTTCGTATAGATGTCTGCAGTATCTGGTCATGATAAGTCGTCCTCGGCATAACTTTTTCTAAGAAATTTCATGCTCAACTGTTCGTAATCATTTTTAAATTTCTTTCAGAAACAATTTGATCAATCGCAGTATGAGTCATCAATTCTGTCGCAATCGTTTTGTTCCCAGTCGGTTGTTTCTCAATCGTCATTTGGCGGAACAAGTGGCAACTCATCCGGATCTGGACCAAGTAACCGCGCAATTCAGTTGAGATTTTCCTCCAAAGCACGTAAGCATCTCAAAAAAAAAATGTCCAAAGCACATTTAAAAAAACATGAAACAGACTTCAAACAGTCGCTCACGTGCCATAATATTAATGGAAAGAAAACGGAGCTTAAAGGAAAAGATCTTATCTTGGAATTAAACATGAAACAAATATATACCATCGTATCGATTGCACTCAATCTAGTCGAAGACGATATTCAATTGACGGACTTAGTGCGCTTCATCAATGAGGGTCACGTCTCTTCGTTCAAATTGGAACATTTTTTTCCTGAAAATATTACCGAACATCTTAAGGAAACTCTAAACTCGTTTCGATTTTATTCAAAGAGTACAGAATTTTCTGTCTCAATCATGCGACACCATATTAGTTTTCTGTGCAAAACTATCCACATACGAACGCTTAAAACACCCGATATTCCTAAGCTTATTCAACGCTATATAAAAGAGTTGTGTTTACCTATTGAGATTAACACGTTGATACACCGTTTGATAAATCTTTATCCGCCCAAAATGGAGTGGGACGGTGAGCCCTCTACGCCTGGCTACGAGAGTCGTGCTATGGCTTACATAGTGTTCACATTAAAATTACTTTTTGGTCTCGATGAGCGCAAGGAAAAACAAATCTCAAAGTCAGCAAGGAAGGTGAACGCTCAGCTAGCCACAATGGGACTAGATAACTATAACGAACTCTTTGTTTGGGACGATTGGGTAGAATACATTGAAATGAGAAAAGTGATTCTCTGCAATCACAGTCTATCCATCTGTAAGCAGTTCAAACAGATTCCGCCGCGTGAATTATATCTGAAAAATTTAAGCGAACGGTCCGAACACATTGAGAAGCCACTATCCAAAAATCAAAAGAGAAAGCAGGAAAACATGCAAATTGTTTTCAAAATGTTTCTCGAAACTAACGAGGATACGGAGACTTGTGTGGACCAAACTAAAATCGAGCCTTCGTTTATGCCATGCTACAATTATTTTAAATGCATTCAACGAGATTCAACAATCGACGCAACAATACCGGAATTTATGAATGTTAATCATGCGCAAAAGTCACTTATGCCATTCTTGAGGCCGACAAAATTGGCAGCAACATTTGCAGAGAATTCCAGGAAGCTGAAAGTAACTCGAATTGGTTGTACGCCCAAACGAATTCAGACAGGGACCTTTCGAAATACGAATAAGTTAATTCGCAATCAAAGTTTTGCACAAAAAGTTAAATTCGACAGCGATAAGAACGCGTGGGAGGCAAAAGTGAACAAAGACAAACAACTCGAGAGCATTTTTAAGATCTCTATGGAGAAATATAGTGGCCATGCTATAAGATTGAAGAAAAGGAAAATAGAAAAAACCGAAAGGATGCCACATGTCATTGAGACTAAAAACGCGGAAGAAATTAACTGCAACAGATCGATTGATGTGTTTGAAGAAAACGACATGACACCGGCTGATATATGCCTAGAAGCACCACGCCGGAACTTGGAACGGATAAATATTTTCGCTGAACTTAGCGACGATGATTGTGATGCCAAAGAAGAGGAAGATGATACACACGATGATTCCACAACGACAACATTGCAAATTTCCAACATGGATTGTTGGCTTCTCATGGGCAAAGCCGGTGAACTTACAGAAACACAATCACTCGATCTAAAGAGTAAATTGCCTGTGACATTCTTTTGGTTGCTGGAAACTTGTGCCAACACAATTGGAGTTGATTGGCGGGAGCTGTATGACCAACTGATGGTGCTTGAGACGTTTTTCTCACATGCCATTGAGCCTTTAAATCAATTTGAAGATAGAATCGTTTTCAAACCTATAATCGAAATCAAGGATATCAATAAGATTGTACGTCATTTCGAAAGTTTTTGGTAATATAAAGTGAAACGTGTGTGCATCAAAAATAAATCCAAACAAGTTGCTCATTATTTGTTGTTTTTTCTTTTATAATTGTGATTGTTCGCAATGTCAAGCCTTATTCTCATTCGTTTGTAGGTTTTCACAAGACACGAAGACAAGATAAGAGGTTGATGCATATTCTAGGGGGGTGTAGATTCAAGGTTTTCCAACTAAAGGAAGTCGAAGAATACAAGAGGGTCGAGCAACTATTAAGGAAATATATGTGTTTTGACAGCATTTGCAGCATCTACTTACTGATCATCAGATGGAGAGGGAGATGGGGCAAGCGTTAATACAGTCAACAAAGAGGCTTCCTTGCCGCAACTATAAAGTAACTTAAAAACGATTTGATGGTTTTCCAGGAGTACGTACGTGTTATATTCTTCACACGAATGGAAGGGACCTACAGTTTAATGCCGACTCCGAACGGCGAATTGAGAAACTTTTCATGACAGATTGTACTTTTGCAGGTTTGTCATGCCTGCGAAAAGGTGGTGCCGCGAAAAAACTTTTGGTGGTTTTTGAGAATCGAACCTGTGTCTCTCGCTTAGCAGTCCAACGCACTAACCACTAAGCCACGACGACCAGGAGTGCTTCTTCAAAAAAGAGATCATGTCTTGGTAGGGAACATGCATCAAGTCATCAACGAAGTTTGGGTCAACAATAGCATGTCTGATCACTGGCTGGACTACCGATCAAACTTTTTTGTGGCACTTGTACTTTTGTGGCTTCCGGCCCGGCCAATCGACCATAGAACAAATTTTCGAATTGAGGTAAATCCTGGAAAAGAAGAAGCACGTACTCACATGAATGAAACGTGAGAACATAATACCGGACAAAAACGACTTGAGTTAGCACAAAGTCCTCTTTACTGACTCTATCTCCATCTTTAGGGATGTCTCTAAAACAGCTGAAGGAGTTGGTGCCGGTGTCTTTTCAGAAGATCCGCCTTTAGTCTCCCTTATCGCTGTAGAGTGCCTTACAAGCCGAAGTCACGACTAGCACCCAATATCACGCACAGATATTGTGATAAACATATATCGACAGTCGAACTGGGATCAGATCCCTTGTATCCAATACAACAAAATCTAGGGCAGCGTCTCTCTAAACGAGATTGCTGACCAACTGAGTGTAAAGTTGGGTCCCTAGTCACAGTGACATTCCAGGGATCTGTGTGGCTGACGAATTATCTAGACAAGGCTCTCAACGTACAGACGGTAGTTTATTTAAAACTTGATTTACACCGATGCTCTGTCGAAAGCAAATCATAGATGGCAATATCTTGTCTATTGCAACAATGCCAGGCTAATCTGGTCTGCCCTCGATCGTAAGAGGTCGAAAGCGTTAATTCGACTGAAAAGAGACCAACTTTCAAAATCAATTAACGTCCAGGGTAACAGGGCATTAAATCTTAGGTAGGCATGCTTTGCGTTTGAGCATTGTATGCAACGATTTCTGCAGGAGGTGCAGAGACGAGGAACATAACGATTCTTTTGCGCACTTCTGCTGCACTTGTCCCGCGTTTAGGCGAATATTTCTTTAACGATCTAAATGATCTAAACTCAGCCAGCATGGGATGGAACCCTATCACTCTCAGTGGTATCACAATGGACGTACTCTTGGTCTAAGTATACCTCTTCTTGGGGGACCACTTCTAAGTAATTAAGAACCTTATCCTCCCAGTCCTACTCTATGGCGCTGAAGCCTGAATCCTACCGAAAGGTAGATGAAGATATGATTGGTCATTTCGAGCTAAATATTCGTCGAAAGATATTTGACCCCGTTTGTGTTGGCGGGCTGTGTCTTTGCTGTACAGCGAGATCGCCTTAGTCGTTTGAGAAGCCTAAAGCACATGCATACCAACCATCGGCTCGCAGAGTCTTCGAATCTAACTAGTGAAAGGTGAATCGTTGTTCACCTGCGTTGTCCCTCCGCAACTGAAGAATAAGGATCTAATCTAAGTATGTTTAACTTCCTGGCAAAACCGATGCTCGTTGACCATGTGCTGTCTCCCATATAACTAGATCTAACTCAACAACTTCAATTATTTATTGCTAAGTGCACACTGTGAATCAGATCTCTACCTCAGTAGCATGGAGGGTGATCGTTTAATGTAAGTGACATTTTTACTCACTCAACGCGTCCTACGGAACTTGAATTTAAGCGAGAGCTTCCATCTCGAAAGCGATTACTACACTAAATTGGTATCGTTTCCATCTACAATTTGTGGACTACCCTGTGCCTGCTGTGGTTTTTGTTTTTGCATATTTCTTTCATTTTTTTTTTATTTCGTAATTAAGTAAGTTGGCAAAGATGCAACACATTGCGGTAGTCACCGAGAGTTGAGATTATGTTCGCTGTGAGGTGTAATTAAATGAAAGTTCTCTGTGTCGGGACACTATGGCTATATCGATGATTGGGGACGTCACGTTGTTATTTTTTTTTGGGTATTTTTAGGTTGGGTGTTCCATATCTATCGGTGAGCAAGGTAGATGGATCTGCACATAGAAAATTTGTTCGGATCCTATCCTTATGATATTTATGATTGCAATGATGTTCAGATTTTGAATTGGAAAGGTAGCTTCCATGGAAAGGCGAAAGAAGAGCTACAAAACACAAACCATGCGATGTTTTACACGAACTTTGGAGGCATCAGAGGTGCACATCGAGTGAATGAATATCAATGCTACAGTCATTTTTCTGTTAGGTAAACCTTCCTTCTTCTGCTCCTCCATTTCTCCTACCATATATGTATACTTACTTAAGGTGGCGGTTCAGTCCGGGGTGGATCTGGGCCTTAATCAACAAGCATCTCTAGCCAACTCGATCTTTAGCTAGCTGTCTTCAGTTTCGCACGCTAAGTTGATTGATCTCCCCTGAGTCGCTGTTTTCCTCTACTGCGCCGTCCCTCGGGGGTGGATTCAAAGATTTTCCAGTACCCATTCGCTCTACATGACTCAGCTACCTCAATTGAAGTCGCTGTACAACCTGTACTCCTCCTCCACTCACCGTCTATGCAGACAAGGCCATAGATCACCCACTGCCCATAGAGCAGGACTGGGATAATTAAAGACTTACAAAGGATCACTTTAGTTATTCCAGAGAGGGCTTTGCTATTCGATTGCTTAAGGCCAAAGAAGCAGCTGTCATCCGCGGCTCTAAATTCGATAAAATGGTTGTGGGTATCGCCTATTGAGTTTTTTTTTCCAAGATCTGCCATAGCTAAATGAAATTTATATGAACCGATCAGGTTATGGACGAAAGGCTTCACGCAGATAAGATGTTGTTGGCGATGTTAAGGAGACTGATGCTTCTGTAGTTGGCGCAGTTCAGAGGGTCTTCTTTGATGAAGATCGGGCATACTTTCTTCCGACCATATTTTGCAGATGAGTTGGTGTATTCTCCTTACTAAGTCATCGCTTGCCGCATTGAACAGCTCAGCAACTAGGCCGTCAGTTTCAGCGACTTGGTTGGACTTAAATTTGGTTATCTTCACTTGCCAATAACAAGATTCCTGATGAAGGAAAAGACTGAAAGCGACGTGGATAGGAGCAATAAACAAGGACTTGAGAGGCAGTAACCTTACAAACGAAACTACTTAGGACAGACGATCCTGGAGACTGGAGAGACAAGACAATTGATCGTGTCTTAAAGCTAGGCTAGAAAAAAGGAAGGAGCAGAAGACTGAAGAGACAAAATTATTAAGGTACTGTTATTTTTCTTTATCAATCTGTTGTACAGTAATTTTGAGAATTTCATTTTTTGCAGTGTGTCCTGCAGTCCCGTCAACGAATTGCCAGTTTTACAAGAGCATTTTGTTCCGAAAACGTGGAAGCCTGCGTAAAGGATCACCATCATCACGTGCTGGTAAAGCAATCTCTCGACTGTTCGATCTCATTTTGGGCCAGTTCCTTCTATTGTGTCTCAAATCAACGACAGTACAAGGAAGCTGTGTTTCACATAAAGACCAGTTCCTGCTCCTGAGGTAGAAATGCAAACCAAATTTTTAAAATTAAATGCTACATGCAACAGCAATGGTTAGCAATTTTAGATCACCCTGTTGGACATCACATCTGCCACAAATAAGAAGATACCTACGTGAGCACACCGTTTCTTTTTGCCTTCTGTTTTTGTATCTAAGTTTGTATCTACGAATTGGTTCATCTCAAAATCATCTAATCTGAGCGTATGGTTGTGTGTAAATCGCGCGCGGCTTCACTCATTGCGGTAGCGCATTCTCATCGTTTGGGTCTCGCGTGTTGTCGCCGCTCGCAATTGTCGTTTACCTTAGCTTACCTTGATTATGAGCAAAATGTTGGCTTCATTTTCATCGCAATATGGCTCACCAACAACAACGCATCGTGTTAAACTGAAAAATCCAATTCGAAGTGCCTCTGTTGGCAGTGGTAGTGTGTGGAACACTAGAGCAACAAGGCGACAGGTGACCAAATCATGGTCGTCAGACATTTCAGTTTCGATACAAGCACAGAACGGTCAAGTTCTGATGAGATAGATACTACTACTATTCATCGGTTGTTGTTGTTGTTGTCATTGTCATTGTTGTAATCTAGTCGTCGTTCTTCATTTTGTTATTAAATTTCATTTCTCAGTTATAAGTTTGGCCATCCAATGGATACAAACTACAGCCAATACGGTTAGAATGTGCGAAATAAATAATATTTAACGACATTCTTTTGTGAACAAAGTCAAGAAATTGTGCAATCCGGTTGAAGGAAGACGAAATTCGTTGGAGAATGTAAATAAAAAATAAAAAATAAATAAATAAAGTGTTGAGGCCAACGTAAATAAGAAATCAATAGAGAAAGAGACTCAATAGATAAATCTCTTGGATAACAATAGCATATCGTCATACAGTGGTGAGTGAATCAGTTAGGGGTTGAGATTGATTTACAAATTTATTTATTATTGAGCATTGGTGTCTGTTTTCTTTTTAAGGGGGCGTATGAGTAACTTTTTTTGTTTTTGTTTTTGTGAATACGATTGATTGAATAATTTATCCCCTCCAACTTATTAATCAATGCATGCTCGACCTATTAGTGTTGTTTCACATGTTTCAAGTTCAAATTTTCAAGCCAATTAAGCACACTGTCACTAACTGATGCTAGGTGAAGTTGTGATGACAATTCAATTGACTTTTTCTCCACTCCATCAGTGGAGATTTGAAAAATTGCAACGTGTTTTGATGGATGTATTCGTTTTTGTTTACTTGGGGGGGGGGGGGATACATAAACATTTAGCGGTATTAAATAAAATGTCCACCTTCATGCGCCATTAATTGGTGTAGCGAGGTTGAAAGAACTAATTAACACCGCCTAGATTTTTAGAAGTGATCGCGTTATATATCGCGCGGTCTATTGGCACAAAACTGGATGAAAGGAGAACCAGAAGCCGGTTACTAATACAAATATTTGGCGCGACAGTTCATAGATAGCTAGGTAAAACATTCATGTTGTGCGTGTTGTATTTTTCGCATGAATCTAAGGAGTGTACAGTTTTATTGCCGACTCCGAACGGTGGATTGTACTGTAGGCGGTTTGTCATGCCTGCGAAAAGGTGGTGCTGCGAGAAACTTGTGGTTGTTTAAAGGTTCGAACCTATGTCTTCTCACAGAGCCTGTTGGTTATGGGTGAAACTGGTGCAGAAGTGTCGGAACGAGCTTGCCCGCTTGGATGATGGATTCAGAGGCACCCTGCTCTGGGTTCCAGGGCACTGTAACATAAAGGGAAACGAGCGTGCAGATGAACTGGCCATCGACAGGGCTCAGCTTTATACGGCTCACTCTCGGGAAGGGTCCATATTCCGCTAGCAGCGGATAAAGGACAAATCCACTCACACTTCCTACAGAAGGTCAATCTCTAATGGAGGGTGTTAACCAACTGCGCCATATCAAGGAAGATAAAGCCGACCTATGATAAGAGTAGAACGAAAGACCTACTAAACAGAACCCGCCCAGATATCGTTAGAATCACGGCGACAATTACGAGGAGACCATGCGGTCAAACTAGGTATCCCATACACCCACCACTTTTGTGGGAATGAAAATGCGAAGGTAACTCTCTCCAATTTTCTCTGCAAATGTCCAGAACTAGCAAGAGCCAGACTGTGTGGATAGGAAGTGTACAATCGTTTCTTCCTTTTCCTCATCACTGCGGCTCCTGCAGAAACCGTTTCATACAATACCCAGTATGTTTGCCTTATTTGTTTCGTGATTAGTCGAATTAATGCTTTCGATCACTTAAGTTCGAGGGCAGACTTGATTGGCCTAGAGCCTATCATTGTTGGAATAGTCAAGATGTTGCAATCTATGATTTGCTTTCGACGAAGCATTCCTACCGTCTGTACCTTGTCTGGCTAATTCGTTAGCTGCATTGTTCCCCGAAATGTCACTGTGACTAGGAATCCAACAGTGTGTGACATTATACTGGAAATACACGTCAGTCTTTCACTGCTGTGCTGGATAAAAGGGATCTGATCGCAGCTTGACTGTTGATATAAATCAGAATATCTATTTGTTCGTGGTACAGGGTTTACCTTTAGCGAAACGGCTGCCTGACTAATCTTATATCAGGCTATGTGTATTCGGAAGGATTGCTTACAGCATTTGGCACTGCGGTTTCTCTTTAGAATCCATTTGCGCCTTCTCTTATGTGTTTAAGTTCAGAGGATGTCAATAAGTTTATGAACTTTTCTATTTCAATGAGATCCCTTAACTTTCTGAGTTGAAAGAGGGCTGGGCGTTCCTTGAGGATGTGCAGAGAGGTCTTCTGACTTTCAAAACAGAGTCTTAAACTTGAATCTGTTGCAAGGTTCATGTTGTGTAGATGTTTGTTCAGGCGGCAGAGGAGCTAAGAAACATGACCAGAAATCATAAAATCCATAAGGCAAATGGGAAGAAGTATGTATGTATGCACTCTTAAGGACAATTCCTCTCTCTACGTCGCATCATAATAATGTAAAACCTCCGCCCACTACATATACAGTGATTTGTGCTTTAAAAACCAGGACAAGTCCCGTCCCGATTAACTGAACGGTTTCTTATTTCTTTCTGCGAAAAATAATTTATTGGATCAACAATTCATAAGCATTCTTCCAACGCCTGCTTGACCCAAATATTGATTTCGTTTGAGGTGTCAGTCAAGAAGACTTATCTCTTTCGATGTTTTCAAAAAGAAATTTTAAAACTATTTAGCTCGTCATGTATGCCGGTATGCGTCATGCTAGCTTCTTATTGTTTATTTGAAACATCTATGGAAGGGTTCAATACCAATGACCATCCAAATTGTTGTCCAAAATATATCCGCAATGTGTGGCGAAGCTATAAAGTACACCCAAACCGCTAAGAGTATCTCTGATGTAGCAGTCTAAATTTAAATTTTCATTAACTAAACTTGAACGGACGATGGACGCGAGGGTAATCTCATCGTATCTTACAAAAACAAAACAAAAAAAAAATCGCAACCAGCAGATACGCTTCCTAGTTGATTTATTTTTATGATTTCTATTTATAAAAACGTTAGATTACCCTAAAAATACCCTTCAGTGGTTATGCACGTGTGTGGCGGTGTTATGGGGTTTTATATCTCCCGGTGGTGTTTCTACACATTAGAGGGTGAGTATGGGTCTTCGGGATGCCAAATGACTGAGAAGGTCCTGGCGATTGTATCGTGTGCTATACCTTCGTGTTGAGAAAATAGGAAGAAGAAGCCAGAGGACTCTGGAGAAAGATACTTTTTTTGATGAGCTCGCTTTGAAACAGTACCTCTATGTGTCACAGTCTTTCAGGCAGTCTCATAAACAGTCAATTGGTCTCATAAACAGTCAATTGGTCACAGGATGAACTGGGATTTTCACAAATATTGGGTAGACCTGACGACGACATGAAGAGTGGCAAGATCCTTCATCGCCACAGTAAAGCGATGAATCGCAACAGAGCACACTCGATATTAATGGTGGAATATCTTTCAGGGCATATAAAGCAGAATTAGACTAGCTGACATTGCAATTTGCAAAAACTGCGTAGAGGAGGAGAGGGACACTTCTTCTGTCACTGTATAGCTATTGCGAGACTATGCTTACGAATGCTGGGATCTATGTGGATAGCAGATCTAAAGCAACTAGAAAGCAAATTGATCGGTGACTTCCAGAAGTTTGACCTCACACAGTAGCAATAGTCACTCCATAGCTTCCCCATCACCAAACCAGCACCCGAAACACCCCTTTGACCTGGGCAAAACCTTTTTCAACAGTCATCTGAGAGAAATTACAACGGTCCTAATCGTGAGCTAAGTAAAGAGCCGATAACCAACTGGCTCGGACTATCTCATACCATCTCCTGGCTTCAGCCTAAGCATCAAATCAGTTATCTCCTCAAGAGAAAGGTCATCAACTCGAATTAAAAAAACTTATGGTGGCCGATTTTTGCTAAATCTGTGGTGATAAAGACGCAGAAAGGAGCACCGTCCACTTCCTAGGCGAATGCCCCAACCAATGCAGCGCCTGAAAGACGGCCTTTGGTGAATAATATTTCAACAATCTGGACGATCCTGGTCTAAGAATTCGGGATGGTTCAGGGAGGCCGATCGACAAACAACCAACTAGGTAGGTAGGTAGGTAGGAGTGGCAGGCTGCAGCCTCACTTAGACCAGATAAGGTCCATTGTGATACCACCAGGATCTGTATTCCACCAGAAATACTACCCGCAGAACCAACCGGAGCTTGCTATGAAGCGCTGGAGACTGCCTTTATTGATGTCAGCCAGTTCGCTTAGGTTATTGAAGAAGCTGGCCCCGAAGTATGCTCTTCTTCGAGCTGAAAGGGCCGGGCATGTACAAAGAAGATGGAGAATTGTCTCCTCCTCTTCCTCATCCATGCGGCTTCTGCAAAAGTCGTTATAGAGGAGGACCAGCCTATAGACATGCTTGCCGATGGTGCAGTGTCCGGTAAGGTACTTATTATCAGTCCATTTCGTCTGATGAGACAATAGGAACGTTTGAGATCCAGCTTTGGCCAAATCTGTCTAGTGATGAGACAGGTGTGGCCACTTGTCCATCTATGATTGGCGATATTGATCGCGTTTTTATTGAGAAGCAATTTGCAGGTGGCGAGAGGCATACTTAAATTCCCCTTATCCGGAAGAATTGGTAGTGTTGTGCCCTCTCTGGCGAGTTCATCCGCCATGCAGTTGCCTGGAATGAATGTCTCTGTGCCCCGTCACCAATATGAAGTGAATTTTGAATTGCTCAGCCATCTCTCTAAGAGATAGGCGACAATTAAGGCATCTTTTTGAATTGAAGGCGACAGATTCCAGGGATTTTATCGCGGCCTGGCTATCAGTAAAAATTGTGATATCCTGAGAGGATAGTACATTATACCTCAGCCACGATAAGGCTTCCTTGATTGCCATTATCTCGGCTTGGAAGACACTGCAATGGCCAGGTAAACGGAAAGAGTTGTCACATCATTAGAGAAAACACCCCCGCCCACTCCCGATTCCGTTTTAGAGCCATCAGTATAAAAGCAGATGGATCCCTTTCGTTGGAGCTCAAAATCCTCCTTCCATTCAAGTCTGGAAGGGATAGTGGTAATGAAGTTTTTGTTAAATAGGAGTCGTTGCAGGGTGTAGTCGGTGCTCTGCGGAAGGAATTCTAAATCGTTCAAAACCAACTAACACAGACCCTTCTTGTCTTCTCTTCCAGACTGGATATATGGATCCTTGGAGATTCGAGGGAAGGCTGCATCATATGGAAAGCAGTCTTCAGATAATCAGATTGTGGATGCTGGGTTTAAGGCTTTCATACAGATGCCTGTGCAATTTGCACAGCTTAAGGTCTACTTCAACAAATTAGATATATTTCCGGTTAAAGTTTTGACGTGAACCCCATTTTTTGTCGGTACTAAACAAAAGATGGTGCGTATTTCTCATGGCGGTGGCAGGTTTCAAAGTTCACGCATTAATTATGCGTTTGCCACTTCTGAGAATTGCTATAACGATAGGTGGTGTCATTTTTAAGTAAGAATCAGGTTTATGCCTAAGACCACAGCTTGATAGTCATTTCGAAAATATTTTGACAAAAAAAAAAATGAAGAAATTGCTAATAGGATATCCCAACAAAGTCGTTCGATTAGTCGGTAAGACTACGAAGTAAATATTTCCTTCCGCTAATAGGAATTGAAAATATTGACTTGATAATTAGACCGCAACGACTACATTCAGCTTTCGTAAGCTAAAGGCTAAAACTTACGAGTATCTATGTACATCTTGTGCATGGGCAAACTGGTTGTTTTGTCAAAATTAATAATTTGGCATGTATTTTCTCATTTAACTTGTGTTGAGACCTTAAAGCCACTTGCAATACACAAGGCATTACTGGTAAATTTAGGAAGGAAGTACTTGCCGTAACTCCATTTTGGGTTAAATAGAAGTTTTTCCGCACAGAAAACCGTTAATGTGATTTCCACATCATAATGGAAAATTTTTTTAATTCGTTCAAAAGGCAATTGTGCTAACAGTAATGTAAACAAGTCAGAAAGAGGCAGAGAAGTAAAAAAAATTATAAATGTGAAACGATTCATCGAAACGCTGCCATTTTACTTCTTTTTTTTTTTTGCAGTATGCGCTATGGTTAGCACTTACACAATAAACTATTATTAATCAATTAGAAGAGCGATGTGAGACGCAACATGACGG
Source organism: Criorhina ranunculi (assembly GCA_951813785.1). Classification (NCBI taxonomy): domain Eukaryota; kingdom Metazoa; phylum Arthropoda; class Insecta; order Diptera; family Syrphidae; genus Criorhina; species Criorhina ranunculi. Next base: position 33,956,563 of record OX638381.1, on the reverse strand, counting down.
TCAATTTGAAAAGTTTCCCAGAAATGCTGCCGTTACACAAATAAATTTAAGAAATTAGCGGTAATTAAAAGTGATTCAAGTGAATGTTTGGTATACGTAATTGGGGGCAGAATCTTCTGACTTAACATATGTATACCCCAACGAAAAAATAAACAGAACCCTGTACACACATACTTACTTTAATCTTTCCAGAACTGATGGATTAAGGGCGTCAACAACGAAGTTCTGCTACCCATTTCATTTGCCTTGAACTCATTCGAAACTTCCTCACAACTGTTTTGCACCACTCTTATCCCTGACTGAGTGTATGGTTTTCATCGCAGGGTATACTTCACAATAATACCCCTCTCCTCTGGGTTTCCGGCCACTGTAACATAGCCAGATGTGGTTTAACCTTTGATGCATCTCTTACGGAGTCAGTCTGTTCCCCGATGAAACTCATCAAGGGCATCATTTTCCAACACTTTTTCTCTATTGCCAACTCTGGGTGGAGCAGTCTAGAAGCCTGTGCCATATCCAGACAGATATGGCCCGTCTACAATAAAAACAAGACGAATGACTTAGTCGACAAAACTCACACCGAGACAGCAAGAATCACAGCAATTAGCAGGGGCCACTGGACAATTGGCTCACACGCTGCCAAGTTAGGCATTCCATTTAACCCCCACTGCCCTATTTTCAACAATTCATACGAAAAGGAAACCCTATTCCATTTCCTCTGTGATCCTCTGGCATCGCACACTTGGCAAATCCTATTTTAAGGAATTATCAGAGATTTCTGACATAAACTTCTATCTTCTTCTATTCTAACTATCTGACTCCAGGATGGATTGAAAAACCACGCTCTTACCACACCCATCGATGTCCAGGTCATGACGTGAGTTGTGGTATCAAAACGGCGCTACTTTTGTAGGGCCTTACCGAGACCGACAATCATTTCTATCTACCTATCATACTTCGCAATGGAATTGGCTTGGCTCCATAAGGTGTGTCCGATCCACTGCCATATCTTTCACCTTATTGTGTTGTTTATTATTTCCTAACCCATTATCATGTAGAGATGCGGTCTGAAAGTCTACTTACTTAAATTTTGTGTTTAAAAAAGGAAATTTCCAATTCTCCGGAGCTCAATTTCGGTCCATTTTACTTCCAGGCAGTTGGTTGGAGCAACTACGATTTTGTTCGTTTCTCTTGTTGCTGTTGGCTGACTGGCCTCGAACTTGCATTTGTCGGGTCACAAACGAACGCCCTACCCACTTCATCATCGACATCTCTACTAAGTTACTTAAGATGGCGCTACTGTCCAGGGTTGACCTGGGCCTTAACCAACAAGCGTATCAAGTTAGCTTGATCTTTAGCTATCACGCTAAGTTGGTTGAAATCTGTAAAGAGCATATCCAAAGGGCGGGTGAACTCTTTTTTTCAATTATTATTCTGAGCGTTGATATGTATACATAGTCTGAGTCTGAGCAGGAACCATCCTTATGAAATCCAGCTTGTTCTTTCCTGATGGCTTTGGTAATTGAAGAAAGCGAGTAGTTTTTGTATCGTGTTGAGGAGTGTGAATATGATACATCGTTTGTACACAGTCGTAGGACTATTAGTCCCTCTTTCCAACGCTTATGAACGTGCTCCATGCCTTTGAAACAGCTGGGAGTAGCATTTCAGCAGGTTTCACAGGATCATACTCAACTAAATTGGAGTAGAGTGCCCAGTAAGCTAAAAACTCGGTTTACTGGAGTCCACGTTCAGCTTTAGCTGTAGCACCATCTCCTAAAGTAATTTAGAGGGGGGGAAAAACTGCCAAAAGCATGGGCTAGCTTTACGTTAAAATCTGAAAATATACTACAAATTAGTTTCCTTTTAATAAAGTCTATAACTGATAAAATGTATTTCAATTAAAATTTCCAGAACAAATAAGTTAAACGGATATCCACAGCAATTCCATTATGGGCAGATGGGGAAGACAAAGCCCTGGACTAGAGCCTGAGCCCCCACCACCTCCAATTCCACCAAGAACATTCACTAGACAGTCTAGCTTTACTAAAATAGGAAATATGTTAAATACAGCAATGAATATAAATGGAATTAAAAAAAATGCAGGTAAGTAACAAAATCGACCTAAAATTGTTAAAAATTTAAGAAAAAACACTACCTTACCACTAATCACCCACCTGCAAAACTTGGCATATCACAACCTTTGCCATCGACAAACAGATGCCGCTATAATCGATTAAAACTTGGCGCAATACGCAAAAGTGGCAAGTTCACACACACACACCATCACCGGCGATGTCAAATTCCCATGCATGTGTGAAACCCCGCCATGACCATCCACTATCCATATACGCTACCACTGCATCGTTTCCGAGCGTACGAGTGCCATAGTATGCGTACGTGTGTGCGTTTTCCCTCAACCGACTTGTGTGTAGAGCAGCATTTTAATCGCGAATTTGCAATAAAAAAAATTCCCTTTGCCGTCGTTTCCTAACGTAATTTTGTTGTCAAATAGTATCCTCATCGAAATCCGCTAAATTTTCTATTGAAAAACCATCACAACTCACCTGTACAGGTGTATATTCAATTGCAAAAGTGAATAAAAGAACCAAGTAATACCCCTCCGATTTGTATGTTCCTCCTCCTGGCGGCTGGCTAGTGAATCGCATCGCGAAAAAAAAACCCCGAAAAGAAAAACCAGAGAAGAAAATAAAATAACCCTCGAAAGAAATATTGATCTTGCCTGTTGTGGAGGATAGTAAAGTAAAAAAGAAAAAAAAAAAAAAGTTAAAATTCGTTGAAACAACGCCACACGAGTGGTTAGACAAAAGAACACAAACTCCAAAGCCGATCGCTGCTGAGCGCTGTTGAGAAGGAGTAAATTGCAGGAATATAGACAACCGCTTCGTAGCTGCTGCTGAGAGAGTGGATTTGGATTTGGATTTTTTTTTTTTTTCTGTTCTGTTCTGTTCAGCCATAGTCTCTGCCACTGCCATTTCCGCCGCTACCGCCGCCGCCCCGTGTTTGCTGAATGATTGTTTTATGAGGTGGAGAGGAAAAGAGGCGACTGACTGTGCGAACTGTTAATTTGACATGGCCGGTAAGTTGTGTGTAAAGAAGCCGCTGTCGCGTGCAAAGTGTCTAAAATTTTTTTTTTCCCCAAAGTTCTATCGAAGATCATCGAGGTGTGATTTTCGGGAAGAAATTACGTGTAAAAAAAATAGAAAAAAAAGACTGAAAACTAAAATAAACGTGAAAACTAGTTAAATTCCTGAAGATTCCATGGTATTTGTCGGGGGTGAGTGAATCAATTTCACTTTCAAAGCTGGCGTTCTACTTCTACTACTTGTTCTACTTACGTTGTCTTCTACTCCTGTAATCTGAACGGTGGTGTCATTAGCATTTCTCCTTTACTTCTCGCTCTTACCCTTGTCCAAATCCAAACCTAAAGCCACCGTACAGTGCGTCGGTTTTGTTCAGTGTATCAATGGGGGGAAGGGAGGGCGAGGATTTTGATTTTGAGTTTTTCTTTTTTTTTCTTTTGTGATTCTGGTGTTTTCTCTCTAAAAAAAAAAAAGAAAGAAATACTTTTTGTTTTATATTTTATTTTTTCCACAATTTACATTTGAATGGAAGCTGAAAAAAATTGTTCAATTTCTAAATGTGGTACTCTAGAGGTAACGCACATCATGATGTTTGTATAAATCTTTAGTGTCGAACGGCGAAGACAAACGACAATCGACAACTCACACAGAGTGACACTATGTGCTCGAAGTTTTCAGACAGACAACTTTGGTGTTGATAGTGTTATGAAGCTGGAATGCCTAGATCCAGTGGATTAGGAAAATTACTTAAGTTGTGCAATCGATTTATTGTTCGTGATAGTTTATTCCATTTGTTCTGAAGCCATCAGTTCTAGTCTTTAACACTACAATTATTTTATTAATGATCTTTCATTTAGGAGGGGAACTATCTCTGCCAGCTAATTGTCTCAAGGGGTCGACCTGGTCGCAACTGACATCCCAAATGAATACACGCTTGCATAAGAGAAGTGGCCCATAGACAACGTATGTGCCGTACACAACCCAAAAAAAAAAAACAGCCGAACACTTCACTTTTCTCTTCGTCAGTTCCATTGACAGCCCCCTCAACAAATTGTCAATTCATTTTTTATGGCGATGATTCAATTTTCTGTGAGGCAACTCTCTTAACTTCAACGTGACGGAGAGAACAGATTCTATGGGTCTGGTCCTTTTACATTTTCACTTCATTTGTACGAGCAACCAAAGGCGAGGTGAATTTTTGGACATGCAGGCTGGATTACTGGTGTCCAGCCGCTCTACATGTTCCAGAAATATTGGTCGTTGTATTTTGACTCGTTTGAAGAACATTGTTATTATTTGATCCCCATAGGACCGAAGGTTACCCAAAGTATTGTTCTCTAAAAACAACTGAGGGCAACCTCATCCACTTTTGACGAAGTCCATATTTTTGCACTATGGAGCTGGACTGGGATGATTAAAACCACTTGAAGCCCAAAGAAACAGCAACTGGCAAGAGTTATTCTCCAGACTTTTGAAAGAGTGTGTCTTTTTGTCGTGTAAGCTTTGCATATTTACTCTCTCTATTCCACTAATCGCCTCTGATTTCCCATTAATTTTTCTTAGAACGGATCAGCAACGCTGGTAAAATCTTAGCGTACATTTCTGTTATGAGTGCCTGATAGTAGCAGTTGGGTTAAGTTAGAGTGGCAGGCAGTCAGTCACACTTAGATCAGAAAAACTACCCGCAGAGTAAACTAGAGATTGCTTTGAAGAGTTCGATGCTGCCTATGCTGGTGTCAGCCAGTTTGTTCAGATTGTGGAAGAAGCTGGCATTGTTCTGTTATAACTCCGACTATGGTACTAATAAGCAGCCTTTTCTGTCTGATTAGACAGTAGTAGCATTTGCGATTCAGCTTAGACAAAATCTGTTTGATGATGAGGCAGGTGGAACCATCCGTCTTTTGAGTAGCAACCTGCCAGTGGCGATAGACATTTATTTAGATTCTCCTTTTGGTAGCAGCGATTGCTAAGGATTAATCTCTACGAGGCTATCCTTATTGAAATGTGTGATTACCCCTAGTAAGGTTTCCTTTTCTGTGCATTCTTGCAACTACGGCTGTAGGTGTGAAGGGAATATACAACTTGGCAGCGTGAGTACCAACTGGGCGGTGGCCTGTGTTGATTGCTAAAATGCTTGCAGTTTCAATACGGGTTCTCTTGGTTAAGTCGTGCCATTATTTCCTGGATATGACCCAGTCTTTACGCTATTTCGCTAGAAGTTTTTACTCTTAACGAGTCCCATCAGAAAGTAGACTACCTTTGCCAGGGAAGCGTCAAGGGTTAAACCACGTCTGACTCTCTCATTCACCTCTGTGTTACTGGGGGCGAGAACCCGATTTCTTCCGTGCACTTTTGTATTAGTTCAAAGGAGGTGGTGTGATGGAATGGAAAGCTTTGTTAGCGGCCTGACTATTGTTACATCGTTTTCGGTTGTGGGAGTGAAACTGAGTAACTGAGGCGATATGATTTGAAATAACGCTGAGAAGACACTCGATCTTGTGATGTATTCCATCTTGAGACTGTCGGTGAAAATCGATACTTGGTACTTCGATAATATCCACTCTAGGGACGTCTGTAAGTCCGTGGCATTCTTGCTGTCTCTCAGCAGAAAAGACAGCAGACAACTTATTCCGCGTTATTACGGGACACTTCTCCTTTGCCAAACTATCTGTGACGCTTATGAAAACGGCGACGACACTGCAGAACACTTCCTACGTGATTGTCTTCCCCTTGTTCGTATTAGATGACAGATTTTTGGGGTTGATGTGATGAGTGCTGGTAACCTAAGCTCCTTATCACTGAAACTTTTACTCGACTTTCTTAGAATAACGAAGAAAATACAGTAAAAGGGTTGTACCTGCTGGTAGTACAATGGACCAGTTTTTGTGTCAGAGTGCTTCAGTGTGGTGCTCCAACATCTATTCTATTCAATTTTGTCATGTTTTTGGAATGAAGATGATGCTATACGTGAGAAGTGTTCTCCAAATATCAATATTGAGCTTGAGTTTCCTCTTTTGAATTTGCTTAGACTTAAACTCGGCGTGCACCTGCTTTACGATGTTAGTTTTGATAAATTGGCAGTGACGTACAAGAGATACCTACCGTAATCGCTTATATGCCTTTAAGATAGGTTCCCACTAAACGTGACCAACAACTGTTTTCTATTTATAGGTGCACGTAATGTTGCAAAGAGCAACATACTCGTTATACAAATTTTTAGGAAATTTTAGGTGAATATACTCCGTAGGCATAATAAAACCCACAAAGTGATAAGGAGCACCGTATCATATATATTATTCCTTGTACTTTTCTTATCAACTGACAGTTGAAACGATTTTTTGATAGTCAAGGTCTTATTGTCTGATAATGTTTAAATATTTTAATTGTTGAATTTTTGGCGCCATGTGTTCACTCGATTTTACGTCTCCGGCTGGACTCTTGTTATCAACTGAAGCTGCATTTTTAATAATACAGTTCATTCCCTTCCATTTGGTTTGTTTGACTCGCATCTTTCTTATTCGCGGTACATCCGTTCTTCTTTGCACACTTGAAATTTCGATAAAATTCGTAAGTCATTGCGTTTGATTTGTTGTTCCTTGCATCAGTTGTAATCATTGCCATTTGCATCAATGAATCAAACATCGAAATCAATTTCAAGTCACGAGTATTGAATGCAGTTACATATTTTATTTCTGGTCAAACTGTGATTGCCTTGAAAACAACAACTCATCCTTCGTTTATATTTTTAGTTAACCTTGGTTGTGTCTATTTTAGGTGTGAGCATTGGGCGAAAACTTCTTCTTACTCTTTCTCACTGTCTCAGTATCGTATTTGATGTTGCCCTCTGACAGCTCTAGTTTTATATCGAGCACACGCCAAGTTTGGCCCAATAACAGGAAACCCATACTTACTAACCTGAATTGGGCGTCTACAAGCTAGTTAATGGTATGCAAACTTCTTGCTTAGAGTCTGAAACAGTCAAAAAGCTGTTGGTTATGTAATTTTAAACATTGCAACTCGACTGGAGTTCGGTGAACTCTCTTTGGTGAAAGATTTGCACCATCAAAGGTAGCAGTAGCTGCTTGCTGTGTTCTGTCATTCATGCCCAAGTGGATGCCCAGATTGTATTGGACAAGGCAATATCGTTCTTGAGCTTTTTTTAGTCAGAACTTGGTGCAGTGGCCTTCCATTGTTTTGATTGAAAGATATTTCTTATGATCTTTGGTTTCATCAGCATACACGGTGAGTGGAGAGAATACAACCATGACCGTTACGGAGTGTTGAAGGCCGTTAACCTAGTCAGAAGTGTTTAAATACAATGACCGCGATTAGATGGAGGAACGTCTTAGTAAAGGAAGGCCCCCATACCACAATGGGTCTACATTGACCTAAGTGTGACGGAGATAGGACTTCCTTTCCCGTCAAGCCTTTTACCTAAAGGAAGGCCCGCAGCTTAGGTGACGACCAAAAATGGAAAGAGAACACTTAAGTAAGCGTGCTAAACTGGAAGTAGCGCTGACTGGAGAAATTTGTTGATTGAGGTCTAGGATCACTGTAGAGTTATCATAGTGAGTTTCGGTTTGGAATTTCTGGATTGTTTTCTTCTGCTGTAACTGCGCTGATGAAGACGAATCACGTTGTTGACGAAAGGACCAGACGGGTGGGTCTGTTACAAATGAGTTGGTGTGTACTTCCCTCCATCACGTGTATCGGCTTCAATTTATTTTAACACGATTCCTTTTAAATGTTTCCTCTGGCAATGTAATTGTTTGTGTTAGACTACAGTACTTCAACATGAAAGAAGGAAAATTCAATTTCTAAATTAATTATGTGTTACCCGATTGAATACTTTCCTGCCATTCTGTACATCTATTTGCTTGGAGAAACAAATATACCTGAGTAATCTACGTATAACGTTGTGTGTACTGCAGCAACATTACTATTCAAGTTGTTGTTGTTTTCTGGCCGTTAAGTCGCTCAGTGTAGCAGCAAATATTGACATAATTAGTTATCATATCTCTCCTATACGCCTCTAGGAAATTAGTTACCTTGTTGGTTACCTCCATATCTCATATTTTCTTATAGAAACATCGAGAGAGAGAGGAGAGGAAAACAGCAGCCAAGTCGTAGGTGCACAACAATAATAATTCGATTACACCATCACCCGAACGATTGATTGTGTCTTTTTATGAGATGAATTGGAGTCGACAGTGGTATGTGCTGCCCTCATTCTTTCTGCTTTGACCTTTTAATTGACCTGCAACTAAGTGGAGCCTCATATTTTGGATACAAAGTAATTCTCTCACACGAGAATTGTGTGTGACGTGTGTATGTTAACAGTTTGCAAAAAAAGCACATTTTCCAGGTCAAGGTAAATCAATCATAAACGAGAGCCGCCTTATCGAGTTGGAAAGAGGGAGAAAACTTGTTTTTTTTTTTTTTTTTTTTTAATGATATCACTCATCGGCGGCGGAGTTAGATAGATTTAATTTTCATTGAATTGAAAAACTCACACGCATAATTGTCTATTCAACTTTTTGGTTGTAAATCTCTGAAAATTGTAGACTCGTCGCGGTTATGGGAGCTTCTGTGAGTGACTCAGCAGAAGAGGGTTATGAGGTTTCGGCTGCACTTTGTAAGATATGGGTTAGTATTTTGTTTTTCTCTTGCTTTCGTTGTTGTTTTTCTTTGTAATTAGTCGATAGAAAATCCCCCTGCTCAAGATAATGATAATGACATTCAGTTTGTTTCTATTTCTGTTTTTTTTTCTTGAAAATGTACAGAGATAGTAAAAGTAAACTGAGGTATACGTTGGGTCTTTTGTAAGAGAGTCTTATTTTCTTAAGACTTAGTACGAGATCTTTTACTGGTTTTTTGGGTTGAACGGCAAACATATACGCTATCATTTTAGCTCTAAGGCCAGTACCACACGAGCTTCTATTTGGCCGTGTGGCATGAGTATACAGAAAAGCAATGGAGCTGTTCACAAGAGCGCCTGCTGCCAAATGGGAGTCGTCCAATTTTATCGAGCGACTTTTCCGCCCCAGGACGCGCTAACTGAGGGGTACAGTTTGATATCAGCATGAACACACGAGTGTCCAAAGAGCCGCGTGGCGGGAGCTCGTGTTGCAGCAACGAAATTTTCACCAGTTTCCATTTGGGAGCTCGTTTGGCATTGGGCTAAAACTGGTGTGCCTTGAATTGAAATTCCTTAGTCCTTTCCAGCATTTGTCTTACTTACTAAGGTGACGCTACAGTTCGGGAAGAAACCTGGACCTCAATAAACAAGGCTCTCCAGTTAGTACGGTCCTTCGCCAACTACCTCCAGTTGCTCACTTCAAGTTGGTTGACGACTCTTTCTATTTGTACGTGTCAACTAGGACGAGGTCTTCTTCTATTGCGTTGTGCGTCCGGATTAGATTTGAATACTCTGCTAACCAGAGCGTCTTAGCCATCTTAAAAGTCCAATACGCAGTTTTTTGACTAAGTCAATTCCGTTGTATAGGTCGTATAGTTCATTAATGAGTCTCCTCCTTCAAAACCCGTCAACGCAAACGGGAGAAGAATTGTTTCCTCCGCCTTTGATAGAGTCCATGCTTCAACACCATAGAGTACGGCTGGGATGATTAAGGCTTTATATGTCTGTGGTCACAAGGAAAAACAACATAAGTCGTATTGTGTTGTGTGTGACTTATGCTGTTTTTCCTTGTGGCCACAGATATGTAGAGCTTCCTTAGTTGTTAGTACTCAGTTGCCTTCTAATGCCAAAGAAACAGCAATCGGCAAATTTGATTTCTAATGTAACAGCAAAGTAAGGGTAAACCAAGTCTCTTACGATCCCGAAGTTATAGCTGTCCACTGTGAGATTCTGTCTAATTCCCTTAACTTGGTTTTTTACCCTCGTTCACCGCTAAACCCATTTTGACAGCTTCTGCCTTAAACTCGCAATGTGACAGTTCACGGAGCTTTACCAATGATGTCAACATCGTCGACGTAAAGAAGTTGTTGCACCGACTTTTGAAGGTGTTGGCTTGTGAGTTTCGCACAATGAGTTCAAGTAATCATGATTTTGGTGTATTCTCCGTTGTCATCCTGCTCAAACGGACGAGTTTTTATACATTTATTTGTACAGCTGGTCTCTGTTATTGCAGTCATAGGCGGCATTGAAATCGATGAAGAGATGGCGGTGTGATCGATTTGCGTTCTCACCGTGATCTGCCGAAGTGTGGAAATTTAGTCGACTGTGAACTCTCCTTACCTAAAACCTTCCTGAAAGGGGTAAAATAATTTGTTGACGAAAGGTTTTAGGTATTCACCCAATATGGTTAATAAGATCTTGTACCTTACTATCTAATTGGTGCAGTTGAGGGGTATACTTTCTTGTCTCTATCTTATTGTTCGAAACACCGTAGACTTTCATTTTCTCTGCTCTCATCTTTCAGTTTTGGCTGTGGCAAGCTTCAATGCCTTCCATTGCTCTTTTGATCCTGGTCATTGTGGTCCAGTTTAATAAACGACATGAAGCGATTGTCATCATTAGGGTAAAATAACTATATAATGCGCTTCCAGAAGTATGATTTGAAAAGCTAAGGACAACATCACTCGATTGGCAACCAAATGAGATGGTAGAGCATTGCAATGACATCAATATTGTCACTACAAATTGAAATGTGTCTCCGAATTTGTCGGTTTAGAGAAATGTGCTCAAAATAAAACACGTGCAACTGCTCCCGGGTTAAAAGATAATTCCCTATAAGAGGAGAAGTAAAGCTTGTTGACAGCAATTCTATCAATTAACACATTTACTACCAAGTGAATTTAAATAACAATTTGATAACGACTTCGTCAACACAAATGTCAAACGTTTGAAGGTAAAATTAACGAATCTAGTTTACAACTGATAGTATTTACTTTGAAATTATTTTATTGCAAAGATAAATGAAAAAGATGTTGTGTCACTTAGAGAAGAGAAACGTGATCATGTGATACATACGTAAAGGCATTCAAAATAGTTCGATGGCGACCAAAACAAGGATTTGCCTTGTCGTTTGAGGTCTACAGTGATCCTACAGGTGTTAGACTATTACTGACACTGAAAACAAAGTTCGACTGAGATCCACAAACTCGTGCCACCTACCCTCTAACTGGTTGACATAAACATAGGTAGCCTCCAGCGCTTCATAACCAGCTTCGGCTGGTTCTACGGGTAGTATTTCCGATGAAATACAGATCCATGTGGTAACACAAAGGACTTTATCGGGTCTAGGTGAGGTTGCAACCTGCGGCCTGCCACTCTTACCTAACCTAATCTACCCTCTTACTGTTGCTTATCACTCGTGTAGAATCAGTACAAGAAATTATATAAGAAATCTTACCTTAACATGTACAAGAACATCGCCTCTCCACAGATACAATCTGCGGCCGGACCCAAACTGAACTACGAGTATGTACCGCATTTCAAAAGAAAGAGCAGAGGGTTCGTTTCCTCTTTAAGTAGATAACACCACATCTTAGAGGTATTCAAATTATAACGCTTTTTTATCGCTTATTATAAACTTTTAAACCACATTGTCACGTTTTCCTCTTCAAAGATTTTTAGACGGAAGAACAATAGCTGAGAGAATAACGATGAGTATACATACTTGCTTTTTTTTTTACTTTAAACACTTATAAGGGGGGTTCCTCATGCCTAAATACAAATACAAACAATGGCTAGCACTTTCATTTAGTTCTTGACTGAGTACGTATCTATGCAAAGGATTCTTTCAATTACTTAGTTGAAACTAACAAGTTAACTTGGTATTATGGGTCTCAGCATAGGCGGCAGAAGGATGTTTTCCCTTGTGTATCTGGAGTCTCTATTAAGCCTGCACTTTATCTCGTGCAGTTTCTAGCGACCCTTGGAGGGTCGGAGCCTGAACTAACACCGCCTCTCATCCTTCACGGTCCCGGACACGCTGCTTTCAGTATACTAGACCAAGATTTCTACCATCCGCGATTGGTTGAACTTTAAACCGAAGGTTCGGTCTTCTTTTTCTTTGTAAACCAGGTGGCTGGGATTCGGAAGACCCTCAGCTGGAGCGTTCTTGCCCATTCGTTCGATGTGTCCGAGCCGGTGCAGTAGATTTTTGCTCATTTAACTCGTAGAGTTCACGGTTATATCTTCTCCTCTATTTGATTTCCTTGTAGACAGGACTAAATTTTCGATGCAGACATTTTCTTTCGAAGGACCACAAGTTCTGCTCTACTGTCTTACTTATCGTCCAGTATTTAGCAAGACTGGTAAGATCAGAGTTTTGTAGAGCATAATTTTTGGGCCTAGCTGTTGGGACAAACGAAAGAAGCCGCAGTTGCTTTAGGTTATCCTTCTTCGAATCTTCATCAGGTTGTCACTTTTGGAGATGAACTCCTTCAATACCTAAAAAAAAATAGGAAAGTTCTGTTCTGTATGGTGTAAACGGATAGCTTTTTGGTTGACAGCATGTAATCCTTTCAAGATATTGGAAATTCTACTCACTCTACCTGTCGCTATCGTCAGGATGAGCTATGTTGAAGTACTGAAAGTAGGCCCATTTGAGGGCTAGGGACGACCCTTGATGAATGTTTTTAAAACAACCTGTGCACTCTGTCTATTATTTATTATTATTAGTAAGGCTCTGCGGCATAACGCATATGGCACTGCGATCTGAAAGATCTATTGTGCCTGGAGCCAGTTAGATAAGGAGATCCTCTATCTTCCTAATGAAGTTGAGGATGTCCCCAGTCGAGGCATTACGAATGTCCTCCGGTGTTAGAAATTTTTTGTGGAGAAAGTGTTTTCTGACTGCAGACAACCACACACTCACATAGTACGTGTTCCGCTGATTTGTCTTTCTCTTAGCAGATTCTGCATTCAGATTCCTGAACTATATTTAGTTTATGTAAGTGATATCTGAGGCTGCAGTGACCGGTGAGGAAGCCGGCAAATCTTCTGATATCTTCCCTTTTATGATTGAGAATGTTTTTTGTGGATTTGTTCAGGGGTCGGATGGCCTTTTTAGTCTGTCTGAGTCCCTGAGTGTTGTTCCAGTAGGAGAGGAGGTTTTGCTTTTCCCAGTTGTCTAGACTCATTGTGAACGCGGAGATAGTGATGCTGCAGAAGGGTTCGGCACCGGCTCGGCACTCCGTCTAAGACGTCCCCAAAAACCATTCTAAAATTTATTACAAATTTGGGTTCAGTATGCAGGGAGGCCGGCCGATCGCAAACAAACTAACATAGATCTTTCTTCCTTGTCTTTCAGACTAGACATTTCACGCTAGGGGAACACACTGGGTCCGTGGATATCCGAGTCAAGGCCACACCTTTAAACTATCTATCTACATACCTACTATGGTGTACAGCCAGTGCTTGCTTTTCGGCTCTAACCTGAAGGAAAAGGGCCTGTAAAGGGCTATCTAGAATGAATCTTACATATATAGTACTGTCTGAGAAACTCGGAGACAGCTTGGGTCGCCAATATTTTAAGCATCTTCAATATGCACGTCCCCTCCCTCTCAAAATTCAACCACAATTCTGAATATTCGTGTGTGGGAAGTTAGTAGACTTATTTTAAATAGTCGTTAATCCAAATTTGGCTCTAGAACACAGATTATACTTTCCATTTCGTAAGCAAAACATATTATTATTAATTAATAAACATAACGCCTACTCACGTTATGTGTGTTCTCTGCTAGTCATTAACAGAGCACCATTTCAGCTACATAGTTGTAGTAGAAACTTGTGTTTTTATTGCTCACATTCTTCAGTCAGTTAATTGTTTTGACGAAAGGAATCTTCTTCTGATTCCAAATAACGTACGTCCTCTTTACGTACTTCTTTGTGAGTCATCTATGAGTCACATAATAGTGGCGATTGCTGCATTTTCCTGCCACCCCTTCTCTCCCAAATTGATTTGGAGAATTATTTTTGTCAACGATAATACCTCGGTTGACAATAATACCATTCACAGTTTATTTATCTTCGTAACTATTGGCTACTACTTTTGTTACTACTCCCCTCCTCCGTCTCAAACAGAATTAATATGTAACGTAACCGAAACAATTAATAGATATTGTTTCGTAGAAGAAAAAATTGCCTTCTAGCAGAAGAGCTTCCTCATTTCTTTTGGGTATTCTCGGTAGTTGCCATTCACGCCTCAGGAATGATAAACAATTGTAATTGACAGAGAAATTATAAAAAAAAATTGATTTCTTGACCTTGATTCTTCTTCCTTCACACTGAGAACAGATAAATGCAAACTGTATTGCATATTTTAAAATTAATTCGCAAAGCACTCTAGTTTTCCTAAATTACATTTCGATGAAGGCGGACATTCAATACATCTTCACACTGGGTACACTGAATCGCCTTCCGATCGGTGATGTCTTTGCCCAAATCTCTTGGATTGGAATACTCGTAACAATGTTTGATGATTTGAATTGAATAAACTCTGAATTGCACGTGAAAGTAAAATGTTTTTATTTCGAATTAATTAAACATCTAGTCACTGTCTCAGTGGGGGTAAGGAATAAGGTGATAAAATTTGCGCTTGTCTTTTGCAGCTCATTGAATAAACTTTTGGGCATAGGATTTGTTTTGTGAGTTTATTGACCATGTGGCATTAACATTCCATGTCTGTAGGAGCGGGTGCTCGCGAGTAGAATAAACATGTATTCACTAATTGCATATCATTGCCGAAATCACACAGTTGGGCCTTGCGAGCAATAAAAAAAAAAAAAAACCCGACGAGATCGAGATTAATAAACATCCATAAATGATAAGAAAACGTAGAAACTAATAATAGTGTGTTAGGTAGTCATACATAACGTTAGTTTTGTTGCTTTCAATTAAGCATACAAATTAAGTTAACACAGACGTCTACATATGTAGGTATTTGGTTTAGAAAAAGGGTGTGCCTGCCTAGGTGGGATGAAATGGATTTAGTGAGAGATTTTGGAAAGCGTATTCATTGAATTGGGGAAGAGTATGAGAAAACTTGGTGATAACCTTGAGATAATGATTGCGTGACTTGTTTGCAAAGATCTAGTTCAAAGGCTTGGTACAGTTTGAAATGCCACACCATCTATTATCGGCTTATAGGTCAAGGTTGTATTTTGCTCTAAGACTGTGCGTTGCTTGACAGTCGATGCTAAGGATGGGGAAGGAGTTTTTCCGTAAAAACCTCTAGAAATGAGACCATCTTAACTGTTCACAAGGTCCAATCCACACACAACTGGCGTATGGTGCTGGCGTGGAGCGGACGTGGAGCACCCCGAGTTATGTTAGGCCCAGATAAGGTCCTTTGTGTTACTGTACTTCAACCAGATATACTACCCCCAGAACCAGCCGGAGCTTGCTATTAAGCGCTGGATGTTGATGGTATTGACCCATAAGAGAACATGCAGATGGCACATATCCGCACCGAGTTTGCGCTATTATACGCTTGTTATGTGTGGATTGCGCCCAAGGAGGCATTTGTCTCCTCAATATCATTCACAAGATCTTTATCTGCTGTAATGTCTGAGCGCCTATAGCCTTTTGTCAACACTCCGAGCAGAAAAGTTTCGACCAAATGTTTACACTACGGAAGAACTTAAAGGAAATATGCTTTTAACCAATTTTAAGGCTGCGTATGACAGTATTTCTAGATGAGCTATACAGAGCAATGCCTGTTGTCGACAACTGTGTCAAACTCATCCAATTATGCTGCTCCATCAACACCGGTACAGAACTTACATGCCAACATCAGAGGTAAAATCTTTCAGAAGTCTGTTCGAAGGGGCAAATATGGGTTTAACGATCGACGGTGACAAAACACAGACATGCTGTCATAAAAAACACCCACCACGCTACGTCTAGGACAGAAAGTCACCTTCCACAGATGTACCTTTCAGGTAGATAAGGACTATTCAGCGACATTGATCTAGTCAGAAGAGTCTAGATAGACCGATGGAACATGGGTACGACTTCTGCTTTAAAAAAAAACCCTGCAATGATTCGTCAGACTAAGAACATGCTGATTCTTTGTGATTTCATGAGCAGAATGATAAACAGATTGAGTCAGATTGAGACTTCGGCTTGGGCTGACAGTTAGAGGATACTTGGTTACACCACCAGTTCAGTTCAATTTTTAATTGCTCTATGTCTAGTTTGTTTAGGACGTGGACAGTGTGGAAATTAGACGAGAGATCCTTGCGGGTCGTGAGGAAACACATTCATAATGATTACCTTCCCTTTTTGGAACTTCTGTAGACAATTTAACTAATAAATGTCCTTTTATCACGTTTGTAGGTAATGGCGAAGCGTCCTGGTGCTTCTCACAGATTAAAGGAGCGTTAGACGATGATGTTACAGATGCCGACATTATCTCCTGTGTGGAATTCAATCATGATGGGGAGCTTCTTGCAACCGGTGACAAAGGTGGTCGCGTTGTTATATTTCAGGTAAAATTTCAAAACAACATTCCACCGACAAACATGCTAATGTCAATATCGATTGTGTTTTGTTTTTATTGCAGAGAGATCCATCATCGAAATCCTCAATGCCCCGCCGCGGTGAATATAATGTCTATTCGACATTTCAATCGCACGAGCCCGAGTTCGATTACCTGAAGTCGCTAGAAATCGAAGAGAAAATCAATAAAATTCGATGGCTCCGAAGAAAAAATCCTGCGCATTTCCTGCTGTCAACAAATGACAAAACTGTCAAACTTTGGAAAGTCTCCGAACGTGATAAATCCTTCGAGGGCTATAATACAAAAGAGGAGAATGGTATTGTGAAAGATCCAACATGCATTACAGCCTTACGAGTTCCTTCAGTTAAGCAAATTCCTCTCATGGTGGAGGCGTCACCACGACGAATCTTCGCTAATGCACACACTTATCACATTAATTCGATATCTGTTAATTCTGACCAAGAGACGTATCTCTCTGCCGATGATTTACGAATCAATCTGTGGAATCTCGAGATAACCGATCAAAGTTTTAATATTGTGGACATTAAGCCAACCAATATGGAAGAACTGACGGAGGTCATTACCGCTGCCGAATTTCATCCAACCGAATGCAATGTATTCGTATACTCGAGTAGTAAGGGCACAATTCGTTTATGTGATATGCGCTCGTCGGCGTTATGCGATAGGCATAGCAAACAATTTGAAGAGCCTGAGAATCCAACCAATCGGAGCTTCTTCAGTGAGATAATTAGTTCGATCAGTGACGTTAAGTTAAGTAATTCCGGAAGATATATGATCTCTAGAGATTATTTAAGCATTAAAGTGTGGGATTTGCATATGGAAACTAAACCAATTGAAACATACCCGGTGAGTAAAATAATTAAAAATTGTTTTATTCGTAAGTGTAAAAAATCTATTTCTCCTTAGCACCGGTTGTAGCTATACAACAAGTCGAACAATCAATCATTCTATGAAATCTTCTTTTACTGTGTGTTAATAAGCAACTTATTTGCAGTTGCTGTGAGGATGTTGGATGTTTAGCCGTTTTTGTACTGATGTACATATGTAGTTATGTCTCGCCTGCTTGTCTGCTCAATCGTAATATGCGTGCGACATCTTCTGTTTATAGTCTGTCTACGTGCCCAGTGACGTTCTTCCTTCTCAACTGTTACTCGCCACATTTGCTATACACTTCGATCCATCTCCAGGTCTATGGACAATCATGTGCTGCACATTCTTAGTCTTTTACTGAAATATCTCTGCGCCCCGGTTACGAAACTAGCGTTCTCGGTAATCCACATTATTTTAAACAGAGTTGCTGACTATTTCGGTTCCTGGGATAGATGTTAACTGCCTATCAGATGGGACACAGCTGTAAGATGGCAGCCAGTGGTGATTCGAGAAAGTCATCATGCTGGCAAAGGTGATGCCGAGCAGCTTTAGCTGTGTGATCGTGAGTATGGGGCGGCCTGCAATGTTTATGTCGAGTTGTGTCTTCAAAAAGTGTGGTTGAAGATTTTTTCGCTGATAGCTGTATGTTATGGTTTTTGAAAAATGCGTCCAAGGTGGATAAGTCGGTATTAAACGAGTTCAGGTACGTTTGGATCACAATCAAGAACATAATACTTATTTCGGCTGCTGGGAGCAGCAGTTTAGCGATGTATGGAGTAGTTAAAGGGAATGGCGGATAGAACATCATCTTATTTTTGATTCTGAACTCTTCATACGATTGAGGACCGAATAGATAGTTAGCCAGCCACCTTTTGTTAGTATTTGACAGCAGTAACTCGAAAATATCTTGGAACATAGTGGCATGGTCCACTGAGTCAAATGCTTTCGACAAGGCGTTGATATAATTCAAAATGAAAGCTCATTGTTACCTTACCCTTCATCTTTTCGACTCTTTTTCATATCCTTTCCCCTCTTTTCATCATAAAAACAAATGTATACGTGTAATTAAAATGAAATTATTTCTTTCAGGTCCATGAATATTTACGAGCGAAATTATGCTCACTCTATGAGAACGATTGCATTTTCGATAAATTCGAGTGCTGCTGGAACGGTAATGACACATCGATTATGACTGGAAGTTATAATAATTTCTTCCGTGTATTCGATCGCAACACTAAAAAGGATGTCACACTCGAAGCATCTAGGGATATAATTAAACCAAAAACCGTGTTAAAACCGCGTAAAGTTTGCACCGGTGGTAAACGAAAAAAGGACGAAATCAGTGTAGATTGCCTAGATTTTAATAAGAAAATCTTACACACAGCCTGGCATCCATTAGAGAATATAATTGCTGTTGCAGCTACCAATAATCTGTTTATATTTCAGGATAAATTTTAGCTAACACTTTTGTTATTGATGTTTAATTATAATTATTATTATTATTATTATTGCTATTACAATTATTATAATTATCATTTATTTTATTTCTTTCATTTTAAATTGCTAATAATAATGCAATAAACAACAAAAACAAATCACAATAACAATAACAAAAAACAAAGAAACTCACAACAAAAATGCTGCAACTAAATCAATTCCTTTTTAATTGTAAATCAAACAAACGAAAGTAAATTCAATTATTTAAGAGAAAAAAAAAAAAAAACAAATTAACAAAAAAAAAAAGAAAGAGAAGAGAATATAGAATTCTATTAAATCTTGTGTGTCTTTTTCAAGTGTCTCTGCAATGTGTTGTGTCGTTAAAT
Source organism: Criorhina ranunculi (assembly GCA_951813785.1). Lineage (NCBI taxonomy): Eukaryota > Metazoa > Arthropoda > Insecta > Diptera > Syrphidae > Criorhina > Criorhina ranunculi. The sequence continues at coordinate 33,937,276 of OX638381.1, read as the reverse complement.
TTGAAACAAAAGAACACAAGCAATAAGCAAGCAACAATTCCAATATTTATCTAAAAAAAAAATGCATTGAGGGTCTCTATAGCTCTTGATGGCTAGAAAAAAAAAAGGAAAAAACAGGACAATGACAGTGACATAATCGTTATTAGCTGTGTTTCAGTTGTAACTTTCCATATATCACGGCAGAATGTCATGCAACAATAACGCTAGTGATGATGATAGCATGTCAATCGCGAGTTGTAGTGCATTCGGTGTTGAATATCCTGCTTTATTTGTCCAATATGAATTCGTTATTATGTTAACGAATAAATGTGTAAAGATTGAAAGGAAATCACCATCAATTTGGAACTTTATCTGTAAAAATCCATCAACCTGCAAAGAGGTGGTTCAAAGGAGTTGTATTCCAGGTAAACCTCTATTTCTGTCGGCAAATTATGTAGTAAGATTGTACTTGTGGTATTTTAAAGTCTCATATGTCCAAGTGGGTTAAGTTAAGAAGAACCAAATGCACCACTGTGACACAAAATGTACAAGTTTTACGTAAAGACACTTAGCAAGTCTAATTCTGGGGCCAAATCGTGTCTTCCATGATCGTATAACTCGTCACGTAAAAACGAGCATTATTACGTTGAAATTATCATTCTGTATGTAATCATGCTCGTTTTTACGTGACGAGTTAAACGATCACGAAAGAGACGATTTGGCCCCTGCTTAGGCCACTCTGCTTCTCGTGGTTCTGCTCCTGTAATTCTTGTTTCCTTACTATTTAGTATTTGTCATTTCGGTTTCAGTCTTGTATTCCACATGTTCAAAGATAATCTTTCAAGTTTTCCAGTAAAAACATTGATCAGTTCAATTATCGTTCTAGAACTTGGTTTTTCTTCATCATTCCCTTGCACTTGTCTCAGTTGATACGTTACTTATTTGAAAATGTCTTCGATTGGAATCCAGCTCTCTTCATAATTATTCATTTCATGCCTTTATCTTGCCGCTAGACCTATGGCGAACTGTACGATTACGAATTTGAAAGCTTAACATAAGAAACAAACACCTTTGGCAAACGACAGAACATTTCCGCTGTAGTTTCGAAGAAAATCATCAGTTGTGCATACTTAAAATCGGGCGAATTCGAAAATTTCAATAATGAGACGACGATCTCATCAACGATACGATGATCATTTGCATTGCATTGCAGTCAAAATGTTTTTGAATTTTTCATCATCAGTCATCGTTACGCAAATTACGTTTACAAATTCGGCCATCCTCTGTTTGTAAAGTCTCCTCAAACATCGGCAGATGGTTAAGACTTTCTCTCGACCTCCATCCACTTACCGAAAACTGAAAAATCAACTAACTAACCGAAGTGTTAAAATTAAAGACAAAGGCAATGTTTATCGTTATTAAGACAAAGCATCAGAAGAACTCAAAAGGTTGAATGATTTGTGTTGTACAGTATAGGGTGTGCCAGAGCCTCATGCGGTCTCCACTAGCGATAAATCCATGGCATACTTTAAAGCATGCTTTCATTATCGCAATTGGAGACCATTATAGCAGCCATATTTTCATAGCATGCGATAGAAAGTATGCGTTCATTGCATACTTTATCGCCAATAGAGTTGTCGTATTGCTGTCACTTCCGCCATTTTCATCGCAATTGCACTGAAAGAGTATGCGATGAAATGCCCACCAAAGAAAATCGGACAGTTCTTCTGCTGTCTGCGTTCTGCGTTTGCTTTTGCTATTGCGATGGATTTATCGCCAGTGGAGACGGCGTGTTCGAACAAGTTTTTTCAATCAGCAAGATCATTAGCCAACTGTCTTCAGTTACATACGCCGTGTTGTATGAGTTCACCCAGCATGCCATGGAAAATGACGTCATCCTCTTCTGTGCAGCTCTTCACATTTGTTGAATTTAAAGACATTTCGTGCTGGAGAATCGGTTTTCATCAACTCAGTCATCTAAGTCGTTGTATTATTACTCCCGATTTAGTTGATGATGACGTTTGACAAAATTACCTCGTGTTTTTGAGTCGCATCGCCTTTGTAATTGTAAATCTCTTGCCCATCATTTCCGTGTCACTGTCATTGTCCTCTCTGTAATAGCCTCTAATACATGCATTCATTTCTGTTTTATTTATGGAAATAAGTACGTCATAAATTGTGTCCACATAGCAGTTGTATAAACTAATAAACAACAAAGACAACACTCGTAACTAAAACTAAAACTAGAAAAAGAAAAAAAAAATCAAAACAAAAATGATTTGTACTTTTTTATGTTTGTCATCTTTTTTAATGTTAACATAATAAAATAAAAAGTGAAAACAAATATAACTAGGGAAGATAAAAAAAATATAAAAATAAAAACAAATATTTATTTACCAAAACGTCCCCCATATATACATATATATATATTCTCATATATAAATTATCCTACTACCAAATTAATCTCTTTTCCAATAAATAAATTATAAACAAAATGCGCATTAAACACTTACACCAAAATACACAATTACATTACACAAGAAGGAGAAGAAGAAAAAGAAAACACTAAAGTTTCAGTATATATATAGTGGACAAAGGAAATAGTAAAATTTATTTAAAAATTAAAACAAATGGTAAAAAAAGCGAAAAACAAAAATGCAAAATTTTTAATTTTTCAAATCAATTTTACTCCATTTAAACTATAGAACTGTTTATTTATAAATTAAATAGACACTTAAGGCAAAAACAAAAAAATCAGATTTAGTTTATACTTTTACCATAAACAAGAAACAAAAGCAAAATAAAAAGAAGAAAAAAAAAAAAGAATTTACAATTAAATCAAAGCAAAAATAGATTAGGGAAGAGAAAAATTAAAAAGGAAAACTAAAAAAAAGAAAAAACTAATGCGGTATTTATTTTGAGCTAATCTCTGCATATTTTCTTTTCTCTTTATGTTATGTACTTTTGTTTTGTTTTTAAGTGTAAGAAATAGTTTTTTTCTTTTCTTTTAATCTTATTTTTATAGTTAATAATTAAATATATGCATATACAATTTTCCAGTGAGTTTAATGTAATGGCGAAATTAAGAACAAAGTTTAAATGATTTTCAGAGTAATTATACATTTTTATTGGTTTTAGTTGTCTGATGTAATTGCAGAAAGTTTATTTTTATTTTTATTTTTTATGAGGATGTCGCTTGTTTTGAAGCTCTAAATGTCAGCAATGAGTTCATCGTTTATGGTCTTGCACAATCCGCATGAATTGTGAGCACGTCATCGTCGTCATTTCATGTTCACGGGTCATTTACTTATGTACAATGGCGCTAGTGTGCGGGGTGGACATAGGCCTAAACCAACAAGCGGCTTCAACCAGCTCGAGCGTTAGCCAGCTGCCTGCTGTTCCGCACACCAAGTTGGTTGATGTCTCTTTCCATGGACCCATTTTGGCGGCTTCCGTCTCAATGCTAACGAATGCGCCACTGACATCACACCGTGTACTTCTCATTCACGGGCCAATAATCTTCGTCAAATTTGTCTTTGTCTGCCGCTTCCGCAGATTCTTTGTGAATTGAAATTAAATTACATTCTCGTCATCTTCGACTATGGCTTGGGCAGCATGTGACCGATGTAGTTCCATTTTCTTCAGCGTATTTCCTTCACGATTGGCAATTGGTTTGCAAGTACTAATATGTCATGGATCGGTATGCAGTTTGGTGATAAGATCTTGGATGTCCTCTTGAGACAATGGTTGACGAACACTTGAAGTTTTCTAAATAAACTCCTCCAGGTTTCGTTGCTGTACAAGAAAACTGATTGCGTAGTTTGTGGTGCTTGGAGATGAGTGATGAGCGTCAAATTTTTCTAAGCGAGTGATACACATCTCCGATTCTTACTCCGTCTTCTGCCTGTCATTGCCCAATGCAGCGAGATTCAATTCGCATGAGCTTGGTTTTTTTGATATTGATGTTTAGTTCAATATTCTTTGGGATTTCGGTCCATAGGTACGTATCACCTGAAATTTTGGGTAAGATTTAAGTTGTTTTTGTATTCCATTGCAACTTTGTTGTGCCTCATCGTTAACTGAGTTTCCTTTGACAATTTTCTTTGGTCCAAGAAGATTAACTGTCTTTACTCTCAGCTCATATGTAGGCTTATGCGAATCGTTAGCTTGTCTTTTCGTTTTGGTTAGAATGTGTTCCAACAGAGTCTAGTGTTCAGACAGATATCAGAACAGACCACAATTCTTAAATGCTTTTTCGTCACTCTTTCTACGGTGGTGCAGTGAAAAAAGACGATTTCGGAAACATCGTTGACGTGAAAACTTCATTGCGCATTAAAATGTCACCCAATGCGTTGCATAAATTTGTGTGATCGTCTGTGATGATATCCAGTTGTTTTTTTCTGGGACTTAAACCTTAGTCAGCTTGCTCAGTAGACAAAAGTCCTAACCACCGACCCACGGTGGTTATACCATATTCTCATAAAATCCCATTCTCTACGCGGCACTGTCGTCAAGCCTTAAATGCGCGTTGTTGTTCCTTCCTTTCAGCTTTCTTTTGTACAAATCATACTTAGCTTATTTAAAAAATCCTGTTTTTTCTTGTGGACATTTGCACAGAAAGTGAAGCAAAGATTCTTTTTTGCTGTTATACCTGCAGCTACGACAAAAGTTATTGTGAGGGATGTCTAGCTTGGTTGCGTAGTCTCCTATTGGCCAGTGGCTTGTACTAGTGGCTACAAATTTTGCAATATCCGGTTTTAATCGCCTTTTGTTTTTGTTTTATTGTAATCAGCTCAAGTCTTTCTTGATATGAGACAGTTATAAAGCCTATTCCATCCTTGGTTAGTTACGGCTCCTTGCGGAATTTTGACTTTTTCTGCTCGTGAGCTGTTAAGGGCTGACCCCAACCTGGCCAATTCGTCAGCTTTTTCATTGCCATCGATTTCACTGTGTTATGGGACCTAGACAGTGTGAGCGCCAAATTGGTTCAGTTCTTTCTTACATTGCTCTAGCAGTTTTGAGGATGAAGTGTCCGAATTGATGGCTTTGATGGCAGCTTGTCTATTGATTAAGAAAGCAGTGTTGTAAATGGAAATGGGAGAATTTTTCAGCGCGTGGCAGGCTTTGCGAATTGCAAAGAGCTCTGCTTGGAAGACACTGGCAAAGTTTAGTAGGCGGAAGGATTTCGATATCTTTAGTTTTTCTAAGAAGATGGTTGCGCTAACTCAATGGGGATTACTTTTGTGATCAAGAAATAGTTGGTTCTGACACTTTTCGGTATAAGCTCATCATCTCGAGCTGCGGATGTGTAAACAGTGCTCAATTGTTCCTCTTTGCCTTATATAAACCAGTATAAGTGACGCGTCAGGTTCAAAAACACTACTGTCTCGTGTGTTGTGATGCGCCATAGTGCCATAGACTAGTGTAGCGCAAATCGACCACAATACAGGTTCTACCCATAAGAAGCAAGAACCCACACCAGACCGTTGTGGTCCTGTGTTAAAGCCTCAACTTCCACAAAGAAAATCTAAATCTACATTCGCCATTGCCATTTGAAAATTATATAAAACTTCATTTTAATTTAATTATAATTAATGAAAATGAAGAAAAAAAACGAAAAAAATAAAAAAAAAATTATAATAATTCGTATAAGGAATATTTAAAACTAATAAATCAAATATTTTAATTATAATAACCTTATTCATAAATCAGTGCTTCTTAGTTTTATATAACACACCATGGAAAATTAAGTTAAAATCAAATTTATACAAAAGAAAAAAAAAACAAAACAAAAAAGGGAAAACATTAAAAAAAAGAAAAACTCAGAAAAAAGTTTTAATTAAGAAGATTTATTATACATATATTAGATATATATATATATATACATATAAAACACAAAAATGCCATATACATATATATATTTGTATTAATAATTTCCTCTTGTTTAATAAGTCAATTTATATATGTATATACATATTTTGTATGCATATTAATAATTTTTTTTCTTATTGTTTAAGCTGTACATTATCTTTCTTGTTTTAGTTTTATTTCTAATATTTTTTCTTGTTTCAATCAAATGAAAATGTTTTTTTTTTACGAAATTAAGTCCACAGGCTGTAGGCAGATTGATTGTGTGCGCTCTTTTGTTCATAAAAGAAAGAAGAAAAACAAAACAATACAAATTTTAACTTTTATTTCACCAGCATTTCATGTTTAATTGTTTTTTTATTTAAATTTTTGGTGTTTATAACAATAATAATTTTGAATTAAAATTTTAAATTGGCCCAACAGAAAACAAACATATTATACGTGTTGATAATGTTTAAAAAAATATTTAACAATGTAATCTTGATTTATTGTTTTCTTTTCGTTTCTATGTTAACAGAAAGACAAATAAACGGCGAATAAGGATTCGGATAAGGATGTACCATTGTTATAGTTATAATTAGGATATAGGTTAATAATAATTCATTAAAAAAGAAAAACAGCTAATTAATACATCGCAGTTTTAGTTTTGTATAGTATATTTGATATGAGAAGTGACGAACATCATATGAGTTATACACAAAAAAAAAAATATAAAAAAATTAAAAAATAAGAACTATAAGAAATAATAAATGCATTAAACATTTTATTTTTCTAAAGATTTAAGATTATTTGTTTTATTTTTGTTTGAGCAATTTTCTTTTCTCTATTTTAGTTGGCATTGCATCATTCATTAGCTAATTTGTACGCTTTTTTTTATTTATTTATTTTACACTGGTCCGGCTTTAGTTAATTAGTTACACTCAAACCAAAGAATAGGTCCAATGTGGTACGACTGAGAGTGGTCTGCTGGTGGATGGAATTTAGACCGCATGAAATTAGGCCGCGGATGATTTTGTACGGTGGTCAAAATAGTGAAATAAAATAACATCGTGCGGTCTAATTTCATTTTTCGATCGCGGTCTAAATTCATTTCATCTAATTTCATTCCTCAAAATGAAATGATATAGGCGCCTGCCTGGCAACTAATACTTACTCTTAGCTGAGGAACGAAATTGCGTGAGCGGCTAAACCCCGCGGAGAAAAGGATTTAAATCACTGTAACCCACGAAGCGTGCCACCCTAATCACTGATTGATTCGTCTCTAATTTGAATTTGTTCCATTTAGAACACACCCTAGGCTAGAATTTCGACGGCGGCCAAAATTCATTTAAACAAAATTTGACTGGGGAGTAAGTCCCGTGTTACCCAATTATTTCCAATATACACCACAACGTGCTTGCGTTATCCAGCACACCTTTTTTAAAAGTATTTCTTCAAATATCTCAGCATCCCATGGACCGATTTTGCTCAAAATCTAATCAGGTCTAAGTTTCATACTGACAAATATAACCACATGATCGTACGTTGTTCCGTTTTCCAGATATCGAATTGTCACACACACGTACACACAGACATAACTTCGAAAATCGGTGCAAATGATTTCTAGTGAATCGTAATGTGAACCTCGGTTAAAATCCCTAACTTTTTTTTTTTTGCCAATTGCAATACAGGGGAAGTATGGAGTTGGGAAATAAAAAGAACTACATTCTCTTAGCCGTAGGCCATATGAAAGGTGACTACTGACAGTAAGTGTAGCATGGTATGAAGCGAAGCTGTTGGAGAAGTTCTTAACGCACCTGGAGTACTAAAGCAAGCGACACGTTGTTTGTTGTTTTTCTAGAAGCGGCCACTAAACCTGTGCCCCTACTCTGTATTGCGATTCTAAAGTTCGGATCATTCGAAAGCGGGAATTTTGTATGGGCAATTTGAAACGCAATTCAAAAAATCCTTACAAAATTTCCGCTTTCGAACGATCCGAACTTTAGAATCGTAAAACGGAGTAGGGGTCCAGTAAGGATCGGTCTTACGATAGCAGAGTGTACAGAGTGTGCATGATTTTCGGCTTTGCTCGCGAATAAAATTGCTTAAAGCTCATACTTTCTGGGTCATCTTTCTTAACACAGGTAAATGATTTTTTAGTAACCCTTTTTTTTTGGTAGCTTACTAACTTATGATGTTACAATCCGGGATGGACCTGGTTCTCAAACAACAAGCGTCCCCAAACAGCTCGATCGTCAACTGGGTATCCCAGTTTCCCTTTTCATTTGTGCGCTCCACGCGTTCTTTCTCTATTGCGTCGTCCCTCCAGGGTAGATACGAAGATTCTCGGTGCCGAAGCGCTGATGTTCATCTGCTTATTTTAGACTTGGACTCTTTTGACTAGGTCCATGTCGCTGTACAACTCATACATATGGTCGTTGTGTCTTCTCCTCCACTCACTATATAATAGATCATCCGCTGGATTTTTCTCCACTTCGTCTACATGGTATCATACGAATTAATTAAAAGTCTCTGAGTTCCTTTGTTTGTACTTAATTCATCCTACTTACAACTCAACTGTTCAGGAAACCCAGGAACCCATGCAAAGACCACTATGTTGCAGGCTCTTATGTACATCTTCCCACGAAGATGCAGAAAGATATGCAACTCTACACATTCTTTGGTTCTGCTCATATTCGTTTCCAAATGGGAGCGGCGGCGAATGTGCTGATGCCGGCACTACGACTGTATCCGATCGCCGTCCTAAAGCAGGGGTGGTTAAGATGTAACTTACGCGATCTTGAAATCGATGAAGATGTGGTGGGTATCGATATGGAATTTCTAGCTATTTCCCAAGATCTGCCGTAGTGTGAAAATTTGGTCGGTGGTGGACTTTTCTGGTGTAAAGCCACACTGATATGGACCATACAGGTTGTTTACAAAGAGCTTTAGACCTTCATACAGATAAGATTTTGTAGACGATGTTTAGAAGATTTATTCATTTAAAGTTGGTTCAGTTTAAAAGACTATTGTTTTTTATATGAACTTTTTGTTTGAACTAAATTTGTTTGTAAATGCTTCACCGATTCGGCCACGTTTTTATTTATTTCTTTTTGATTTTCCTACGGTCTATACTTGTTTCATTATTTTCTTTCAAATTAATTTCATGCCTTCTATAACAACAATTTGTATTTTTATGCACAATTATTGTACTAACAGCCTGCGTACACAAAATACTATAATTTTCTCAAACACTACGAATGTATGCTGCATAATTGGAATAACAAAAAGAAGGAAAGTAAATTAATTTAAAAAAACAAAGTATTATTTATTTAATAAGTATAAAATCGTTATACAACAATTGTTGATATATTATTAAAATGAAAATTAAATTTGTTTTGCAATCAAAACAACAACTAAATTTATAATTTAGAAAATCAAAACAAAAAGTATGATAATAATTTTTAATTCAAAAATATTAATAATAATTCTAACAATTAAGAGGTCTTTTGTGTAAGGTAAAATGGAATAATATTACATGTCGAGAGTGGATGACTGTCGGTCTAATTGTTTTGCAGAGTTAATTTTTTTTTATTTTCTTTTTCGTTGCAACAATAAGCAATTACATTGTTTTTGGCTTATTTCCAAATAAGTTGTTGATAAAAAATACTAGAAAATAAGAAAATAAAAAAAGAAAACCAAAAAAAAAAAAAAAAAACATATTTTTACATTAAAGCATATTAGAAGAAAAAAAAAACTAAGAAAAACCAAAAAAAAAAAAATAAAAATCAAAAACCATTTGAGGGTAATGCTTGGTATAAACAAAAGGAAAAAAATATACAAACAAACAAAATACATCATAAGTTTGGGATGACTTACATTTTTTTTTATTATTTTTATTTGTTAAATTAAACAAACAAAAAAGAAGACACAGATTTATCTGTTAGTTTTGCTATTAAACTTTGGCTTTTTATAATGAAAAACAAAAAAAACTTATAACAATTATCATTTTAAGTTGACATTATAAAATAAAAGAAAACAAAAAAAAAAAAAACAAACGAGCAAAAACGAAATGTTAAACACTGAATACTGATGTTTTATTAAGTCAAGTAAAATAAATTAATATAATATCCGATCCTCAAGAAAGGAGACTCTCTGAATTGCGTCAACCATACCACACGAATGTGGAATGATCTGCATTGCTCTGTGTTCCCTCATCACTACAACCTACAAGCATTTAAAGCCAACGTGCATCGGTACCTCCTTCGTCTCTCCTCTAATTTCCCTAATGCCCGTGCTTTAGTTTGATAGTTTAATTATAAAAAAAAAAACTACAGAGGCATCAGTCTTCTTAACGTCGTTTACATGATCCTATGTTGTGTGAACCCTTGAAGCCGTTCGTTTACAACCTGATTGGTTCATATCGGAGTGGCTTTAGGCCAAGAAAGTTCACCATCGACCAAATATTTACTCTACGGCAGATCTTGAAAAAAACTCCTAAGCTCCTAATCAAAACACACCACCTATTCATCGATTTTAAGGCCGCGTATGGCAGTATCTATAGAGATGAGCTATACAGAGCAATGTCTAGTTTTGACATTCCTACAGGATGACGATGGAGAATGCACACTGCTCCATCAAGGTCGGTAAAGAACTCGCCGAGACTTTGATGTCAAAAAAGGATTTAGACAAGGCGATGCGCTGTCATGCGATTTCTTTAACATCATTCTTGAAAGATGAGTGCAAAACTCATGCGTCAACACAAGAAGCACAATCTTTCAAAAGTCCGTCCAATTACTCACATACGCCGATGATATTGACATAATCGCAAGAAAGCAGCGTGATATCAGTGACGCTTCCGCGAGTATTGAGATGGAAGCGGCGAAGATGGCTTTAAGGGTCAATGAGGGCAAGACCAAGTATGTGCTGTCAACAAAAAAGAACACCTAATACCGACGTCTCGGACAGAACGTCATCTTCGACAGATATAACTTTGAGGTAGTTAAGGACTTTGTCTATGAAGGCTCCGCTTTCAATTCAGACAACGACACCCAGCGCTGAGATAACTTTTGCCAATCGCTGCTTCTTTGGGCTAAGAAGGCAATCAACCAGTAAATCCTTCTCTCGAACAACAAAAGTGATTTTATATAAAGTCCCAGTCTTGGTCTATGACGCAGGGGCATGGATTTTATCAAAAAATGATGAGGGTGCTCTAGGTTGCTTTAAGAGAAGTGATTTTCGGTCCTGTCTAAATAGACGGTGACTGGAGAAGGAGATACAACGACGAAATCTATGGGCATCGACATTGACTTAGCTGGAAGAGTGAAGGTTCAACTACTGAAGTGGCTGGATCATGTAGGCGGATGGACACCAATGATCCGGTCCGGAAAATCTTCGATTTCCTCCCCGAGGGGCAGCGCAATAGAGGAAGATCGCTACTCAGGTGGCGCACGCAAGTCGAAGGGGACCTCAACCAACTTAGCATGCGAAACTGGAAGGCAGCTAGCTAAAGATCAAACTGGTGGAAGATGCTTGTTGGTTGAGGCTTGAGTCCAACCCGGACTGAAGCGCCACCTTAAGTAAGTAAGTTAGTAAAATAAATCAAAAGAGTTGTCCATACACTTTGTCAATCATAACCAACATCTTCACAACAAGCTTCGTGGTGGGCCGTATACCAAAAAGCTGAAAAAAGAGATAATTCTAATAATACTAAGTGATGAATGTTTCTAAGTTTAAGGATACGATCGTGATCCGAGCCAATCGGAAGAATCGATCTCGGAATGCCTCCAGAGGGAGGGCACTAAACCCAGTTGCTTAGTGATGCAGGAATGTAGGACTTAGCATAAATCTAGAGAAAAGCACCTTAGTTGCATTAACCATTAACATCTTCCCCTTCTCCTCAAGAAAAAAACCAATGGTTGATGGCTTTATGTGCATCACAGAAGATGAATCAAAATCCAAACTTATTCATTCAGGCATTCGTTAAGGAATACAAATCACCGGTAGATATCTACCAAGAAACTTCAAGGTTTCATTTACAGAAGCCAATAACTGGGAACAGAACAAACCAATATTTGGCAACGAGTCTCATTATTGTACATAGATGGTAAGATCTGAGGCAGATGAGAGAGTTAGAGCTGGAGTCCACGGTCTGCTTTCTGCTGGGTCGTCGGCCACAAAAGAATGCCTGGTGAGTTGGAAAGGAAAAGGGATCATCAATAGATCCCAATCTAGCCGATACTACAGTTATAATCCTACTTTGTAATCTTTAACAGGAATTTGGGAACAAAATTTAAAGGACTGCAAATGACAGATGGAATGCGCTCAGCTTCTCTGATATAACTAGAAAACGGTGGCTATTCTACAAAAAGCAGAGAACTGGAAGTATACTGCAAATGGAAAGAAAATCCTTATTTTCTTTATTATTATCGGGCATAATATTCTTGGATACGATGCAGGAACACTGAGACTTCCCACGGATGACCTGTGCAGGGGATTTGGTGACACTAGAAGCGGATGAAGACACTCAACATATTCTTTGTCACTGTCCAGCACTCTGCAAAATTAGATTTAAAATTTTAGGAAGACACTTCTTTCAGGATCTAGAAGAACTGTTTAATAAATCTGTGATGGATATGTACAGGTTTATCAGCGCCTCGGGCTGGTTTGCTAATCTGGGCTTATAGGTTCCACAGTATGGGAGTTGCAATTCCAAGGGCACCACAATGGATCTGCATTGATCTTAGTGCGGCCGGGAAGGAAATCTTTGACTTGTTATACTTACCAAACGGAACCCTACATCATCACCTAAGACTTCTTTGAAGGGACTTCTTCCAAGAACTATCGGATAAACCAGTAGACACCACTGATTATTGGGCATGCATAGCTCTGCGAGCATTGATTAAGGCGCCCCTAACGGGGAATATATTAAGCTTAATACAAGCAAGAAAAAACTTAAAACTAAACTTAACGCTAGACTCAGAATGAAACAGGAGCAAGAAGGTTGTTTCAGGAGGTGGGGCAGGGATGACGGTACACAGCATTCCGAAGGGTTAGTATTGCGGAGCATTCTACATATAGGCTCGTTATCCCCATAAGTTAGTTGGTCCAGTGAGATTTAAAGTGGAATAATGGAACAGATCTAAGGTTACGTGGGTTGGTGTTGAGAGATATCATTTGCAAAAATGAGGAAGAGTCCATATTTCCAGCTACGAGTTGTTGGATAAGGAGCACATCGGCAGTTTCTCGAGGTTTTTCAATGGTGTACATATATAGGGGAGTAGGTTATAAGGATGATCTTCTTCTTATAGGGGATATTTTTCCCTTATTGGGCATCACAATGGATCTATATTGATCTAAGTGGAGGACACATCTCTCCCCCGGCCAAACTCATCTTGCTAAGCTAAACTAGTAATAGTTCTTCGAGATTATTTACCCATCATGCTCTTTCTTTCAGAGTTGCTCAATTAACTTAAGATTGATCTCAGTTAAACTTCTCTTAACTTAAGAGTAACAACTTCTTCAAACACTTTGACACGTGAGACTCGCCATGCTAATCCACGGCTTTAACACGACCAACACTACTACATCGATACGATACTGTTAGAAGTTAAAGAGAGAATCAAAGAAAAACACGTATAGAAACAAATTCCTCCAATCCCTTGTCAAGCGGACGTACAAAGAACGAGAGTAAAATACCAAAGCACCTGGTCTCGCACTTGCACTAGTCCAAGAATAGCACTGGAGTTCGGAGCGGAACTGTGCGTGTCTCGCTAATTTGTTAAGAGTTACTCACCGCAGTGGCATAGTCACAATTTTTTTTTCTTTTTTTTCGTGTTTTAATGTCCAAATATCGTACGGAAAGTGGTTGCAATAAGCTCTGATCGAACGAAAAGTCTCAAAAAAAAAAAAAAAACCCGTGAAGTGCCTCGATAAGAGCTTCGAAAATGACCAAGTGATTGAAGTTAGCCAACCAAAAAACCATAACATAAAAAAAAAGTCTTATACGTGTCCGCTTTGAAGCAAGTTTTATTGTTGGCAACAATTCCCATGGTTAACATGGACATAGTTTGTGTTCCTTTGAGGATAATCCGTACACTTGGTGTACTTCTTGTGTTAATTTCCATATCAACTGGTGAGTGGTGAAATTTTCCGATTTTCCCAACCAAAAATAGCACATTTTCTTCGCCAAGAAACATTGAAAAAAAAAAAGAGAAATTTTCACTTCACTTTCAAATACGTCATTAGTTTCTTTGATCGGTGTGGTAGCCTATGCATTTGTGTGTATGTGTGTATCTGTTTGTGGTATCGTGCGAGCGGCTAACAAGTTAAGCCCCACTCTTGTCCCGACTCTACGAATGTGGTGAACGCCTTGATGGCTTGCCATTACTCTAGCTAGACACGCTTCTTGCAAAAACACAAAAATGATGGAAAAAAAAACATCAATGTGGAGCAGAACAAGGTAGCAAACTTGATTTGGATTAGGTATTGGCTCCCACAACTGGTTGGATAGCTACATTGTATGTGAACGGTTTGCAATTGTCCAATTGTGAAGGCGCAATTTTCCCTTTGTCTGTTGGGGAATTAATTGGAAAAATTCAATCCAGTTTCCCAAATGAAACCAAGAGGAGGCACATTTCTGTGGTTTTAAGACCACTCATCTGTAACTTCTGCGATTGGGGATTACCTTAGAAGAGTAGTGACTTATCAAGGGGGGGAATTGAGGATGAATCACTAGTCATGGACACTGTCTATAGTTAGATTGATGATACTCACGAGTAAAATTTGAATATTTACTAAGCCAAGTCTTGTAAGATTAGATGAATGGATAAACAAAATTAATTCCAACAAAGAGAGGGGGTGTATCTCGAACCAGTTTTATGTGGTCAAGGAAGTATTTGTTATGAATATAACAGTACAAAGGGAGAACTTGAATGCTTTAAATAACAAAAGAATAACAAGAGAATGTTACAGATACCGGTTATTGTTGTTATTTTTAGTTTATAAAACGTTGTTACTCTTACTTCATTGCTGTGATTCAGTTTAATGGCCGGCGACTATATCCGGAACTAACTTTTCACTACACTTCACTGTACCCAGCTCGATCAACTGTTTTCTTATGTCTTTGTGGCACGCCCCTAAAGAAGTCTCAATCTCAGATCAAAAATAAATAAATATTTGGCGCGACAGCTCATAAAGAGAGAGAGCCAAGGCCTGTGCGTGGTATATTCTTCGCATGAATGGAATGGAAGGGACCTACAGTTTTATTGCCGACTTCGAACGGCGGGCTGCGAAGCTTTTCATGACAGACTATACTCTTGCAAGATTGTCATGCCTGCGAAGAGGTGGTCCCGCGGTTTAGCAGTCCAACGCACTAACCACTAAGCTACGGCGACCACTCAGATGACCTCCATATAAAGATCGGTCCCAAGGCTCTTCACTGTTAACAAAATTAACAACAATGGCGCGGCCGATACCCTTTCACCTAACTTTGACGTGGTCGCCTTTGAGCTCAACTTGTTAGTCACATTCGAGTATGATGCTAGCTGGAGGGTTCAACAATAATAGAATTGCTATCTTCTCGGACTTAGCCGGAAGGCATCTATTCTGGAACACCAGAATCAGTCTCAATTGGGGATCTCTTGTGGCTCTAGTATGTTATGAGCCAGGACAGGGCCACGGAGGCATCTCGGTGTATGCGAGAACGGCGACGGCACGCTCGCGGCTAGGCTCGATGGACGGCGAAGTTCTTGTCCCCCTCTCACATACACCGAGATGCCTTCGTGGCCCTGTCTTGGCTTATAACAATTTCCGCCGTTCCCCTTGCATACATCGAAATGCCTCCGTGGTCCTGTCCTGGCTTATAATAAGTAACTTCGTGGTAAGTGCGTTGGACTGCTAAGCGAGCTGACACAAGTTCAAATCTCAGCTTTAACAACTAAAAGCGGAACTACCTCTCAACTGGCAATGGCAAACCTCCGAGAGTATAATTAGTCATGAAAAAGCTACTCAATCCGCCCTGTTCGGAGTCAACAATAAGAACGGTAGCTCAACTCTGATCTTTTTCGTTGTTGTTCAAAGACTGAGCTCCCCTAAAATCAGTGAGAGCCAATGCCGTGTCATCGCCCGGATCAGGTGAAACATTTGATGGGAACAAATATTGTCCCACGGTAAATATGCTCCCGTTGCATATTTTCCTATCCCACGGATAATATGAAATAATATGCTCACGTAGCAATTCACTTGTTTTTCAAGGCAGACGCGCATTTGACACCTGATCCGATAGATAACACCACACTCCCATTCGTACGAAAACTAGAACTCTCACAACATGGTCGCGAGAAGCCAAGTCTTGGCCCTTTAGAAAGATCTTCACGATCTTTTCCAGTCAAGGCTCATAGAAAGACAATATTTGGCGCGTCAGCACATCGAGAGCCAAGGCCTACAGTTTTATTCTCTTGCAGGTTTGTCATGTCTGTGAAGAGGTGGTGCCACGAAAAAAACGTTTGGTGGCTTTGAGGATCGAACCAGTGTCTTCTTGCTTAGCAGTTCAACGCACTATCGGCGACCACAAGAAAAGGCCCAAACAACCAAAAAATGTTGTGATCCCAAGCAAAGTCGAGATCAGTAGGGTACCCCAGTGAATGGATTGCCTAAGGCTGGGGAATTTCTGATATGTAGCAAGTCTTTAACGCGGTCTTTAGCCTTAGAGAAACGCACTAATGGCGTGAGAAAAACGTGCCAATGTCAGCACATGTCTTAGGGACCTACATATGTGTGTCCAACTTGTTGAGATGATGTTGAGTGAGCAGTGTCCAGTGTGAAAGTCAGTAAGAACCTTTTAGCTCTGTGAGAGATTTTAATGGCTTCTCTTATTCTTCGAGGGGTAAATCGCTACATATAAACAAAGGAACAAAGAGCTCAGTGTTATTAAAAGAAAAACTAGGGCCAGGGCTAGGAATAACTTTTTATTTTTTCTTTAGGAGAGGCGGAGAATGCATCGTGATCCGTCAGGTGGTTGCCACGCTCATCTGGTATGTCAGACTCCTACTGACTACACTTTCCTTCAACCTTTCTTTGACAGCCCCCCACGAACCTCTGTTTGCATTACTTCAGGGTTGGGTCTTCCTGAAGGTTTCCGATTTGTGTTCATTTTCACCTAAGGATATGTTTTCGCCTTTCTCCCTCTTTTTCCTTTGCAGCACTTACTCGATAGAGGAGTCCATTTGGTTCCATCTGTCGTCACTCGAAATCATCATTCCCATGACATTTTCAAGAGTGAAGTTTTCTGCTCTAAATCCCAACCTAGTTCTTTCAGCTGTCCATCTGACGCACGTGAACAAAGTGTTGTTTGCATCATCTACTGGAAAGTCGCCGTATCAGCAAGTCGGGCTCCCTCCTTTTCCGATCCCATCTTATGGAGGAACGCATTTAAGTTTCCATGTCCGGTTAGAAACTGGGTTATGTAGTAGTTTACTTCAGCATGTTTCCTTTCCTTCCATACACCAACGTCCACCTTCCTCTTGTTTCAGAACTCCATCGCCCTTGTCACTGTTGCTTGGTGGATTCCTCTGCCTCTGCCATTGCTGTTTCCACTTCTTTATATTAGTAGACGAATGTCCTCTCTGCCGCTAGGATCAGTGGGAGTTTCACCCGCGACTACGAGGATGGTTGGTTCCGACACCGTACTAAGAGCTTAACAGCATTTTGGCCATTTTTGATTCCACTTGATAGCAGAGCCAAGGTAGACAAACTAACCTAACTACCTCGAAGATATACCTGTCCATTGTGACGTCCTGTCTGATACGTCAATGCTGAATGCTCCTTGTTGGTGACAGCAAATACTTGACTTCGGTTCGTTTCCCTTTAAACCCATTTTAGTCACTTCTGCCTCAATACTCGCGAGCTCACTGAGGTCTACTAATGGTGTCCATATCGTTGATGTACTCATCTGTGGTTGGCATAATCCGTTTAAGTATTTATGCCTAAATTCTCTTTTGACGTCAAGAGTTTGGATGAAGACGTTCCTGACCTTCGCCATCGTCATCCGGCATTGATGGATATGTTTTGGGAGGAGTGCCAAAACTAGACTAGGCTCTATATAGAGCTCGTCTCGATGGCGTGTATCGATTTGGACTTCTTGGGGTCTCTCAAAGATCTGTCGATGTGTGAAAATTTGGTCAATTGTCGACTTGCCTGGCCTAAATCCGCTCAGAATGTTGGCGAAAATTCGACGGACAAGATCTTGTACGCAATGCTTTGGAAACTGATGTCTCTGTAGTTAGCGCAGTTGAGTTCAAGGATGCTATGACTGCTTCTCCCTTCATACACATCAGTGCATGATACTATTCCTAGATTTCAAACTTTCACTGTTTTTATAGATGCTGTCACAGAAGAAGAGGGTCCCTACCAAGGAAAATACCTGGGAAAATTAAACTCATATCATCATCAAGTAAGGCCCGATTCAACCTTTTTAAAATACAAGTTTCTTTAGTGTAGCCTTCACTTTCTTGTAGGTATCTGGTGATGTCTATGCAGTAAATGAATATACATTCCTTTTGACTGGTTTTAGTTACGATGGTAACGGTGCAGATACATTTTTCTGGGCCGGTGCTTCCAATAGACCTGGACCACAAGGTTTTATAGTTCCTGACGAGTTTGGAAAGTAAGTTACACATCTTCTCACACATTCGTAAAAAAAAAAATCCTTTCGTCTTTTCTAGGACAAATATTCTAGATCGATACCTTAACAAGGAATTCACCCTTTCCCTTCCGGATAAGAAGAAAATCACAGAAATCAAATGGTTAGCTGTTTACGATTTGAATAATCAAAACGACTTTGGTGACGTATACATTCCGGAGGACTTTGAGCCGCCAAAGTCACAGAAGGCCAGCGCACTCTCTCGTCGAAGTCATAATGTCAGCAGTGATCCCATAGAAATTGTGGACTCCAAAACCATAATGATACCAGATTTTACATATGATGGGACCGGCAAGAGGACATTCTTTTGGGCAGGAGTTGGTGCACAACCCTCAAGTCGAGGGCATAAAATTCCCGACGAAATGGGATAGTAAGACTTTCGAATTTTGGATCTTATGTTGTGTTCGTTTGACAGTGTTGTTTGTTTATAGCTTGGATCCAATCAGAGCATACAACAAAGAGACTATCGTCTTGGAACTTCCTGGAGATATGACTATTTTCGATATAGACTGGATAAGTGTCTATGATTTGGCAGACAATGAGAACTTCGGCTCTATGCTGATAGAGGACAACTTAAATGTACCGCCGTCTTTGGTGAAAATCATACCTTACACCGATGCATTGCCAAATTGTCGACAATTGCATAAGGATTTACAGATAGCCTGGGAGGTGTTTGGACCACAAATAACTTTCCAATTGTCTGGCATGGTGGGGCCTAATGATTATATGTCATTTGGACAATCTGGCTCCGAGCATTCAAGTCAGATGATTGGAGCTGATGTCGTTGTGGCGTATATAGATGAAATTCGAGGTCATTCCATCGACTATAACATAACTTCATTGGCGCCGGTGAGTTTTACTATGCATACATCTGTGGCCACAAGGAGAAACAGCATAAGTCACACACAACTATGCTTTTCCTTTTGACCACAGATGTGTAAAAGATAAACCTTTTTTGTTGCTTACAAGTCCAGAACTGTAGGCTTAGAATTTTATAAAAAAGGAAGAAGAGTTGGGTAATCATTGGAGTTCAAGCACAACATCCGCACCTAAGATACCTGTGCGGATGTACATATGTCTGAATAGGACTTTCATTTCAATCCATGAACGAGAAGTGTGAGGCTCTAAAGAGCTTCTGATTCCCACCAGAATGTGTTTCACAAACTGGAATACCCTTTGTGCAGGGAAGATAGCATCCAGCTCCTGTGTTTTTCAGGTCTTAAAACTGCAAACTGTCCATTCTAGCTTGTTCATACAGAGGAGTAGTAGGTTAGTTAGATAGGTCTCCCGTGGGACCCATAAAAGTGAAACGTTGTCCGTTTGTTTGTTTGTTCCTCTGTAGCACGAAAACTGTGGAACCATTCAACTTCAAATTTTGCACACAGAGTGGCTGTACCTCGGGTCACAGTATAGGCTACTTTTTGTTATTAAAGTGTAACTTCCCAAATTCTAGGTGGGCGAAGGCTCGGGTAAAAGCTAGGGGATTTTGCTTAGAGGTATTTGACTAAGGGTCATCATTATCATTGAAATGATTGTGCCCAAGGAATCTTCTTCTGCTGTGAGAGAGCGCAGGATAATGGCAGAGGAGATGAGTTGGTACTTTCCTCCTCTTTCTCATCCCTACAGCTTTTGCGTTGAAGAGAGCCCCTAATCTTCTGGCGTGTTGTCCAAGTAGGCAGTGGCCTGTGATGACACCAATAATGGCGCAAATTTGTGTTCTGATGAGAGTAATAATTTTCCTTGACTTATGGTCGTCAAAATCGGGCCACATAGGTCTGGTGGAATGGCACGTAAGACCGCTTTTCCATCTGGAGTTAGTTTCTCTAGTTATTTTTTGTGTGATCATTAGTTTCACTGTACTGTTTGGTAAACCCAAACCTTGGTTGTGAAAAGGAATCTCTAGGGTCGTACCAGATCTGGCAAGTTCGTCGGCTTTGCAGTTACCAGGGATGTCACTGTACCCAGGCGCCCAACAAAGATGAATGTTAAACTGCTCAGTCATCCCTCTAAGAGACGAAAGGCAGTTGAGGACCGTCGGAGAGTTTTTAGTGACATTTGGTAGGGATTTCAAAGCTGCTTGGCTGTCGCTAAAGATACAGATATCCTTAATAGATACAATGTTCCACCTCAGCCATGGTAAACCTTCCTTTATCGCCATTATTTCCGCTTGGAAAACACTACAGTGATCAGGGAGGCGGATAGCCTGGTTAATGTTAAGTTTGTGTGAGTGGATGCCACAGCCCTCACCTTCATTGGCTTTAGAGCCGTCTGTATAGATGTGAGTCTGTTTATTAACGGATTTAAGGAATCCATACCAATTATCCCGCGTGGGAATTGTGACATTAAATGCCCTTTCAAAGGAGTTGAACGGGAGATAAGGGATTGATCATAAGGTAATTGGTTCCAAAGCGAAGTTGCTTTCAAACGGTCTGCTGTGTTTGCCGCAAATCGTTTGGCTAGGGAATCCAGAGGTGTGAGGTTCAAGGTGGTTTCTAGCGCAGCAGAGGGGGTTGATCTTAGGGCCCCCGTGATGTAGAGACGGGCCATCCTTCGAACCCTGATTATAATATTAAGATGTGAGCTTTAATCGAGTGCAGTCCATCTTACTAAAGCTCCATAAAGAAGTCTGGGTCTGACGTATAGAGCAAGTAGGTAACTTTGGGCGTGTAAACCCACTTGCGACCAGCGCCAGCGGTTCTCTTGCAAGAGGAGAAGTAAGTAATAGCCGAGAAGTGAGGAGCCATCAGCAGATCCAGAGATTTTACTTTCGAATCTACCTTAGCACTATTTGAGTGCACGAGGACACACGGCTTTAGTATTGTTTCAGAGTCGGCCTTGTGCTGTTTGGAAGCATCAGTTATGCTGTCAATCTTCATGTAAAAGCGAATTCAAGATCTACGTTGTTCTAAGCGCTTTTCTGTAGAACATCGGGTAACATTAAGGTCAGCCAGTCCTTGTCGTGCCTTGCAAATATGAGCGCTTCCAACAATAAAGCCTGAAATGGTTAACCCTCTGCTTAGAGCAGAGTTGAGACATCGATACTCTGGCTTAAACTGCTAGTATCAGTGAGAAGGATGGTTCGTTTGATACTTTCTGAGGTTGATTACTAAAGGTTGAGCGAGACGAAAGACTATGTCTAAAAATAATTGGGTTAAGGATCTGAATTGGGTACAGTTTTGAACATTCTGGTCTTGTTTCAATTTATTAAGTCTGTTTAAAAGTGCTCCCAGTCTAGTCTGCACAGTCTTACTGTTGAAAGCTTCTCAATTCTGTCTTGTCTTGCCTCTAAAACCATAGTCTGATTTCTATTTAAATGTTCATTGCAGTGTGTCCAAGTATTGGGCCAAAATAAAGGTGTTTGCCGGGATGATGTGGTCGGAGGATTGGACAGTTTTCAATTGAACACGTACAGCAGAGTGGATGGAATTAATACAATCACATATCGACGGACTTTGATCTCATGTAAGTGAACTCATTCTTTATTTGTTGCAACCAAATCTTTAAGTTCTCTCATATTTCTAGCTGATCATGGTGACAAGGATATACGACTGGACAAGAGCAATTATGTTGTTTGGGCTATGGGTCAGCTTGACTCTAACTATGAACCTGCGTTTCATAATTATTATCCTAAGAGTGATATACTTATCGACTTTAACACAACAGAACCGGTAAACGATTGCTATAGCTTCACAAGGAAAGAGCAGAGTTTTGTAGAGCTTTGGGATCGGGTTAAGATATTTGATCGATCCATTCGAACGTTCAATGCTGTATTGGGCCCTGCTGGTGGCTTACGTGGCTATCAAGGAATAACAGGTAAGAACTGGTTGTAACTCTCAAGTGATGGAATGATGATTTTCTTTGTCGACAGGACATGTTTCGAATGGCTTGGCATGGTACTTAAATGGGTACATGATACCGGAACTTTATTTAAGACGAGGCTTAACATATTCGTTTAAGGTGAGTGGAAGGAGCCTCTTTCTCCGAAGATTTTACCTAATAATGAAAAAAATTTTAAGGTAAGGGGTGGTAACAATCCACATTCACCGGAGTACTACCATCCAATGGTGATCACAGATGAGCCCAGGGGAGGTTTTGATCGATTGTCCGAGGCAAAACAAAGTGAAATTCGTGTACTGGCGGGCGTTGAATTCACAAGACGTGGTCGGCCGAAACCTACAGCAGGTAAGGAATGAAAATGAAAATGTGCCCCAGAAAGGAAGCATCTTAATTGACATCTTTTGGTATATTTCCCAGCCGGTCCTCTTTGCATTGGCAAATATCCACCAAACTACGATCGAAGACTCGATGACAATTTCCCGAGTTTTAAGAAATTCAACAGATCTCTCGTTTATGATTGCAGCCTCGAAGGAGAACCCGGCATCCTTGAGATAACACCAAATATTACGTGGCCCGATGTGGTGTACTACAATAGTTTTACACACGCCAACATGGGCTGGAAAATTCACATCGTCGACAATTATGTGAAGAGCAGTGCTGGAGTCCTAGATATTTGTCTAAAAGCATTTGTATTGCTGCAGGCGGCAACGTATCTCTCTAAATATTTATCTTTTTCGAACTTCTAGACTGATATAGATTGAACAAGTTGTAATTTTTTTGTTTCGGTTGTTTGTGTTCATTTAGTAATTTTTATTTTTTTTTAATTTAACATTGTTTGTCCAAGCAGCCCTTTCCAAAGTCACTACTAATTTAAAGAAAATACTCATTCATTGTGTGACTGAGAGAAGTTTTATGGATTTATTATAATTTTTGTTTTTATTTTTTATTATTTAAGTGTGAAAAGATTAAATGAATAAACTCGCGTTACATTTTTAGTCCTCTATACGAGTGGAGGCTTGATTTTGTAAATAAGGATTAAGTACTCATAGTATGTTTTTCTTTTTGTATTAAGAATTGGCAATAAAAAATCTTATATGTATTGTTTTAAACTGAATTACTTCCTTCCAATCTAGGCAAAAACTGATGAATTCTTAGGCCCTTAGTCATACCCTGTGTAATCAAATTGGACGCCGCATACGACGCTACTGGTTGAAAACTGTCGTCTGTTGATTTGCATGTCGGGTTGCCTATTGATTTTAGTTTCTTGTTTGTCGAAGATGAGCGAACAAGAGACCAACCAGTTGCTGGTGGGGGACATTTCCGAAGACATTTATCCATGACGACACTGAACGAACTAGAGATTTTGATTGGTGATGAGTTTCCTCGTGTGTGGAGTCAAGTCACCGCTGAGTGCGTAACTGGTCTGTAACCCGAGTTGCCAACCGGTTTAGTTTTTTTCCAGTTGCTCCGTGTGCATTGGGCCTTAGAGTCATTTTAGGTTAAAGTCTTCAGTCAATTAACGAGCTTTAGATAAGAGTTTGAGGTGGCCTGCAGCAGAGAAAACAACAAAATACAACGACTAGCATGTATAGACACCACTGGCGCCATAAGAACTACCCCAACTGCAGCCCTAGAAACTATTCTCGCCGTGATTCCTGATTAGACCTCTACCTAAAGGAATCAGTCGCGAAAAGTGCCCTGCGTTTAAAACAATCCAATCTCTGGAAAGCGAGCGATATGGGCCATCGAAAGATAGCAAGTTGGGCAAAAGTAGAAACTCGGACTACCTCACACCATCTCCTGACTTCAGCCTAAGCATAAAAAAGGGGTTTTTACCAACAAGAAAAGAGTGGGCCAGTGGGAAGGCTATTAACCCGACGAAAATTTCGATTTTCACAGACGGGTAAAAAACCGAGGAAGGAGTAGGCTCTGGGATTTACTCACTAGAGCCCAACATAGAGAGGTCAATAAGACTTCCGAACCACGGAAGTGTGTTCCAAGCGGAAGTCCTAGCCATCGCCGAGGCAGCCCGTGAACTACCAATGAAGCTAGTCCCTAAGAAAACTATCGACATTTACATAGACAGCCAAGCCGCTATTAAAGCCATTTCATCCACATCCATCCATGCTGTCGCAAAGAGCTCAAAACCTTTACCGCGAATCACAACGTTACACTCTGGCGGATCCCGGGACACAAAGGGAATGAAATAGTGGATGAACTAGCCAGGAAGGGCTCGGAACAGAACCTATCACTGGTCGGTCATTCAGTTCTGCCCCCCCTAGCTCTCGTCAAATCTAGTATTGCACTAGACTTTCATTGACAAGCTGATGAAAGATGGAGCGCACTCTCATCATGCCGCACCTCCAGGAAACTCTGGACAAATATCGACAAGATAAAAACGGGGCACATTCTTGCGCTAAACAGATCAAACTTAGCTCTCTTTATAGGGATAATCACAGGCCACAACCTTCTGGTGGCCAACCGTAGAAGAATGCGTCTAAGTATAGACGAATTTGGCAGAGGCTGCGAGAATACACACGCGGAAGAGAATACAACCCACTTCTAATGCGAATGTCCCAACCTATATAGAACAAGCAAGACGACCCTCGGTGAATACCACTTCAACGACCTGGGCGAGCTGCTCAACAAGCCACCAAAAGCCATTCTAAAATTCACTTAGAATTCAGGATGGTTCAGGGAGGCCGAACGTTCGTAACTGCACTCATCCAGACCCTTCCACTCTTTCTTGTCTTTTCAGAATGGACATTCCACGTCAGAGGAACACAATGGATCCATTAGAGATCCGAGTGAAGGTTGCACTACGCGATGCATCCACCCTTTTAACCTACCTACCTACTGCGGCCTATTTTGATATCTTCTTCTTTAGAGCTCCTCCATGATGCCGGAGTGTGCGATGAAACCGGCGATGTCTTTGGGTGAGCTGGTGGTTATATCTTCCATAACGAGGTAGTGTTTACCTAGAAAACGATGACGTGTTCCTATGAGGCAGTTACAGTGACATAGTATGTGTTCTGCTGATTCTTTGTCCTCGTTGCACATCCTACACGTGTTATCTTGTGCTATTCCCATAGTCATGACGATTCAAATCTGATTTCTTGTTAGTAGAAGAAGTTGTTTCGTTCTTTTTTGGGAAGAGGCTGGTATTTTACCTTCTGTTTCTGTCCAGTAATGTTGTGCTTTATCTTTTAACAGCCTTTAGCTGTGCTTGTTGGGAGGCCGCAGAATGGTCCTGGCACCATAAAGGTTAATGCAGAACCTCTTCCGGCTAATTCATCTGCCTTTTCATTATCTTTATATCCGCTATGGCCCGGTACATCAACGAGCTTTAGACTCATGAAGAATGTCCTTTTAAGACACCGAGGTCTTATATCATCGTAGATCCTTCCTAACTTCTTTTCGTTCGTGATTGCTTGGTATTTAATTCATTCGATCTGTGGCATCTAATAACCAACTCATACAGAAGACACCAACGTTAGGGTGAACTGCGTTAATCATTCATCACAGACTGTGAGCTGCAATCATCACGAGAGACTCCATCGAATCGTTCACTGGCGCACGAAGGCTTGTACACTTTTCAAATCTGTCTTAAGAATTTTTGTTACCACCACTCCTGTGACCTGGTTGATAGGGTATGTTCCTGAGGATCTGAGACAGTCGGTGCCTAAATCCAGCCTGTGGAGTTGAGAAATCGGATTAGATCTCGTAGCCCTTTACCCGTGATGTTAAGGTCATCGAAAAATGGTAGATTTAGTGCACGCAGTCTGGCTCTTCCTAGTGCCGAACATTTGCAGTGGCAGTTGTATGGGATAACTATTTCAGCCGCTTGGCTGTCTTATTGGCTCCTACTATGTTTTCATCGTCTTCGTTGTAAGCTTTCCCCTCATTTTCAGCGACAAATGGTCATATTCGATGCCTACTTTCATAATCAACAACAACACCATCAGTTGAAAGCAGCGTATGGCTTTTCACCACTCAGCTGCATCGTCTCATCGTGCTACTTGCTTGGCTAACATTCTCCAAATCAACTCCAGAAACGCTATAGAATCTGTCCATCAATCTTCCATAACCCTGTTTCCATAACGTTCAGTGTACTTTGTCGTAATGATAATAGAACATACTCACATATTCAAAATGACAGTCTTATTACTTTTTTTATAAACTAGGAGCTCCGCCCTTTGATTTGACATTTATTCCAGGTCCATACGAGCTCTAGAAGTCAAGAGAGCCCTGAAAAAGTCAAGTCCACTGCTTTGCGACAGCAAATTTTCAATTTTAGTACAAAAAATTGTCTGAAATTACTAGTCGCCCAGAAATTTTAGTAGGTATCCCTTCTAATTTTTTCGCGTCATATTTTTTTGTTTCCTTCCTTAAAGGGGTAAGAGTTGTAGTGAGGGATAAAATTTTGATGTAGACTTAAGGTTGAAAGGTTGCTCTACAGGATGGCGTCCTTTAAAATTTGATATCATTACCGTTAAGCAGTGAAATGTTAAAACATAAAAAAATGCACTTCAAGTGTCTCCCAGTTTTTTGTGCGTCATAGTTTTTTGGAACCTCTTTTAATAGGGTAAGGGTTGTAAAGAGAGATTGAATTCGGATGCAGACTTCAGTTTTCAAGGTTGCTCTAGATGATGGCATCCCCTAAAATGTTGTAACATGAACTGTTATGTGCCAAAATGTAAAAACATGAAAAAAAAAAAAAACTTTGAAGCGTCAGAAATGCATAGACAGTGGTTTCAAATTTTCATGAATATTCTCATTTCTCATCGCTCTGGATGTGGTTTTTGTTTTTTTCTTCTTAAATCTAATGCTACAAGGAGGAAAGTCGGATCCGGAATAGGATAAAGGCACTAGTAGTCGGCCACTTAATTTATTTTTTTGACTTCTACATAGCTTAGTTCTTAAGCTATATGGAATTTCGAAATACTATGTATCATTATCAATAGGTGAAGATCATAGGTATCGATTAATTAAAATAAAACATGCTTAAATTGCTGTTGCTAATAGTTATTATCATTTATTTGAGAAAAATCACTCTGAGTTAGTTACCGGCCACTAAAATTTTCTGAATTTCAGTATTCGACCACTGAAATTTTAGTACCCGGCCATGCAAGTTTTACGTAATAAATTTAGTTTGCTAGGTTTTTCCTAAATTCTTTTATTATCGGAAAACAAAGAGATAAAAAAAATAAACATAAAAAACTCAAAAAAGTAGATAGTTATGAGGAGTTTAAAAAAATAATAAATGCGGAACGGTGGTATTGTATTCATTCCATACAGATGAATGAGTATCCTTTTAGAGTACTTTCAACTCGACAAGAACAAATTGCAGTTCTTTTGCTAACAGATGCTACCTGTTTTGGATAAGAAAGATGGTTCTGAAGTTTACTGAGAATAAACGAGCTGACGATTGCCAACATAAATAGGTTCCTTCTTCCCTATTGGCCAACTCGGGGTTTCTTTCGAAGATGGATATCAACCAAGTTTAGGGTGGTCTAGAATATTTGAATAGAGTCTTTTCCTTGGTGTATTTTACAAATTTTTGTCCTACGGTGTTGAGCAAATCAACTGTTTAATTTACTATGCTATGATAATGAGCCGACTCCCTTTTAAAAACACCTTCCGTCACTCTACGTTTTGAAGAGTAGATCTGGCTATGACATACTTTAATGCAGCCTTTTGAATGCTTTCTTCATTATGTTGAATCTCATATAAAACATTTGCCATGTGATCTACCTTGGTAACTTGAAACGTTTGACGGGTTCTGTTTGAATGTGATGCCTCTTCTTCATAGGTTCCCGCTTCCAAAGTTTTGACTTTCTGGAATCAACGCGTAAGTATACACGAAAAAAAACCCCAAATTGCCTTTGCGACCAGATAAAAAGATTGCCATGACGA
This sequence comes from Criorhina ranunculi, assembly GCA_951813785.1. Lineage (NCBI taxonomy): Eukaryota > Metazoa > Arthropoda > Insecta > Diptera > Syrphidae > Criorhina > Criorhina ranunculi. The sequence goes on along the minus strand of OX638381.1, from coordinate 33,908,997 downwards.
TGATTTTATATCCCGGCCGGATTCTAAAAACATGTTAAAAAAAAAAAATTTAGTAATCGCCCCCCCCCCCCGGCCGGGTTCTGAAATTTTACTGAAATCCGAGTACTAGAAACCGGCCACCCAAAATTTAAGAAAAATATTTCAACCTTCACAATGATTCTTCTTAAAATTGTTGCTAGCTCTTATTCTGAGAAGAGTAGAGCTAAGCATTTACCATTTTTTGTGAGAAAAACGCATAAAAACTTGCGTTTCAGTTTGCGCCTACCACTAATCCTACTAATATTATAAATGTGAAAGTTTGGATGTTTGGATGTTTAGATGTTTGGATGTTTGGATGTGGATGTTTGGATGTTTGGATGTTTGTTCCTCCGTAACGCCTAAACGGCTGGACGGATTTTGATGAAACTTCGTGAGTAGATAGTGTATGTCCAGGAGAAGCGCATAGGCTAATTTTTATTTTGAAAAATTCATATTTCCTTACGAAACATCCATTTTGTGACCTGCGCAGCACTCAGCCAGTGGCACATCGTAGGGATCGTAAATCATGATCGTGTGCGCGACAAGGGTGGTTTTTCCTTTTTCATTTTTTTTGTTGCTTCCTTTTATTTGTGGTGGGACTCACTCGCTATTCACAGGGAAAGGGTTTTTATGGTGGTGTAGCAGATATTCAGTTTTTCGACTAGGTAGAAAAGAAGTATCCCACTAAAGGAATAAAAAATTACGTAGGATATGTAAATAACGAGCAAATTACTAATCTTTTTTTTAGGTGGATTTCGAAGAAATACTACCTATTGCAGAGGTCCTCATGACGCAACTTTCAAAAAATTTGAATGCAACTTTTCAAGACCTCTATAGTAAACACCGAAACCATGGTCCGTTCAAATGTTTATATATATATATATCTATATATATATATATATATATATATATATATATGCAATATAACGAAATCTTGTCACCACGATAGGGGCCGCAGTTCTTAACCGAATTGAACGAAACTTGGTACACATGTTGATATGGTGAATAGCACGGACGAGTTCGTAGATGGGCGAGATCGGTTGAGAGGGGGGCATGTCACGCCCATTTATGCAATACAACGAAATCTTGTCCGCACGATAGGGGCCGCAATTCTTAACCAAATTGAATGAAACTTTGTACACATGTTGATATGGTGAATGGCACGGACGAGTTCGTAGATGGGTGAGATCGGTTGAGAGGGGGGCGTGTCACGCCCATTTATGCAATACAACGAAATCTTGTCCGCACGACAGGAGCCGCAGTTCTTAACCGAATCGACTGATACTTTGCACACATGTTGATATAGTGAATAGCTCGGCTAAGTTCGTAGATGGGCGTAATCGGTTGGGAGGGGGGCGTGCCACACCCCTTTAAATTTTTCAAATTCCGCATTAATAATTGTTGAATTTTCATTTTTAATAGTATAGAAGTGGTAATAGTAAAATAATATTTTTGGAAAAAAATTCCCGCCATTTTGAATCCGCCATCTTGAAATTCTTTAAAATTGCTCCGATTTCGTTGAAATTGAAAATGTATACTCGTTTATGGGTACTTCTTATAATTTCGCCATTTTGGATTACTTAAATATTACTTCAAAGTTGCATACAAAGAAAATCCACCTATCTCTTGCGGCTGGTGCCGGAAGGTCTTTTTTCAAATCTGTACGTGTTTTAGGTGGATTTCGAAGAAATACTACCTATTGCAGAGGTCCTCATGACGTAACTTTCAAAAAATTTGAATGCAACTTTTCAAGACCTCTATAGTAAACACCAAAACCATGGTCCGTTCAAATGTTTATATATATATATATCTATATATATATATATATATATATATATATATATGCAATATAACGAAATCTTGTCACCACGATAGGGGCCGCAGTTCTTAACCGAATTGAACGAAACTTGGTACACATGTTGATATGGTGAATAGCACGGACGAGTTCGTAGATGGGCGAGATCGGTTGAGAGGGGGGCGTGTCACGCCCATTTAGGCAATACAACGAAATCTTGTCCGCACGATAGGGGCCGCAGTTCTTGACCGAATTGACTGATACTTTGTACACATGTTGATATGGCGGATAGCTCAGACAAGTTCGTAGATGGGCGAGATCGGTTGAGAGGGGGGCGTGTCACGCCCATTTATGCAATACAACGAAATCTTGTCCGCACGATAGGGGCCGCAGTTCTCAAACGAATTAATTGAAACTTTGTGCACATGTTTATATGGTAAATAGCTCGGCTGAGTTCGTAGATGGGCGTAATCGGTTGGGAGGGGGGCGTGTCACACCCCTTTAAATTTTTCAAATTCCGCATTAATAATTTTTGTATTTTCATTCTTAATAGTATAGAAATGGTAATAGTATAAGCATATTTTTGCAAAAAAATTCCCGCCATTTTGAATCCGCCATCTTGAAATTCTTTAAAATTGCTCCGATTTCGTTGAAATTGAAAATGTATACTCGTTTATGGGTACTTGTTATAATTTCGCCATTTGGGATTACTTTAATATTACTTAAAAGTTGCATACAAAGGAAATCCACCTATCTCTTGCGGCTGGTGCCGGAAGGTCTTTTTTTAATATGTTAGGTATTTGAATGGATCTCATAATGTTCCACGCTATGGGAGGAATTAGTAAGAACATGAAAATAATGAAAGTGTGATAAGTGAGGTGGGTAAGTTTCACCTTGGTTTTGTTTAAGACCCATTGAAACACCCCAAGTTTAGGATCTTAGCCAAATATTGGCGTAGTAGTTGGAAGTACGAGGCGAGGTATTATATTTTTTTCTGCTCCAAGTATGTACATCTGACAACACTTCGAGAATATGAAGCAGATCATGTCCGCAAACGACGCTATGACCTAAATAGCAGGGTTTTTAAACTTTTTAGAAATATCCGGAGTGCCGTCTCATAAACTGGTGCTTCGGTTTTGCTGTTTTGCTGATAAGACTATACAATAGTACCAGGCTGTGCATCGCAGAGTTGGAGAGAAATGTGATCAAGGCTACAATTCTCACCGGAACTGCCAAGGGAGAGAGCGCACCAATTCCTCGCATTCCTATAACACTTAACAATTTGCCCTTTCAATTTAAAAGATTTTTATCTAAAAGCTACATTTGTGATAGACCTGGAAGGAAGGTGAACTAGCGCACGACGAAACAACAAGGAGCCTGAGAGAATGGCAGCAGAGTTGGAACCTGTCAACCAAAGGCAGATGGACATATCGTCTTATCCTTATTACTGAAACTTGGACAAGGCACAAGCATGGAGAAGTAGACTTCTCCGTTACACGGGTCTTAACGAGACATTGCTATTTCCAATCAAATCGATTGGTTCAATAACACTGACTCTCCACTTTACCCGTGCTGGGCAGACACAGTTGAGGTAGGTAAATGGAAGTGATTGCCTGGTAAAGTCCTATCAAGACATAATAAGCGCAGGTGCGCTTTGATGCGTGCGTGCGTGATGGTGCGTTTTGATATCACAACGCACGTGACCTTGATGTTGATGGGAGTGGTAGGAAGACACAGTTGAAGACTTGGGGCATATGTTCTTCCAGTAACCACGGTTCTTTACTCAACGGGAGATATAGTTAAAGTGGAGTGCAGTTTGCATTTTTGCCAAAAGCATGTTCGTAGAACTGACACACCTGTAAAGGGAAAAGGGAATAGATATTGGTGGCAGAGGTGGTCTTAGTTCGGGCTATAATCCCGCACTTAGGCTTTCGATGCTTTCCACCTTTCTTTAAAAAAAAGAAAACAATCTTCAGATCACATAAGCTGTAAGCTATGCCACATCAACGTATTCGCGGGTCAAGCTTAACAGCAAGAAATTTTAGGTCAACGCGGACGAAGTCGCGGGTACAACTAGTAAAAAAATAAAATTCGAACCATATTTGGCCTCTTTACTGACGAAGACTTACTAAAGTGTGTGCTGTGTTCACATTTTTTGGTTGATAGATACACTTTTTGGGGATACTATCTGGGACATATGAACAATTATAGTGCCTTTAAAACCGTAAGATTATGTAAAGTGGTTTTCTTATTTTAGGCAAAAAAAGACAAAAGTGGCCGGTTACTAGAGAGTGCACTTACCCTATATAGAGGTGTTCGAGTGCCAATAGGTTAATCGGTGAAGTTTCTTATATTCGAAGGGATCGATGTAGCTTGCAATATTTGATGGATGATTTGCATAGTTGGCTTTAAAGCGGTTGTCTGATTCAGCTGGAGTCGTTGGGTATGTGTTGCTTGTCAAATGGCACAAATAGGATCCGCCTTTTAGAACAACTAGACAAATGGCGTGATAAATTGTCACTAGAAGCCATCGTTTGCTGGCTGTGGGTTCACTTTTTATTATTAATGATTAGTTAGGCTCTGCGACATAACGCGTGCCATATGCGACCTGAAAGATCTATTTGTCTGGAGCCAGTTAGACAAGGAGGTCTATCTCTATCTTCCTAATGGAGTTGAGGATATCTCCAGTCGAGGCATTACGAAGGTCCTCCGGTGTTAGGAATTCTTGAATTCTTTGTAGAGAAAGCGTTTCCTGACTCTGCAGACCGCCACGCACTGACATAGTACGTGTTCCGCTAATTCGTCTTCCTCTAAGCAGAGTCTGCATTCCAATTCCTGAACTTTATTTAGTTTATGTAAGTGATATCTGAGGCTGCAGTGACCGGTGAGGAAGCCGGCAAGTTATCTGATATCTTCCCTCTTATGATTGAGAATGTTTTTTTGTGGATTTTTTCAGGTGTCGGATGGCCTTTTTAGCCTGTCTGAGTCCCTGAGTGTTGTTCTAGTAGGATAAGAGGTTTTGTTTTTCCCAGCTGTCCAGACTTATTCTGAACGTGGAGGGATGCCGCCGAAGGGTTCGGCACCTATGTACCTTTCTGAGTGGGTTCACTAACGTTTGCCATTAATCTGCTGTGACATTGTTGCCTTCGCAGTTCGGTCGTACTTTACTGGGTTATCACCTCAAATCCAACTTGAAAGTCAACGATAGTCGAGATTAGAGAACACAGCCTATTAGTAATAGTCATCCTACCATCAAAACATGAACGAATTACATTTGTTATAACTTTATTTCAATACGGCATAATTATAGTCCAAGTCGGTTGGTTGTTGTATTGTTTTAAACTTAAATGATCAAATTGGGGTGCATAAATAATTCATTTCCATTTTTTTTATTGGCAAATAGAGGGTTTCGTTAAGATATAAACAATATTTTTTTCAAAAAAAAAAAAAAAAAAAAAGGAACAGTGGTAACATTTTTAAAATTTAATTTCATTTCAATAAATTTTTTTTCTTCAAGATTGCATTTAATTTGGAGCAATAATATCATTAATAATACATTTTTTATAATTTATATATTTACAGCTACATTATTATTGCAGTAAAACATCGATAACAAGTTTTATTTCTCATTTGCATGGGTGGTGTATGAGATTGAACACAATTTTCTATCAGTTTTACGCTTCGTGCTCTTTTACAAAATCCTCGAGGACTTTTGGTATCTGATTTCGATAGGGTATCTGGTATTTATTGATTATCGTTGCGGATAGGCATTTCAAATTAATGAAATTCATAAGCGGAATATTATTAACTGGATTACTAGAGATTATGTTGACTGGACGTTCGTCAGATTTATTTGGTTGATCTAAGTCAGCTCCGTTCTCAAGCAATAACAAAATTATCTGTTACAAGTGGATTAGATGAAATTTTTAGAAACGAACAAAAAAATTGTTGACAATCTTTAATTACTTACGCTATTGTCATAATTATATGGAAGAGCGGCAACATGTAGAGGTGTAGATTTTGCTTCGTTTTTCGCATTTATTTCGATACCACAGCTAACAAGTAGTTTAATAACTTCAGCATTTGGGAATATGATCTGCAAAAAAGTACATAGTACTTATATTTTCACATTTTCACGTTTATCTATGAAATTACCTTTAAATTTACATCTTCTCCAAAGTATCCACTCTTGATGACATTCAATCTCGACACACACAGATGCAATAGTGTATCATTTGTACAAGCACTGCGGATATTCGAATGAACTAATTCGTGTACTACTCTTCGTACGGTTGACTTTTCTTCTAATGACTGAGCTGTCGTTATCAGCAAATAGATCAAGTGTACGATACACTTTAATACTCTATCGAAGTTCTCCTGCTGTTTTCGAAATACCGGCCGAATTTGTAATAAGTCTTGTGCCTCTTTAATATTCTGTGTCAGTAGCTGGAATACACCCAGCACATCATCGAATAATGGGGCATTTTGATCGTGATACTCATTGTCGAAAGTATCGGTTTTTCGTTCGTAAAGATCCAACATCAGACGAACTAGGGCTTGTGCTGTGAAACACGTGTCTGAGTAAAGAATCGAAAAGTGATTTACACGTATTTCCAGAGTTAACCGCCACAAATCGATGCAACGCTGGAAGCGAAGAGAATCAGCATACGATGCGCCTCGAAACATTAAACGAAATAGCATATCCTTGTGATGGATACCCAGGATACGTTCGCATATTAAAAGACTTTGAATTCTCATGGCGTCGACATCGGTGGCAATATTGTCCAGTTCTTCCAGAGTGGTAAACTCAACTGCATTGCCATAGGCCGGTCGTATGGGAACTTTTGGTGTTTTCTCTAGAATTGTATATTTTAATTTAATTGTGTGAATAATCATTTTGCTCACCTATGTAGTGAGTGACACGAAGGCGTATGTGGTGCGCTAAGCGCCAGTGTAAGATTGCTACCCTGGTTTCGTTATGTTCGTCTAAAAATGTTGAACCTAGAAAAAGTGTGAGAAATCAAAAGCTAGACTTCGAACTCAAATAAGAGGGTGTTTCAATAAGGGACTTGGTAGACAGAAAGCTTTAAATAACAAACATTCGTTAAAAATAAATCAGACCCTGCGCTGCTGCCCTCCGTTTGCCACCTAATACATCCCAATTAGATTTATAACATTAGACAACTATTCATCAGTTGATCGCGACACAAGTGCCAATAAGGAACGTCATCTGACATCATCTATCATTGCTTGATCAATTGGCAGACCTTGCGTTATCACCGAAATGTGGGCTGAGTAATAAGGAAGCAATCAAGGTCGGGCAGACTATGTGACTATGACAGACTGAGTCATAGTGCTTCTAATAATTTAAAAATATCCACAAGTAATTTTGCTGCAATACGTACCTATTAACTCATGAGCTTCAGCAAGGCGTTCCACTGAAAATTCCCAGTGTGACTTCAGGTAATCGAAAATTTGATGCGCTCCCTTTAAGCAAGCCGTACGTAATGCATCGTCTCCATATCTACTCTTTGCGTACGGATTAGCTCCATGTTCCATAAGCAGTTTTGTTGTCTCGAGCCTGCAACAAGAGCTGTGTTAGTAAATGTATTCTTTGCAAAGCAAAAATCAAACCTATGCTCTTGGATGGCATAATGAAGTGCAGTTTTTTCCTGGATATCCTTGGCATTGATGTCAGCTCCTTTTTTAATCAAATATAAACACAACTGCATCGATTGAACTGAATTTATCAGACATGTACCTCCGTTCATATTTGGTCTTTTGATATCGGCTCCGTTTTCTACTAGATATACAACTAGATGACGACAAAGAGATGCAAAATGAGTTGAAATCAACATTAGACACAACTATTACTTACCTATTTCAAAATGTGTCATAAAGCAAGCACTCCGCACAGGAGTAGATCCAGAATCTGACGGAGCATTAATATCCGCACCGATTCTTATAAGATATTTGACAACTGGAAGTTTCCCTGACACAACTGCACACCACAGCGGTGTAACATAGTGAAAGGATCGATCATCGGGCACTTCATAGTGTCCCCTTTGTTCCATATCGGCTTCACAAACAGTTACCAAGTACTCAGCAATTTCAACACAACCTCGCTTGCACGCTACAAACAGTGGAGCACATCCATTGCGAATTTTTTTGACCACCTCACGTCGTATTTCTCTCGGCAAACTAAACACATTACATATATGCGTTAATAATAAAGAATTAAACTTTCTATTCCCCCAGAGAAAGGAGACAAAAATTAATACCAAAAAAAAAAACGTGGTCACTAACCTTTCCAATTCCTCGCGTAAACCTTTCGACAGAGAACTACCCTCCGTGCATCGTTTGCACTCTTCGATAAGGTCATAGTTAAGGTTCTTGATCTTACAAAGTAAAGCGTGTTGTGAAGATGGTGTGTTAAAGAGCCCACTTGTGGTATGGGCAGTTATCGAGTTACACATTACACAGAATTTTCTGAATAAATGCACTTTTGCAACTTTTAAACGACCCAAGACATTTGATTTATTACACAACAAAACAAATAAAATCCAAAGTACGGCTGCTAGACAAACTCCATGCAAGACAATTTATTTTAAATTTTTCTCAAATTTTACGAGGATAAAAGTTTCACGACAAAAATAATATCCAAATATAAAATACGACTTTGTTTTTCAGCAAGGAAAAAAAAGTTTGTGTAATTTTGACAATCGTTTGTTTTTGTCATTTCGAAAGTGTCAAAATAAGAATGAACAGGGTGTTTTGCTGCAGTTGAGTAAGCAATAAAAATGTACTAGATGAGAGATTTTAGAAAAAGAAATCGAAACAAATTTCTATAAAAAAAATATAATGCCTGAAACAGATGTGCAGCAAAGATGCATGCAGCAACGCATGTGAAACAGACGTGCAGTAAATTGTTGACATTTCCTTGAATAGTTTGCTGATGTGACAATTGAATACCGAAAACAAATTTTTTGCAATGGATATGGAAAGACATGATAAATAAAATAAAATAATTATTTTATTATTAGTTTTCAAAACTTATTTGAAATTTGAGCATTTTCTTTCGTATTTCTTCCTCAGTCCAATTCAAATTGTAAAATGTCTCTTACATGAAACGTCAAAACACAAAAATTGTACCAAATTGTACTATTTTGCTGCTCTACTACTGTTGATTTGCATTAAAATTAGAAATAGAGACAACTTGCGTTGATGCATGGCCGTGCAACAAACACATGTGTCCTCTTCCATATAAAGCCATGTTCTCTAATTTTGCTGCACGCATTTCGCTGCACATCTGTTTCAGGCATAAGAAACCAAAAACTTCGCTAAGGACGGTTCTATGATTCCATTGAAAACAAAAGCAAATTAACTATGCGTTGCCGACATAAAGAAATAAAAATGTGGCTTTGGACAATTTCCTCATTTCCTTCGCAATAAAAGGAATACATCACGGCTTTCTAAATACATAAGCCCTAAACAAGTTGTATACTTAGTAAACGTTATCGTACTACAGTTCGGAGTGAATCTGGGCCTCAACCAACTAGGCTTTTCAGTTAGTCTGGTCCTTAGTTAATCGCATCCAATTACGCATTCCAAGTTGGTTGAGGTCCCCTTTTACTTGTGCGTGCCAGTTTAGGCGAGGTTTTGCTCTATTGCGTTGTTCCTCTGGGTTAGATTCGAAGACCCTCTAGACCGGAGTGCTGCTGTCCATTCACTCTACATGTCTTAGTCATTTTTAGCGACCAATGGGCAGTTTTTGACCAGGTCGATGTCGCTGTACAGCTCGTAAAATTCGTCTTTGAATCTGCTCCTCCAAAGGGGACCGAATATTTTATGTTTCAGCGCCATAGCCATAAAATAGGACTGGTCGCAAGATAGGCCATACCCGGACTTCGACCTCAATTTTCAAACTTTCCTTCCATTAAGAGAAAGTTGAGACGAAGAAGGGGTCATTAAACCCGACAATACATCCATTTTTACCGACAAAGTATCGTCGGGTAGGTCCTGGAATCTACTCAGAGAAACCCGTCATTGCCCAGGCAGCAACATTTCCAAACTATGCCAGTGTGTTCCAAATAGAAGTTCTAGCGATAACCGAGGAACTTCTACAATATCAAGCCGCAGACAGTCAAGCCGCATCAAAGCCGTCTCATCCACCTTACTAAAATCAAACTTATTAACGAGGTGTCGCAATGAGCTTGATATCTAAAGCTCAAAGTACAAAGTCTCAATCTGTTGGGTCACGGGACATAGAGGCGTCGATCGTGGTGAAAAGGTTTATGAATTATCAAGAATGTGATCAAAATTTAACCAAACAATCGCCGATCGCTCCGTTTTGATCCCTATAGAGGTTCTTAAACAAGACATATGGTTAGACCTCTGGAAACTTGCCAATAAGAGATGGAGAACACTAACACTCCCATTATGCAGCATATCAAGGAAGGTATGGCCACAACACTTAGCCCTAGTGATCCGCATCCTCACAGCTCATAACTTCACGGCGATGGCGACCCATATGAAAAGAATGCAACTTAGTACGACCGACCTCTGCAGATGCTGTGGCGGCATAGACGCGAAGGAACATACAGTGCGTCGTATCCCCTGCGACTGCTCAAGCTTCAACGAAACTTGGAAAAAACGATAAGCGTTTACCATGTCACCAAAGGCCATCCTAAAATATCCACATCGGGAGGCGACCAATAGATAAAACCTACCCCTTCTCTTTTCCGAACAGGAACCCATAACAGGGAACACAATGGATCCATAAAGATTCAAGTGAGGCGACGCCTAGTATCAAGCCACCACCCTCCTCACTTAACCTAACCTGTTACGAACTTCTGGCGACCAACGGGTGCTTCTTGAAAAAGACATGCAGATCCCCAATAGCTTTAAGATCAGCATAGATGCGTTCGTCTGCGTAGATGGTGAGTGGAGGAGAAGATACAATAACGAACTGTGGGCTGTACAGCGTAATCGACCTAGTCAGAAGAGTCCAAATACAACGGCAAAGATGGCTGACATGTAGAGTGGATGAACACCAGAATTTTCGAGTTTTCTTCTGAAGGATGACGCAGTAGAGCAAGAGGAAGACCGAGACTCAGGTTATGTACCCAACTTAGCGTGTGAGACTGGATGCAGCTAGCTCTCAGCTCGATCTAATTGGAGACGCTTGTTTTGACTGAAAATCTTTTGCAAACATTAACTTCATATTTATTCGTACACTATTCGTATTCAAAATCTAAACCCGTGCCACTGAAGTGTGTTCTGATCCACTCATCAAACCTTTGAGACATTTCCGGTGAAATATAATTCTTCCAGTCGCCAATTTTTCCTTTTCTAATAAATTTCACCTCGCCGCCATTTTCTTTCTTCGGGACAGCTCCATTTTTAGGATGGTTAATCAAATGATCCAAGTTCACAGCTGGATTCGATTGCATTTTATCGAACTTCAAGTGTTCACATGTCCTTTGTAGGTCTCCTTCTGACAATTCATAGTCTACCTCCAAAAAGTCTGCACACTTTTGTATAACTTTTGATAAATTTCGATTCATATCCTCATATCTAAGGAACAAGACATTCGGATCGTTGCGTCTTTGCCAAAGTGGTAGGATATGATTCCAATAAGGTCCCATAGGAGCTGAGTCGTTTAAGAAAAGTTCACAAAATTCCTCAAAGCTACCGTTCAAGCCGTGGACAAGCTTACAATAATAATAAAACGATACACAAAGATCCTTGGGATTACGGGCTGTATAGATTATCTAGAAATATATATACCGTAAGATTCAAAGGTTAGTGAAGCATTTTTTGTCAAGTTACCTTTGGGTGAACTACAGCCAAATCCTTTGGAAGTAATTGCCACGGCAAATGAGATCGAATCAATCTGGGACGAGGCATATTGCGTACATGTTCGACAGTATTTCCAAAAGAAGCTCTTTTGATAAAATTTCAAAAATTTTTACTAACACACCTTTGGAATGCCTTCATCGAATAATAACTTACGAAACCCATTCAAAGTGATCTTCACCGAATAGCGCTGTCAATTCGATCATGGGACATCTAATTTGAAGAATTTCCTTAGCTCCATCATAGTCCAATTTGTTGGCTAAAAGCCAAATCATTTCTTGAGCCCATGTTGAACCTAAAACGAGGTTTTATACTCGTGAATACAGAACATATCTAGCACTTACCAGTTCTTGGATAAGACACAAGCCAGATATCATCCTTATAGATCGGTAAATTTCGTATGGATTCAGCAAGTTCTTCATATTTTCTTGGTAAAATCACATTTCCCGGAGTCACCTTGATGAAGCAATCAGCAATCGGAAAGATACTATCAATTTTCTTGGCCAATTCCTCTTCAGGTTTGGCAAATGTTATTTTCATCTTGGATAAATGGTTTTGGTACAACAACCCGTTCGACTTGAAGCTGGACAGTGAATGAAATTATAATTCGCAACGTTGTGGTGCGGATGTAATGCAAGCTCTGGGAGAAAGTTACTTGATTTCGAGGCAAAAGAAAACTGGATGCTGGCTGGTGTTATTGCACTTGGTACCCCTTCTCCAGGTGGTTGTGTGAAAAATTGAGAAGAAACGTTCGTTTTAAAGTAATTTCACAGCGACGCAGATGATTCTATTCTGAACAATTTCATAATTTGACCAGACTACACTTGAGCCCCTTCCTCATTCTGGGAGGAGGATGTATTTCTAGAAAATAAATCAAGGAAGCTTTGGAACAGAACTAAATGAAAAGCATTATGACAGGTCACACTCTGTTGGCGCTCCACCTAAAAAGAATGCGTATGAGTATAACTGTCTCTATGCAGAGGATATGGCAATATAGACGCCGAGGAGGACATATTCCACTTGTTATGTGAATACCTTAGCCTTAGCAGGAACAGAAAGGCAGCCCTCGAAGAACACTTGAACGAGCTACCGAAAGCCATTCTAAAATTCCTTCGGAAGTCGGGTTGGTTAAGGGAGGTCAGTCAGCAATAATAATCCTTGTTGCATTATTTCACCGAGGAACACAATGGCTCTTTGGAGATCCGAGTGAGGTTATACATTATAAGGTGCAGCCACCCCTATTTACAACCTAACCTAACATAACTTATGCTTGGCTGTTCGAGCAAAAAATTCTTCGTCAGCCATTGAGTCCTGTTTGTGTTGAGAGGAGGAGATTCCACGACGTTGTGTTGCGACATCGACGTGGTTGCGAATTAAATGTTTCAGAGTAAGGGGTCTCTGCTTGAGACACTGCAGTTTTTTATCCTCTTCGATCCTGAGCGAGCTGTTTCCAGTCTGCGATTGAATGGAGGTTTAGACTTTTTAATCGCCTCGAAGCTAGGGCTCTAATTCGAAGATTCTCTTGCTTAAAGCATTATTACCAAGCTAGAGCTCTGATTCGAAGGTCCTCTTTCGAAAATTCTCTTGGTTAAAGCATTATTACCAAAAGGACCTTCGAATTAGAGCCCTAGCTTCGATGCTCGATGTAGTCGAAGGGTTTTGGCTTTTTAGATAATATCCACCTCTCAATACAGCTAATAGAGTTCCCGGTGGTACCTTCTTCTCCCTTGGCTCTCTTCGTATTGGGGATCAAAAATTCGATGAAGAAGTAGAGCTAGCAGAGTCAGGGTTTTGTAGAGCATGCATTTCGTCATCTGGGTTAGGAGTCTTGAGATGGGTAAGACATATGTATACCCATAGAACAAATGGATACTAACGTTTCGGGCTGCAGATTCCTCGAATTCAACCAGGAGGAACTACAAAGTGGAGGATGATCTTTGCTTAGATGGTGTGTACAAGTAGAAACGGCTCGACAAACTTGGATTGCGTAACTGGAAGCAGTTAGTTATGGAACGGGCCTCTCTCGTTTGTTAGATGAAACCCAGCTTATGTTGGAACAGTCAGACTTTTGTTAGAAGACAGGAAAGCTCTATCATTCCAAGAGTAAAGACTGAACACCATACTCTGCGAGGAGCAGAGTTGCTATAGTCAAGATGTTGCCATCCATGATTTGCCTCCGACAGAGCATCGGTGTAAATGAGGCGTTAAACAAACGATCGAGCATCCTACCAATTGTACCTTGTGCCTTGAGAGAATATCGCTGTGACCAGGGACCCAACAGGTTAGGTTAGGTCAGGTTGTGGGAATGGCTGCATTTATGTACTCGGATCTCAATGGATCCATTGTGTTCCCCGGTGTGGTGTGGGATACCTAAAATATGAAGATTTTATTTTTCTCAGTTGTTCTCCCTGAACCAACCTGAGTTCCGCAGGAATTGTAGGATGATTCTCACTGAAGAAGTGTTCTCCGAGGGTTGTCTTTCTGTTTCTGGTAAGGCTTGGGCATTCGTATAGGAGGTGGAATGTGTCCTTCTCAGCATCTGTGTCGCCACATCCTCTGCATAGTTCTGTTGTGCTCATTATCAGATCCATCTCAGAACCTATTCTTGCGAGCTCGTCCGCCTTTTCATTCCCATGTATGCCCTTATGTCCTGGGACCCAGATGAGTGTGACGTCATGGTTAGCGCTGAGTGTCTTGAGCTCGTCGTTGCAGCGTTTCACAGTTCTGGATCTGATTGTTGTCGATGTGATGCCTTTGATGGCTGCTTGTCTACGTAGATGTCGATGTGACTTCTTGGGAGTGACTATTGTGATAGTTCTCGCGAGGCTTTGGCGATTGCTAGAACTTCCGCCTGAAACAAGCTACTGTGATTCGAAAGTCTTATTGACCGTGCAATGCTTGGTTCTGATGCATAGATCCCGGAGCCTACACCCTCATCCGTGAAAATTGATTTATGGTTAGGGTTAATGATCTCTCCTTCTGTCCAGCTTTCTCTGGATGGATTTTTCAGTTCGAGGTTTAGGCTTAATTCCAGAATTGGTGTTAACTAGTCAGTTTTGGTCTCGGTGTTCACCCACTTGGTGATAGATTGGTGACCTATCAGACCTTTTATATTCATAAGCAATCTCGTTTAGAGACACACGACAGTCCTGTGATTGTGTTGTGTTGGATACAAGGGATCTGATCGCAGCTTGGCTGTTGATGGTAGGTAGATAGGTAGAAGTGGTTGAAACTGGTAAGCCTGCCAGAGACACAAGTAGCGCGCATGCGCCATTTTGATACCACAACTCACGTGACTTGGATGTTGATGGGCGTAGCTGAGAGTGTAGTTTTTAGATTCATCCTGTGAAATTAAGAAAGTTAATGATGTTGCAGAATTTTATTGTAGGAAATCTCAGATTGTTCCTTGGAGAAGGGTTTTCCGAGGGGGCGCTGCCTAGTCACAGAGAAAGTGGAATAACGTTTCCTTTTCTTGTGAATTGTCGCAACTACGGCAGTGGGGGTTGAACGTGATGCCTAACTTGGCAGCGTGTGTACCAATTGGCCAGTGGCCCGTGCTAATTGCTGTGATTCTTGCTGTCTCGGTTCGGGTTCTATGGATTAAGTCATTCGTCCTGTTTTAATTGTAGGCGGGCCATATCTGTCTGAATATGGCAAAAGTTGTAAGACTTTTCCACCTAGAGTTGGCAATAGAGAGAAAGTGTTGTACAATTTTGCCCTGAGTCCCATCGGGGAGCAGACTGACTCCGCAAGGGAGACATCCAGGTTAGAACCACATCTGGCTAACGCGTCGGCTCTCTCGTTTCCCTCTATGTTAGTATGGATCCCAGAGGAGAGTGTTGAACCGAGCGTTTGCCTGCGTTATAGTTTCCTTGCACTGTTCTACTAGTTAAGAGGACGAAGTAAGTGAGTGGAGCGCTTAAAAGGCAGCCTGGTTGTCAATAAAGATTTCTATGCAGTTTGAGGTAGTAAGTATCTTGCAGGCTTCTCTAATCGCTAGTACCTACGCCTGGAAGTCATTCGAATAGTCTGGGAGGCGGTACGATTTGGATACGTTCAGTTCCGCTGAGAAGACACCTGCTCCAATGTCACACTCCATCTTGGAGCCGTCGATAGAAGTCACAATATCTGTGCGGCAGTCTGACTGATAGACGTGATTTCGGCTGGAAAGACACCAACGGGATAGAAGTGACTGAAGAAGTGGTGAATATCAAGGTCTTCGGATAGACACCGACACCTACTCGTTTAGCTGTTTAAGAGAGACGTCTGTAAAGATAGAGATTGACTCATTGAAGTGGACTTCCCGCTGACTTCAGGCGCTTGTTTTCAGCATTCGTGCTTATAGCTTATGTTGACATCATTTTCAGTGGGTGACTTCAGCTTTTCAATTGATTTAGAATTAATGCTTGTTTCCGGCAAATTGTTCAGGCAACTGCAATGCACTCTTTTCCCGGTTTGAGGTTTATTTTTTGACTCCTTGGTCTGGAATTCTAAATTCAACAGTCTTCAACTAGCTAAGATGTGAGTTCCTCCAGACCAAATTCATATGCGGAAGGTCACGATATCAGTGGATAAGTGTGTTCAAAATCGTTTAGAACGGCAAACTTTATTTTAAACTAAAAAGTTATCGGTACAATTAAACTTTTATTTGTCTAACGTTTATAATGACTGCAATCTATTAGAGGAACGAAACAATATCCCAATTTAGCATTAGAAGTTACGACTTATTTAGTGTGATTTGTGATTACCTTATATCTAAGCGTTAACTTTAAATTGACATATAAAAGGATAAAAAGTTTCCTTTATGACGGTAAGGTGATTCGCTAAATGGCTAGAGACTAGGCGTTATATATATTTTTTTTAATTGCATTTGGTATCGATTGTACCGCACCCCGCTCGATAAAAAAAGAAAAGAAATCATATATCGGGTATTATCGGTTTTATTGGGCTAAAAATAGTGTGAATTTAGTTCATTAGTTATAAAAATAATTCGCGTACTTGGCAACGAAGTGAGTATTCATCGTTTGAACTTTATGTTACATTTTCACTTAAGTCAAATGGGGTGATTTGGACAAACCATTTCCCATCCATTGCCATCATTTTCCATTTAGCTGGGCTTCATAGTTGATTATCGATGCAATGCCCAGTGAGGATGTGAGCAATGATTTTGATTTCTTTCTTGCGCACCATTAATGGTATCATCATAGGTCACTGCACACTAGGAGACGAGGGGCTCTCTTTAACGAAACAACAACTTACCTCATTAGAAGAAGACTTCTAGGTCACTATTACTTCAATTATAAAAGTGACCTACGCTAAACCCCCATACGTTGATTCCTATCCTTCATCAACAACTTTAAATGGTTTTCACGGGTAGAATTCTCCCTCATACGGAGTTCTATGGGCTGATGTAGGACTTGAACGTAAGAGGGGCTTTTTTTTTTTAAAGAGCAACTGCTTCCAAGCACCGTCAGGGGTGACCAAGTTCCATCAGTGTGTCGAACTCCTACCAACTAAACCCTCTCCGTCTTCAGGTGAATCAACCTCAGAGCTGCTTTCTGCATTACTTCAGAGTGATCCCACTTTTCCTAGTAGCCAATGTGCTCTGCTCTTCTATGGTTTTGAGGGATTTATGTGCTATTCTCTTCTCTTTACCTCCAGTACTTCTTCGACTCGCTCTTCCTGTGTTTTTATTCTTTGTCTCCCTCTTTGTCAAGTCATCTGGTGCATTTAAAAAAAAAGTGTGTTTGGTGTTGTTCTGAGTCAAGTCGCCATACTGACTATTTTTTCGGTAAGGAATTGTGTTAGGTAGAAACTCACCTTCCCGTAACTCCGCCCTGTCTAATCCGCGATGTTTCCGATCAGTCTTGCGGCTCATCTACCCCTAATTACTCTGCTCCAACGTTGCATCGTGATCTCCTTGGCTCCTGCTGTTGCCATTACTTTTTCTCCGTTCCTGGGGAGTCAATGAGAATGACTGGTTCTGAGGCGGTTCGATAGCAATTCGCCACCAGGTAAGGTCCTCTTGCTTGCCTTCCTCTATTAATATGTCAAGCGGTGTATCGGCCTCAATTAGGGTATTTGCAGAGATGTCTCTTGCCGTGGCGATATCTTCTGCATACCATATCAGAAAAGTGTCTGCCATCTCTATACAAAGGATGTCATCGTAAGCGATTTTCCAAAGATCACGTCCCAGATCGAGCCCTGCGCTGCTCCACCAGTGATTTTCTTTCTTCACGTGCCTAAAACGTGTCTCGTGTCGTATAACAGCTGACGGCTCTTGAGATAGTCCTTCACCATCCGCAAGAGAAACTCGAGAATATCGAAAGTGAAGCGCGTTCAGTATGCCTTTCCATCTGGCTGATTTGAAGGAATTTCATACGTCAAAAGTTCCTTGAATGACGGTTGCCCCGTTGAGGCGTTTAGGCGGTCCTTATCACTTCCTCAATTGCTCCAATCGTAGAATGGCTTTTTCTACAATTGTATTGTCTTCTGGATGAATCTTTGTATCGCTGCTGGGAGCATTGGTTTCAACATTTTCTCCAGAAGTTTCCCTGCTGTGTCCAGCATGCACATAGGTCTGTTGGGTGATCCGGGTTTCCTTTTCTTTTGTTGGTTTAGTACCAAACGTTGTTTCTTTCAGTTCCTGGGAAAGACCTCTCTTGAAGCATGAGGGCATGTTTGGACAATCGCTTTTAGAATTTCCCCCGATATGTATGTGCTCAAACGTCTGTAAGGCCATCAATAAGGCACAAGGGCAGAGTTTAAAAGTGGCTGGTGTGAACCTGAGGAGTGATTGTGTCCCCTATATTCAGATGTATATGGCATGCCAGAGTCGGTTCACCTGACAGCCTGGTCAGAAAGGAAAACCAGGGATGTTGCTTACAGGGAGGTTTTGAAAAATGTGAGGTTTTTCCACGCTGACGTAGCCGGGTGTATCAGCTAGTAGTTCTGTAGTTGCTAAAGCCGATGCTGTTATCTTTTTTAATGAAAAAGCAAATAGTACTAGATTGTGCTTAGCAATTTTTTAGGAAGATACAAATTTTAAAAGTAATTAGGTATATTTAAAACCGCGTTTCATTATTTTTCCATTATGATATTACAAAAGTCGAATATGGCACGCTACTACCCAAGCCTGTGCTCTATTAGACCGCATACAAAAGTAATTAAAATAAAATAAATTATAGTTTCAAACGGAAAGCCCCTGGCATGCAGTGATTAGTTTCAGATAAATAATTATAGATTTGCCATCTTCTCGGACAGAGCCGGAAGGGACATATTGTGGAAAACCAGAAATAAGTCTCTAAGGGGCTTCTTTTGTACCTAGTAGAGGCAGACCAAAAAAAAAAAATAACTGCGATCTAGAAGATCTTTGGTTTCCATCAGCTGGAAGAAAAACCAGAAATGGAAGAAGTAGTGATCATAAGCAAGATCAAGGTTAAGAAAGAGCCTTAAGATCCTGTTTTTGTATTGATGGTTGACTATTTTAGGGGAGATGAGTCCCCTACCGCAGTGTTTTTACCTGCTTGGAGCAATGGCGGAACATTCGTAGAAGATATGCTTAGTAGTTTCTTGATCTACAAAGCATAGATGGCATATATCCGAATGAGTTATGCCTAGCAGTGTCTGGAGAAGAAGTTCGTAAGAAGCTTAACACGCTAATTTCGTGCGAGAATTTCTGATGAAGTCTGATGGTTTAGTGCAACTTTTAGAACATCCCCTGCGCTCCCATGAAATGAGCTCTTACTTTAAAAGATCCACTCCTCTTCTGTGGCTGATGGATAGTCCACAGAGGGAGAGTGTACCTATGATTGATGATCTGGCTTCCTGGTGCGTATAGCACGTGTATTACACGTTGTACAGTTTGTCTTTAATTTTTTGAAGAGCTTTTAGTTTTAGATAAGACTTCAGGGTCTCAACTCAAATCCCACTCCAGTCAGCACTATCATTGGCCAGCTACATCCGAGGGTTGTTTTATTTCTATTACTAGAGTGTTTAACTTTCGTGCCCAATAAGTGACGCCCGCGCATGACGACGTTTAAGATAGGAATGAATGCATGAAATTACTTTGCAGAGCTGAAGACGAAGCTAGAATTTCGGGTTTTAAAGACTCGGTAGACACAGAATGTCAAATTGAAGCGCATTTTTGAAACATGAAGCCGACTATAAAGCTGCATGTTGGTTTCTTTAAAATTCTCAACTAAGCTTAAGATTTAGATTTGGAGTGAGAATCGTTCGACGGCTATGGCCGATTGAGCGATGAGTGACGAGCGATAGAGCGACAAGTCTGAGCGACGAGTGGCCTTTTACTGAGCGACGTCGCTCGAGCGATTAGTAGTGAAAATGTCGTTGTCGAGTCCTGGACAGCTGAAATCAAAATTTCCAAGTTTATTTGCTCCATTTTCACTTTGTCGCTGAGCGATGAACTATAAAATTAGACGCGACGTCGCTCTGTCGCTCAGAAAAATCGCGCATCGCTTAGCAACGTGGCCACAGCCCAACGATTCCATATGTTTTAATTTTTTGCGTCAGCCAGGTGCTTGTCGCTCAATCCCTCATCGCTTATATACTTTGACAATCTACATGCTTTCGTGTCGAATATTTGTCGGATAACAGGTGCAGAAATGAGGGTGCTATAAAATAATCGTAAAGGATGATAGAAGTTTGAAAATCGAATGGGACTATGTAAATTTAGTGCCCGGATTGTTAGCTTGTCAAGCTGGTTTGGCAATCACCTCAAAACATTGGGTGAAGTCCAACCTGAACGAAAAGATTCGTAGTTTCAGAGTTTAGGAGTTGAGCGACTGAATTGGTGCTATGCAACGGTTTCTTCTACTGCGTTGTTCCTCCGGTTCGGATTCGTAGTCTCTGAGGGCCGGAGTATTCGTTACCATTCGCCAGTATTGGGTATCATTTCTTAGTGACATTACTAAACGTCAAGTCGGTGTTAATCTAGTTCCGGAATTAAGACTACTGCAACATTAGACTGAACTTTCCCCTAGGTATTTATGCATCTGTCTTCCAAGCGGAGATTTTTGCAATACTTATGGCTGCGAACTATATTGTGAAAAACCAGTGGAGGGGACGGTGTATCTGCGTCTGTAGCGACAGTCAGGCTTTGCTTAAGGCCTTGCTCAATCCTCTAACTAGATCCAAAATAGTTCGGGAATGCAGGTCTAGTTTGAATTCGGTTGGAAGACTGAATTTTCTAAGTCTTGTATGGGTCCCTGGACACAGCGGGATTACCGGAAATGAGGTCTCCGATGAGCTTGCTAGGCAAGGCTCACGTTAGGTTTGCCGTATCTTCAGTTAGGGCGTCTATCGATGGTCGGGTTTCTAGCAAACACAACTGTAGATGGCATGACTCTCCAGGATGCAGGCAGACTAAACAAATCCCTCCCGACGTCTGTAAGAAATCCGCGGCATTCTTGCGGTCTTTCAGTAGAAAAGACTGCAGACAACTTATTGGCGTTATTACGGGACACTTCTCCTTTGCCAAACATCTCAACGTGTTAGGTTTAAGTGACACCACTGTCTGTGACGCTTGTGGAGAGGGCGACGATACTGCGGAACATTTCCTATGTGATTGTCCCGCCTTTGCTCGTATCAGGTGGCAAATTTTTTGGGGCTGATGTGATGAATGCTGGTAATTTAAGTTCCTTATCACTGAAGCTCTTACTCGACTTTCTTAGAAAGACGAAGAAAACACAGTAAAAGGGTTGTACCTGCTGGTAGTACAATGGACCTGTTTTTGCGTCTGAGTGCTCTAGCATGGTATTCCAACAACCCGACAGAGAGAAAAAAAAAAAAAAAAAAAAAAAAGGTGTCAATCTACATTAAGTTCGTCTTGTGATTGATTTTAAATTAAATTCAGCCGTCAATCGTATACCATACATGATATTGGAACCAAATAAACAACTAAATTGACTCGAAATTTTAAAATAATTTTTAAAATTCTGATAACAATGCATTATACACCCAATAAATGAACAAATCTTATGACCGCTAATTTTTATATTTGATTTCTTTTATTGCATCTGAAAGTGTTATAATGAAATACATTAAGATGATATCTTTAGAATGACCATATATGCACTAGTAAAACTTGTACGATCCGCAATAAAGACTTATGAACCTGCACATACTTTTCAATGCGTATGCAATGATGCAATTCAGACAAATGAGTCTTCTAGAATCTTCATACATTCTTCACAAATAGTAACGAAGCAAGCTCTAACTCTCTGCAAGTACGGTGATGCAATAAAAGAAAAGAAGAAACGGCCAGACTTCTACCACATAATTCTAAAACGTTGTTAATGAGATTTGCAACTTCTTTAAAGCTTCAGAATGTTGTAAGATTTTATAGCACCACTTTACTCACTTTTCGGTCTAAGTTTTCGGGCTTTGATGAAAGCGTTGATACAAAGTTTTGAAAGCCTCGTGATCAACATCGCCAATCACAGGTGGAAAGTATGTAGCATCAGTCTCATCACCAAGCAGATTTGGCCAAAGCTGGATCTCAAACGTTCTCACTGTCGCATCAGACGGAAAAGATTGCTAATAAGCACCTTAGTGGGCGTCATTACTGGACACTGCACCATCGGCAAGCATGCCTGGGCCTCCTTTACAATGACTTTTGCAGAAGCTGGATGGATGAGGAAAAGGAGGAGACAATTCTCCACCTTCTCTGTTCATGCCCGGCCCTCTCAGCTTGAAGAAGAGCATACTAAGGAGTCAGCTTCTTTCACAATCTAAGTGACCTGGCTGACATTAGCATAGGTAGCCTCCAGCGCTTTATAGTAAGCTCCAGCTGGTTTTGCGGGTAGTATTTCTGAGAAAATACAGATCCTGATCCTGGTGGTAAGACAAAGGACCTTATCTGGTCTAAGTGAGGTTGCACCTGCAGCCTGCGACTCCTACCTAACCTAACCTAGTTTTGAAAGACCCATGTCATAAAGAAGAATTTGAGTCTTAGCTCGTGAATCTTTCTGGTGCCACAGCCTTTTTTTTTTGGTGCGACAGTCCAAGGACCAAAACCAATTGTGCTGTGTGTGTTTTATTCGTCGACTTGTGGATAAGCCATCCACTATACTGATTGCTAACTATCTGTCAGAGATCTCAAGGAAACTCCTTGATCGTAAATTGGTAAAATGTATGGATCAAGTCCTAAAGTAAGGTGAGATGGTTTGATTTAGAACAATGATACATAGGTCTCCTAACTCGAAGGTCCAAAATCATGCTCTACAAAATCCTGATCTTGCCAGTCCTGCTTTATGTAGAGGAATGCTGGACGATAAGTAAGACAGCGGAGCACATCTTGAGATCCTTCGAAAAATTCTACGTCGAATATTTGGTCCGGTCTGCGAGGAGGGCGAATGAAGGCGAAGATATAACTGTGAGCTGAACAAGCTGTACAAAGATGTGGATGTAGTCCGGAAGGCAAAAATCTGTCGACATCGAGTGAATGAACGAGAATGCTCCAGGTAAGAGGATCTTTGAATCCCAGTCACCTGTTTCATGAAGAAAAGAAAGACCGAACCTCCGGTTTAAAGATCAGGCAATCGCGGACGCCAGAAAACTTGGACCGGAAAGCCCGGGACCGTGAAGGATGGGAAGCGGCATTAGTTCAGGCTCAGACCCTCCAAGGGTCGCTGGCCTGACAAGTAAGTAAGTATACATAGGTCTTGGGAGATCTCGATTGCTTTTGTGACCGGGA
This sequence comes from Criorhina ranunculi, assembly GCA_951813785.1. Taxonomy (NCBI): domain Eukaryota; kingdom Metazoa; phylum Arthropoda; class Insecta; order Diptera; family Syrphidae; genus Criorhina; species Criorhina ranunculi. The sequence continues at coordinate 33,885,610 of OX638381.1, read as the reverse complement.
CCGTGAATGATGGGAAGCGGCATTGGTTCAGGCTCAGACCCTCCAGGGGTCGCTGGCCTGACAAGTAAGTAAGTATACATAGGTCTTGGGAGATCTCGATTGCTTTTGTGACCGGGACCGTGAATGATGGAAAGCGGCATTAGTTCAGGCTCAGACCCTCCAAGAGTCGCTGGCCTGACAAGTAAGTAAGTATACATAGGTCTTGGGAGATCTCGATTGCTTTTGTGACCGGGACCGTGAATGATGGAAAGCGGCATTAGTTCAGGCTCAGACCCTCCAAGAGTCGCTGGCCTGACAAGTAAGTCTTGGGAGATCTCGATTGCTTTTGTGACCGGGACCGTGAATGATGGAAAGCGGCATTAGTTCAGGCTCAGACCCTCCAAGAGTCGCTGGCCTGACAAGTAAGTAAGTATACATAGGTCTTGGGAGATCCAGTTTTTTTTTTTTTGTGACTCGAGTCAAAGTCAAAAATATCAATCATTTATTTTTAAAGCTCTGCGTCCTCTATTCCTATGATCAATTAAGGAACCTTCAGTCTTCTGTAAAGAAAACATATTTTATTATTTAAATTGCAATTCGAAATCCACAAAAAAAAGTTTCTAAGGTATGTCAGACTTATTGGGTACCTTCTTCAGTTTTCTAAACCTAAATTTCTATTCATCACCAAGAAAAACAATTGCCATTATTCGATGTGCTATGGATACGGACATCCTTATCCATAAAATCCCTTTGAATCATTCCCTTTCTAAAGTCTAAGCTGATTTTAATGCACGACTTCGAAAGGATGTCGCCAAAACTAATTGCAATTGTATCGTAGATTTATGACATTTTAAAGGTAATGCACCCAGGAAATGTCTGTCTCTGGGTAAATGGTTGGAGTTTTTCGAATTTTCAAAAAAAGGGTCGTTTTTATCAATAGGAAACCTTGAAATAATCCACATAAAACAGGTACCCAATGTGAATAGCCTTTGAAGTACCTGTCTTACCTAGAAATTAGAATTGTATTATATGACAAAAAGTTTGCCATTACCATGCTTCTTTTGATTGTCTTCTACTACAAAACCGAAGCAAAGAAAGTAAGTGAAGAGTCTACCTGATGGTGGTGCCTATATCACCTGCATAACACACACATATTATGTATCTCTATATCTCAGATTCTTTCATTCTTCTCCAATACAAACACAAAGATATGAATTGAGTAGCATATACCTGCTGGGAATGGTTGTACTTGGAAGAAAATAACTCAAAGATACAAGCACACTTGTTTAAGAAGAGTGACAAACTCGAAACGCTGCTCAGAAAGAAGAAAGTTATCGCGAAAGTTAGACGTGTGCTAGAACTCGGTGGTGCTTAGCTTATATTGTCCAAGATCGTCATCCCCTCGACTTGACTCTCTCTCTCTCTCTCTATCTATCTTTTTGTCCAGAGAATAGAAATTTGTGAAGCACTGTACTGTGAGCAAAGTGCTAGATAGAAAATTTTTATAAACTTCGCTTGTCAGTTTGAGTTTGAACTTTGAAGGCGACACAAGGAGTTGCAAAGTGTTGTAGTGAATTAGTGTTGAAATAAATAAATATGTGGATTACTAGGCTTCTACTGTTGGCGTTACTATGCGTTAGTATATCCTTTGGTCATACCACTCAACGACCTAGTCGCGATGCAGATGATTCCAATCCGTTGTTGGATATGGCATCGGTTTTCATTCAGGAAGCATTGAACAGTCAAGGCGGTAATTCTGGTGGAGCTGGTGGTTCCGGTCTGGCTGGTGTTGCCTCTCTCATCGGTTCCTTTATGCAGGCAAATGGTGATAGTAGTGGTACTGGAAAATCTGGAGGTTCGGGAGCAATGCAAATTATCTCCGGTCTTGGTAGTTTACTTGCGGCAAATTCCAATGGAGGCAGTAGTGGTGGTTTCGATCCTTCGATCATTGGAAATGTGATAGAAATGTTCACCAATACTGATGCCGATGATAGTGGTGGACCAAGGCAAAGACGTGACGCGGGAAAGCAACAAGATTCAGGAATTGGTTTGGACTCGATTCTACAAATTGCCTCGATGTTCATGAGCACACAGCAGCCGCAGAAAAATCACAACCAAGAGAAAAGATCGATAAATAACAATAATGTCGGAGAAGATAATGGATTGATGGGTCTGGTGCCGATGGTTATGCAAGCGATTAGTTCCTTCAGTGGACCAGAAGGCCAACGTACCCAAGAAAAGCATAAAGATCATGCATGGGTGCTTCCGCCATACTTGGAGCATGTTCATGTGCTGTGGGATCACTTTTCGAATTCCGATTTGGCCGATGCGCTTTACCAGAAATCTGGAGTGAACGCAATTTTAAAGGTTTGTCTCTCTAGTGTTCTTGTTTTTTTTTTTTTTAACTTAAAAGAGAGTGTGTGTGTTTTCTGTTTTCGCTTGTGCTCGTGTGTGTATAAAATAATTTCTTTACCGAGTGACCTAAATCGAATGCATTTTCATTTATTTTTTCTTTTAATTTTCATGCCTAATTAGGGATTCAAAGGTCGAGACGGAAAATTGGATTATGACAAACTTTTTGAATCTCTAAACAATCAATCGTTCCGTCGCCGATGGATTAAGGCGGCAACACTGTATCTAGCAGATTGGGCTAATTATCTAGCTAATCCTGAGGTTTATCTTAAGTGAGTATAAAAATCAAATTTGTTTACAATATATAAATGCGAAGTTTCTGACGGTTTAGTATTGAAAAAATGTTGCCATTGATTCGTTTTGGTATTTAGTATTAAATCAGTTTTTGAAGAATAACAGTCACTCTGTTGGAGTGGAGGAAAGAAGTAGAATGGTAACCAAATAGAGATGATAAACGTTATCCTCGCACAAACTTCTGGTCTGCAAAGTTGGTTAGGTCAGGTTAGAGTGGCAGGCTGCCTCAGGACAGGAAAGGTCTTTTGTGATAGAATATGGATCTGTAATTACTTTCAGAAAACTACCGACAGAACCAGCCGAAGTCTACTATCAACTGCTGGAGGTTGCCTGTGCTTGTTTCAGCCAAATTATTGAAACTGTTGAAGAAGCTGGCTCCTGCTCTTCTTTAAGTTAAAAGAGCCAGAACCGTACAGGGAAGGTGTTTCTTCTTCCTTCTCGTCCATACAGCTTCTAAAAAATGATTATTGAGGAGGCTCAGCCTAGTGGCGTACCACTATGGTATGCTTTGATCCAGCTTTGGCCAAATGTGATTAGGCAGATGTAACCATCTGTCATAGGTGATGTCTTTCGTGTTTTTTTTAAGTAGCACCCTTCAAGTGGCGAGAGGCATATTTAGATTCTCATTTTTCGGTAGAATTGATAAGAGTTGTGCCCTTTCTGGCGAGTTCGTCGACCATGCAGTTCCCTGAAATGCTCAGTCATCTTGTAAAGAGACAAGAGGCAGTTTAGGGCTGTTTTTGAGTTGAAGGTGACAGATTCCAGGGAGTTGATCGGGGCTTGACTATCAGTTAAAATGGTGACATCGTAGATACCACATTATACTTCAGCCACGAAAGGGCCTCTTTGATTGTCACGATCCCGGCTTGAGTGGTCAAGAAAATGAAGGGAGATGCTAATGTCCACATCCTTAAAGAGGAGACACCTCCATCCACTCCAGATTCCGATTTAGAGTCATCTGTGTAGAGGCGCATATGGACCCTCTTCGTTGTAGCACCAAATCATAATCCAGTCCAGTCAGTCAAGTCCAGGGTTACGAAGTTTTCATGTAACAGGGGTCGTTCTAGGGTGTTTTGCAGTAGGAATTCTAGGTCATTGAAAATTGTGGAGTGTTCAGCACGCAGGATGGATCAATGGTGTGTTTTTTTTTTGCGTATGGCTGCACTGGCTACCACTTGTTTGCTGTAAATGTTTTAGGTCATCAGATGGAACAATAAGTCCAGAGCCACCATTGATGTGTTGCTGAGGGCTTAACTAATACAAGATGTTCCACCAGACAATCATCCCGTCCCTCCAAATTGGTCTGATGATGGATACATGAAGCCAGAAGATTATTCGTGGTATTAAGCACAATTTGCTTCCTTCTGGTACAGTGTGTCTCCTTTCAGTCTCCTTTCTCGTTCCCCGTTCCTTAATCACTCACAGCATTCCATGTCGCCTGTGATTGGGTCATACATTCTGCTATGTCTGCGAGGGCTGGTGTTTCCTCAAGTTTATCCTTTAGTGCATGTCTCTCGGTTTGAAGCGAACAGCGTCTTCCTGTGTTTGGACGCAAAGCGGACAGTTGGGAAAGTTGTCGTACCTGAATCTGTGTGAGATAAGCGCGAAAGCACCCTTGTCCACTTAGTAACTGCGTTATATAGAAGTCCACTTCAATTTGTGGAATGAGACGATAAGTCCATCGGCCTTTGCTTGACACGTTCTATTTTTGCAACTATCTCGTCATACCGCATGTCCTCTCTGCTGGTTGACTAAGTTTTCTGGATAGGTGAGGCTAGGTGAGGTTGAATTGGCTGCCAGCTAAGGCCAGCAAACTTATTGTGATAGCACATGAATCTTGGAAAGATTCTCCTCACCTACTCTTCAAACCAATTGGAGCTTTTGAGGAAGCGAAGAAGGTTTCTGACATCTGTGTTTAACAGATCGTCCAGGTCGTTATTGTTGTACGAAGTTTTTTTTTGTTGGAGAGAGCTAGGAAGGTACAAAGAAGGTCGGTAACAGTTTCCTCCTCTGCTTCGTCCATTCACTTGTCTATGTTGCTGTTTGCATGCCAAAGATGTCAAATAAAACAGAATGTCCAGTTCTTTGTACATTTTGTAAATCCTAACTTTTCCACTTTTGGATCTACCAACTACACCTCTGACAACCTTCTGTTTTCATTTTTGTTGACTTCTTTGGTTCTTTAGTAAGGGATGGTGTCAGAAGGCACCAATTCTTTGGTTACCCTATCCCGTGACCTCTATGCTGATGGAGACCAGAAAGAAAAGTTCTCCAACAACAATAGAATGTTATGATCGAGGTCACGGAGGAGCCTCAGGATCCTGCTCGCAAATAAATTTTTGACTAGACTTGGGAAATGAGCTCATGCCTTAGAATTTTTGTCTGCTTTGAGCTATTGTGGGACTTTTACACAAGATGGGTTCCGCAGTTTCTTGATCTTCCAAGCAGATTGCCACATGTCCGTGGACCCTACACACGGCTTGTTAAGATGGTAGATGAATGAGCAATGTCCGATGTTAGCATCAAGGTTACATAGTGTAAGAATATATTGAACTTCTTCGCCTGTCGAAGTCATGCAGTTCTGTTCCATTTTTACAGCATCTCTTGGTGCTCACATAAGTTCAGGTTCAACGTTATGTAGCTGATGGATAAGCCTATAAATGTTGAATAAGGATCTTAACTGGCAATTTCGTTTCACCCTTAGTGCTCTTATGTTCGAGTATCTAGGAGTAGAGACTGCTTTTACATCAGAGGTCTTGCTTTTACAGCGCGTGACTTAGGCTTGTATGACGCTCTTACTGTCTGATCATACTGAAAAGACTGCTTATTAGTACCATTGGCAGACATGGGCCTCCTTTCTCTTTAATGATTGGAAGCTGTATGGACGAGGATGAGGAAAAAACAATTCTCTTCCTTCTCTGTCTAAACGAACTGACTGACACCAGTAAAGGCAGCCTCCAGCATGGGTAGTTTTCCAGAGGTATCACAAAGGACATTCTTTGGTCTCAGTGTTGCAGCCTTCCATTCTAAAGCTAACCTACTTAAAATCAAGCTCTTTAAGATGTTTAAAACTGGCAGCTTAGCATATGACAGCTGACAAATAGGATTCCATTAAGAGTTTTGGTTTATAGGGTGCTCTGGTTGTCTCAATGTTGAGATCTGTCAAGAGACGCTGTCTTTTTTTTAGGCTTTTTCTGCCCCAAAAGCCTAATGGCATTCCATTTAATGTCTACCACTGTGAAAACAAAATAATATCCTTGCTATGGGAAATATCCGCTCGTTCTTATCTGTCAAATCATCCTCCTAAGCTACGAAATAGTTTAATTAGCAACTCTGGCGCTGACCAACAGAAAACTTTATTTTTTTTTAAGTGCTAAACGAAGAACGGTTAATTTATGTAAAGAAAATAAAGAATGCTGCTAACGAAAAGCAAAAACAAACTCTTTACCAACGAAGACGAGAGAACCAGAATAAAACAGAAACCTCTGGAGGCGCTTCTTATTCCCTCTGACGTTTTATATGTATGCTTGCTGCCATTACGGGCTTCGTTTTGGAGTCACGGTACAGTTAGTTTCGTGAGTGGAGCTGGATTTCTTTAGCTCTTTCCAGCTTCTCTTCTTCTTTTTCGTTCATTTTGGACACGAAATATAAACACGAGAGAGGCAAAAAAGAAAAAAACGCTTACGATGACGAAGACGACAACGACGAAGACTCTGTCCATTGGTGACCCAGTTTTTTTTTTCTGTTAAATGGGCGTCTGTTATATGTAGTATATGTACGTTACGACGATGCCGGCGAGAACACCTTAATCCGATGGCCGGCGAAGAACTCTACCCATTTTCAGGTGTGTGCAGGTATTCTAGATTAAAGCTCGAGCCAAAAAAGTGTGTCAGAATGCGAGGGGAAACGCAATCCACTACCGACTTTATGGAGAATGTCGAGAATACACAATTGAGTATTGCTTTCTATTCGATGATTTCGCTGATTGCTTTTGCTACTGTGCGCGCAAGCGCGCTCCTATGTTTAATGTCAAGTGGAGATAAATGATGGAAATGAAAATGAAAATAAAGAAACATACATAAGTAACGTATGAGTATGTCCAAAAGGCCAAAGAAGAAACAAGAAAATATGGGTCAATCACTTTGCGGATATTTATTTATGTATGTATTCATACAGGGGGGCTCCAAATTCCTCCAGAAGATTTGAATGGAATTCAACTTTAAGCAGAGAACTAGTGAAAACCGAAAGTGCTTGAATTATTTATTGATCTCGAAAATTATTTAGGAATGTACATACATATGTATCTGCATCAGCGTGGGCATCACCCAAGAAGGAGAAAATCATTAGTGAAAGTGTCTAAAATTCGTTATGGATTTGACAGTTAGATTCTATATAACCACACTGTGGGGTGTCATGACAATAGATTGCAGTCACAGTGGGTTGACTTGACACAGAGGTGAATGTGACTTGTAAAGGGTTTTCCATTTTCAATTTCTTCAAAATTTTTGTGACCAGATGGCTGAGCTCACTCGAGAAATCAAATTTTCGATGAAATTTTGGCAGAAATTAGCCTCTACGGCGGGAATTTTGCGTCGTTTTATGCCCTGTGACCAGGACTTTCTCTGGTCTAAGTGTGGTTGCATCAAATGCAGCTTGCCATGGTAATCTCTGAGCTCATTTGCAGAGACGAGTAGGTTAGGTTCGATTTGTTATTTCTTCCAGAAAAACTACCAACAGAATCAGTTGAAGCTGGAGGCTGCTGGCTTTAGTTCATTGAGACTGTGGCAGGAAGCTGGCTCCTTAATAGGCTCTTCTTCGAGCTGAGAGAGCTGGTGCTGAACATTTAGAGTGAAGGTGGAGAATCGGTTATTCCTCCTCTACGTCCGTACAACTTCTACGAAAATCATTAAGGAGAATGCCCAGCTTATAAGCGTACCTGCACATGGCACAGTGTCTCTTGGTAACATCCCCTACGGTACTTATAAGCAGCCTTTTCTGTTATATAAGGCAGTGAGAGGGTTTGTGATCCAGCTTAGACCAAATCTGTCATTGGTGATGCCAATTCTTTTGAGTAGCCACTTGCAAGTAGCGAGAGGTATTTTGAGATTCCGTTTTTCTGGTAGAATCGATAGAGTTGTGTCCTGCTTGGCAGGTTCATCGATCATGCAGCTGCCTGTCTCTATGCTCCGACACCCAAATAAGAGACAAGAGGAAATTAAGAGCTATTTCCCATTTCTAAGGACTTGAGAGCGGGCTGAGTATCAGTAAACATTTTGATATCTCACGTAGATATCATCCTTCCAGTCATGCCAGGAGGGGATAGTGGTTACGAAGTTTCTATCGAATAGTAGTCGTTGTAGGGTGTAGTCGATATTTTGCGGAAGGAAGGCTGGACCAATGGTAAGTGCCATAAAATATTCCTAATCATGGCTTCTTCCCATCGATGGTTCATCGATCTCGATGAAGTACAATAGAATCCGCATCAAACAATAACTTTGTTGCGAGTATAATCGAATCTCCAAGATCTTTTGAGGATTGTTTTTAGACCGTTGTTGAGCCGCAAATAGGCTTTGTCACTGAAGATGATAATTTTGACCGAAATCCGGGCTTTGAGTTGCTCTTAAGCCCAGACAGCGAAAATGCGGCTCAACAAATGATTTTTTGGCTTGAGCTCCTGTATTGACTGAATCATATACGAGAAGAGGCCCAAGTTTTTGCACAGAACTCACCAAATGGAAGTCTGTGAAAGCCTTTGTTCTTAATTGTAAGGTTTGGACAATTAATTGCGAACGATGGCTATTTTTTTGTTTGACCGGGTTCCACGACGACGTTGATCAAGCACAGTATCAGTTGACTCAAACTTTTTAATGTGATTCAACGATTATGGTGACGATAATCTTTACGTAACGACCAAAACGTAACGATTACAGAACGCGAATTTTCATAATAGTGCTAAATAAATTTCTAGGCGTTATTAGACTCTGACTCTGAGTCTTTTCATGTTAAAAAAACAGTTGGAATCCTTCAATTCGGCGCCTCAATTAACAAGTTAGCTCGGTCCTTGTTAATTGCCGCCACTTGCATAGTTCAAGTTGGGGTTGAGGTCGCCTACTCTACTTGAGCATGCCACTTAATGCGAGTTCTTCCTTTGATGCGTTGTCCATCCAGGTTAGATTCGAAGACTCGGCTGGTCGGAACATTGGTGTTCATATGCTCTACATGTCCTAGCCAAGTTCAATGTCGCTATTCAGCTCAAATAGTTCGTTGTTGAATCTGCTCCGCCAAAGACTGTCAATGCAAAGACTGTCATCCCACACGATCAAGATTATCTTCATCCGTCTTCGATAGAGTCAATGCTTCAGTACCGTAGGATAGAATGATTGGGATTGTTCGGGATAGGGCACTGCTACCCAGTTGTTTGAAAGAAAGTGCTGGAGAATTTTACTCTTGATGGATCCCATCCAGAGCAGACTATCTTCGCAAGTGAACTGTCAAAGGTTAGACCACATCCGACTCGCTCGTCGGCTCTCTCTCCTTCCCCTCTGTGTTACTATCTCCGGGAACCCAAAAGAGAGTGATATTGAACCGAATGCTGGTAATACTTGCCCCTTCACTGTTCTACTAATTTAGAGAACGTGGTGTGTGAATGGAGCTCTTTGATGGCAACCTGGCGGTCATGTTGTTTTCGATTGTGGAACTGAGACTCAAGCCAATCTAACCGCTTGAAATATTCTCGAAGAGTCTAGAAGACAGTAGGATTTGGGTATGTTCACCTGCTCCAATGCCACATTCTATCTTGGAGTCGTCGGTTAAGATCGATACTTCGAAATCAATAGGAAAGAGTTATTGTTCCATTCGGTCCTGTTTAGGTATCGTGGTGTCAGTTATGGTCGAGGCCAGAGTCCGGTGCAGTAGATCAAGAGAGCTGCTATGACCATATGGTTGGCAAGTTGGTTAATTTTGCGTACTTTTTTCCGGTCTTTCCCCGAGGTATTGGCATAAGTTCATGGACCTTTCTCTTTTATTTTTATTTTCAAACGCCCATTGGTAGCCCAAAAATGGTATTAGGGAGCACTGTCTTATATCTTCTTCTAGCTAGCGACTTTGTGTGCTGAACAGATAAAAGGTGACAAAATCCACCCTCGTTCGATGAGTTAAGCTAAGATAACCACAAACATGTCGCTGTCCTTCGTCAGCTGCCTCCATGCGTTCCTCACCAAATTACATACACGTTCCTTGCTATAGAACTGAAGATTCTCATTGTTAAGCAGATACACTTTCAGTAATTAACTACACCCGCATTCTTAAGAATGACACACCACCATACCTTTTCACTTTTCACTTTTTTTTAAATCAAAAAAACCAATCATTACCACTCTCTCTTTACAGATATTTCAAAACTGCACAACTGATGTTCAACGGATTCCTAAAATCTCAAGGTTACCCAAAAACTACTTTCTTCGATCCCAGCCGCTCCAGTGAGACCATCTCCAATCTATTAGACCACGTCGCCAAACATCATCTCAATGTGAAAATCGACTCAAGAGCGTATGTCAAGCCAGCTGTTGGTTATGCCCAAGAACTCTTGAAATTGGGTCAAGCACGAGGTCTGTTGCAAAAGTTCAACGCCACGGAACTGAGTGACAAACTGACTGACACACTTAATCTAGAGGTGAGCTCAACCGAAATTGTTTCTTTTTTTGTAGATTTGTGTTCATTGTGTATCGCGTATATTGGCATTGCCATCGACACATTGGTATACGCTTTTGCGTTTCGTTCCCGGAAAAGAAGGAGGAAAAAGTCGTTGTCGTGGTCGGTCAACCTAGATAGCCGACGACGACGACGACTGTGTGTTGTGTTGTTGTCTTAACTGCCTCCATAATCCGTTGGATCACGATCATAGAACGAACGTCTACTCCATTTAGCAAGAAATTAATTTATGAAGCATGATGAATGTATCTGGGAATGTGATCGAATCCGTATTGTGTATTTTATTGTCAACAGGTTATTGAACCAGTTCTTAAGGTCCATCGTGCCTATCGATTCATCGGGACGACACCTCACTGTGATAAATATGTGCTGTGTGAACTGAACTCGTATGAGGAAGTTAATGAGACCTCGTCACAAGGTCTAGTCGCTGGATTTAAGCCAAAAATTATAAAGATGGGCAGTATGGCTTCGGCGCTGTTCATTAGCACCGAGACCGGTACACCGTTTTGGACATTATTTGGTGTTATCACACAACCACACAATTGTGAGGTGAGTGAATCGTTGGAATGTCTTCAAATTTTGTAGAATGGGGTCAGTAAAAGGATTGTGGTTACTTTTCTTAATTTTTTTTTTTTTAGGCAAAATATCCAGTCGATTGCAGTGGATTCCATGAGGGTGAAGCCAGAGTGACGACAGAATATATTCACAACGAACTATAATTATTTATTAATAAATTAGTTTATTGTTTAAAGATGTAAATAGTATTAAATGGAAGAATAAAAAAGGAAAAGGAGTAAATATTGATAATGCTAGCTTTTGATTGAATGTTTGCGAGGCAGTGTTAGCAATAGGGATGGTCCAGCACTACTCTACAAGAAAGGACCTCTTCCTTCGAATGCCATATCGACATCGGTAGGTTAGGTTATAGGGTTCACGCGAAAGGAAGTCCAATCTCCGCCATACTTAAGTCAATGTAGACCCCAGGGACCCCATGAAACCATTGCAATTGTTCAACGATGGCTAGCATCTGTCGGCCTTACGCTAGCTGAACCCAAAACGGAAGCTGTACTTATCACCAGTAGAAAACGAAGAGTGGACATGAGATAGTATCCAAAGGGGCTATTAAATACCTTGGCGTTATGATTGATGCAAGACTTACATTTAAAGAACACCTGGAGTACGTAAGTAGTAAATTCTCGCGTGTGGGTGTCTCTTTGGGGAGGATTATGCCGAATATAGGAGGAGGACCAAGATATTGCCGGAGACTTCTTTTAGCTAAAGTAGTCACATCAGTAGTGCTCTATGGATCACCAGTTTGGGCCGGAGCTATGAAGGTGAAAGCATACAAACGCAAAATCATAGCAGTAAATCGACTGTGTGCGTTAAGAGTGAGCAGCGCTTTCCGTATGACCTCGGATCAGGCAGCTTGTGTCGTGGCAGGAATGCTACCGATTGATATACTGGCAGAAGAACTTCAGAGAAAGTTCCTAAACCTAAACCAACAGGAGCGGTGACTATTATCCAGTGATACAGACACAACTGAAAGGACCGCAAGTATGAGGGAGTGGCAGCAACGTTGGAATCTTTCGTCTAAGGGCCGATGGGCATACCGACTTATTCCGGACATCGAGACCTGGATAACACGCCGACACAACGAAGTAAATTTTTCCATTACACAACTGCTAAACAGGACATGATTGTTTCCGGTCTTATCTACGTCGGTTTAAAAATGATAACTCCCCCACTTGTCCATCTTGCAGTGATACTCTCGAGGACGTGGAGCATGTATTCTTTCACTGCCCAGTCACAAAGAGAAGCACTACAAATTGTATTGGAAGAAACACCAAAGTGGAGCACAGTGAGTTCCTACGCCAAAGATATATGCCAAGAGTTGAGACGACTTGAGCGACGAAGAAGAGAGACCGAGGAAAACGCAAGAAACAGCGCAGAGAACACGAGCAGACACATACCTGCAGAAACGCGCATCCCTACAGTTACACACAGACTTACAGAGACGCACAGACAGACAGATATACGAACATACATGCGCACACAGCAGCACACAGACTTATAGATCTAATAGACTTAAAAAGACCTTTCGTGCAATGCACAAACATCCCCAGACGTACAGACTCACACAAATCTGTAGACAGAAGGCAGCTACGGCTGAAAACCAGGGATGAAATGCCAGGATGGCGGTACCATGGGGGAGCATGGGTTAGACGCAGCGGTGGCTTTAGTTTGGGTTAAAGTCCTACACTCTGGCTTTCGATGCTTTCCACCTTCCTTACAAAAAAAAAAAAAAAAACCCCAGGGGATTCAACCCCCCTTACTAGGAACCATAAGCCTATGTTCTATCGAGCCAATTCGAGGCGCGGATAAATCTTTGTATGTCAACCACAGACTTGTCGAACAGTTCTTCTAGGTCCTGAAAGAAGTGTCTTCCTAGGGTTTTGAATCTTATTTGGCAGAGCGCTAGACAGTGGTAGAGAAAGTGCGGAGTGTCCTCATCTACTTCTTTGTCACCACATCCCCTGCATAGGTCATCCGTGTTCAATTCCAGTCTTCTTGCATGGTGGTGATACCTATTAGAGAAGATAGGGATTTTTTTTGTCCATTTGTAGGATTCTATCGATTTTCTGTTAATCGTAGAGTGGCCATAGTTTCCTAGTTACACAGCAACTGAGCGCATTCCATCCATCATTTGCAGTCTTTTGAATTTTACTCTCCAATCTCCTGTTTGAGGTTACAGGGTGGAATTTTAGCGGTGGTATCAGCTTGGTCGGGGTCTAATGAAGATCCTTCCCTTGCCAGCTCATCAGCTGTCTCATTTCTAGACACCCCTTTGTGGCCAGGAACCCAGCAGAGTCTTACAGAGACATCGGTTGTAAGATCTTATTTGCTATGCAGTGTGAGCAGCTAAAATCTTTCGTTTACAACCTGATTGCCCCGTATCAGAGTGGTTTTAGCCCAGAAAGATCCACAACTCACGGCAGATCTTGGAGAAAATCTAGGAGTTCCAAATTGAAACCCACCATCTCTTCATCGAGTTCAAGGCCGATTACAAAAGTATTAATAAAGACGAGCTATACAGACCCATGTCTAGATTTGGCATCTCTGCCAAACTCTTTCGTCTTTTCAGGATGACGATAGGGTAATGCTTGCTGCTTCACCAAGATCAGCGACCTCACCGAGATCTTCGATGTCGAAAAAAAGTTTGAGACAAAGTAACGTGACTTCTTTAACAACATACTAGGGAGAATCGTGTGAAACTCGCAAACCAATGACTGAAAGTCTATGGAAGTACTGGTGTGCTCCGAGCATTGAACATAAGCGATGCAATGTCTTGCACCAACTATCGAGGCATATCTTTGCATTGTACGTAAGATCCTATTGTGTAAACGTCTGAAGCCCTTCTGCAGCACACTTATCGACACGTACCAGTGTGACTTCCGGCCCTGCACTACTGCCGATGCCAATGACCTGGTTGAGGATTGAGCAAGTAACTACTGGCTTTCTAAAACAAAGCTTGGGCTAGAATAGGACTTTGTTTCAAGTTCGCCGCAGGTACTAGTTGCACAAGGTACTGTGACTAGACGTTGGGCTCAAGCAATAGCGGTGGAATCAACGGCGCCAATTGGAATTGAGCTTAATACCTATTTGCTTCATGTTTATCAGAGCTACTTCGACGTCTTTGAAGTTTAAGCCTTAAAGCAGACTACGTCAGGATTTTTGAAGAAGAAATAGAAGTGGAAGAATCCTCAAGCGATCGTAACCTTAAATGGTGGTACTGATACCGGTACATTCGTCCCATTCCGACAAAGGCATAACATCAAAAGGTCCGGCTCTCCAGGTTGATTGTTGAACGCTGGGGTAACTGGAAACTTTGGAACCTTTTATGACTGAATCCGGAACGTACATGGACCGTGAACTAAGAGATTATGGAAAACACAAACATTGTATACCCCGGGAACTGCTCAACAACTAGAACTTTTCTTTCAGTAGAACTGGGCAGATCCAAGAAATAAGCTGGCTAGGATCAGGAATACTGAAAAGGCCCAGGTGCGACATGCGTTTTAGCTGGCTATTAGGATGTGGAATTGTAGTGGGTTGCGATCAAAAGTGATAAACTTAAAACCATTATAGATGATCGCCAAACTGTTATCCGTATTAAGACTACACTAACATAAGACTTATATATGCACACGCATCTACCGAGAAGGCTGAGGAGTCTGTCGAGAAGGAATGTTATGACTTCTTTGACAGTGCCTCTCTGGGCTACGATTTAAAAATTGAATTTGGCATAGACTAGACCGCACGATCAGAGCGAACCGTTTTAGAAGCAATTATCGAGCTTGAGAGTGATGAAAAGAGTTGGTTGGGATGGATGTGGAGATCCGGTGAATAATAACCTTTGGAAATCTACGTTACAACTGATTTCACAGCTCCTAAGACGAACGACCAAGGTAAGCCTTTTAAAAGTCCGATTCTGCCAGTCCTACTTTATGGTTTCGAGGATTGGATGACTGACGGCAAGCAGAAAAGTGGAGCCGATACTAAGGGGTTTTGGAGAGAAAAATACTTTGTCGGATTTTCGGTCCTGTGTGCGAGCTGTACGAAGATGCAGTCCAAAGAGGCAAGGAACGACAACTGCATTGATTTGGACGGACATCAATGCTCCAGCCAAGAAATTATTTGACTTTTAGCTAGAGCCCGATGAATCCTCCGTTTAAAGTCCGATGTGGTCACGGACACTTAGCCTACACACCCAGCGATGCGATGTGAAAGGCGTTTGTTTCCGATAATACTGTTCACCTGTATTCTTGGGCTTCTTGCAACGCAGCAATGTGCTCGTAATCTAAGAGCCTTGGCGCAACTAACTGAAGACAGCTTTCGTAGGATCCAGACAAATGGACGAGTGCATTTAATTATTCAAAGATCCTACGTGGTCCGGGTGTAATCCATCCATTTTATGACTAAATCCAAATGAACGTTCAAACTCTGTCCAAAAAAAAAGTGTACACGTTCCAAACTACATACATATATATTTGTTTCATATTTCATTCATTTCATCCATAAAAACTTGTGCCAAGGACATCTATCACTAAATTGGTTGTGAACTTGTAGCTAAAATAGTGTTTTGCTTGCTTTATTACTTTTCCTAGTTCCACTCTTCTTTCAGTTTTTCTTCATATTTTGACAAACCCAGTCCATGCCTTCCTATATTTTAAGATTCAAATTACTATTTACAAATTCTTTTCCAAAATTTGTTACCTTAAGTCCGGTTCCGTCAAGAGCCGAACAAGCTTGAATCTGCCAATTTCGATTTTCAAGTCTTATTAGACCAATACTTTCCGCCACTTCGGATGCTGTCATTGCACTTGGAAGATCCTGTTTATTGGCGAACACCAGTAAAGGGACACTTTTCAAACGATTATCACATAGCAATTCCAAAAGTTCATCTCCAGTCTCGGCCAAACGAGTTCGATCCGTGCAATCAATAACATAGATCTACAAGGAAGAGAAGTAGAAGATTAAAACGCTGTGTCCGTCCTTAAAGAGCTACATACAAGAACGTCAGTATTTTCGAAATAATTCCTCCAGTATGGACGTATTGTTGATTGGCCACCGATATCCCAGACGTTCAGTTTGAAGCCATCTGCTGCTACAGATTTAATATTAAATCCTGCCGTTGGTGTTACCTACGAGGCAGAAAGGTTTGCTTTGTTCAAAAAGGAAGGGCGATGGGAAGATACTTACTTGGGAAATTTCTTCCGATGCAAGCTGTTTCAGTAGAGTTGTCTTGCCAGCGTTATCCAGTCCTAGAAGTAAAATTCTTGCTTCGCGATCTGGGTTCGGACGAAGTTTTCTAAGAAGAGACAGAAGACCCTACAAGGAAGAGTTTGAAAATTAATCGACAAAAATAAGTTTAAAAAGCATCTCAAGTCAGTCTAGTCAGTTTGAAGATTCGTTGAAAAGCTAATCTTGGTTCAACTCAAGGATGCCAAAGAAGAGGTTCTATATGAAAATCAAGTAAGCAATGGAACTGCTTTCGGTCCAAGGGTACCTTTTCCCTGGAGACGACATCAAAGCCTTAAACACACAATTATAGACTAATCTAAAGGGTCTTTAGGTTAGTCTACAGACGATATGCGGGAGTCATTTCAGGTTTTCTTACTGAAGCATGTGCCATTGGTTCCGGGTACCTAACATCGACTTTAGAGGTGCAGAGACGACGAAGAATAAGAATCTGTCCAGTACCTGGCTTTGCGAGTTTCCTGGCTTAGGTAGCTAAAGACTAATGAGGACTTTGTAAGAACAAAGTAGAATTGAACCGCTGGACCGTCTGAGATTTTTATCACCATTCAGATAGTTCTCATCTTTCTAGGTTCTCAATAGAACCTAGAGGAAGTAGACACAAAGCACCTTACCTAATCGAAGCACGAAATGCAGGTTCTCCCTCCATAATTGGATGGACCTAATTATACTTTCAATAAGGTGGAAGTTGGGCACAGAGAAAGAGAGATTGTGACGAGTAGATAAGAGATATTGAAGGTTTAGATGAGTGCAAATCATAGATTGATGTGAGTTCCGTCCTTCACTAGGACTTTATTGGAATTTAAACTTGAGGTTCATATCACATTGAGTCCTGATGAAGCAGTCATGCAGATTCACAACGAAAGCAAAGCCTTTGGTCTACTTGTGAGGAAAGACGATGGATGATGGCCCTATATTTAAATAGTTGCACACCACGCTTCTTTACCTGGTTTGCAAGACTTAAACAACAAAAAGATGAAGCTAAAATCCTTAATCTTTAAAATGTCTATAACACATAGAAAATATCTTAAAATTCTTTAAAAAGAGCTTGCTTAGCTAACCTAACCAGCGAATACATTTTTATTTGCAAAACATTTTTATTTCGTTCAGTGTAGAGAACCACGGCCATCTAGTACATTTTTGTTCTGAAAATTGTGGATGGAATGCATTTGCTGTAAATAATCAGCTGACACATGTCAACAGACATTTGAAAAAAGAGAAAATAAAATGTTTGTCCATTCCGCAGAAGGTCGTTTCCATGGCAATTTTTAAATAAACAGATTATTTCGAGTTACTTTCCAATATTGTACAGTGTAAATAATTATAGAAAATACTACTTGTTCACATCGTAAATCTAAATCCAACATTATGTGTTCTAAAAACTCACCATGACGTAAAGTTCGCAAGATCTAAGCAAGTGATTCTATCAAAATGTCCTGATTTGCTAGAGGATTTCCCAAAGGTAACTTCAAAATCCTTAACAAATTGATGGTTTCCTTGCCGCTGAAGAGAAGTAACTAACTATAATACGAGTTAGTAAGAGAAATGTGGTACTTTTGTGGTTTTAATGGATTCGGGCAATACGGCAAGGCGCATGCCAGTAGAGTTTTACAACTAACAAGTGAGTTTTTAACATAAAATTTCAATTTAATTCGAATATATGTACTAATTTTGATTTAAAAAAACTCGTTAGATTTTGAATATGATTTTCCACATGAAGATTTTCTCATCCGACCCGCATGGAGCTGCAATGTTATTGCTGTTGAAAATGAGATATTTCTGTCAGGATTTGTGTATAACAATGGAAAGAGTGTAGAGAAACTTTCTTTTCCCGATAGAATTGTTGATGTTTGCACAACAGATAAGTATTGCTTAATTCTGTTGATTACTGGAACAATATTTAAGCTGACAAGGAATGATTTGAATATTCAGGAAATAAGATTTGCTGATGTCGAAACTGTGCCAAGTAGAAAACGTAAGATATTTGAGGAAACGAACGAAGAAGATGGCTCCAGTGGTGTGATCAAAATTAAACACATTGCATGCGGTAGCAATTTGGCTGTAGCAATTAGCAGTACCAATGCTGTGTACAATATTCCAACAAAAGTCTTTCAGTTTCCAGCGCATGAGAAGATTGCATCGTTGCAGTGTGGCTTCGAACATGCTTTGGTGCTGAATTCGAATGGAGATGTGTATACGTGGGGCAATGGAATGTAGGTATTTGATGAGTTAAGACAATTTGTTTGGGAATAAAATTAAAATTTCACCTTTACAGACGTGGACAATTGGGTATTGATGACATGCGGGTGCAGGAAACACCGATTTTAATCGAGGCACTCAGTGGTATTAAGGTTTGTTTTCGAAACTTGTTTTCTTCTTCTTATGGTGTCTCTCCTCTTATTACGTCTATTGATCTTGTTTACTTGTTTTACATGTAATCAGTCACGCCAACCTAACAAAAGAGTGGGTCGCACTAAACAAAGTCAGATCCATTGAAGGGAAAGCTAGGTGTATCTCTGTTCTGCTGGGGCTGACTTATCGATGTAGTGTCACAGGGAAGGAGCATGTTCCTCGACATCATACGAAAGATATTCTTACTCCAGTCAGCCTTAACAGATCCCTAATAATGGAGCTGTAGTGTCATCAATGCTGGAAGTCAGTCCTCGTCGTCCTATTAGGACAAGTTGTTGAGATTTTTGCGGCTGCCTGAAAAATACTGGGCAGTTTAAGCCGTTCCCTTGGAGCTACAGTTTCGCAGTACATACTAAAGCATGTGGATCACACGGCATTGTCTCCTGGCAAAGACATGACAATAAAACCCATCCGTCATCTTCAACGCCGTCGTCAACTTGTGAACAAGAAGCACTCTTGTCCAGCTCTACATACTGCAACTCTGCTTCTTTAATAGTCTTCCACAGATCCTTTTGAACTTGTTTACGCCTTAAGCAGAGCCCAGAACATCGGCAAAGTTGAGTTCGTCAGTTGCTTTCACATCCCACAGAACGAACTGTCTAAGAAGACATTTCTTCTGTGCATATGGCACGAGAACTTCAGGTACCATCTGAACATGATACCTTCAGCCTGTGTCTAGAGGATTTACTGTGTGAATGTCCGGCATTGGCTAACAGAAGAAATTCTATTTTGGGCTTCTAATGGATTCAATTCCAGAGGATTAGTCAAATATTCTTCAAACACATGCAGGGGATGATACAAGAAATCGTCGTCAGGGAAGAACTACGGTGTACACCTTTGACTGAGACGAATCGAAAAGAGACGGAAAGACTTGTTAAGACCCTCAATCTTAGGAGAATTACCGACATTTGTTCACAGACAAAGGCTCCTTCTGCCACATAACCCTTCCTTTTGGTCTTGCCGTAGTCGAGTTACAAAACTCAATACAAGTTATTTCCACAAGATTGTTGATGGCACACATCCCACGACCCAAGACTTGTCCAGTACTAAGTCTACTTAAGAAAAATATTCATCCACGATCTAGTTGCAAAATGTAATTCCTTTTGTTTCCACAGATTGTAAGCGTTGCAGCCGGTGGATGGCATAGTGCGGCTGTTTCATCATTCGGAGACGTCTACACATGGGGCTTCAATTGCAATGGTCAGCTGGGAATTCGAGTTTTTAAAACCAATGGCATTAAGAATCCAACTGTGTACCATTTGCCACAACTCATTGACCTGCCACAGTGTCCTAAATGTTCAACCATCGATGCGGAAGAAAACTCCTGCAATGCTGTCGCTATCTACTGTGGATCGAGACACACAATTGTCAAAACTTCATGTGGTTCGATTCTTGCTGCTGGATGGAATTCCTATGGACAATTGGCTTTACCGGACGCTGGCAATATTGTGGATCAATTCAAAAAACTATCTGACTTGCCTCAACAATTTATTAATGTAATTTGTGGTCCATGGAGCACTATAATTCAAAATTAACTAAATTTATTAAAGACGTCGTATTCCTTGTTATAACATCCGTCTTTTTTTTAAAGTTCTTCTTCCAATTCTTGCCAAAACTTATCGGTCACTTCAGTGGCCATATGTAACGGTATAATATATTCATCGTAGTTACCATTTAGTAGATTTTTTATTTTTATATCCTTTGACATATCATCCCCGGGTAGAAGTTCCAAATACTTTCTCGGCATTATGAATTTGTGTGGGTATTTCATTTCAAAGCAACTTCGTTCGAAACACCAATCAAGAGCAGTTTTAACAAGATACAGACCCAAATTACTGTAAATTGGAAAATTATACATATATCCTCATTTATGTTCGAAAAATGTTAAATTTACCTGGAAGCAACAAGGTTTAATAGAAAATTAATTTGCGATATAAAATCAACTGTAGAATCGGTTGATAATGTTGGTGTAACATTGAGGTTATTTGTCTCTGTTGCTGGCTTTTCAAAGTCTTCTAATTGAGGAAATGAATCTTCACATTTAAGATCCGGATAGGGATGGTCCATAATTAGGCACTTCCATCCGTATTTAGAAAAATGCTTGAGCTTTTCGGCTGCAAATACGGCTGTTTCGGTATAAAATTGATCAGCAGTCGCGTGAGGAAGATGCTGAATACGGTCGCGTATGAATTCGATCCAAATTGCGACTATGCATGTTATTTCCGTAGGAAAAAATAATCGCGATTTTTCCATCTTTTCTCGCCATATTTCAGTGATCCCATTGAATTTAGGATCTACTTGATCGACGACAATGTCATAATCTATACTGTCTTGAGTGCTTTTAGAAGCGCAACAGGTTACATAAAGGTTTTCAGTCATTATTCGTGAATTTTAATTTGCTCTATGCTATTTATTTTATTCTGCTGATTGATAAAACTAAAAAAATATGATCGTGAGATTGACAGAAAGTAAAAACAAGAAAGATCTTAGGAGCCCAACTGCTGGATAAGAAAACAAAATCGGTTGGCATGAAAGCGTCACAGAAGATAGCCATGCTAAGTTTTGGTGTTGTGTTGGGTTTAGTCCGGCACCTATCCTAAATTGCTGGATAAATGTGGAAGTTGTTGGAATCTAGAGGTTTCAATCTAATCCCCAGTCGAGGTCCTAGAGCCCCGATGTTCAGCGCTGGGGGATGAGAGTAAGAGTTGTTTTTCATAGGCTGTCGATGTTGAGGATTTGGAAGGAGCATTCTATATAGTGGCGATGGTGAACCAAATACCATTGTCAAGCAGAATGAACCTTTCAACCTGGACGATGTAGACGAACAATTTTGTCCACCCGACCTGGATGAAAGCCACATCGAATCTGAAGTGAACAGCTGGAGCGAACAGCCTGACTCCCGAGCTCTTCAAGGCGGCAGGCGATAGCTTGGTAAGGAGCATACACCAACTCATGTCAAAATATGGTCAAACGAAAGTATGCCCGATGAATGGAACCTCAGCACTGTTTGTCAGATCCTCAAGAAAGGAGACCATCTGAACTGTGCCAACTACAGAGGCATCAGTCTTCTTAGCATCGCCCACAAGATCCTATCTGCTGTTTTGTGTGAACGCCAAGCCGTTCGTTAACAACTTGATTGGTCCATTTGGACATGGCTTTAGGCCAGGAAAGTTCACCATTGGCCAAATATTTACACTACGGGATCTTGGAAAAAACTACCTATTCATCGATTTTAAGGCCGCGTATTGCAGCATCTATAGAGACAAACTATGCAGAGCAATGTCTAGTTTTCGCATCCTTACAGGATGACGATTTAGAATGCACGCCCCATCAAGGTCCGTAAAGAACTCATCACCGAGATGTTTGATGTCAAAACAGAATTTAGCAAAGGCGATGCGCTATCATGTGAAACGGGTGCTCTTGGCTGCTTTGAGAGGGAAATTCTTCGGGTGATTCCGGTCCATCTGCATAGATGGTGATTGGAAGAGGAGATACACACAGCAAACTGTACGGGTTGTACAGCGACATCGACTTAGCCGAAAAGTGAAGGTCCAACGACTGAGGTGACTGGGTCATGAAGAGCGGATGGACATCAATGTTTCGGTCCGAAAAATCTTCGAAACCGCCACCGAGGTACAGCGCAGTAGAGGGAGACCACGACTCAGGTGGTGCACGCAAGTAAAAGGGGACCTCAACCAACTTAGCGTGCGAAACTGGAGCTAAAGATCGAGCTGGCTGGAGACGCTTGTTGGTTTGGGGCCCAGGTCCACCCCGGACTTACGGTGTAAGTACGTAAGAGGTTGTTGTTATTGGAAGCGCTGTTTGACATGAATGTTAAAACCCAATTTTCAGTCAAGGTACTTGAGATAGAGACCCAGGATTCATCGCTGGGAGGTTAGAGTAATCGTAGCCGGAATAGCACCAAAATCTATTAAGAGCTTAATGTTAAGTGTAAGCGAGCACCTTATAAGAAATTTCTTAAGTTAAATACCGGCCCGACTGTATAACCCACTCCAAGTTTCTTACAGACGCGTTTTTTTTGTGTGCCTCATGCATTAAGGAAAGCCCGCCAAAAAAAACAAGAAAAAAAAACAAACCGGCGACTGTTTCCAAAAATGCGCCGTGTACACAAAAATACAAGCACCATGCGCGCACTCATTCTCTACGCAAATCTTACCCCCCGCTTGCATCGGACAACGAGTGAATGTGCTGTGCACTCTGTGGCTGTTTACATGACATGCAGTTGCGCTGCTTATTTTTAGGAACACTGACCATGGACAATAACATTGACCCCGTCCGTCCATGGTGGCCACGAAAAAGCGTCGAAAATTTCAATTTTTTTTTGTTTTGTATATTTTTGTTTGGTTGCTTCGGAAAGCGTCTCTCAGCCTTGTGGCTAGCTTCTCTGTTTCGTTGTGAGTTTACTTTTGGATTTTTTTTTCGTTTTATTTTTCATGTATCGTTCGTTAATCTTGTTTGTCAATTTTTTTGTCGGTTTTTTCCGTTGTGTTATTATTGTTTTTGGTTTTGTTTTGGCTTCGCTTTGACGAATTGCATTCGAAAACGAATGTAAACGGTTGGTGGTGGGAGACGTTTTAGTGCACTTGTGTGTGTTGTTCTCTGTTCTTGGAGAGCAGCTGAGTCATTCTTTAGGACTGTGTGGTGTGCTTTTGAAAGGAAAGCGTGATCGAATTTCAGGGCACCACTGGAGTCTTGGATAGGTTTACACTTTTCAATTTTACATGCATGATTCTTTGGAGCTACTTTTCTATCCTGTAGGCCTCTCAAGTAGGTCTATACTTAAACCATTTAGATTTTCTTAAGTTCCAGTTCAGATCGGCCGTAGTTACAATGTTTAGAGCATTAAGGTCGTTGAAGAGGCTTTTCAATGATAGATTCTTCCACGTCTCTTCAGCAGCTGTTACAGATATCGTTGCAGATAATGCCCAAATAGCTGAGCAGGTCTGCCTTGGATGCAGTTCCCTATCATGACGTTGGTTGGGTGGTCTGTTTTTAGTCAAATTCATACTTTCGATCTCTTAGGATCGACGTCAAGTGTAGCTGGAGTTGTGTAGAACTAAATGAAGCCATCCATGATTAGTTTTCGACAGAACCCTGTGGTTTAACAAGGGATATAGATCCAGATCTTGACAGTCTGTATTTAGAGAGTTTTTTTTGGGCAGTTTGTCAGCTGCATAGTTCCATGGCTTGTCTTAAGGACCTAGCAGGTAATAGGGTTGACACTTAGATCAATGTAGACCCATTGTGATACTTTTACCTAAAGACCTAGCATCAAACAAAGTGTGACGTTGTGCTGGAGATGAGTGGGAAAGCACAGAATATAACTTGAGATGGATGGATGACCAGCAGCCAATAGGTGTGACATCCGAACTATTTATAGAATCACCAACGTGCTGGTAGGTGATTGAAGCCCCAGTCCATACCTGACTAAGAAGGGCCATTTGTATGCTCGCAAATCAGGTTGGGATGCCTGAGAATGCACTTCAATTTCCAGTAGGAATTGAGATCAAAACATTAAAGAACCATAAGAGGGAAGGACTTTATGGATATAGATATACCCTTGGAACCATTGCAGATAGGGCTAGCAAAATAAGCTGTGAGTTGAAAGTATTCCTGACAGCTGGATGGAATGTTTTCATCCTCCCAGTAGTAGCTAAGTTGGAAAATCTAGATGGGGCCGATGCTGAATGAGCAGTTTTCCATTCAGGATACTTCTGTGTCGACCACATCAACTTCCTTCTACGTCGAATACCGGTCAACATTAAGCCTGCTTTTCATTAATTGAAGAAAAAAAAAGCGCTCGGAAGTTTCTGCTATTTGCCATCGAAGCCTTTTCGATTTTAGAGAACCAGACAGTTCCTCTCTATTTTCAGAAGGGTTCTGACCTAGTCTTTTCTTTGCAGGCTTGTTCGCTCTGCAGAATTTCCCTGTGTTCTGTAACTCAACATAGGAAAGTGTCTCGTTGCATCTTGAAATCAATAAATAGATTGTGAGTATCAATTTGGAGCTTCAGTCTTCAACACGATTTGGTGTCGTCGATTCTGGTAGTTCCCCACCAGTTCCCCACCAGTTCGTCGACGTATGATGTTAGAAGATGTTCCGCCTCTGTATGCCTCTGTAATTGGCGCAGGTGAGGTGTTAAGGTTCCAATCATGGCGCATTCTTTCATCGTATCATATTTTACAGATGAGTTGGTGCATGTCAGCTCAGCTTCTGGGTCTCCTGGGCTTGAATCTTGGAATGATTTATGCTAAGAAATGACGGCTTCAACTTCGTTCTGGTCTAGGGACTATTAGACTGCCTCACAGCGAGGTTTTTTTAGCCTCCGTTGCCGTTTAACAGTAGTTACGCAGAAAAAGGCTTAGCACCAACTGCTTCTCTAGTATGGTATTCCAGTTCTTGTCCTTGCAGGCTCCGGCCTATGTAGCAAAAAGTTGAAAGTAGAAATCCTGGATCTCTTTCCTGCCTAAGCATCTCGGTATCTCCTCAATTTTACGATTCCTATGCTCCTTTTCGTCTCTTCCCTGCTAGTAAAGCTGACAAGGACCCCTGGCCCTTTTTTCTTTTTTTGCGGTTCCATTTTATAGACACCTATTTTCTCCGAGTTTACTTAGGAGGGCTGCAAAACAAGTTTGCTGGCAGTGCTGCATATAATTGCTGCTCGGTACCTTCTCGAGAGCTCTCGAGAAAATTGCTAGGTAAAGGCTTCAGTGATCGGTTGCAATTGCAGCTTTTCAACGTTAAAATTCCTCACAGTGGTGATTCAGGTCGTTGGAAATTTGCTACCGAACCTTTGCTGCAACAAATTAATGGTCCAAGTCAATGTTTGCACTTCGGAATGCACGAACATCCAATACACTGGACGAGTGTCTTCCATCGATTGTAACGTGATAAATTTGGTCGGCAGTAGTTTGATCACTTCCAAGATGCCTTGTAAAATCAAAAGATGTGGCTTAGTCGAGGAGCCTGAATCGCTTTTCGGAGATCGTATCGTGCAGGCTATAAATTCAGAGGGTTCTGCCAAAGAAGTCCTCCTTTCCAAACTTGGCATTAAAATGCCCAAGGACACCATATCTCGGGCATTACACGAGTAGTTGGCATCGTCTTCCTCCTCTGTGGGGACGAGGGCTGATGTTTCGAACTGAAGCTTTGAGGATGATGATCACCTCTCGCTTGCTTATGTGGCGGAAACTCAAGACAAGTCTCTGAAAGTAACTTCGCCTACAAACAGTCACCACCATAGTCCAATCAGTGATGACACTTTAACTCAATAAATAACTCCAAATTGTATGCTATGATGTATCTAAATTAAACAAGAAGCCGAAACTCTAATGATCGAAGTGCTAATTAACGCCTTCACATGCAAAGAAGACCAGAACCTCATTTGTCTATAATTTTTCAATATTACGACTTTTCATTCAACCGTTCGTAAATCGTATCTTGTCTGTCAATTCTCTTTCCCTTCTTAATAAACACTTTCATTAAAGTGTTTTTTTTTTTTTTTTGTTTCTTTTACATTTTATATTCTTCGCCCCTAATTGTATGTATATTGCTCCGTTGACCAAGTATTGGTGCGAAAAATACTCTGCTTGGTCGCTTTGCCAGAAGTCAATTGCATTTAAGTTGGGGCAGGTTTTTTATTTTATTTCGCAAGTCTCTCTATTTTTTAAGGGTTACTAACCTCATAGCGCTTCACCACAAAGTGGACATCGGGATGTTATTAATAAAAAATAAAAAAACAAAGAGGAGGGAAATAAGAAGCGACAACGAAAAAGAATTCACGGATGGAAAATAACAAAAAAAAAAAGAAAAAAGATACAATATACAAGTATGCATGTTGGCTTGAGTGCATGAAGACATGCATAGTGGCATAGTATAATGTTTCCTTTTGAGGTATTTTTTCGTATGCTGTGCTCACATTGCACCTGTATGTAATAATGATTATAGGTTTTATAGTCCCTTTTGTTCTTTAACGTTGCGTATATGCATTTTATTTTGTTTTGCTTGTTTTTCTCGTTTGCGTAAAGGGGTCAATATAACGAAAACATTTTGCCATATGTTGTTATTGTAGTTTTGCTTTGCTGTGACAGCATGATAAGGTATCAAATGTCATATGCGTCATCTGTGTATGAAAGCCAATGACCGTAGGACACAAGGTTTTTTTTTTTTTTGTGTCGAACATGATGAAAAGCTGCTGTTTTAAGAAACTGTCCATTCGGTAACCTACATTGTGTGGACTTATTTAGAGCAATCTGATATGGATGGGCAGGTATAGCTATTGACAGCGCTTGTGCCGTATTGAGCTAAGCTTACTTACTTAGTTACTCAGGCCAGCGAGCTAATGCCGCTTTCCATCCTTCACGGCTCCGCTGCTTACAGTTTATTAGACAAAGGTTTCAGCGCTCGAAATTGCCTGATTTTTGAACTGGAGGTTCAGTCTCCTTTCCAGGTGGCTGGAATTTGAAATTTGAAAACCCTCCTAGCTGAAGCGTTCTCGTCCATTCGCTGGCTGTGGCCGATGTTACCAGTGGAGTCGATGGATTTTTGCTTTCCAAATTACATCTAGAGGAAGACCTCGCTTAAGGTGGCGCGCACAAGTAGAAGGGGACCTCATCCAACTTTGAGTGCGTAACTGGAGGCCGTTAGCTAAGGACCGGGCTAATTGGAGAAGCTTGTTGGTTGGGGCCCAGGTTCACCCCGAACTGTAGCGCCACCTAAGTAAACTACATCCACATCTTTATATAACTTATAGAGCTCGTGGTTATATGATCATCTCCATTCACCCTCCTCGCAGACAGGACTAAATATTCGACGTAGAATTTTTCTTTTGAAGGATCCCAAGATCAGCTGCGCTGTCTTGCTTACCGTTCAGCATTCGGCTCCATAAAGCAAGACTGGCAAGATCAGAGTTTTCTAGAGCATGATTTTGAACCTCAGAGTAAGATGTTTGGACAAAGCAAAGAAGCACAGGTTGCCTAAGGAGATCCTTTATCGAATCTCCATCAGGGTGTCATTTGTGGAGTTTATATTTGTTCGATGTAGATGAACTCCTTCACAAGCTCAAACGTTGGCGACTTTCATGTTCTGTCCTTGACGAGTTGAGCTATAACTGAATTGAAATTCTGAATCGCTACCTAGTTAAAAAAAAGACATGCTGCTCCATGTTTCTCTAAGAACGTCCTCATCTTAAGAATCATTAAGTTCCCAATCATGCGGAACGATTGTGAACTTGAATTTGGCAGGATTGGTGCATACATACAGAGCAGCAAACGTCGACTTTGACCATCACATCGCAGATGAATTCAAAGTTTGACAGTCGAAGTTGAACAAGAAGAAGCTGGGAATGGACTGGAAAAAGAGTTGGATGCCTTGTAGTAGCCAGTGACTACAAAAAGCAACTGCGATGCACACGTCTTCCACAGATGACAACACAGTGGACCCAGTACCGCAACGTCATCAAAATGGTAGCCAAAACTATATTGGAATAGCAGCCACCACCGAAAAGATCGCCGTGGTATGATAGGTTAGGTTAGGTTGAAGTGGCTCCCAGCTATTGCCAGAACACTTAGACCAGTGATAGGTCCATTGTGATACCACATGGATCGTTTAACCAATTGGAGCTATTTATGAAGCGAAGGAGGTTTTTGATATCCGTGTTTATCAGATCGCCTAAGTCGTCAAAGTAGAACTCCCCTAAATATAGCCTTTTTTTGCGAGAGAGAGCTGGGCGTCCATTCAACTTCTGCAGAAATCGTTTCAACGGATGCCAAGCCTTGTTGCATGCTTGCCTATTAGACAGTGTCCCGTGATGATACCTATTGCAGATCTGATATGCGATCTGTTGAGAGAAATTAAATTCTTAGAGCGTTTCAGATCCAGCCGTGGCCAAACCTGCTTTGGCGCTAGACAGGTTATACCATTTGTCCACTTAGAATTTGTTTTCTCGATAGCATCCAGCTTGAGTTTAAGTTTACATGTAGCGATCGGTATTCCCAGAGTTTCTCTCCTGTGAACACGGGTACGGTTGATCCATATCTGGTGAGTTCGTTAGCCTTGCAGTTCCCTGGAATATCTCTATGCCCCGGCACCCAACAAATGATGATGATGAATGATATGATGATCTTCATAAATACCGGAAGCAGGTGACATAAGATGTATATTTCGAGGTGCTACAACGGAGGATCGAAGAAGTAAGAGAAGAAAATCCTACACAGGAAGAAGAGGTCATACGCAGTCTCCCAGTTTAAGGAAAAGGAAGAGAAGTGAAGGAACAACATCCGGCAGTTCTTTAGGAAAGCCAATCAACTGGCAGCTGATTTGAGGGGTAGAACACAGGGTCTTCAGAATAGGGAAGGGAATCTGGTCACCGATGTACAGCGTATGGTTTTTTGGGGTTATGAATACCTTTACGATGGTGTAGTGATTTTTGCAACTCAGGTTGTACTAGGTTTCAGTCTTTGCTCCGAGGGTGGTGTCCCATCATGGCAGCGGTAGAGTTGACTGTCTGGCTCAGTTCATCTGCACGCTCGTTTTCCTTTATGTCGGTGTGCCTTGGAACCCAGAGCAGTGTGACCCAAGCGGGCAATCTCTTTCCGTCACTCCTGCACCAGTTTGATGGATATGGTAGCCAAGTCAATAGCTTTGATAGCGGCTTGGCTATCTATTAAGGAAAGCAAAGTTTTGTTTGTGCGTTGTATCATGCTCGAGTTGTGTGCAAACCTCTCGATTTGTCAGTAGTTCCGACTGGAAAACGCTTGAAAAATCCGGCAATTGATATTTTCAATGTAAATGATCGTGCCAAAGTCCTTAACTTCTTCGTCTATCTTCCACTGAGCTCTGGTGGGAAATCCTATGTGTAAGTTAGTACAGTGTTCCCCGGATAGCTGCCTTGAGAGTTTTTGTTTGATTTATTTGGGCACTTAAGAGAGGAAGTTACCTATCCGTACCAATTTGCATTGCTGAACATTTTTGAAGCCTAAAATATATTCGATTAGCAATGCGGGTTATGCAGCTAAGTGGGGGATTACTTATCCGGGTATAACTGTAGTTAAGTAAAACACAAGTTATTTATATATATTTTTGTATATTTTACTTTCAATTACCTCATTACAGTATAATAAAATACTGAGTATGCTCCAAGTTCACATCATATTAAAGTTATTTTACACTGTGATTTGTTTATTTGTTTTCTTATATTTTTTTTTTGTTTTGTTTTATTTATTTATATATTAACAGTAGTGAAAATTATAAAATGTACTTTCTTTTTGTTTTTATTTCCTGAACAAAAAAAATATAAAATTATACTAGTTATTCCAAAAATATAATTTATTTTCTCACTTTATTTTTTGTTATTTTTACTTTTGTGTTTGTTTCTCATACTCCATCTTGTTTTGTTTATGCTAATTAGAAAATGCTGTTTTTTTTTTTATCTTCAAAATTTTTAATAAATTTCACATCCTTTCTATTTTTTTGTTGAATTCTGATTCTTTTTGAAGCACGGACTATTCTTTTGGTGGTATGGTGTTTTTTTTTCTTTTAATCCATTATTTTTTGATTAATTATTGATTTTAGGTTGTTTTTTTTTGTTTTTTGTTTATTTAAAACACAAAATTAAACTATTTTACTTCATTTTGTTTAACAATTTTTCTACAATTTTATTCTAAAGGGATTTGGTAAGAAAAGAAAAAAAATAAAAACGTAGGTATACATCCAGACGGTAAGAAACAAAATATGTAATTTCGGTTTTTTGTTATCTCATTTTCTTTATAATTTTTTAGTTTTATCATTTCAAAAATCGTATACACGTTACTTGAACTAATATATGTAATATATAAATATTTGTTTTTTTTTTAAATAAAATGATTTTATTTTTTCTTTTAAAGCTCTGAAATTGTTTTCTTATAAATTATTTATGAATAAAAAATAAAATATATAAAAATTTTGATTTATATTATTATTTTCTTTTAAATCCAAAGGCGTAGTTGTTTTATATTTTTTTTTTTCAAAATCTTTCAAGACAACGATTTTTTTTCTCACATAAGCAGGGTGCTTACAGACACAGATATTTACAAATATAGTTATACAAGCCGCACAGAATTTTGTTTCTTTTTACAATTTTTTTGTTTCTTTTTTGTTTATTCGAAAAGTTTTAATTTTGTTTGGAACTTTTATTAGTTTCTTTTTGTTATTTATTCCATTTATATGTTAAATGTTAGTTAAATATTCATTCCTGGATATGAATTTATTCCTAAAAAGTTTTTATATATATTTTTTGTTTTTCATTTTAGCAAGTCAGAATATGTAATACGCCTAAGCTTGAGTGTTTTTCTTTTGTTTATTCTTTTGGTCCCTGAAGTTTTTTCTTTTCTTTTTTGAAAAACAATCTTTTTAGTTTTTTTTTTTTTGCCATTTTGAAATTTCCTTAAGTTTTTCTTCTCTGTCTTTACATTTCCTTGTCCTAGTGTAGGGAATAATAAATTACTAAATTGGGTTCTTAATCCAAAGTTGTCATTTAAAGTTCACGTTTTAATTTTATGTTTTAAGTCTCCATTTTGGTTGTATTGAAATAATATTGAAATAAGATAAAAAAAATTAAAAAAACACTTTTATATATTTTTCACAGAATTTGTTTTTGTTTTTTTTTTTGGTATATATTGTTGTTATTACCCATTATAAAGATTTTTTCTTGTCTTTTGTAATAATTTGAAAAGTTCGAAAAATTGTTGTGTGAAGTTGGAGAAAATATTAATTGTGTTAGGATTTTATCTGTACCAACATTGAGAGAGATTCCCTAATGTTTTTGGCACGTGTGCCAATTGTTTTATAAATGTTTGACGATTATTTTTGGATATGTTTAAGAAAATCCCTAACACAATCAATATTTAATTTGGTCTATTGCAGTTTTTTTTATTTTTTTTTAAAGATTTTATTTATTCTTTTAAATTGTATTCATTTTAAGTTTATTGTAATATTTAAGTATTTCAATTGCATTTAAGTAAAATATTAATAAATGTTGAATATTGATTTCAAAGTGTTTATCTATTGCTGTTGCTGTATATGGGTTTCAATATAATAATTGTTTTTTGTTTTTTTTGTTTTTAATTGTTGCTTTTGTTTAATTGTGGTTTAAGAAATGTTAAAGAACGTTTTGAAAGCTCACCTTTGATGATGCGATAGCTTTTGATGGTATTATGTGGCTAAATAATAAGAAAACTTAAAAAACAAAATAGAAATAACAAAAAATGAAAAGTTTTAATAGAACTTCAGATTCCGATCTCAAATCATGTACTTCTTTGAAAATTCCTATCACCCCTACGTCGGATATTAGTTGCTTATTAAGAGTTCGAGTCGTTACCTATGGCGAGGATGTCATCATATTGACAACAAGCAAATTCCGGACCATCATCACTGAACTACTACAGTCAGCTCTTGACACCCTAAGCAACTCGCCCGAAAGATGGGGACTAGACCTTAACTCCTAAAAAAACATAGACACAAGTTCTTTTCATCAATAAAAGAACGAAACCGATACCGATGCATTTGGGCCTTGAAGACTCGATGCGTGGCGTTAAAATAACGATCCAAAAGCTCTGGTCCTCTCCATTCTCTGCTTCTGTTCCCCACCACTTCGTCTTTTTTTAGTCCCCTGTTTCCTTGGGACTATTGCTAAAGGGGGTTCCTGGATCTTCAAATCCAATTCTCTGGCTTTGTCGTACATTCGAAGGGAATAGCAAAGCAGATATCTCGGAAATTCTGAAGCCCGCAGCCCCACTGGTATGTCCATGGAGATGAAATGAGTTCAGACCTACGAGCCCAACCTAAATCGTGTTGTTTGTCGAAGACCGCATATGATTTGATAACCTATAAACTCACAATAATTTCATCATCTTGATATGTTGTAAAGGATAGCTTCCGATTCCCTGGGAACCATTTTATTCCTTGTAAGATTGTCTGCGCGAAGATTTATTCGGCAGGCAGGGTTCGGTTAGAGCGCTTATACGTAAAGTAAATGTAGATCTCTGGATGGGTGGAATGTGAACTCAAGCAGTCACAAAAGATCCAAATAAACAAAACGAAAGACGAAGAATGTTGGCTGCTGACTCAAGAGTGTGATCGTCGGGGCGGATTTACCTCGAGCATCAATGGCTGAGTTCATCTCCGGTGTAAATATGTGCATGTGTGAGCGAGCTGTCAACGCAGCGAACTACATTCCATGGTTGACCGTCCGGCAGCGCAGGAGTTGTCCAAAAAAGAGATCGAGACTGAAACAATTCAAAAACGAAGATACAAAAGAGGGCCCTGGAGAAAGAAGACCACAAGAACCACACGAAGACCATGGGGAGCCTCAAGGACGAAAAAATCAAAGCTTCCACAATTATCCTTCTGTTCGTCTCTCAAATCTCTCCTCTGGGTTCCCCGCCATAGCAACATGGAGGTGAATGTGAGACCCGGCGCGCTACCCAGATCCGGTTCAAACCTTGTTGCTTCTCTTGCGAAGTCAGTCTGCTCCCAGATTGGACTTATCAAGGTAAAATTTTCCAATACTATTTTTTATTGCCAACTCTACATGGAAAAGTCTAGTTATCTGTGCCATATCCAAACAATAACAACGGGACGAACGACTTAATCAACAGAACCCACACCGAGACAGCAATTAGCATGGTCCACTGACCAATTGGTCCACACACTGCCAAATAAGGCATTCTATTCAACCCACTTTGCCGTAGTTGCGACAATTCACATGAAAGGGAATCTCTACTTAACTTCCTCTGTGACTGCCCGGCACTAGCCAGAGCCAGGCATCGCCCACTTGACAAACCCTTTTTTGAGAAATTATCAGAGATTTGTGACATAAACTTCTGCAACATTATCAACTTTCTGAACTACACAGAATGGATTTAAGAACTATGCTCTTGCCAAAACGGCGCGCATCCACGCCACTTGTGTTTCCGGTAGGACCTTACCAGGCAACCACTTCAACCTTGAAATCGTTGCTCAATGCGATGCAGAACCATGTCCAACGAGCCCTTACACTTTTTGAGCAACGATCTCCAACCACCTACAATGTGTTGGTTGGACAAAGTTGAGAGTCCTCGTCTACTGGAATTCGAATTTATACTGTAGGAAACAAAATATCAAAACCAAGCGAAAAAAAAACAAACAAAAGACAAATTATAATAAAAAAAGCTTCATTTTCCAAAAAAATAAAAATAAAAATACATGTTTACCAATATTCATTATTTTTTTTAAAACTATTTAATTTCACTTTTCATAATTAATCATATATATTCTTTATACTTAAAATTTAAAATCTAAAACTGAATATATTTATTAATATTGAATAACGAAAAATAAAACATATTACATTAAACTAATTAAATTTGTTAAGATTTCTTTACGTTTTTTGTTTTTGTTTTACTTGTTTTTTTTTTTTACAATACAAATGCATTTAATTAAAAATGTTTTCTTTTTTAAACTTAAAATTATGGAAAATTATTATTTGTCTTCGCTTTAATAATAATTACAAAAAAAAAGAAAAAATAGAATTAAGACAAAAAAAAATACATAAAAAGGAGTAAAAAATAATTAAACAAAGAATTTTTCTTATCCATTAAAATCATATTTAACAAAAATATATATATATATATATGCTTAATATTTTGGAGTGTAATTTGATATATAATTTGTTTCATTTCTTAAGATTTACAAAAAAGAGTTTTTCTTCTTTTTTGCTTTATACTTAGTAGACTATACTGACATAAATTCATTTCATTGTTTGATTTTATTCTTATTACACATTCATTTTATTTCGATATTTTTTTTTATGAAACATGTCTTTCTCCATTTAAAATTTTTAAATAAATTTATATCGCTTACAACTGAAATTAAATGAAAAAATTAAAAAAAAATATATAAGAATACTAACCAAACCATCATATAAATATAAGGCTGAACACTTTCAATTAATTTTTTATTAACGTTCTTTGTTTACATAATATTTTTTGTGTAGCTTTTTACTAATTTTACAAACGGAAAATTTATTTATTTTTTTTTATTTTATTTTATTTGTCTGTCTGATTACATTTGACTTTGACAAATTCTAAAAGAATAACAGCTAAACTTACGGGCTATTGTATGTTTAATTATTATTTTTTTGCATTTTTCTTTTTAAATATATTTATATACTATAAGAATAATAGTATTTAAAATAAAAAAATAAAAATAAAAAAACAAACGAAACAAATTCGAAACTCAAAAGAAAGATCTAGACTGTTAGGTTTTTTTTTTGTTGCTTCAAAAGAATGTTTGTATTGTACTTTTGTCAGATTTTTTATTTATTTTTTTTTTTTGTTAAGTTTCTATTTTTTGTTTTGAATTAAAATCAAAAGTTTAATATTGTGATTTTGCTTTATTTCTATTTTAAGTATTTTTATTTCATTTGTAGGTATGAATAATTGTAAAAACGAGAAACTATTCCTTTTTTTCTTTTAAATTCTACTTTATAAGAAAAAAAAAAAATTAAATTGCTTTTGTTATAAGTTTTATTGTATTTTTTAAAGTTTTTTTTCTTTTTATTATTAACAAAAACAGTTAAACAACAAATGAATGTAATCCATTATATAGGTGTAATTAAACAAAGAAGAAAAAAATAAAAAATAAATTGTATTAACAATATTTAAAGAGGTTTAACGAAAAAATAAACGGAAACGGAAATAAATATTTATATATTTTTTTTAAATTAAAAATTAAAGAAAGAAACAAGAGTAATCTATTGAAAAGCAAGAGCAACAGAATTCTTTCTGTTTTGCTTTTCCCTATTTTTTTTTCTGTTTTTTATACCTAAGAATAAGAATAAAAAAAAAAACATATTTGATGATAAATAGTAGAATGTAGTAGTTTAATGTTTTGTTTTTTTTTTTTTTTTTTTTCTTAAAAATTTAAATGTTACTGTAATGTTTTGTTTTTTCTTTTTAATTATTTATATCTATTGTAGTTTATGTAGTGTGGCTATTGTTAAATGTTAAATTGATTGGTTTTTTTTTTAAATTAATTAAAAAAAAAAACAATCGACTGTCGGCATAGATTGATTAAAGGGGATTTGTAGTTGTTGTTTGTGTGGAGTTTGAATGCAAATGGTATGTTGGTTGAAGGGTAATTGGTATATGTATGATATATATTCATGAAGTATATTATATACATATATGGCTGTGCTATTGTTTGTTTTGTTTTCGTTTTCACTTTCATTTTGTCATTGCTGGTCTATTTCAGTTGAATTTGAAATTCTTTTTCTTTTTTGTTGTTGTAAATGTTCGTAATGAGATCCTGATGGTAGTGTTTCTATGTTTATTCATTATTCCGGTATGTTTTTGTTGTTGGTTACTTTGTATGTGTTTTTTGCAGAGAATTTTTCGTTTTGTTCTTATTTTATTTTTTAATTTTTTTTTTTTTCAAATAATTTTGATAAGAAAGAAATTTTGTAAAAGAAAGATTGAGTAAGTATATCGAAGAATTGCAGCGATTTTTTGTGACAGAATTTTAAGTCGACTGTAAAGATACCCTGATGGAACGTGGCTAGGCTAAACGAAGTATACCACAAGACAGTAAAAGATCTGATTTTGGAAATGACGGATACTGCCGAGACTACGGTGGATGCTACAATGCGATGACTTCTTGCCTCGCAAAAGAAAAGAAACGGTGGCAGCCTGTAGTACACAGGCAAGCCAAGACAGATGGACAGCCTATATTGTCCAATTAAGAAGGGGGTGCCTACATCTTAGACGCATAGCTACTAGAGGGGGAAAAAAGATCGAGAAGCGATTGCAACTGTTCCAGCAGAATTTCGAGAAACAAAGGGAAAACTCAAGAGAACAATTAACATGAACAAAAGACAAAAATAAGAGGAGTTTCGTTACAAGGTAGTCTTACCCATGGCGGATGTACCAGCAGCAATACCAATCCAGAGAGTGGATTCTTCAAAAATGAAGAATATCGTAAATACACACTTCCCGACGGTCAGAGAGCAGGATGCCACTCCTGAGAAAAAGGAGGAAGTCCCACTTTCTAATAAAGAAGAGCTGCCCATAGCTGCACTCCTATAGAAAGGGAGTTACCGCAAGGACTGGATACAACAATGACTCGTGCTAAAAAGCAAGAGACCCATATACTCTATCAAGATGCAGCAGCAAAACTCTTAGAGAGGATGTTCGATTTCACGCATTTCGGCAGCAGTTCTGAGAGTAGGTGACGCAAAGCAACATGGGTTCAAAAAAGGACACTAAACAATAGGAGCAGTAGCCGTCATTCAAGAAAAAACGTCATACTGGTAATTCTAGACGTAATAAACGCTTTTAACTCTGCTAGGTGGAGGGATATGCTGAACGCATTAAGAGAACACTTGCGATGTTTCATAATATCTCTTACAGATGATGAAAAGTTACTTTAGAGACTGTGAGCTAATTTATGACAACACAGAGGGAACGAGAAGGAAGGAAATTACCGTTGGTGACGTCCAGGAGTGAATTCTAGGACCCGACGTATAGAATATTTTCTATAATGGAGTCCTTAAGGTGAAGATGCCTGAAAATACGTATCTGGTCGACTATGCAGATGACAGATCACTGCAAAAGACACAGAAGATGCCCAAACAGGGCTGAACCAAGTTATGAGACGCTGCCTCAAGGAGCTAAGGTGACCAGCTTTGCTGACGATATCACCCTGGTTACCGTGGCCAAATACATTCACGAGAGAGAATCCGCAACAGATGAAACAGTCACTAGGATCAAAAATTGACTAGAGCCTGCCCGGCTACAACAAGCTGACCACAAGACCGAGGCCGAAAAACTGTTTAATATGCAAATTTCCGGGTTGGAAACCAAACCATCTGGTCCAAGGAGGCAGACTAAACTTCAAGACGCACGTCGAGTACTCTAGCAAAAGGTGGCACAGATGACAAATATTAGTGGGCTTGGACACGCCACGCACTTACAACGAAGGAAATAAGAAGGAAGCTCTCGTCAGCATACAGGCTCTGCGCAATCAGAACAATAAGCGGTTTCCGAACTATCACCTCACTCAGGTTCTATCCGGGCACGGTGGTCATTAAAAATATCTTCACAGACTTGAACCCGAAAGTTCGTCCTTCTACCCAGAATGTCCAGATGTAAACAAAGACGAAGAAGACGCAATGTTCCACTGCAGGAGCTTCGCTGGTTGGAGATCTGTTCTTTCATAATGAGCGTACATGACGAGCTAAGAAGAATCGAAAGTCTAGGAAGAGCCACAGCGGCAGACGCACATGACATAGGATTAGTTGCTGGTTGAAGAAGAGTGCAAAGGTGTGGTTAAGCACATACGGGCATAGCACAGGAGAAACACACGTTCGCGAATTGTGCATGCCAGCTAGTACGGACTACTGGTAGTCAACTTACAAAACATAAAATCGTTCCAAAAAAAAATCTGCTACAATTCATTCGGTGTATATATAATTATTTGTTTTCTTGCTTTAGATAAATAAATAAAGAAAATGTATGTTTAAATTATATTCCTGCAGATTTCCTCTATAAGAATTTGAAAGAAAATTTTGTTATGTTAATCAATTTAAAATTTTTGTTTTGTTTCTCGTTTTTGTATGCTTAAAACTTAAAAAAATAAAAAAATTTTAACAGTTTAGCTGAATATCTTTCGAAAATGTAAACTTTGTTTTTTTTTTGGTTTATATTTTCAGTTTCTTTTTGATTTTTAGTTTTCCAAACTCGTAAGCTTATCAACTTTTCTGGAGAGCTATGTATTACTTTTTCTTTTCTTAATTATTCTAGAGGTGATTGCAATCGATCTATTATTCAATAACAGATACAAACTTTATTAAGTTGTATAAAATTATTTTGATTTATTCAACAAAAAGCATAAAAAAAAAAATAAAAAAAATACTGAACGAATTCTTTCAAAACCAAAAGCAATCCTTTCATTGTTATCCTATTCTTTTAAAGTTTTTGCTTCTGCATTATTTATTACACTGGGCAATTATTAAAAATGGTGGCGTGTCTATTTCTTATTTAAAAAAAAATAAAAATAATAATCATATATGTTATATAAAATAAAATAGAGGGAAGAATTTCTTATTTGTTTAAGAAAATAATTAAAACAAAGAATCAACTAAAATTTAATCAATTGCACTATAATATTCAATTGGAACTATATATACACAATATGTTGTTTTATATTTTGTTTCATTTTTTTTTTAAAGAAAAAGAAATAAAATATTTCATATTTAACATATGTAAATTAAATTTGTTTGCTTTCCTATTTCCATTTTTACATACATTTTTTATATTCTCGTTCCTCAATTCTCACTTATGGTTTTTGTTTTTGTTTATTTAATTATTTTTATTTTGTTTAATATTTTATACTCATTCCTAAATATATCTATTTTTAAATAGTAATATTATAGTCAATCTTTTTTCTCTCCGAAAATAAAACACATACCTGAGGGATTAACAATATACATTTTTTGTTTTTTTTTTTCTTTTTATTTTGTTTATCATTCCATTTTCATTCCACTCCTTGTTTTCATATACTTTTCTGGTTTTTCATTTGCTTTTATGAATCCTTTTTTTTTTATTTTTTTGTTTTATATAGAGATATATGTATGTAGTGTATAAATATGTTTTTTATTTTATATTCCCTCCGAAAAATTTATTTAAAAAGGAAAAAGAAAAGAAAACAAAAACAAACATTTTTTTTTCAATTACATACACAAGTTTTGTTTTTTGTTTTTTGTCAATTTTTTTATTTTTGTTAAACGCACACTCTGGTCTGTTGACTTTTGATTTTATTTAAATTGTTTTTGGTGTTTTTTTTTTGTTTTCTTTTAAAAATAAGATAAAGCAACAAGAACGTAAAAATTGTTGAAACAATTTATTTAATTTAGTTAATTTTCCTTTCCTATTCATATTTTTATTTCCTTTTGTTTTTTTTTGTTTTTGTTTTGTTTTATGTAAATAGAATAACTTGGTTTTTTTTTTGTTTTTTATTCCCTATGTTAAATTTTAATATTTTAACGAACATTTTTTACCGTTTATATATCCTTCTAATTGCACTTTTAATTTTGTTTTTATTTTTTCATATTTTAATATACATGTATATAATATATAAAGGTTTCATATTTTTTGTTTCTTGTTTTCTTTTTGTGTATAATTAAAAAATAAGGATTTTGTTTTTTTACACTTTTTCTTATACAAAAACAATAAAATAAAATAAAAAAAACAAGTTCTTTTTTTTCTCTTTTGTTTGTTTCAAAGTGTTTTTACATATATATTTTAGAAATTATTGTTACTGAAATGTATCTTTTTTTTTTGTTGATTTGTGTTATTTTTAAATATATATCAAACTGTATACAATTTATATGAGTAGAAAATATACGCCTGCAGGAATGATTGAAAGATTTTTTATTTTTATTTTTATTTTTGCTTTAAAAAATACGTTTTTTTTTTGTTTTCTTCTTTTAATAAAACTACATTTTGTATGTTTTGTTTCGCTTTCTTTTGTTGTGTATATATATATGTAAAATGGCATTTTCAAAATTATTGTAAAACTGTTCTGGGGATGTTCGAAAGTTTTTTATTTTTTTTAAAAGAACATTTATTTCGTTTTCATTTGTCTAAGTATGCCTATAAATAAAAACATCTCAAAAGTCGCAAACAGGCGATGCGATTTTTTTTTTA
Organism: Criorhina ranunculi; assembly: GCA_951813785.1. Classification (NCBI taxonomy): domain Eukaryota; kingdom Metazoa; phylum Arthropoda; class Insecta; order Diptera; family Syrphidae; genus Criorhina; species Criorhina ranunculi. The sequence goes on along the minus strand of OX638381.1, from coordinate 33,845,246 downwards.
TTTATTTTTTTCTTGTGTATAGTTACTTGTTCCTTTTCTTTTTTTTAATATGCAGTTTAGTAATATATTTTATTTATTAAAGTATCCGATCAGTTTTTTTTTTTTATTTTATCTAGATATTGTTGTTTACTTTGTTTTTTTTTTGTTTTTTTTTTGTCTTATTATCAGAAAATATACATCAAAATTTTGGATTATAAATCACAGATAGTGTCTAATGTATAATAAATATATTTATAATATAATAATTTTTTTGTTTTAATTTAATTTTTGTTTTGTTTTTCTATCATTTGCTAATATAAATTTATGATTTTTGTTTTTGTTTTTCATCTGTTTTAGAATCTTGGCGAAAAAGAGACAAAATGGAAAAGTTCCCAAGACTATAAATTAAATATTAAGAAAAAAAAAAACAAATATTATCCAAAACTTAAGACCAACATGTAAATTCTTACCAAAAATTGTTTATAATTTACTTGTTTTTATATTTCTTTTTTTGATTTTAAATGTTATCATGTTTTGTTTTTTTTTTTATGGGAAAACCAAGAAGGAAAAAAAATGTTTTTTTTTTTTGTATAAATTTTGTTTTTGACACTTACTAGCTAAACACACAAAATATTAGGTACATTTAATATATATTTGTTTTATTTAATTTAATTTTAATTTTTGTTTTGTTTTGTTTTCGAAATGCATAGAATGGTTCGTGTTAAAGTTTGGATACGAGTGCTAAAACAATAAAAAATCTGGGGAAGAGCTAAAGGATTTTTGGAAAAAGAAAAAAAAAATCGAGTTGTTTTTGTATATATACAATGGTGGGCAAAATAAAAGGTGTGAAGCTTTATTTCAATTTTTTTACACAATTCTTATAAAATTTCTATTTTGTTTGATATTTTTCGTAAGTGTTACCAAAGTATTGTCTCAAACTTAAAGCGTTCAAAGTTATCTCACCAGGAGAAGGCATTTTTGTATAAGAACCAATCAAATTAATTACTTTTGAAAGCTAAATGGGACATAGTCGACATTGCACTGTGAAAAGAACCAAAGAAGCAATAGCTGAAATTGTTAATTGTTGCTAAAACATGATCACGAACGCCTTGAAATGGCACCAAACAAGGGAAACAAGAGGAATATAGCGAAAAACATAAGGGAAAATGTGATTGCCCAGATAGTCAGACTTGTGAAGAAGGATCCTTTTGCTGTATCTGCACAGGCATACAAAAAAATTTGGTTCTGGATTTGAATACCCAAGAAGAAGAAGACATCGAATGCGAGTTCATTTCGAAGAGTTCCAGAAAAGGTGTCTTATGGACCACAAGCCAGCAGACAAAATCGAAGAGCTGTCTGCCAACGAGCATTCAAATTGGTCCAGCAAAATATTATGTGGTCTGTGGATTCATTGTGTTCAAGGATTATTATTGCTGATTGACCTCCCTAAACCAACTCGAATCCGAAGGGATTTTAGGGATGTTTTCGATGGCTTGTTTGACAATTCTCCCAGATCATTCAAGATCTTCGAGGACTGACTTTCAATAATTGCTTAGGCTTGGGCATTCACATAGGTGGTGGAATGTGTTCTTCTCGGCGTCTACGTCGCCACATCCCCTGTGTAGGTCGGTTGTGCTCAAACGCGTTGAACGAGCTAAAGTCGATTAGTGCTTACCATAACGTTACATTCATTTGGGTACATGGACATAAGGGCGTCCATGGGAATGAGAGGCAAATAAGCTCGCAAGAAAGGGTTCTGAGATGGATCTAATAATGGCCGATGACCATTGGTTCAGCATTACTGTGAAATTCCAAAAAGTGGCGAATAAGAGATGAAGTCGCCATGTCGCAAGTAATCAAAAGTTGACTTATTAGGTTTAAAATGGCAAGGAATTTGTATCGCTGTATACGATCCAGCATAGCCACAGAAGTGTAATGGTTTCGAAGACTCTTTTCCTTGGTACGAGGTCGATCCAATTTATTCCATTAAAGGCATAATGAACCGTGTAGTGTATAGTGATATCTTGCATCGATTAATATTTCAGCACGACAAGGACACCAAACACACTTCCAAAGCTACTGCTGTTGATTGAATCAAAACAACATTATCGTTATGAAGCAACCGGCGCAATCTCCTGGTGCTAGTTTTTATTAGATAAACAAAGTATAGGAAAAATATTTTAGGGAATAGCAGGACATTCACAGGCAGATGTCGGACCAAATCTACTTCTTGTTTGAACCAGCAGCTGTAACAAAAATGGTTGTGAGGTATCTCAAAACATTCTTCGTGAATACCATCTCTACGACCGAGTCTAATCAAAGAATGAGTCTCTTTTTTATCGAGGACAGACCAAAACATTGCTCAATGGGAACTGAGGCAAACGGCAGATCTATAGTTCTGACTGGATCCTCACAAGGTCATATTTAGGTTGGCCGTTTAGGTTTTACTATTCTTGATTGAATGAATCCAGAGCCTTAAGGTCATTTGGATGTCTAGTTGTAGGGTGGTGGCTTTTGCAGATATGTTATTATTTCTTATTAGCCCTACTGTTCATAAGGGGGATGTCACTTACGATGTGTTGAAAATAGGAAAGAAGAAGGTTGTCGTGTTTGTTAATTTTTTTATATACAACTTCTGTTGCTTAGAAGTAACTTTTCGAAGCCAAAAATGAAACAATTTTTGTACTGGCACACCTATTATTTTGTACACCACTGTACATATATGTATGTTTTTAGTTTTCCAAACATATGTGTATATATACGAAATATGATGAATTAGATTATGTAAATTGTTTTAGTTTTCTTGTTGCTACACCTATAATTTTGATTTTGTTTTTTTTCTTTTGAGATATATACTATATATGGTACCACTTTTTTGGGGATTTCTTTTTGATGATGTTTATTGAGGTATACGCGACGTGAAGACACACACATATAAAAAAGTTGTTGTTTTTTTCTTTTTTAAATATATTTTTTAAATAAATTTTGTATAAGTATATTTATTTTTGTTTTTTTTTTTGGTTTCCTCATCCATTTTTTATCCATAAAAGGATTTCATTTTTAAATATATATATGTATATATATATATATAAATTTTGTTTACCAAAAAGTGTAGTTATTTTGTGTTGATCCAAAAGAATTTAATTTTAATTTTTAATATGTTATGTATGTATATATATATATATATGTTTTGTTTTGCTTAATTTTGTAGGTATACCGAGAACAGACATTTAGTTTTTTTTGTTTTTTTTTTATCTTATTTTTAAACACCGAACGATTATATGATTTTTGTTTTGTTGAAAATTTTGAATAATTTTTTTTTTTTTAATTAGATATTACACAAAAGGTCTCTTTATACAATTTTTATTTGTTTTGTCAAAAAGGAATAATTTTGAACACCAAATATTTTTATGTTTATACATATATATATATATATATATTTTGTTTTATGCTAATGTTATACTTACAATCGAATATTTTTTTTTTTGCCAAAAGTGGATATTGTTGAAAAGTTGAATAAAAATTAAAAATATTCAAATGAAAGATGTTTTTTTTTTTTTTGGTATTATTGTGTGGAGTTATGGTTTATTGAATTTTGTAGGATGATCTGGGAAAAAAAGAAATTAAATGTTTCTTATTGGAAAGTTTGGTGGAATTCAACACATTTTTACTCAAGAGGTCTTCAAACTCTTGAAAGTTGATTTTAACAGTCCTATTTTATAGCCTGAGTACTGCAGTTTAAATAAGAAAGTAGGACAGAAATTTTTCAAGAGACAAATACTTTATCAATTTCGTGTGTAATAACGGCTAATGGAAGAGAAGATTTCAAACAGAACTCTTTGAGCTGCACCAAGATATGGATGTAACAAATAGATAACAATGCTTCAGACAACAAAACACAGCCTGAAAGAGAAGACCGAACTTTTATTAGACAGATGCAGTAATCGCGAATACCGAAAGGCTGGGTCTAGCACCACTGATAGATCGACTAAGCAACATTGCCGACAAGAGATATAACTTTGTCAACAACTTCTAAGTGACTTTCCCGTGGAGCGTGTCCTGGATGAACAATAGCAACACAACAGAATAGAATACACAGATGGTTTCAATATTGTGAACTAATCGGAGGCTGGAGCATACTGCTTAAAACCGCAGAAGTCTTTGCTGTTAAGAGGGGGTAGAGGTCCTTGTGGGCTATAACAGCCAAGAAAAAGCATAAACATCTACTCTCACAACTTTTTTCCTTTTTCCTAAAGGAAATTCCACATATGAGGTGTCTGAGACTGGTTTCCGGTTTCTACACGTGGTATCACAACGGGCCTTCGTTCTGAGATAAGTGGGCCCCTGCTCAGTGGGGAAAGTCACTCAACCTAACCTACTCTCACAGAAACTGAAGCGTTAATAAACCCTGTATCAAAATCTTTACTCGTGGGGGAATGCAAGAATTTGCTAAACCTCCTCGGGAGACACAGATGTAACGGGAAACGAGAACGCAGATGATCTGGCAAGAAAAAACAATGGTCTGTAGCTCAAAAGTCAAGAAAGGAGTCATCAAGACAGAAATCAATCGGGAATTTTACAAATGCAAGTAGGAAAGCGACAACTGAATTTAATGCCGGGACTTCTTACAGGGCACATTATGAAAATCCCAATAAGCACGCACGCAGAATTGGCACTGAAATCTACAAAACCTACAAGGACGAGGAGGGGGAGGAAAACTTGAAAAACTGCCTCTGTCACTGTTCAGGTACTTCAGGTACTGCAAGACATGGAAACCATATCTTAAACAACTGAACAGTAATGTAATCTGTGACATCCAATCATTTAGGTCGTATCTCAAATGCCACAAGCTTTAAAAATGCAGTCCTACTACACTTCTCTCTTCAACCCTAAACTCTTCCTTCTCTCATCTCATCTTATCTTCTTGTTGTTACTTTCTTCTCTAACTTTCTTTCCTGTCCTTTTCTTTCTTCCTTCTCACTTTCTTTCTCTTTATTTTTAATTAGGTATTTAATTTAAATTAGTGTAATTAAATGTTAACTTCTGAATAATGTTATGCTCAGTACTATAAAAGAATTTTTCTTAATGTACACCCGAATGTTAGTAATAAATGAATTGAATTGAAATTGAAATTGAATTAAAACGGCCAGAACCGTAACCGAAGTAAAGAGCTATCTCACCTTCCAAAACAAACGACATGCAGACCTTCATTGGAACTAACAAATCACTGATGCTGGTAAAGGTGGAGCTAGTTGCCTTGATTCTCTCACGATTTTCCACTCCCTCAGACCTAGGCTACGATCTATGAAGCTTACTTAAGGTGGCGTTACAGGCCGAGGTGGACCTGGGCCTCAACCAGCTATGAAGCTTACATTTGCGTGAAACTTGAATACAACGTGCATATTTGGCCTGGAGCTCTCGCTACTTGCTTGAGTTTCAGACTGATTGGTTATCAATCCATCTGCAGTCGAATTTCCTCTCTTGAACATTGTTTGTGTAGTGCTCCTTAGTTGGTACGAATTGTATAGTTCTGTCCTGCCTCTCCGTGTGTTCAAAAGCATTCATTCATCCACTTTGAAGTCTATTTTCGGGCGAATAGTGAAATTTAGAATTGATTGAAATAAGACACCTACAATCTGCAAAAAATTCAAAATTAACGTGCATCGTCACCTCATCCTTTTCTTTCTTTTCAACACTGGGTGATAATAAACATAAAAGGACATAGTCCTGAGTGATGAAGTAAATACGTTAAAAAATTAACAAACGGGAGGTAAAAGTTTGTCAAACTCAGCTTATGATGAGAAATATATTTTTGTTACTCTATAGAAGCTACTAAAGGCTGCTTTTACTATATGAAATTGGTTTAAATTTTATACAAATTAGTCAAAAATATTAAATTTATAGTTTGAGTTTTAGTCACTGTTTCATTACGATTATCTTTCAAATTGGCAACTTTATTTGTTGACAATTGCAAAGTAGAAAGGGTCGTCTAACTTATTTTGGAAATGAAAATTAATGACGACTACGAGGAGAAATTTAAGTGAACCCCAGATAAAAATAACTGCATCCATGCCACTTAACTTTCCAACGAAAAAAACATTTAAATTTTCTTGTTTTCTTTTGAAATAAAAAATAGAAAAACCGTGATAACATAAAAAATAAAAAAAATAAAAATACTCACCTGTCTTGTAAAATAAATGCTTAATGTCTTTTATAAAACTTAAAAAAAAAAAAAAAATATTTGTCTGTTTAGAATGTTTTTTTCTTTTTAAAAATGTCTAACTTTCTTTTCCTAAAAACAAAAAAATTTAACTCAAACTTTATATTCTATTCTATATTTGTTTTTTTATTACAAAAAGAAAAAAAAAAAATCTGCTGATCTATTGCTTTGAAGTTGCATTTAATTTTTTGTAATTGTTTGACCGAAAATTGTTTAGTTTTTGAATTTTTTTTTTTCTATTTTTGTTTTTATTGATCGGATTTATTACTGTTGTTTTATTGTTTTTATATTGTAACTGTTTTCTGCTTGTTTGTTTGGTTGTATCATCGGTTATTGGTTGGTTTATTGCTATTTACTGTATTGGCTGGGATATTGTTATATGTTGTCTATTATTTAAAAAAAAAAATAGAACAAAAATATGTTTGAAAAGAAAATCATATTATAGACCGAAAATAAATTAAAAAATAAACATAAGTTGTTTATATTTTTTTGTTTTTTCTATTTGTTTGCGTTTAAGTTTTATTTTTATTTCTTGTTATTTGTTTTATGTTTGGTGGTGTTTTTTTGAATTTTATTTTTTTTGGATTATGAAGATGAAGAGTTGCATATTTTTGATTTTTTTTTTAAATTTTATGTTTTTGTCCCTTTCATTTACAATATGTTTTTTGTTTTTTGTTTGTTAAAAATTGCATTTAAACTTTTATTGTTTTTTGTACAAGTGCCTATTTGTCGATTGTCAAAAAACGAAACAAAAAAATATATAATTAAATGTATATATATATATATATCTGTTTATTTTTTTTTTTATTTTTTTCACACACACATTTACATATATATGTATATATATATATACTTGTATGTACCTAGCTTTTGAATATATCAACTTAGTATATGTATAGAAATTGTTCACTTATTTATTTAATTATTTATATGTATGTATAATTAATTATACGAAATTTTATGTATATCTATTGTATTATTATTATTATTTTTTGTTTTTTGTTTTTTTCTTTTTTTTTCTTTTGTGTTAAGATTATGTGTGTGGATTTATTTTTGTTGCTGATGTTGTTGGTTTCTATGTTTTTTATTGAAATAATATATTTGACTAATATTTTGTATATATACTTTAACAAAGAATTAAAAAAAAAAAAAAAAAAGTTACACCAAGTTTCCTTTCTTTTTTTATTATTATTATTTATATTTTGTTTTTTGTTTTTTTATTTTTTTGAAATTGCACTTCAAGTACGGCAAATAGAAGAAGAAGGAGAAAGGAAACATTGGTCGCATTGTTGTTGTTTTGGGTTTTACTTACTTTATACGTATACGAAAATATATATATGTATGGATGTATATATACGCTACACTTTTTTCTTGTTTTTTTTTTCTTTTAGACTGGTTAAGTCTACCTATGTCGGTTTTTCCTAGCCGGCAACAACAATGCATCCTACCCTACCTTGCAGCTTTCTCTATAAACTATCCTCCGTTTCGGACTTGATTTGTCCCAATTTGTCGTGCAGAATACTGGTAGTCATCGCTGATGAGGACGATGCCAGCAGATTGTTGTCGGAGCCCGTCAAATGAGCATGTTGAGCGCCATTTAGATCGCTATTGACACCCAGAAGGGATTGGTGTAGGTCGACCGCGTGATGTTGTGATGTTGGTTCTGAATCTGAATCTCGTTGATGATTGCGTTCGGAATCACTATTTGAAGAGTCAGATGTGGGACTGGCGCGTTCACGTTTGATATCCATCGATGGGTGGTGATATTGCATCGGGCTTCCGGAACGTTTAAGTTTTAGTAAATCTCCCGTCGTACATTCATTATTCATCATAAGACGATGCGGAGGTGGTTTGCTATTCTTGACCAGTTGATCTAATAAGGCGCCTTGTGATAGCTCGGAACTCTTGCGGTCTAATGTTTTGCGGATGATGCCGTCTAAAAAGGAACCGTTCGCACCGCCGGTATCGTAGAGGTTTTCAGCGATTTCGCGTACACTTTTGGTGTTGTTGGTGCTGCTGCTGGTGGAATTGCTTAGGGTGGGTGGCGCAGGTGGACTACCGATGGCATTGGGAGGTCCTCGTTCTCGTTCCTCGTGAAATCTCTGCAACATCTGGGAATTAAATAGTTCAGTGTTGGCTGCAAATGAGGGATTTCCAGCACCACTACTGGCTGCTGCAGCTGCAACAGCCGCTGCGGCGGCTTGTGAACGAGGACTGAAGTCCATTTGAAGCGGTGAATAGCCACTGTGCCAGAAGAGGTGCCGCGGATACTGCAACTGTGCTAAGCTTGGCTCGAATAATGCCGAAGGTATTTTCATGCCATTTGGTGATGTTGTAGGGAATGGTGGGTTGTTTTTGCCAGCGGCAGACTGTTTTTGGTTCAAACTAGTGCCCGCAGCGCCGCTGCTCTTACTCAATTTTTCTATACTATTTACAGCCGATAGACCTGGAATGTTTGAGTTTTTTGAGGTGTTGGCCGACGAGGCCGATGTATTGGCACCCGAGGTGCTGCCTCCCGTCCGGTCGTCAAGAGGCGGTTGCGGTTTGGGCTCACGCTTTCGAGGCCGCATTAAGTGGCGCTCTTTCACCTTATACTCGAGTGTCGAGTGAGGCACGCCATAGTAACTACCGGCACGATGCACGGACATTTCTCCGCGTTGCACCGCTTTAACAGCTTCGACGAGACTGTCACGATCGTAGTTTCGATATTTTCCACGCTTCGGTCGTGTGCCCTTGCCACCTGCCAAATTGTTATTCGCCACATTCTGGCTGTGATGCTGATGATGATGGTGCTGCTGGTGGTGATGATTAGAGTTGTGATGACCACCGAGCAGATTGGGCGCGGTGGCGAAGCGTGAGGTATCGGTTCCGCCAATGTTCTTGATCACTGATATGCTGGGCCGTTTGTACTGGTCATTTTGATCCATCGGCGATGATGCTGAGTGAGCGGGACTCGGACTGGTGGCGTCTTTGTTCGCTTGCTGACTAAAAGTTCGGCTGATACTGTTCGCGATGACGTCACGCAGTGATAAAATTGGCGGCGAATGAGACTCGCCACTGGCGTGACGTATCATGGGAGGCGACGCACCAGGGATATTATTGGCTGACGACGCCGAGGCATTGTGATGCTGATGCAGGTGATGGTGGTGATGCAGTTGTTGCGTTGATGTGTTGGCACCCAGCAGTGTCGACGAACTGGGCATTTTTGGCGAACTCGATGGCAAATTTTCACCATTCTTGTTGTTACACAACGATACCGCCGCCGCGGTTGATGAAGTCGAGGATCCAGCTACCGGTTTGTAGGACGGAATTTTTAGAATAACTGATGGATCATCACCTAGCGTCTCGTTCAGGTCACCTGAGGATGCTGTTTCTGGTGTTTCAGACTTTGGTTGACGATTTTGAAAGGACGTTGCAGTTGTTGACGCATGTCCAGCCGCACTAGGATGCATATGTTGCTGCTGTTGTTGTTGTTGTTGCTGATGGTGGTGTTGCTGCTGCGTTGACTGTGGCGATTGTCGGGGCTGCTGCAATTGCATCAATAGTTGGGGATTAATCATGCTAGATTCCTGTTTCATGAGGAGAGCATTGAAAAGTTGTAAAGCTTCTTCAAGGTTTTGTTGTATGGGAAGACCGCCGGAAAATAGTAAACTCTGCAACAGGACATTCTGCCACGGATTAGGTGCGATCGGTGATGTTTGGGGCGGTGGAGGTTGTGGTGTTGAGACTTCACGTTTCGGCTGTGACTCAAGTGATGTTGTCGCTTTGCTATGCATTTGAATATCACTATGCGGCTGATGATGCTGTTGTTGCTGAGGCGTTAGGCTATTTTGTTCGACGCATATCTTTTGAATGTTCGTTGCGAGACTTGCATCGGCAAAACGACTGGCAAGATCATCGCCTCTGTGTGACACTAAGGAACTGCTCAGAGTCTTATCACCACTGCTGTCTTCCTCATCGGCCGATAGATCTTGTTTATCGTCGTCGACATCGGCTAAATCCTCAAGACCGGCCAGATGACGCAGTGATGCTGGTGTTTCACGTTTTACTCCCGATGAGATTTTATACACTTTGTTACGCAACGTGGAACGTGGAATATTGTATTGTACGGCTGCGCGACGTGTACCCAGCCTGCCACTCATGATGTCCTGCAGTGCACTGTTTAGTTCCTCCTCGGTGTACGTGCGCCGACCAGTGCATGGCGTAACCCGTGGTTTCGCTCTGAAAATCAAAAGAAAAAATTGTTTATACGTATTAAACTATGTGTGTGTATTCTGTTGAGAAGGACATGGTCGTTGATTTTTCATTAAAAATTTACAAGGATAGCGAGGCATCCCGTATTGCAAAAACAGGAACAGCTTGAGTGAAAGATCGCAGACATATTTAGAGATTCTATGAGAAAGACAAGGAAGAAGCACTTCCAGAGAGGAACGACGAAAGAGCTTGGTCAAGCCTGGTATAGGCGCAACAATCTTACTTTCACCAAAGGGATAGGAAGATTCGTTCAACTTCTCGGTGAGATAAGCCATCAAATTGCCAGTGGAGCCGTTGCTTCTAAAACCGTCCTGCCGGTCATTGCGGAGTTTTCGTGTCTCGAGTGAATAAGCTGACTTTGGAGAGAATGGACGTAGGTTCAATGGCTTGGTGGTTGGGGGAGAATATGCATCTTTTTTTTTTGAGGACGGGCAATGGAAATGGGACAAGTGGAATAGACTAGAGGAGAGGGACAGATCAAAAAGTTTATCCAGTGGTTTTGGCGGCATGGAACAACACCTCTTCGGAGAACTATAAACGGAATACCATCTGGACCTGCAGAATTGTATTGAGGCCTCGAAGTACTCTTGAAACTGTACGAGTGCGAAAATGGATTTGTCCCATGAATCTCGATTATAGGTAGAGCCAGAGCACAATCTGGAGCTTTGAGCGAGCTGCAAAGTGCGGAGCAAGCAGATTGGCTTTGTTTAAGGAGATGACAGCTGGAATGTCGTTGTAAATGAGCGTTGGAATTGATGACGAATGACGACGACGATGACGATGTTTTTCACGAATGACCAACAATTTGTACTACCCTTGGGACAATGTACACCTCTATTTTCGATCGGAGAGGAATTTGACCCGTCGAATATGGACATTGCAGTCATGTCTGGCTTTATAAGACCAACAACTTTATTTTTTCCTCCTGCAGCTCAGCTCAAACTACGTTCTTTTCTTTGGTTTGATGCTCTTTCTTTGGTAAGGAATGAAGGAGATCACACCGAGGAGGATGTTATGTTGTGTTATATGTGTTACGAGAGGGTTGTTCATAGCCCACAAAAGGTTTTGGTCCAATGAATCTGATTGAAGCGCCATCTTTTGTCAGTAAGTCGGCTTTTCCATTGCCCGTAAATCCACTTTGTGCAGAAATCCAGTGAAGGATGACCATGTTGTTCCTAGCTAGGTCAGAGATTACATTGCGGGTTTCAAAGACTAATTTGAACTTGATTGCAGACAAATGAAGGACTTTTGGGACAACTTGAGTGTCTGAGAAGATAAAGGTATTCCGGAACCAGTTCTTCCTGTTTCCATTTTGAAACTGTCCGTTTGCCAGATGAGATCAGAAAGTAATGGTTTTTGGGTTTGTGATTCTCCCAGTCCCCCCTTAACGTGATAACTACTGAGAAGTTATTTTATTTGGATAGCATGTCATCTGAGAATAAGCTGAAGGTTAAGTATGTCTAGCTCCAGTGTTTCAAGCTAGGATAGGTTGTAGGGGTGACTACACTTAAGTACAGCTTCACTCGGATCGCAAAGCAATGATAAGTGACTTCCTCTATAGAACTTGAATTCAAAATTGCTTAAGTGAAAGAGTCGATGGATTCCTAGCTTGGTTTCCATTTGTAAGAAGTCTTGTAATGATGGTTAACCCAAGACCTATCACAGGGCTAAGTGTGCTGGCTCTAGCCGGCAGCCACTTTGACCTTAACCCAAGACGACATTGAGGGCAGTAGTGGGAGTTGTGCAAGGGTATTCTACTAAGCACGTCTTGTCTAGGAGTCATTTCACCAGACCGCGTTTGCTTATGGGATCATCGGTCTGAGAATCAATGCCTATAGCTAGAGTATCAGCTTAGGTTGTCCTTCCTAGTTTTTCGCACATATTCGGTGGTATTTAGTGATAACTGAGGCTGCAGTCACCGGTGAGGATGCCCGCAAGTCTTCTGATATCGTCCCTTCTATGATTGAGAATGTTTTTTTTTGTATCCCGGTACCCACCAGAGCTTGACTTTATTTTGCTTTGAGAGGTCTTGGAGAGTATTGAAGCAGCCTAGAACGGCTTTTGAGTTACAGCAATGGGAACTCAGTGCTTTGAGCACTACTGTCGGTGAATATATTGATGGTTACCCCCTTTAGACCGGAGTCGAGAATGATGGTGGCGCAGTTATCGATGGCATGTAGTTCCGCCTGAACGACACTAGGACACATTACAAGTGCCTTTGAGACTTTGTGATTAGGGCCATAAATACCGGCACCAACACCGGAGTCCATCTTTGAACCATCAGTATACCACACTAGTCCTTAAGTATTCAGCAACGGACCTCCGGTATCCCGGAAGTTACGGTTCGGGATCACAATCTCGAACTTCCTGCCAAAACAGAGTAACTTGGGCATAAAGTCCGATACCGTGCTGATCATTTGCAGCTCGGGGAAGTCACATAGGATAGCCATGTGACTCGTAGGTCTGCTTGGCTGGATTCTTGTCAAGCGTTGGAGGTTAACTGCACTACGTATTGCCACTTTTTTTTACAAAGATGTGCAGCGGGGTAAGTCCAATCAGTGCCTCAAGGGCTGCCGTAGGGCAAGTTCGCATGCCCCCGATGATGCCGAAACATGCTAATCTTTGAAGTCGCTGTAATCTTAAGATGGTGGATTTTTCCTTGACTTTGGTCCACCAGACTACGGAGGCGTAGGTAAGGATGGGCCTTACTACTATGGTGTAAATCCAGTATTTTGAGTTACAGTAATGGAGAGAATGGGATAGTTTCGCCGAATAGTGAGGGGCGAATGAGAAGACGGAGTTTTATCCTTCTTAGAAAAGGAACACTGAGGCACTGCCTTGTAGGGTTTACAAAGAGGCCTTCTCTAATGCACTTCGGATAGTGCGTATTGTAGTAGTTCCTACTTTTAAGCTCTCTTGGTTGTATCAAGCTCAATAAATTCCTCTGTTGGGCGGCGCCAAAATTGAAATTAAATTTGTTCAAAGGATGACGGGAAACCAAGGCTGTCATTTACCACAATATTGTGTTCCATTGTGTGAGTCCCCTTAATGGAAAATCTTTTATTTAAATTTAATTAAAATCGATCACAACAAATAGGTTATAACAAATTGATGGCCAAACATATAAATAAATAAAAAAAAATATTTAATTAAGAATTCTAATAATAACTCAAGTCAATTTATTTAACTGTCATCCTTCCAAAGCTTCTTTTTTTCTTGTACAAATTACAAATGGAAAAAAAGGACAAAAATAACGCAATTTATTGTTTCTATACTTGTATTGATTTGTTGTTACATATTTGTGTCATGTACTTCACACTTCCTTCGAATTTTTCTTCACCTATCTCTGACCAGATACCATCCTCTCCCCAACCATGCAAAAGGACAACACATAACATAAATCCTTTATGGGAGCACCTTCAAACAATTTCGCTTGGAGTCCTTGTTTGATGTTTGCCATCATTCATTTTTATTGAAACAGAAATTGCAAACAGAAAAAAAAAATTTCGCAACGCAAGCGCATTTAAAAGGGTGCAACATGCAACAGGCGATATGTGTGTGCTTGACTGGTGATTACGTCAACACATTTGTGCCTGTCTTCGACTATTACCTACCGTTAGAGGAGGTAAACTGCTTTGACCAAAAATGTCTTCAATTTGGGAAACTGTGGTTTCGTGGTGAGTTAGTTGCCAACTGTACGATTATCCTTTTTTTTTCTCTCGATGAATGTGGTGGCGATATAGTGACACAAAAACAACGATGACAACGATTTTGAAAATACGAAACCATATTGGAGCACACATCAGCATGCATAAACCACCATCACCCACAGAAGTTAGTAGCGGTTTCTAGTCTATAGTATGCCCCCCCTCGAGGGGCATCGCACATAAGAAAGGGTTTCAACCAGAATGGGTAGTGCTGACAGTATGCATTCAGTTTGAAGAGGATATCTCACTTCAGTGACAACGAAACGAAATCACTTTAAGATAAATGGCAATTTTAACTTTGGCCGGATTCGAGAGTAAATTCAAACCTGGGCCCATACCCCAATTATCATTGGAAGGGGTGGACATTTTCCTGTTAAGTTTCTGGAGAAGTGCACTTTGTCCCCCCATACATGTACGAGTATGTGCTGACGAGGATTTTAACTAACAGGTTAGCGTCAGCAGAATTTAAGTTTTTTTTTTGAAGGATGTGTGCAAACCGAACCGAAATATAGCTAGGGAGTGGTGTTTCTATTTCTTTTTTGTCTTCTTTCGTTTCGTAGAAAGGATATGGGGATGATATTTTAGAATTCGGAGGGTGAAATATTGATTTGGGATGGTTAGTTGTAGTAGATAGTCTGTATAAGGACTTTGCACTCGATGGGATATGTGTGAAGTGTTGTGGAAAATGCATTTTTAGAAATTTCCTAAGTTTGAGGTCAGTTACTTGGTGGTTTTGGTGTTCCATTTCGTTTGGAGGTGTTTTGATAGGCTTTTGTCTTCTTTTTATAACTTTGCTACGTTTTTCTCAACTAGCACAGGGTGACAGAAAATCCATATTGTAGCTTGTATGGTGGCCATTTTTGTTTTGGTATTTATCTGTCAGCAAAAAAATTTGACAGTCACCTTGACATAACTAAATAAACTTTTCGTAAACGTCAAATTCCATCAAAAAGAACTATAGAGCGTAACTATAGAGTTTTGACATTTTCTGCAACCTAGTTGACAGACCAAGGCAGAATATATTGCTTCAAGAGGTTCTGAAGCAGCAACTCACAGTAGCAGTACGAAGAAAACGTGACATATGCGAGAGACAGCACGGATTCAGAAAATGCTACTCTACAATTGGAGCAATCAGGAAAGTGATTAAGGCCGTCTAGGGTACTCAATAGGGAAATCACTGCTCGTCAAAATTAACACTTGACGGGAGAAATGCCTTTAACTTAGCGAGGTGGAGTGATATGACGAATGTACTTATTGGATACCGCAATATCTGATGAAGGACTATCCGAAAGTTGTTGTACAATACCACGGGAGAAGCCATCGCTGAAGCACTTGACCACTCATTCCTATGATGGAGATACCTGACCCCTAGTGGGGTATGCAGACATCGAAGACGCGCAGAGAAAACGTAATCAAGTCATGGGACGCGTATACGCTTGGCTGGAAGACGGACTTAGTCTCCTGATAAGGCGACAGATACCTATGATTATGGAATTTCGAATAGCCTCAGAAGTGATAACCAGCAGAGAAGCCAGTGATGTACTTATCTGCGAACGGGATTAGATCCAGACCCAGAACTCACTTTTTGTTATTCTAGACACCACTCTCGCAGACAATATGGAAATCTAGTAACACCTATGTTTCAAAGTCTTAAAATCGAACAGTTGCCCTGCTGTGTGGATACAACAAACTTAGCAGACAAATGGCAAACGTAGGTGACCCAACGGCAAGCAAACGAAGACTTCCTATGTCGATCACGGATGTCATTCTTCTGTATGGCTGTGAGATCTGGGCCGATGTACTAAGGCACAGGAAGCAAATGGCCACATTGTAGGCCACAAAGCTGTTCAAGTAGCAAGCTCCCATCGAACATTGTCGGAACCAGTCGTCCTCGTACGAGACTGATTACAAGCATATTCGTCAACTATCCTTTGCGCTATTTCAATTTATGCTTGAGTCTCATCATCGCACAGTAAGTGGTCGTGCGATCAAGAAAGTGTTTCCCTAATGAGAAAAATTAACTGTCTATTTTCAAGCTATGTTCCACTTGTCGTCTGGCTTTCCTGTCGCTAGGTCAGCTTGATAAGAAGACCAATGCTCTAACTACCGAGTTACGTTGACCATACAAAAGTTGGTTAACTTTGTTGACAGCATCTAGCTCAAATAGTAGTTTACTCAGACTTTGACGGTTTAGCTACTTCATCGTACTGCTCTTTCTCTCTCTCCGTCTCTCACTCAGCCAGCGTCAGGCGTATTCCAAACGCAAACCAGACAGTTGTAAGGCTTGTACTCTATAATTCAGTTCAATTGTCACTAGACTTTGTGTGCTGAGCAGGTGGTGCAAAGTGGGTTTGACAAGAACCACCGATGAGTTGAGTCGGGCAACCACAAGTATGCCGCCGTTCTCCTCACCTGCATCGACGTTGCCTCCATGCCAATAGCCTTGCCATTACTACCTCTCACTGCATTATCGTCCGACCTACTGCAAACGTTAGCTGTACAGTCGCCGGAATAGTGCTCCACAATCGAGTCTTCGTTACCAGCTTTCACAACATCACTTTCGGAAATCGACAAACTTCTTCGAATGTATGCTAGTAGTACACCACATTGTATCATCATCATCCTCACTATAAGAGTATGGAAAACCTTGATCGAGCATAAAGGCAAACCTTATGCATTTAATGGGGAACTATCCTCGTTAACACCCTCTGGATTACATTTGAAGACTCATGAACCAGAGGGTTGATGCTAGCTGTCAAACTTTCAAAACACACTTTTTTGACTAAGTCAGGGTCACCGTCCCTCTCGTATGGTTCGTCGTTGAAACTACTTCTCCAAGCCTCGTCATCACAAACGAGACCGAATATCTTACGAAGAATTTTTCGCTCGAAACGACCAAGGATATCTTCATTTGCCTTAGACTAGGATTGGGATGATAAGGGTCTTATAATAAAGTCTCCTTAATTGCTCAGGATTGGATCTTCCCTTCTCCGCCCAAAGTAACAGCGGTTAGCAGAAGTTATTCTTCGCCTGATTTCTGATGAGATGTCTTTCTTAGAAGTGAAACTAGTGCCAATTTAAATAAAGTTCTCTTCCACCTTGAAGTTATCGCTGTCCACTGTGACACACTGATGGATTTGTCGATGTAAAGTTCACCTTCTTGTTGACAGAAAACACTTGGCTTTGCCCTCGTTCAATGCTTCTTCCTTAAAACTCTCGAACATTGATGCCATTATTGCTGTCGTTTGCAAGTAAGCAGGCTTTTGAAAGACGGACGAGTTTCCTACGAATGTCAAAAACAGACACAGCTCGGGCCTTAAAAGTGATGATTGTGGTATCGATTGAGACGTTCTTGGATTTTCTGTAAAATCTGCCAAAGTGTGACACATTTGACGTGTGTGGACTTTTCAGGTCTAAAACCGCACTGACAAAGGCCAATCATATTGTTAACGAAAGGTTTCTTGTACTCAATGGTAGGACACTGATACCTCTGTAGTTGGTGGAGCTGAGTGGGTCTTCTTTTTCATAGATCGGGCAGGTATAGGTAGGAGTGGAACTTAAACCAGATAAGGTCTTTTGTGTTACCACCAGGATCTGTACTTCCCGCAGAACCAGCCGGAGCTTGCTATGAAGAGCTGGAGGCAACCTATATTGATGTCAGCCAGTTCACTAAGGTTTTTAAAGAAGCTGGCTCCTAACTATGCTCTTCTTCAAGCTGAGAGGGCCGGACATGTACAGAGAAGGTGGAGAATCATCCCCTCCTCCTCGTCGTCCATGCAGCTTCTGCAGAAGCCATTGTAAATGAGGCCCAGCCTATAGGCATGATTGCCGATGGTGCAGTGTCCCGGGTAGGTATACACTGGTCTGATCTTAGAAATGAGTTGTTGAACGCTCTCAACAAAGTCATCTCTTGCTACTTTAAAAGACTGAGCCGGCAAGTCATCATAGCGGCGCCAATGACATTTTCCACAAAATGGCCTATCTCCTCAGATATAAGCTTTTCGGTCATTCTGCATCCGATGCATAAACTACTGACCACTCTTGTAACTCCTATCAAGTCGATCGAAGGCTACCCCAATTATTTCCTTGTTTTCCAAATTTTTGCACCGAAAATATCTCCCACCCCTTGGGATAGGGTGTTAATACAGACTAATGAGCTCCGCAGCATGTAAATAAAAATAAAAAAATTTATTGCTCGCACATTGTTTACGAACATTAACGCTTCTCTTTAAATTTCCTGCAGCAATGTACAGCAATGTCTGAATAAAAGGAACCATGACCATCCCAAACCATATACTTTTTCGAATTTATTTACAATGAATTTTAATTTTAATAACAATTTCATTCTATTTAAATGCTTCCACCGAAAGTATATACTCTCCCGTGCACATTGTTGCAGAGAAAATCATGTTTTAAACTATTTTTTTCCTTTTATATACCATAATGAGCAATTAAAAAAGTTTTTTTTTTTTCCTCAATGATGCACCACTTTGCAGCACATATGTACTCGTTTGGGCACAGGGAATTTTATACATAAGACCAACCGAATCGACAATGCAACCAATTTAATGTTGTTATCAACGAAAATTTCATCATAGCTGATAATAATTTCCGTTATCGCCATTTAAAATTTCGAAAAAAAAAAAAAAACGTGAATGTGAAAAATTATTTCCAAAATTAGCACAATAAACCCCGGGCCATTCCACTTTGGCTTTGCTTTTAACACGCGGCTTTATTTTTAAGTCACGAAATTAACTTTATCTTGGGAAGAATAAGGAGCAATCAATTTTTGGTCACCAGCGCTACGCAATCTGTGTTTACCAGTGTCACACTTTCCACTCGAAAATTTCGATAATGCAACACAATTGCATAATTTCGGAAATAATGGTTCGAGTAAGTCTGAAATCTTTTGCGATTGTTGAGGATATAAGAACTTTACATGTGGTGTGACACACTGTGTCTTAAAAGATCTTGAACCTACCGATGACTCTCTACAATCAAAAGTTGTACTTTCATCTACTTTCATCTCTCAGTGGGCTGCTCAGAGTCAAAATTATTGTTGCCATTAACAACAAAGACGTTTATTTACCTTACCACGAGCTGATGAGAGATGGAGCATACTCTCATCATGCCGCACCTCCAGGAAACTCTGGACAAATATCAACCAGAGAAAAACGGGGCACATTCTTGCGCTAAACAGATCAAACTTGGCTCTCTTCATAGGGATCATCACAGGCTACAATCTACTTGCGGACCACCGTAGAAGAATGCGTCTAAGTACAGACGAATTATGCAGAGGCTGTGGTAATACAGACGCGGAAGAGAATACAACCCACTTCCTATGCGAATGTCCCAGCCTATATAGAACAAGGAAGACGGCCGTCGGTGAATACCATTTCAACGGCCTGAAGACCAAAAGATATTCTGAAATTCACGGCGAATTCAGGATCGTGCACGGAGGCTGAACGTTCGTTACTGCACTCATCCAGACCCTTCCACTCTTTCTTGTCTTTTCAGAATGGACATTGACATTCCACGTCAGAGGAACGCACTGGATCCGTGAGAGATCAGAGTGAAGGCTGCATCACGCGATGCATCTACTTCTTTAACCTACCTTCCTACCTTACCTTACCACGAAGTGATGGACAGCACCAATTGCTGAAACATAGTGTCTAGTATCTAAGGAGACTTCATTATAAGACCCAGTCCTAGTCTAAGGCAAAAGAAGATATCCTTGGTCGTTTCGAGCGAAAAATTCTTCGTAAGATATTCGGTCTCGTTTGTGGTGACGAGGTTCGGAAAAGTAGTTTCAACGACGAACCACACGAGAGTGACCCTGATTTAGTCAGAAAACTATGTTTTGAAAGTTTGACATCTAGCATCAACCCTCGGGTTCAAGAGTCTTCGAATGTAATCCAGAGGGTGTTAACGAGAATAGTTCCTCATTAAATGTGTTAGGTTTGTCTTCATGCTCGATCAAGGCTTGAAAAATTCTTATAGGGAGGATGATGAGGATACAATGTGGAGTACTACTGGCTTACATAAGTTCGAAGAAGTTGGCCGATTTTCAAAGGTGATGTGGTGAAAGCTGGTAACGAAGACCCGATTGTGGAGCACTATCTCTGCGACTGTACAGCTAACGTTCGCAATAAGTCGCCGATTTCGGACGATGATGCAGTGAGAGGTAGTAATGGCCAGGCTAGAGCCACGGAGGCGACTTTGGTGCCGATGAGGAGAACGTTGGCATGTTTGTGGTTGCTCGACTCAACTCTTCGTTAGTTTTTGTCAAACCCACCATGCACCAACTGATCAGCACACAAATTGTCATGCCAATTGAGTTGAATGGTAAAGTAGAAGCTCTGCGACTGTCTGGTTTGCATTTGCAGTACGTTTGACGCCGGTTAAAAGGACGAACTTACCAGAGAGAGCACCACTGTCAGGACTCAGTTAAACCGTCAAAGTCTGGATAAACTAATACTTAAGCTAAATGCTATCAGCAAAACTGATCAATATTGCTGTAGTCACCGTGGCTCAGTAGCTAGAGTATTGGTCTTCTAACCAAGTTGACTTAGGTTCTTATCTCAGAAAAAGAAAGCGATGGAAACATAACCTTACTATGCTGCATATACTTAGGTAGAACGGCTTACGTCTGGATGGTGAACGCCTGGCGACGAGTGGAACATTGCTTGAAAAAAGGCAGTCAATTTCGGTCAATGGCGAACCCTTCCTTGGTTACGG
Organism: Criorhina ranunculi; assembly: GCA_951813785.1. Taxonomy (NCBI): domain Eukaryota; kingdom Metazoa; phylum Arthropoda; class Insecta; order Diptera; family Syrphidae; genus Criorhina; species Criorhina ranunculi. The sequence continues at coordinate 33,824,348 of OX638381.1, read as the reverse complement.
TTCAAATATAGATTGAACCAGAGTTTGTCGTATACATCGCAGACATGTCCAATCGTATGGTTGACGAATAGTGCCCGAATTGTGTCGTCAGAACGCTTGAAATAATCCTCTCACTCATAGTCCTTTACATCTACTGGTCTGTGCTGCCTTAAACAACTCGATGTCAGATGCCAGAGAAATAGATAGTTGTTGGCCTGAAGCCGCCTTAGTGAATTTGATAGCATTCCTCAACACCTTCTTCCAGGCACACTGTGCTGATTGATCATAAGATATGCAACTAATTGTCTCTAAAGACGCATATTATCGATTGTTTTCTCATCCATTCTCAGTTCAATAATATGCCAATAGGCTTTGCATTTAAAATCACAGCAACCTACCCCCTCCCCCCATCCGATGTAACTAAAGTTCAAACGCAAAACCTCTGCATTTGACCAAATTCATCCAATTAAATTATTACATAAGTATTGATTAATTAATTGCATGAGCTATAATCCCAAGCAAAATACAAAAAAAAAAAAAAATTACATTTGCAATCATCTTCACGCTAAACCTCAACAAATTACCCCACACCAATGTTTCACCTGTATAAATTATATTGAAATATGTTCACAAACACACATCCCTGTACAAATTAAACGTTTTGTTTACCCTTAAAATTGTATACTCTCTCGAGTACGAGTAGAGTCACCATACATATACACGTTCTTATCGTCAGCTAATCTTGAAATCAATAAAATTGTGACCCAAATCGCATTGTTAAAAGTATCTTTGAACACACTCTTCCAATCAATTTATCATTTTTTCAAGTTAAAAAAAAAAAATTTAATATATTTCGCGAATTTTTTTAGCTTTGTTTTGTATTTCTGTTGTGACATTGAGATTTCTTAAAATAAAAATTCAAGAAAAGAATTTCAAAATAGAATTTTTTCGTTGCGATATTTTTTGAAATAGATACGATGTTTGGCATATTTTCAGGAAGCCAACGAAGCAATTCATCACTGAAAAACGTGCGTTTGAAAGAGAATTGCTTAGGTTATCAAGCTTTGGAATTGAAGATGATAAAGGATCACGATTAACGAGGATAAAACAAAGTACATGCTGTCTACCAAAAACCGATCCGTCAAACACCGTCTAGGTCAAAACCTAACAATTGACAGTTATAATTTTGAGGTAGTGAAGGAGTTTATCTACCTCGGGGCAAATATAAATTCGAAGGATAACCTTAGGCAACCGCTGCTACTTCGGTTTGTCATAACAACTAAGGTCCAAACTCCTGACTTGAAGGTCCAAAATCATGCTCTACAAAACCCTGATCTTGCCAGTCCTGCTTTACGGAGCTGAATGCTGACCGATAAGTAAGACAGCGGAGCAGATCTTGAGATCTTCGAAAGAAAAATCCTACGTCGAATATTTGGTCCAGTCTGCGAGGAGGAGAATGGGGGAAATGGGGAAAAGCATTCAGCGCCGTGTTCTTCAATTTGCTCTCCGAGGTCTGCCCTGGAATGACCTTTTTATTCTTCCTCCCAATCAAAACCGCAAACACCTTTTAGGAACGCAGAGATGCAGCTAACATTCTCTTCATTAGTCGACTCCTTTCAGGTCACGTTGAACGTTGCGTCACTTCAAAACTCTATTTTCCTCAACACTAACAGAAGAGTTCAACGACTGAGATGTAGAGCGGATCTTTGAATCCACCACCGAGGGACGGCGCAGTAGAGGAAGACGTAGCGTACACAAGGGGAATGGGATCTTTAAAAACTTGACGTGTGAAACTGGAGGCAGCTAGCTAAAAATTGAGTCAGCTGAAGGCTTATTGGTTGCGAGAGGACACATGCTCCCGCATTGCATCTTGGAGCCGTCAACGCAACAAGCTGGACTATAGTCCCTCTGTCGAAGACAAGAGAGTGTCATGCCTTAGTTCAAGTAGACAAAAAACCAACCACTCATTCGCAAGCACGATCCTATGGTTCCATCTTACTTGGGATCACAACTGTGAGGTCGCTGTGTTTTACTAGTCTCCATCAGGATAGGTAGAAGATTCCCACAGAACCTTATTCAAACTTTCTAGGTATTGGAACACCCACGCTGGAGCATTAAGACACTGAAACAGCTCCTTTGTACTATCAGTCTTTCTAATAAAGTTAAGTAAGAGCTTCAGTGATAAGAAGCTAAAGTTCCCAGCACTCATAACATCAGCCCTAAAAATCGATCACCTAATGAGAACAAAGGTAGGACAATCATATAGGAAGTGTTTAGAGGAGTCGTCGCCCCCTTCGTCGCCTAAAGTGGTGCCACTTAAGTAAGCCGTAGGTTCCTAGAAATCCAACCATTGACGGAAGCCCTAATCGAAGATCAAGCCCTGCATTCTTGAACTATTTTGAATCTAGTAAGAGGATTAAGTAGGGCCTTAAGCACTGTCTGACTGACACTACAGACGCCACTCCAAACTGGTGAACCTGTCAGAGACACGTGTCACCTACTGACAGCGTGTGGACCTATTGCCCAGTGGCCCGTGCCGATGCGGTTCCCATTGATCAGGTCATACGTTCTGTTTTTGTTGTACTTAGGTGGGCCAAATCTGTCTGGGTATGGCGCAGGTTGCTAAACTTTTCCACCTAGAGTTGGCAATAGAGAGAAAGTGTTGAAAAATTTAAGGCGGGCCACCACACAAGTGAACCGTAAGTAAGGATTGGACGAACTACGGCAGTGTACATCCAGACCCAGAGGACCATCTTAGGTTTTAGTCCCCACCTTTTGCCAAAGGTCTAACTACACGCATAGAAGGCGACGCATGCTTTCTTGACTCTGGGTTCTATGTTAAGTTTCCAGTTGAGCTTGGATTCAAGGATGACGCTAAGGTACCTTACATTGGGAGATAGAGTTAGTGTTTGGTTGTTGAGACGTGGAAGCTTGAAAATCGGTATTTTGTCCTCGGATTAACGCCCAGTCCACAACTTGTGGCCCAAGCGTTTAGCTTAGTCAGAGCCCTCTCTGAGATTTCACCGATCACTGAGAGGAGCATCCCTGATATTGAAATAATCACGTCGTCGTCCGCGTACGCGACTGCCTTGATTCCAATGTCGTCGAACTCCGTCAAGATATTAATAATGACGAGGAGCTATGGAAGAGGCGAAATAACTCCACCCTGCGGAGTAGCTCTATCTACGGATTTGGTTATGAGGCTGTTCCCCAACTGTGACTGAATGATTCTGGTTTTTAGCATGGATACGATCCAGTTGCTAACAAAGTCCTCCGTGCCAAGAGATTCCAGAATGGATTCGGTATGCACATTATTGAAGGCGCCTTCAATGTCTATGAAGATGGCTAGCGCATACGGTTTATAGTGAATCGATTTCTCAATCGTCTGCACCACCTCATGCAGAACTGTCTCCGTGGACTTACCTTTCAAGTAAGCATGTTGGGACTTCGATAGAAGAGACCTTTTGAGAGAGTTACGGTTGTGCATATCCAGGATACGCTCCAGGAGTCTTAAGTATAAATGATGTAAGGCTAATGGGTCTAAAGTCCGTGGCCGACTCATGACCTCTCGTGTCGATTTTGGGGATGAAAACGACTCGAACGCGTCTCCAGCTCTCGAGGATGTGATTTAGTCGAAGGGAGCCACGATAGATGGCCGTTAACCAGGGCAGAATCTTCTCCAAATTCTTTTAGAGCATAATCGGAAGGATCCCGTCAAGGCCTGGTGACTTATAGGGGGGAGAAGCTGTTGATGAACCAGGAAATCATTTCCTCTGCTGTAAGTGCGTTTATTTCATTCCCAGGGTGAGGATTGCGTGTTCAGTGCTACCTGCACATCAACGCCGATATCTTTACAACCCGGAAAATGGCTATTCATAAGGAGATCCAATGATTCTTCAGTGGAATCTGTCCATGTTCCATCTGGTCGTTTGATGAATGTCGGATTAGAATGTTCATTGGACAGGATTCTGCTAAGTCTGGTTGAATCGTTAAGAGTTTCAATGGCAGTACTCTGCCCAGGCCTGTGACTAAGCCTTGCTGACGCTGAGATTAAAAAAAAAATCTGCAAAATAGAGCGGGACAAATAGAAGACTTAAGGTACATATATCCAAAGCAGCTTCTTTTTAAAATGTTTTCTAACTGATTACGTCAAACTGAAATCGGGAGCCCTAAATAAAATAAACAACCCCCCCCCCCTTCCAGAGTAGGAGCTTGCTTACATTGAAAGCATATTGTATGCCACAACCCCAATCCAAACATTCCCCCCCTCGTGAGTTTCAACTAACAATTTTGTCTGCAAATGCGTATTCAACAAGAGTTACAAAAATGATGTAGCCTACCCTCTCCAATCCAGTCAAGCTATGTGTAGCTGGTTCCATAAGTATGCATAACACTGCATTTACGAAAAATTCAACATGCACTTGAAGAAAGGACCTCTCTCTGCTTACGCTTATTCTACGACTTTTGTGATTTAATTTTTTTTTTCTTGCGCATTTTTTTTTGTTTCTTTTGTGCACATGTGTGTGTTCGTGTGTATGCTCCTGTGCACGTATAATTTTTTCTCAAAATTTCGTGTTGGGAATTCCTGAAATTGTCGTTCCTTCGTTGTTGTCATTCATAATTTACAATTTAGCTAGATTTTTTCGGTACCGAACAGTGGATGCTCCTTGTCAGTGTAGCCACTGTGTGGCTGGAAGTCTCTTATGTTTTTTTGGAGAGGTTTGGGGTGCTGTTGTTGTTGTTGTTTTTTTTTTTACTACATACTACAACTGTGGGACTGCATTTTACTGCATCCTGGCTTAAGGATGCACAGAGGAAAGGTTGATTTCAATGCCGAAAGTCATTTACCTTTTTTTTTTTCTCTCTAAATGACTAAAATATGAAAGAAAACAGAAAACAGAGAGAGAAAGAGAGGAAGGGAGAGAGAAAAAAAGAAATTCGTACTCGTATCCACTTACCCCCATCCATATAAAAATGCAGCACGCACGCATATAAAATCTTTGCCCCAAATGGGACAAGGAATGGTCTGGAGAGGATACGAACACGAGGACGAGGACGAGGACGACTATGAACGACTGCCAGGAGAATGGCTTCCCATTTCATTTTTTGTGTGTGCGTTCACATTTTTTTTTCGCAATTTCAAAAACGCAAAACGAAAATGAGGGTTGATACCGAAGAAACTAAGTAGGAGAATACCGACCTCCTACCCTGACACCACCACCTCAACCCCCGCACCACTTATTATTTATTCACGTTTGTTTTTTTTTCCGGCTTCATACAGCAGCACGGGGGCGGGAGGGGATATGTAGGTGTACATACAGTACATATTCAGTGCAGTCCTGTCATACATAATATCCTGGCTGGTTGCATTGCATTTCATTGTGTACGTGTGTACGGTGTGTGCACACACAATTTGCGATACATTTTCGTCATTCGATAAATGTGCAGTAAAAATGCATTTTTTCGGCACGACACAACCGGGTCTGGGGGGTTGTGCTGTGTTGGCCCTCTCCTTGGGTGTGGGGGTGGTGGTGGTGCATTTTTACACGAAATTCACACAAAAAAAAACCGACAAAAATGTTTTTTTTTTCCCTCGAGATGGGTATATAGTACTTGCACTTGTACGCAAATGCAAAAAAATGGAAAAAAAAAACGATCGATACGATGCACTCGTTTCTGTCTGGTGCACAGTAAACTGCCGTGGTTATCCATGTACTCGTGCATTTCGACGATTTTTTTTTTGCCGAAAATTTTGTCTGTTTTTTTTTTAGTCCTTGTTGTCGGTTTCAATCCCTGGGTATTGAAATAAAGGTGTGATTTCAATACCTTTTGGCTCATCGTCAACAGCATTTGCTTCACAAGTGAACACTTAACGAAAATATGTACTTTTTGTTGTTGTTTGCTTGTTTTCTGTTTTTTTTTTTTGTTTTTTTTTAGTGTGAGTGTGCAAGCTCTTCGACTTTCGTTTTTTGGAGGCGTGGAAGAGGCGGGCTAGGGTTATGCTCATTTCCAAAAAAAATTATCAGCTTTCGAGGTAAGTAATTGCTGTGCTATGCGAGAACAAAAAAGCAAATAATAATCGAAAAAGGACAACAAAAAAAAAACAAATAGGGTGAGATGTTCGTCCTTAAGTGAAGAAGTAGGGAGGCGTCGCGATTTGGCTGATTGCCCACAGTCATAGACTCCTGTGGCTTGCAAGGCCTTTTGCGTAATGTGCTATTTTTAATGGAAATTTCAGACCCAACAACTACTTTGCAGAGCAACTTGGGGTGTTAACAACGATTGAAGATTGGAATATGGTTAGAGCCGCAGACAAACGTAGACATTTTGTTTTGTTTGTACAAGTCAAAGGCACGCGCTAGTGCACCTCCGAAGCAGCGTGATCCACGAATCTATATACCAAATGGAAACTGGTGCAAGAACCGATGATGAAAAAGGAAAAACTTTTGTAGAATCGGTTTTGAATTAGTTGACGACTGGACCGAGGGTGTCCTAAAAACCAACTGAAAGACTGTGCCAAATCGAACCATCAAGTCTAAGGAGGCAAACTGAACTTCAAAACGAACGTTGAGAACTCCAGCAAGACTGAATACGCTAGAGCATCCTGCTATCCAGAGTGATCAGTTAAATCCTTCTATTCGCTGCTCCGGTCTGGGCAGGGGTTCTTATAACAAACAAAACAAGAAAGAATCTCTCTTCAGCATACAAGCTCTGCGCAATCAGATAAATAAGCGTATTCCAGACAATTTCGGACGAAGCAACATGTGTTAAAGCCAAAAGAGAGGCAAGGGGTAGACCCTTTTAGCGACGCGCAAACTGACAAGATGTCATCGTTACTAGAAGGATCAAAGCTGAAGAAAGGACAACATCTGGAGCATTGTGGTAAACCAGATGAGATAACTCGGCAAAAGGCAGATGGACCCACAAATTGATTCCCACCATCGAGGTCTAGATAAAGACAGCAAGCGAGGACTGCAACGACTACCTAACGCAGTTCCTGTCCGGGCACGATTGTTGAAAATATCTCCACAGATTTGGACACGATAGCTCGTCCTTCTGTCCGGAATGTCCAGATGAAAAGAAAGAACCGGAACACGCAACGTCCGTTCCACTGCAGGCGCTTCGCAATGGGAAGAGTGAACCTGCCAGGCCCATAGCTTCTAATAAACCATGTGATGAGGTCAGAGGACGGCTGGTTCAAGATCTGTTCGTTCATAAGAAGAATTGAAAGACTAGGTAATGTCGAAGCGGTAGACACAGATGGCATAGGATAAGTTGCTAGTGGTAGAAGAGTGCAGAGGTGTGGTTTAGTACACAGGTCGTGGAACACCGGAGAACCGCACGCTCGTGTATTTTGTATGCTTGCGATAAAGATTTCATACCCATAGGCGCGCCCTTAAAAAAGATCGTGGTCGTAGAGGAACCGCATTACTTGCAAATGAATGGTTGGCTGTAAGTGGACTGTATAAACCCCTTTATGACAGTCGGCAAGAAGCTTTTATTTTTATAATTCACAAGGGCTAAAGGGGCTATGAATACCCTTATGATGCTATTCGCACAACGCTAATGTTGGTGTAGTGATTTTGAAACTCAGGTGGTAGTAGGTTTCAGTCTTTTGCGAGGGTGGTGTCCAGAATGACTGGGGAGAATTATTGCTACTTTTGCCATTGCTTATAATTCACAGTAGCAACATTTACTTATGGTGAACAGTTTTTGACTTCTTTTACGGTTTTAGGGGTCGCAATCCTTTTTGAGTTGAGTTCCAACTTTATGTGGCTGATGGATGTGCCCACAGCAGGAAAATGGACAGGAACTAAGTAGAGAAGTAGAGGTGGTAGAGCGCAATGAAACAACCGTGTGTTTATAAGGATTTTCAAGGCAATTATTCTCAAGGATGGCTCAAAGATGGGTTGAGTGATCTAAGCAAGAAGATGGTTAGAAAGATTTTAGATATGAATGCGCCTTTTAAACTCTTCCGGTCTTTTTCAATCTTAGATTCGGAAGAATCGTAGAATAATAACGAAAAGATTTTGCCTTTTTAGACGGAACTCTGTGTTCTAGCTTTCGGTAGCTTAGAAGGCAACGATGTCCCAGACATGCAGAGCAGAACAACAATTCTAGTCGGATTCTAGGAATCTTTGAAAGCATTCGGTAGGGAACTCGTGTCACAAAAAATTGTGAGGATTGTTCCTTGAGGCACAAATCCATCCGGGACTTAGAAAGTTATCCATCTTTCTTTAAAGACGTCAGAGGCTTGGTCAGGAGGCTTAAAATGATTAAGATACACAGACTATCGATTCATAATTTATGCACTCCATTAAGTTTTTTCTTAACGACCTCGACCAAGTGTGTGTTTGAATGTGTGATGCAAATGTATAACCGAATAAAATCCTTATGCAGGTTTCCGTTTTTCCTCTTTTTATGATCGAAAATCAAGACAAAATACTCAACAGAAGGAAGGAGGAGAGAGAGTTGGAGAAACAGAAGCAACAAAGAATGTTGATGACGATGACGACAACGATGATGATGAAGAAAAGGGGTGTTGAAAAGCAGCACTGAGCCCCCTTGCACTAGTGGTATGCAGCACTCGTGGCGGCTCTCAGACGGCCATCTATGTATGTAACAATGTGCGTGTGCATGTAAATTAAGCCACTTTCAAAAAAAAAAAACCTCCCTTTAGAATCTGAATGAAAGAGAAAAACGTGTATTACGTAGCCGAGAAGAGACACATTTTTTTTTTCGTTTTATTTTTGTGTAGAAATATTCGCTGATTTTAGGTGATATATGCTGAATGTGCAACCGAGTAGTAGTAGTAGTAGTAGTATGGCATGGCATAACTGTATTGAGCACAAAATGCAACAGAGACGCAAGGAGACAAGAATAACGACCAAGACCAAGAGTGCATTTGCAAAGAGAGTCCTTTTTTTTTATAGTGTTTTTCATATTTTTTCGCCTTCTATGCGATTTTAAGGAGACATGATGCCATTAATGTTCTAACTGAGTGAAAAGTTTTAATTTTTTTTTTTTGCAGAAAGTTATAATGAAATGGGGCGTGGAATTTTTTTTAATTTATCACTAGCTGCTCGATGGGTTTTGGAAGGTTTGGTTTCTTATTTTCTAAGTAGACTGTACGATGGGACGTCTCGATATAGTCCTGTAGACGTTGCAGGGAAAAAGAAAAAAAAATGAATTTTCTGGATGTCACCTACTTTGAGTACTACTTTGGCAATTGTTTCTCGAAAGAGTGGAAGAGAACAAATATTTGGCGTGAGAGCTCATCGAGAGTAAATGGAAGGGGACCTACAGCTTCATTGCCGACTCCGAACGGCAGATTGAGAAGCTTTTTCATGACAAATAATACTCTTGTTGGTTTGCCATGCATGCGAAGAGGTGGTGCCGCGAAAAAACGAGGATCGAACCTGTGTCCTCTCGCTTAGCAGTCCAACGCACTAACCCCTAAGCCACGGTGACCACGGCTTGTTCAACACTGGAAACAAAAATACATCAATAGATCCAATTATTGCTCTTACACATACGTGAGCTGTGACTGAGTATAGCTGTCACAAGGATGACCATCTACCTATCTTTTGAAGGCATTCATCATATCCAAATACTTTCTGTCAACAAGAAGTGACACCCAACATCGACGAATCGGACAGAATGTCACAGTGGACAACTATTTGATTTGAGATTTCCAAATCCCAGGAGCACTCAGACTCGTTTTGGTCCATTGTTCTTGTAGTGGTTTGAGAAACTCCGATTTTGTTCGTTTCTCTTTTTATTTTTGGTGGTTGTTGCTATTCCCCAACCGGGCTCGAACCTGCACAGGTCGGGTCACAAGCGAACACACTACCCACTACACCATCGCCACTCCTAACTTCGTTATAGTTAGAGACTTTGTCTACCTTAGCTCTGCCATCACTTTTGACAACGACATCTTATCAGTAGTTCAACGAAGAATAACTCTTGCCAATAGCTGTCCATTGATAGAAGAAGGCATCTAAACAGAAAGGCCCTACCCCCGAGTTAGATTAGAGTAGAAGGCTACACACTTAGAACAGAGAAGGTCGTTTGCTATACCACATGGATCTCAGGTTTCTTTGAGAAAACAACTCGCAAAACCAGCTCGAGCTATTCATCCCAGTCCTACTCTAAGGCGAATAAAGATATCCTCGAAACGAGCGCACAATTTTCAGTCCCATTGACGGCCTTGAAGAAGGAGAGTCAACGACTACCTATATACGAGCCATACGGCGTAATGGACGTTTGGGATGGCTGAGATGTGAAAAGCGAATGGACACCAAAGAGCCTGCACAGTCTTCGAATCTAACCCGAAGGGACAACGCAGAAGAGGAAGACCTCCACCTAGATGGTGCATACTGTTACAGAAGTGGACCTTCGTGTGAGCAACTGGAGGCAGTAAGGTGCCGCATAGGAGACTCACTAAGGCTCAAAGTCCATTGTGATGCCTATAAAATTCTTTATAAGAGAGAATTCTAACCATAAGACCTCTTAAATGTCTTGTTCTGCTGTTAAATAGCGCTTGACAGAGGAGGTGAGTTGTAGTTTCGCCCTTCCCTTCGTCTTTAGAGAGACGAACAGTAAGACAGTCACTCTGTAATGACACCAGTGATGATGTGAATTTGTGATTTGTTTGATCAAGGACCGGGCTAACTGGAGAAGATCCTGAATAGAAGCTCAGGCTCACACCGATGTAAGTAAATCAGACTTGACAAACCTCCAAAGAAAAGTAATCAATTGTTGTTCTGAGTGAGTCGGGACTAATGTCACAAAAGTACCAAAGGCATTCGTCGGAGAAGACCCTGCGGTCTGAGAAGAAACCACAGAAGTTTGAAGAGTTTGCATAGATAACCACGTTGTCTGTCTGTCCTCCACCAAAATAGTTTTAAGGGTCATTTATCAAACGACAGATATCTCCAGAAACAGTACAAAATTTGGACCGGTCTTTCTTAAGAATCAAACTTTTTAACAATGAGTCTCAACCAAGTGGCTGCTGTTTACCACCACCACCAATAGCTGCATCGGGATCTTAGGAGGAGGAGATTGAATCTTCTCCACTGACATCTACATATAGATGAAGAACAAAATTCAAATATTAATCTTACCTATGCACAAGTCTTGCATCTCCACCGATTGAAGAGTTTGGTGATGGTTTTGAACTAAGATCTAATGGCTGTTCACCCGTTAAATCACATGGACTGGGAGAATCCTTGAGTGAGGGACTTATAGCGGCGGCCGATGTCTCTGAGGTAGTTGGTGTGGCCGAGTTCACATGCTGAGTTAAATTGTACAATATACCTGTAAAGAGAAAAAAATTTAAATATATTTTTACAATTACAACTTGAGACTTAAAGACGACATAACCAAACTTTTTTTGATTTCAATATTAAGGGGAGACTTCTGTCCATAGTTGTGCTAACAAACACGTCCCATATTTGGTGGGCGTTTATTTTCATTGGTTTCGGGAAGAATACTTTGAAATAAGGACTCTGATTCAAACGTCCCCAAAGTAACCTGATTTCAAAGCTCCCAAAATGTATATGAGACTGAAAAGGACACTGAACCTCAAATCTATCACAGGCTCAACGTAGTTCAAACAGAAATGATGGAAACCCAAAAAGGTCTATTTTCCGAAGTAAAACGTAAAGACTAAAGCCGGCTTCCTTTTCTTAAGTCTACGCTCTGAAGTCCTGGTCAATATTTCGGCTTGCCTTAGCCTTGAAACATTTTCTAGTGCTATGACAGATAATGAGACCACAAAAAGGTTCCGAAGAAGCCGTAACTCAGTCGATAATGCGTTGGACTGTTAAGGGAGCTGTTTGTCATCCTCAATCCGTGATTCAAATTGGGTAATCAAAACTGCAGGGTCCCTTCCATTCGTGCTCACATAACGTGAATGGTCGCAAAATTCGGGGCACTACGCCTTTACAAGCTGTCGCTGAGCTTGTTGCTGAGCAGTGCTGACTTGTTCGATGCGTTTAACCAGTTTGGCATGGATTTCCGTCGCGTAGAACAGATTCCCGAAAGATAGTTTAACTTTTTGGACTTTCGTCGAAAGAATTGACGACTTAATCCACTGTTCGCGACCTTGTCTATAAAGGCTTCATTCTCAATGTCGTTCTCTCACTAATGCCCTGGACTTTAATGGAGCACGCAACTGAAGACAGCTGTCTAAGGATCGTGGTAGCTGAAAGACTTGTTGGTAGAGGACCTGCTTCAGCCTAATCTGTCGTCTAGATTCAAGGATTCAATAATTTCTCTCGACAAAAATGGAACTTGAGTGTCAAAGTTTTGTAGAGTATAACGACCAAATGCTTATGAGTTGTCTCACCTGGTCGCAGGGCGAGACCTTGAAACTGGTTGTATAACTAGTGACAACGAGATTCAAATTGACCCAAAGGATGTTTAAAAAAAATTCTACTCACTTGGATACAATTGCCCTAAGCCTGACTGAAGTCCCGGTAATGATTGAATTGCTGACCATTGTGCTGCCATCGACTCCAATGAGGTCATATTCGGTGGAACTGAATCTCTTAGGCGTGATGTTAGTATTTTACTCGCATTGACTCTAGCATCCGGTACCAGACTATCGCTAGAATCACTGTCCGTATCTCCTGGTGGCTATTTAAAGAAAAAAGGAAAATTTATGTAACTTCATGTCCTACATTCGTTAAAACCACTTAAGACAACTTACTCTGTTGGCGAGGTCTGCCTCGGACAAAGCCGGGCTTGACTCGGCCACTAATTCACCCTTCTCGTTCACTGTGAGGAGTTTACCGTCAACACAAAAATTACACTTTTCATTCGGTGTCCAATCGATGGGTATTGGTGGTGGTGATGTCGGACTGGTAGGCGGCGGTAAATCCTCTTTATCCTTTTTACTATTATTATTATGAATGCTATGTGATGTAGTTGTATTATTATTAAGTTTTATGTTTTCCCCCGTTACTGCTGAACCGCTTTCGAAATTTTCTAAAAAAAAAAAATAAAAATCGAAAAGAATTCCAAAATGTCCTTTGGTCAGGATTTCAAGAGTTTTATACCTTTTTTTAGGTGCGGTGAAATCAAAGTTCTTTCGTTCACGTCGGATACTTCGGTTTTGATTTTTGGAACGTCGTTTTCGAACGGTTGCTGCTGTTGCTGTTGATGTGAATTTTCCTTGGTCTTCTCCAGTTTTTCTTCGGGTTCGTGTTTCTGACCTTTAAATTCGACAAATTAGAACCGTTTTCGAAGTAAAAGTATTAAAAAACAAAAATTCTTACTCGAAATATCTATTTGATCTAGATTTGTGATATCTGCACTTAATTGGGATCGCGTTAGAGCTTCTTGATATTGCTTCCATTTCCTGCGTCCCATAAACTCCTCAGCAACCCGTTCTAAGCCTAAAATAATACAAAAATGAGACGATTTATGTTAATAAGTCAACGTTGTAGACAAAGGAATGAGTAAACAAGGATTTCTTATAAATTTTGTTGCACATTATCTTTTAGACTTGTTAAACTTGACATAGAGGGAGAATCTCTTTGTTCCACAAGGTTGACACTTCAGAGTGATTTTGGAGACAAATTTCATAACTTTGTGAGGAATTTCAAAACAGAATTCCTCTTGGCGAACTGTATACACTGACGGTTCCTACATTGCAGGCATACATAGCAACAATCCACCGGTAGAACTTGCAATTCATTTAGAACCCTTCGTCATAGACCTCCAAGCAGAACTCTTTGTCAAGTCAGAGTTAACTTGGAATACAACAGCCAAGGACAGTCAAGAGGTACTCAAAGCTTACACAAATCCAACATCCTGATCACAATTTAGAAAAAAAAAACTCAATCAGTCAGTCGAGCTTATCCAGACACGAAGGTGTCACGGGAAACAAGAGATTCGATGAACTACCAAGAAAAGGAATGCAAATGAACTGCTGAAAACGTTGACAATAATGGAAATAACAACCAACAAGAGGATGAGAAAGGATTTTCAAATTCATTACACAAACCTATCGTCGACCGGAGTGGCAAGATCACGGAAACCAAAAGGAGCTGTAGACCCTGCCTTGAGAGTAAAGAGACCTTTCTACACATTCTAATGGAATGTCCAGCTTTCTCTGAACTCAAAAAGAGAATTCTTGAGGGCGAAGTTGTCCCAATGGAACAGCTTGCTTCCATCCACCCAGAGAGGCACATAAGGATTCTAAAGATAAAGCGCAGTAATGAGGGCTGTGAACAATCCTTCCAAACACATATTACACAACCTCAACAAACACATGGACTGAGTGTCTCAGTAACGCAGCGATTTGTAAAACTGTGCGAGGAAAAATGAAGAAGACCTTGAACACTTCCTATGTCACTGCACCGTCTTAACGAGAATGCGTGAGAAGATCGTAGGGTCTATGTGGGAACCGACTTTTTCACATACCTTACATCGTTCCCAGTATACTAATTCCAAACCTGACCTATTCTTACAGTCGGAAATAAGAGGGGAACACAACGGGCCTAACTGAGGCCTAAATGAAAAGCACCCGCAGTGGTACCCCACTGCCTGCTTCTTCTTTTCATGCTCGCGATCGAGACAATGAAATCGATTGATGAGAAGGACTTAATCTAAGTGCGTTCTTGTATCACAATGGGCTATGGGCCTAAATGATACCCACGGGACACCTATCTATCTAACCTAAGTGCCTTCTAGTTTGATGGAAGATCAAACTCTGGGAAAAAGTGATATCTAAGGCAGACTTTTCAGCTGAATCCGTTCAACGAAGTTGGCAGAGGTCGGAAAGCTTCAACAGCAGACTAAGACTTCTTTTTTTTAAACGTATCAAGTGCGGACATCAGAGATTTTTAACACTTAAGACAGGGTCTCCAAGCATTATTAGGAAGATTGTCTTCTTTTCCTGACAGCTAAGCATCAAAAAAACTTCTCACTTGATACCGTTTTCATTCAAACCCTATTTTGGAGCTCCCTACTTGGTCACGAGAACATCACTTTCTTTTGATTTCCAGAAAACAAGGCCTAAGCGCAACGAAACTGACAATGTACATTGATACTCCCACTTCACTTCTATGGCCCATTCACCAGGCAGAAGTTGGAGTTCAATTTTCGGAAGCACCAAGAGAAGCCTTCGAAACTGAACTCAATTTGGACAAGCTGAAAAGTTTATCAACTTCTGGAGAACTCAAGAAATTCTTACAATAAAGAAGCGTTATGGACTCGTCACTACCCCAGCATGATGGCAGTTGAAGCATATTTTGCCCAAATGTCGTTTTAAAGCTCGAAGTAGACCCAAAAAACTTCGGAAAGTAGTTGATTTCCTCAAACCACTCACCAGCAAGCAGGATCTTAAGATTCCTCCATGACATTGAACTTTTTTTTTGCCACAAGATGTCTTCTAGGTCACCGTACTCTTATAATCTCCTCCAAGATAGATGAGAGGCCTTCGCAGAGTCTAATTCTAGTGCCTGCCGAGAAGATATCATCTCAATTTTATACAGAAATTTACTAATAGATGGCGCTTCAGAAACGTGTCATTATAAGCCTAGCTTAGGCTACGGGACCAAGCTCAGATAATGTACAAATGTCAAATAGGGATAGAATGGCTACCTGCTGACACACACATTTGTCAAATCAAGGGTCTAAGAATCCCCGTTTGGAGAAGTGAATCAAGCTCAAGCAACAGAGTAACAAAATATGTTACAAGTCAATCCTCAATGGATTCAGGTCCACACCCGAATTTGTAGCTGAATTGGGAGAAGGAGTGGCTGTGCTAATATCGAAGGAGATTGCAAAGAAGGCACTATAGATGACACCAGCAAGTAGAAGATGTGATTTTTCAGCTTAGGTGGGTCCAAAACCGAAAGGCTTAGCTAAACTTTTTTCAAGTAAACGTTAGCCCTGTTAGAACCACTCGAAGTTCGTGTGGAACTTTAAAGGATGACCTGTTTCCCTCTCGTAGGTCATGCCATTAGATGAAGAAGAGGAAGTTTCTTCGGAGTATGTCTGGAACTATTTGATAGAATTAACTGAGATCAGAGATACCGCCGTAGATTCTGTCTCTCCCCTCTTCTAGTCCCTATAGCTCTTGGTCATGTTTCTTCCCCATAGAAGCCTAGTAGTTTCCATCTGAGGTTAGCTCTGTCTATTTTCATTGTCGAATGTCTTGTACTGGACGAACCAAGTCGAATCTATTTCAGTGAGCAGAATGTTAGTGGTGTGCTAAGAGGATTCTAACATCTAAAGTGGACTGTTCCCCTCATAAACAAGATTCTATAAACCTTTAGATAGAAATGGTTTCCAATTTATAGACTTTTAAAGAAATTTAAGAGCCCTTTGCCGCGTAAGGACACCATAAATGGTGCCTCTCTTACAGACTCATTGTGACTTATAGATGCCAAGCTGGCAATATTCTCTTCAGTATTTTGAAAAGGTCGAGCTGATGTCTGCCACCTTGCCTCCCTTGTGTATGAAGACTACTTTTACCGGCTCCAAATAGCTTTAAGTTAGACAACAGAATATCTTAAGCTTCTCCAGAAAGATACCACGTGGTATAGGAGGTAAGATGCCACAACAAAAGGCCTTTGATAGCACCGCAGATTGTATCCAGCACCAACTAAGGAATAACTGGTTAAAAACGCCTCCAAACAAATCACCTTCACCTTCTGTTACCACATCGAACTTGCCGGTTCCGAATTCTGTATAAAAGTACCTATCCCGAAGACCAGAGTGTGCACACTCTTTTGCTTGAGTCGCTCTTAGGTTGTCTCAAGCAACTATCTCAGACAGGTTACACGACCCATTGCGCTTTAACTCTTTTAAAGTGCGGTACTCTCCTCCATAACAGTGCTTGCATTCAGTTTTACCATTAATATTGTCCTCCATATTGACATACGCATTATTGAGGCTCGCTTTCTCTCTCTCTCTCTCTCTCCTTTTTATCCCAAAAGAGTGTTCTGCACTGCAACCATGTACACATGGAAAGGAAAGGAAAAAAAAAATTCCACCAAAGTGCGGCAAAACGCACACATACGAAGAAAAAAAAACCAGCAAAGTCATGCACACTCATACAAGGTGCGTTCGTTCATGCGTCCGCTATATTGACATAATCATAACGGCGCCTTTCGAGCCCTTACTGCTTCCCCCGACAATGGCAGCAGCAAAAAAAAAAAGGAGTCCAGGAACAGGCACAGCGCATGGTTAAGGTCAACGGCCTCATCGAAGAAACTTCAAACTTAAAATTTAAGCGCATTTAATTAGGGTTGATTTAACTCACTCCTAAAGCCGATGATTTACGTCAAACGTGTGTGTGTGTGCTGGGGGAACAACCACGGTTACCATATAGAATACGTGCGTGTGTAACGTCAGTCACATATTTGATATTAAATACAAAATAAGAAGCCGCCCTGCGCCGCCAACATAATCCTATTTCACTACGCAGAGCGGTACTCGGTTCATACATGCATGTCTATGCCATACAGGGTGCCTTCCCGACGACCCCAAACATGGTAAAAAAAAAGAATCCAACCAGAGCCAACGAAAAAAAATTGCACACAACAACCCACATGGTGCTTCCTGATTGGGGTGATGCGTGGGGCTACTTGGTACGCTTATGTGTGCTATCTACCCACAAGTCATACGCATAGTGCTCGGGAAACGGGATTAAATGTACACACAAGTTTGTTTGTCCCAAAAGAATTCAAAGTTCTTCTGTCCCACATGCACAGCGAACGTCTTACACACATACTCGAACGAAACTTGGTTGCAACTTAAGGGGTCAGGTACTTATAGACCGTGTCCTACCCCAAAACTAAACGCATTACCACCTACCTACCCTCGAAATGTTTTCTCCCTAGTGAATTATCAATTTTACTTTGTCATACATTGCATCCACTTTGAGGGTGGGTAAGGGGTGGTTGTGTCCGTTGAAGGCGAAACAAAAAATCAAAACTTCACCACTTAATGGTGTCCGAGTCTCCGAGCCTTTGAAACAACAAAGGGTGGTGCTGACAGCAGGATGTCACTTGGAACCAATCACATGCATATACATATAAAAACTCGTAGACCTTTCTATTGAGAAACTATAATATTTCGGTCACTAAGGCGGCGCCAAAGTGCCAGACGTTTAATGGGTGGTGGATTCGTGAAGGAATTCAGTTAAGGTTTACATATAAACAAGGATTGTGGCTGACAGCGAAGGCGATTTGTATGCACCTCCTCGCTCGATTAGGGGTTCAGCCACGTTCAACACAAGGATAATTGTAGGGAAAATGACATTGCAGGCGAATCAGGGTTGGAAACAAGAGTCATCCCTGCGGTGATATGAGTGAACTGTGATTGGATTTCAACTTTTAGTGGGACCGTTGGAGGAATCTTGAAAAGACGGTTGTGGTGCATATAATTTAGGCAATCCACTTGGATACTTAAATTTAGATTCGAGTGTGTGAAGGAAGGTTGGAGTTGCAAACAATTTGTCAATTAAGGAGACGAAAGTTGTCAAAATCTCAACAGAAAGCTAGTGACAGATGAAAAACAATTGACAAAGCGGTCATTTGCTTGACGTAAGAAGAAATCAGAAGACGATTGCCTGACATTTGGCAACTTTGTACAAAATTTTGTTTAGACTTGTGTAAGCATCTTGAAGGTTAATATCTAAGCGGTACCGTGACCATGTTTATTGACTTCAAGACTACATATGACGTCGCAAATATGGAAGAGCCACTTTGAATCATTTCTAGCATTGGTAGCACTGCCAAACTCACCCTTTTACACAGAAAAACGAAAAAGATCGCTCGCTACTTTGACAAGATCAGAGAGGGCATCATTGGAGTTTTTAATTCAACTAGGGGATTTTTGTAGGGTGACCTAACTATGTAGATTTCATTAGCATCATCGCCGGAATGCAGCAAGTAACCACTGACACCTTCGCTGGTCTTTGTCTTTAGGAAGCCCTTGACCATTGCATTGTCCACATTGTCATGATGAGCTACTACAACTTCAAAGTGGTTAGGAAATTTGTCAAGGATCAACAGTAACAGGAACTAAAGAAGAGCTTTATAAAACGATTTTAAGAAGTCGAATGAAAGAGCCCTTCGAGTTGTTTGACAAAAGACAAATGTACTACCCGCTAAAGAGTTAAGGTCCCTAGGTTATGTTGAACAGATGAAAAGTGGTTTTTCGGCCAAAAGAGTCTTCAATTTAATTTCAAAGGGATAACATGGGGAAAAGCGGACCAGATTTTCAATAATGTCGCATACAACTGGCGAAGTGGCTAAATCTCCTTCTCCAAAGCCTGCCAATACTATCTTCAACTGCCTTCTACAGCATCTATGCTTCAGCACCATAGACTAGACTCCTTAGTTGTTCGGAACAAGGCTTTACTCAGTTGATTTTGCAGACCAAAGAAACACCGATTGTCAGCAATGAGTTGGAAAAAGGTTGCTATCGTACATCTTTGCATTGTCAATTGTCAGAATGTGTGCTTGGTGGTAGCTATATGACTCCTTCTTCTATACAGTGAGCCTTTAACTGAAATTATCTAAGGCGCATGAATGGACTTTTTTAACTCAAAAACAACCTGAAGGTGGTGAGATTGGGTATTGAAAATAGCTGCAGACTTCACAACGCAGAGGAATCTTTGAACTGTTTCCTTAGGTTCTCCATTCTTAAGCTACATCACACCAGACGTGACTTGAATGAAACGATAGCCTTATTTGACCCCAGCTCGTGTTTGAACCCAAATAAAAGGTTTGGAAATCAAGAGCGTCAGCGGAACAAGCTAAAAATGTCATCAAAGCCACCAACTACAAGAATCTTTTCACAGCCAAACACGTTTTCGAAACTAACAAGGCTTTTGAAGCCAAAAACGTCCTCGAAACCAAGAAAGTTTTCTAAGGCAAGAATGCCATCAAAACTAAGACTCGAAGTCAAAACGTCTTTGAAGCCAATAGCGTCTTTGAAGTCAAAAAGGGTCAAGAACGTCCTCAAAGCCGAGAATGTCTACAAAGCCAAGAACGTCATTAAAGTCAAGATGGAGTTTTCAAATCAATATAATTCCCCAAGCGGACCGTCTACGAAGATAAAAGTGCCCACAAACTGCTCTAGTAATAGCCACTTAATCACAGTTTAGGCTTTTTCAAAGTTGACGCCTAAGATTCTTGAAATATCTTCCATAACAGACTTCAACTTGTCCTTAAAGTCTTGGTTGCCCTTTAAATTGGTTTAGAATCTAGCTACAATGGATTTCAGACTTGGAAGGGCTGATATGTTTCCTTTCGAGGGCTTTAAACGGCACGTCAAAGTCTGCTTTCAGAAGTTCAAGTTCTCTTCTAGATAAGAAGTGAAGAAAAGTCCCTTTTATTTCAAGGACCAGTTTGTCAGAATTTAGTTTTATACAACTTTCACGAGCCCTGATTAGATTATTATTCTTAGTTCTAACGTTCTAACGTTCCTAAAAATATCAATTCTATATTCATTTCTTATCTCCGAGACGTTTGCGTCATTCGTCAAGTTCTGTCTGGCAAAGTCGGAATGATTAACCGCATAGTCAGTGAAGTTACGCAATAATGTGGAACTTCCATAAATAAAGAACTTGATTCGTTTAAAAATAACCTAAGAACAAGGAATACCTTGGTTATGTATAAAAGGTTATCTTGGCATCAAAATGCACAAACTAATTGATTGAGGGTTGTCTTAGGAGAGGTCTCGGAGATGCCACAACAAGACCAATTAATTATTTTATTGGTCATTACTTTGTTTCACCATTTCGTGAAAACCCTTTGGTTTCTGGAAATGGTGAATCACCTGCGGTTTATAAGAGCTTAACACTCATTTTCATGACGAAAGATATATACAATTGCATACGTTCACCTACACATAGATGCTATCTTGAATAATATACGCCGTGGCTCAGTAGTTAGTGGGTTCGACTTCTAAGTGAGCTAATCCAGGTTCGGACCTCAGTTAAATATTTCCGGCAGTCAAGGACAAAACCTGATTTGTCACGAAAAAACTTCTCAATCTGCCGTCAATAAAAACTGCAGGTCCCTTCCATTCGCGCGAAAAATATAACGCACTTCACACGAACGGTTGTGAGAAGCTAGACCTTTTAAAGGCTGTCTTGCCACGTATTTTTATCCTTTGTAACTTGATCGCTACTGGCTCTTGGTTTCGTATTTTTTCTTGACGTTGAGGGCGGTATTAGCTTCGAAAAGGGTTTTGACTGCGAGGATCTTTTGGTTTCTTAGATGCTCGTCTTTGAAAACGTCTTTAATGCTCTTCGCTTTGAAGGTGTTTCTGACTTCCAGGACGGTCTTGGTTGTGAAGACGTTCTTGAGTTTGATGACACTCTTGTGATCGAGGGCGCTCTTGAGTTTGAATTGCGATGAACGTGGCTTCGATTATGTCCTCGGCTTGAAAGACGTCTTCGGCCTTGAGACATTCTAAAATGAGAGCTTAAAGGCGTTTTGGTTTCGAAAACTTTCAGCTTTGAGGATGTTACTGCTTCCGCAGATTCTCTTGATGTCAACGACGTTTTTGGCCTTGAAGACCTTCTTGGCTTTGAAGATGTTCTTGGCTCCATCGATGTTCTTGGCTTGAAAGTCATTCATGACAAAGGCTCTTTTGGCTTCGAGGATGAGCTAAGGTTCTACCAGTTTGGAGTCGAGTCTATGGCTTTGGTAGAAGCCTGACAATTAAGACCATTATTTCGCTTAAATGTTGGGTTATGCTTGAGTGTCCGAAAGGTCTAGCCAATTGGAAGTAGTCCGGTGGATGTTGTGATTTCAATGAAGCTCGTGGTGCTCTTTTCTAACACTGTGCTAGCTCTTATTTGATATTGAAGTCTTTATTTAAGGCGGGACCACCAGACTGACAGCGCATGAGAATAGGAAGCACCACTGTTACGTAGATCCACAAGCAGTCTATGTAAGCTTTCTCGTTCCTGCTGTTTCATATTCAGTTTAGGTTTAAGGATGATTTCTGGAGAGATGAGTGCGAATCCTTTTTTCTGTATCTTGTCTTGCTGCACTCGTTTCGAGGTGCTAACCTTATCCAAGTTTCAAATTAATGCTCTCTTGAAAGTATCCCCTTGAAATTTAGTTTAAAGAAGTAATCCAACACGGAATACCGCTATTTTCTTCTAGGATTAAATTACCAACCAATTTTATTGCAACGACAAATATTGATTCAATGCGACTGAGTGCAAACATTTTGTCGTTTTTTTTTTATTTTATTTTTTTTTGTGAAAGAAAACATCATTTTCTGATGAAATTATTGATTTTGTGGCCCATAAATTAAAAAATAAAAATAAAAATAAATTGAAAATTCCTTCCTGAATTCCCACACCAGGCATCCTCATTAACTGACACGACGAACCATCTTTTGAACTCACCCCTAACGCATGCAAACGCAAATTTATGCTCCTCAATACATATGTACGAGTGTGTTTATCATTTACCGCAACAGTATATGGTTGGATTAATTTTTACTTAGCACTGGGGACCGGTGTGTGTGCCTTTGTGTGTTGGAATTTCGAAAAGGGCTGTGAAAAAATCGCGCTGGGAAAACAAACAAACGCACATAATATGTAAGTGGCGGATGGCACTATGTTTATGTTTGCATGTGTTTGCCCCGTGTCGTCGCTCAACCCATTTATTAATATCTGGGCACTGTTTCCAACCCAAACACTGTGAGAGCCCAAAGCAACCCCTAAACCTACCCCGCCTCGAATAACTTGCGTTTTCTTAACTTAAATTGCGGAACCTAGTTTGTTGGTGGTGCACTGCACGACAACACAATGTGGTGGCAGGGTTCAACTTGTGCTAAGTAAGGGTGGGTCATAGGGTAGCAGAAAGTTCCTCGTCTATCGGTGTGTTGGTGGATGGTTTGCATGTGCGTATTTCCGACTCGTTGTTGTTGTAAACATGGTATCGAATGCAACGCATGCATCAATACGATGGCCGACAAAGCTGACTGACTTACGGGTCATGGCACACAGATGGTGTGAGAAGGGAGGAGTCGAAATGTAGTCTAGGGGAAGAGATTGCTAGGCAAGTGGCTCGAACTTGCTTGCTGTCATGGGCCAGTAGAGTCGCCTTTGACTAATACATGGCAACAAAAATAGTTGCTTTTGCCAAAGGGGTTGTGCTCAGTGCCAGAAAAGCTAAATGTGTTTTGTTTTTGCCGTCGTTAAACACTAGAATGCTTGTGTAGTTAAACAGAATCGGTTTTGAGAACTTTAAGAACGTTTTTAACAGGCTTGCGGCATAGGCAAGCCGTTTGTTTTGTAATGTACTCCAACAATCTGGACCACAAAAAATATTATTTGTTGACTTCAAGAGTTATGAACGGTTTTTGCCTACCAAAGTCCAGGTTTAGCAGTTTGTATTCCGCCGAAGCAGCTGACTTTTGAATTTCCATGAAGGGGGAGTCCATTTTCTACTCCTCTTCGACTTGGAAATCCATTCGAGCTTCTAAAAAGCACGTTGATACGTTGAGATGTTATGCAAAGGCATTGTATCCCGTAATAACGTCAATAAGTCGTTTCTACTGAGAGACAGCAAGAATGCAGGGGACTTCTTACGTACGTCGGAAAATATCCGTTTAGTCTGCCTGCATCCTGGAGAGGTCTGCCATCTACAGTTTTTTGCTAGAAACGAAATCTTCGATGGAAGCCTTAACCAAAGATATGGGCAAATCCAATGTTGATTCAGGGCCAGAGAAGTCTGAACCTTGTCTAGCAAGCTCATCACGGAACTCATTTCCTGCCCAGACAAGGCTTAACAAATTCCGTTTTCCAACCGAAGTCAATCTGGTCCTGCATAAGCCTACTCGAATAGGTCTCTGCAACAAGAGGCAATTAGCAAAGGACCGGGTTAACTGTAAAGGCTTGTTGTTTGTGGGCCAGGTTCATCCCAAACTGGACAAGCATTCGCCACTCGGGCTCGTCTTACAGGAAATTAGTTGGTGATACATTTCTTAGAGTCGGTCCTGGCTTCCAAGGAGTCTTACTCGGTAAAAATATCCGGAACTTATAGCATAAGTCATTACCAAACGACTATTCCTCAAAAACTTTAGAAATCGAAACCTAAAACCGAGACCAGCTTCTAGGATATCCGTCGCTAGGTTAGGTTAGATAGATAAGCGTCCCATGGAACTCACTTAGGCTCAGAGCCTATTGTGATGCCTATAGAATTTTCTGTTGGAGAATTTTACCCGTAGAACCACTTGTCCGTCGCTAAGTGTAAGTGTACATCTTTCACGGAGCTTTACAAAATCCATTACTTCCCTTCGTTTAACTGAAAAAGGATTGAGGCATTTCACGTCCGAAAGTAGGTACTACATCGCAACAGTTGGTTCGCTAAAATGATCCTAATGGGATACACATTCCCTTCAAGTACAATACCTTACGCTCCTTACTTCCATTAACTATCAAATGTGCACATTCCTTTGGCTATCTCCAAAACCTGACTACAATTTACTCTTTCCAGATTCCATACTCATCCTTGTATTCATTACTTTCTAGTATCCTTACAAGACATTCACTGCAGTTATATGAATTAAGTAATCTTTGTTACAAAGCCTTAAACTCTAAAGTATGCGCTAGAACCATAGTAAATTAGTTTAACATTGAACTTCAAGGTGGCGAGAATGAGATTCACTTCATTATCCTTAACTTAACTACGTTTTTCTTTATTTCTATGTAATTTCCTTAAGTAAGTCTTAAGAGTCGTTTCATAGTAAGAAGCATAAGGATCTAAATGCCAGTAATGGCAGTAACTAGAATGCACTTGTAAGATGTTGTTAGTTCTTTTCATGGAAATAAGTACGAAACAAGCTTGTAAACTGTGGGAATATGTTAAAGAACCCACTTTGGTGCAATTAAGTCAATTGAGTAGACACAAACGTTGGCCGACATTTTGAAGTGTTTTGAAAGGAAATGGTGTTTACTTGTTGGAAAGTAAATCAGGATTTTGCTTCTGATAAAAGACTGACAAAAGAAGATAGGAAATACTAAGTCCAGCATATATTTGGATCTACAATTTTTTTTTTTTTAATTTTCTACTTGTGAGCATGAGTCAAATTAGACTGTTCGCCTGAACGCCAATTCTTCGAACGAGAAATCAATGATGGCGTCTCAATCGAGTCTCGAGTCTCGAGCGGGGTTCATTAAACCAGTAAATGTCAAAGTATTTGTGATTACTTTTGATTTTTGGTAAAAAAAAAAATTTTCGTTTTATAATTGATGCGGCGATTCTGCCAAGGCTCCACTATTATCTTAGGCAACGACACCAGCGCTGAGAGCAACTCTTGCCAATGGCTGTTTCACGAACAACCAAAGTGTCTCTGTAGAGGACCCTGATCATTCCAGCTCTGCTCTATGGCGCGAAAGCATGAACTTTGTCAAGAATGGATGAGGTTGCCCTCGGTTATTTTAAGATACAAATCCTTTGGGTGATCTACGGTCCCGTCTGCATATATGGAGATTGGAGAAGGAGATACAACGACTAAGATGGCATTACATGTTGACCGAATAGACCAGCGACGTCTTCGAGTCCGCCGCAAGGGGACGGCACAGAAGAAGAAGACCGCGATTCAGGTGGCTCACCTAAGTGGAAAAGGATCTCAACCAACTTGGCGTAGGGCATACCAAAATCCTTTTAAGACACCGCAGCCTTCCTTAATCAACTGACACCCTGCCCACTAAAAATTATCTCAAAATGGGATTTAAGCACAAAATACCGGACAGAAGCGCCTGGAAACAGCACGAAGTCCTTTCAATAAGTCTATCTCTATCTAGCCGGTGCCGGTATCTTTTCAGAAGACCTTTACATTGACTACTCTTTCAGTTTCAAAGACACGACTATCAACCAGGTCGCCGTTTGATTGACGTTTAACCAAGTATTTATAACGAAAGTCAAGCTGCGGTTAGATCCCTTGTCAAATACAACAAAATCTAGGGCAGTGAAAGACCGCAGCGTCTCTCTAAATGAGATAGCGAACTAGTTCAATGTCACACTCTGTTGGTAGACCGTAAGAAGCTAGACCATGTCAAAGGTATAGGTGCGTTTGTAAACACCTGATTTACACCTATGCTCTGTCGAAAGCTAATCATAGATGACAACATTTGGACTGGCCTGCTCTTGATCCTTAGAAATCAAAAGCAGTTATCCGACTGAAAAGAGCCTAACTTACGTCCTCACAAGAAACCGCATCCTAGGCAGACATGCTCAGAGTTTCGGCATCGTATGCTACAGAAGCTGCAGAGACAGAGAAGAGGAAGAAGCCATCATTCTCTTCACGTGTCCACCTAACGCGGATATTTTTTCAACCACCTAAATGATCTGAACTCCCCCAGAACGGCCGATCTAAACTACTACGGTTTCAGGAGTGAACTTGGCACTGAATGGTATCACCAGACCACTGATCCATCATTACCTGTCTAATATCACTGAGGTCCTGTCCACTGATACAGCATTCGATTTGGAGCATCTTCCCATTCGGTGAGAGGTCTTGTCTGGAATCACAAACAGACTCATCGTTAAGTTGGGCTTGTCATACGGGTGAGCCTTGTCATATTACAAGTGTCTGAGCTAAGCTTTATCCAAGTTAAATATGAGATTCGCACTAGGGATCAAAGTCGTTAAACAACGGCCCCAGTGAGAGAACCAATTGTTGAAAAGTTGTTACTTAAGCCTTAAACAAATCCCAACCTACAACTCCATGTATGTACATACATAGGTACCCACATTTAAATGTTTTACATTAGCAGTTGTCCTTCACAAATGGACTTCCAAACCCACCAATAGCCTCGTTTCGGTTAACCACAGCAAAAGTGAAACAACGTGCGTTCAAATGTCCATTCATCTGCCACTGTCCATTGAAAATGCAACTCAATGAACCCAACTCTCTATTTCCACCTAATTCCATCGACAATAATTGTCCTAGTCCTCTAAACAGCAAAGCTATGTATCCATCCCAGCATCGCACGTTTGTAGGCCAAAACACAAAATGCCAATCTATGAATGAATTAAGCTCCAAGCGCCACCAATGCTCCCAACCCAGCCCAGCCCAGCATCATTTCACTTCAATATCCGCTGCACTATCACCACGACTGCCACCACCGGCCGAACAAGTCCGAGGTAACAAAACCTCAATGAAACTCAAACTGATAGTAGATGATAGCTAACTCCAAATAGAATATCCTCCTCGGGATGTCTAAATCCAATCCGATGACGTCACACATGTATTGGCATTACATTTCCGAAATTGAATTTGCACCGCCACTCGAGCACAGCACGACACAGTAACTTGCACACATCCCTCCATGCACACATTCACACATGAGTAGTCGTGCTCCAGATTTTGCATTCGTCATGACACACAAATCTAAAATGCGATACATATGCATACGGGGGAAGTCTCTACTGTGTGACTCCATGTCCATTGAGCTGTGCACAGTTAACTACCACCAGTCACCACCCATGATCGGGAGTCGGCATGTGGCGGCATCGCACTAGCAATGGCAAACAGAGCAATCCCATTGAGGCGCAACAAGTGGCAAAACTATAAACGTCCATTTTCCAGGCACACACATACCGTACCGAGTACTCACCGAGAGTGGCGGGATGGCAGAGGAGCCGCACAGGGCACAGCACGATTGGATTGCAGTGTGCCGAACGCGTATTTACATAGTGGTGCCAGGAGTACAGTGCAACACTTGGGAATTGGGATGCCGCCGCCACGGACTGTTTGCCCGTTTTATAGTTTTGGCATCGGGCCCGCACACACACACACACCCAATGTTGGGCATGTCATGAGTCATCCATGACTTTATCCAAAAAGAAGAAAAGGAAAACCAGAAGGATGATGACGATGACGGTGGTGATGATGTCGGAATAATAGGATAGTTACTCTCTGCGTCGTGCTGCCTACGATAAGGACAGTGAGCGACCGATTTTACAGGTGCATGTTGGGATTTTTCTTTCTTTTTTTTTAACAGAAAAAGAGGAGTAAGATTGTTTCTCTTCTGTCGTTTTCGTCCTTTATTCCCTCAATATTTGAGTCAAGTCCAGTCGGCACCGGTTCAAGATTTGAATGACACAAGTAAAAGCCTCATTTCTCCCACAAATGACACGTCCAAAAGGTGCCTTATGGAACGGGAAAAGATTTTAAGTCTCAGTTTGACTGAATCGAAGCCTAAAACAGTGGATGGTAGCGCTTTCTTGACGACCTTTTCCTTTCTTTTTAAACAAAGACAAGTGTCAGATCATCCTAGTCTTGGTTAAGGGCACAGAAGCATGCACTGAATGAAGATATCTGTATGTTTTGTCCCGTCCTGTAAGACGACTCCGACCTAGTCAGAAAAATTAATTGATTGGGACATGTATCTAGAGAAAATGGACACTAATGATCCGGTCTGGATGGTCTCTGAATAAAATTCTAAGCGGCAAAAAAGGAAGAGAAGACCTTAAGATTGGTGTAGTTCACAAGTTGAGAGGGTATTCAACCAACTTGATGTGTAAAACTAGTGACAGCTAGCGATCCATCGAACAGAGACTGTTGCTTATTTACATATCGGACTCCAGACCCAGCCAGATTCTTCCCCTGAGACCTTGAATTCTTCCAATCTGTTCGACCTCGGGCGCACTGCCTTCTAGCATTCGCAATCACTTAGGTTTTGTAACAGAGGCTCGGTCTTCCTTGTCACCTCGAACTTGTCGCTAGAATTCGAAAATTATTTTTTCTGGAACATTGTTGGAGATGCACTAGATGTGGCCGAGTCAATGAAGTCCATGTGTCAGAGCTTTTTGGACCTCATCGTGATAAAGCTTCTAGAATTCGCTGTTTAATCCTGTCCTCCTTTCAACTTTTTGGTTTTTGAGGTACAAACATGTGTCAGATGGTCCAATGCACTGACTTCTAAGCCATGGCGACTGCCTTAAAGATTAATTAGCCATCAATTTAGAAGACGCTATGTCTTACAACATAAGGACATTGAACCAAGTACCGATCGACTGACTTCACTATAGGATCCTGTACAGCACCAACAGTCTAGATGTCCCCTTGCCAAAGGAATCAAAAGATCAATTCAATCGAACACAGATAAGCACTGAAAGTCCAGCGACCTTTGGATGGTCTAAGCCTGTACTAATGCAACTTTTCATCCTTAACGGCTTCAGGTACACTGCTTCCATTGAACTGGACCAAAGTTTCTAGCATCCGCGAATGCCTGATCTTTAAACCGGAGGTTCAGTCTTCACAAGGTGGCTGGGATTCAGACTCTCTCTGCTGGTGAGAGTCTCTCGTCCGTCCATTCGCTTAATGTGGCCGAGCCAGTGCTGATCATAGATGATGTCAGCTCTCGAAATGACATTCAGTTTTGTAGGTTACGTTAGGTAGGAGTGCAACCTCACTTAGACCATAAAAGATCCTTTGTGTTACCACATGGATCTGTATTTCACCAGAAATACTACCCGCAGAACCAGCCCGAGCTTGCTATGAAGCGCTGGAGGCTGCCTATGCTAATGCTAGCCAGTTCACTTAGGTTGTTGAAGAAGCTGGCGCCTAAGTATGCTCTTCTCCGAGCTGAAAGGGCCGGGCATGTACAGAGAAGGTGGAAAGGCTTTACCCTATTTCATGACAATCATTCCAAAAGACTGAAAATGCGCGTTGTTGCAAATCGCGATGGGTACACCTCCTAATCAACCATTTATCGGCAAGAACGATGCTGAGATTCCTCCATGACCCTGATCGCGCTTAGGATACCAAACATTTTTGAAATTGTAGGAAAGCCTTGGTCGGCAAAAGATGTTTTAGGTTTCAGTGGGTGAAAAGCCTGTCAGAGCCAAAGGATCTTTCCGGCTTAGTTCGAGAAGACAGCAATGCCGTTTACGTTAAGACAGATGAAACCATTCATACACCATGTTTGAGGTGTATTAGGCCCTTAAGTCTGCGACCTGTCTGTTGTCAGTCTGTTGATCTGTAAACCGAATTTGACCGTTCTGCTTATAGAAGAACCTCTAGAGGCTATTCGCTCTTCCCTGGTTGCTATGAGGAAGAGAAACCAACCGCCTTTCAATGAAATTTGCTACCAGCTCTGACTACAATGTGCGCTGATCACCGGACACGACTGTGGCAAAACACACACAATTTCCATGAGTCGGAAGACTAATACACATATACACAGCCTTTCATAAGTCGAAGGACGCGTTGTATAACCAATCGATCATATCTTAAAGGAAGCATCGTCCTTCTAATAAAACATTTGTTCTCCCAACCCTTTCTGTAAAAGCCAACAGCTCGAAAAAAAAAACATAGTGAACCTATAGTAACTGCCCTCACTGTGTACATCTCATTGAATACATAAACCAATACCCATAAGAAGCTCAACTGAGATTTTGGGCATTAAAAGTCCTTAAAACTCTGTGTGGTGGTTGAAAAGTAGCCGAACAACCTGTAAACACTTTTATACACGTTTGCGTAAATGTAAATCCTTGTCCTGGAAATTGTTTTTTTTTTCTTTTTTTGGCTGTCGAACCATGCTCTCTTCTTACAGCTTACCCCGTGTGGCATCATTGGTGTGGAATGAATACCTGAATATCTGTATTGTGACTGGAGGTGCAATCCTGTTATCCTTGCAACAGTTTCGATATCACGAAAACTTTTACGTACACCACCTACGACTGCAACGATGAAGTCGTAACCATGCATTTCGTTGTGCAAACAGCACGAGAGAAGTGTTATAAGGCACACAAGCCAAGGATACACACACAGGATAATGGTAATTCATTCATCACCCAAAATCATATAGGCATGGATATGGAGTACACTCGATCCAGTACCCCAGCAGGACAGGACAGGGCAACAAAGAGGCTGCTGCCTGGGATGTGTGAAGTACCTACGCTTGGTAGTTTCGGTTTTTGCTGCTGTTAATCTTGACCAAGAGAGGCGGCGGCTTTAAGTGTTTTAACGCAATTGCCCCCAAGTTGTGAGTTGTTTTCAAATGGCCTGAGAACGTTTACGGATTTTGGGGAGAGAGCTCTTTCAATTAATTCTGTTGCACATGTGTGTGCGGTGGGCATGGGCCGAGTGTGGGATTACTTTTATGGTCAGCTTGGACAGAAGGTAACGGTTGGCAAGGTGGCGTATGCGTTCTTGATTTCATTTAATTTAGCGCGGATTATTATTCCAACAGCGTTGCATCATAAATCATGCATTACATCGGTTTACAATGAACGGAAGTGTTTTTGCATTTTCGCTTTTTGTGTTTGTCGAAATGGCATTGAGGCCGGTTGTAGTTTGGGCGGGGAGGGGGAGGGGACATGCTTGCGGCATTTAGAATTTGGCAAACGGAAAGTGTCAGTTTTTGAGTTGTGAATTAGGGGCATACATGGGTACAACTGTGTGGTATTGACGGTGGACATTTGAAGTTCAAAGGTAGAGGTGTATGCTGATTGGAATAAGTTCATCTTTGGCTGTGACTACCCGAGTGTTGAGAGCATCGTTATAAAGAATTTGCATTAGCACCAATCTTCACAAAGGCGATACCTATTAAGAATACTGCTCATGCTTTCTAACAGATGAATGTTAGTTACTTGCATACTTGGTAGAAGCTACAGTTCTTGTAAGACAAGGCGTTTCAAAGAAGCCAAGTTTTCTCACCCACAACAGGTTAACGCCAGCGAAACTGAAAATCATTTTCAGTCACATCGATCTGCGGAACTTCCCATCTCCATATTAGCTCAGGGCAACACCCGGGCAGTTGCCAACTTGGAGGACTTATAAGATCTTTATGGATTCGAAGGATGGGACTTGGATTTTTCGAATCCATTGTAATGCCATCTTTGAGTAGCCGACTTTGATGCAATTAGCTTTTAAAATGTCTTTTACTAGCTCAAGACCAGTGAATGTCTTGAGCGAGTGGAGCATTCTCGTTTAGTGACCGACATCTACAGAGGCTGTGGCAACATAGACGCGGAAGAGGACACAACGCAATTCCTCTGCATAAGAACCCATGCCTCAACAGAACCAGGAAAACGAATCAAGGCGTTAACCTCTTTAGCGATCCAAGCGAACTGTCAACCATGCCACCAAAGGCCATCGTAAAAATCACACTAGCTTTGGGGTGGTTTAGGGAGGAGACCAATGGATAAAAACTAATTTACTCGTCGAGGCTTAGAAAACAGATACTACCTCGTGAAACTGAGTTACGCCAGTGGACCTTTTCACAAATTTTGGGGGTAGGAACTTAACCCCACATCGTCTGTCTCGTTAGTTTGAGCTCTCGGCCATTGATGGTATCGTGTCGCTGTGGTTGGTACTCTTGTTCTTGCCAGACCGCCCATCTAAACGGATTCAAAGAACCATCCGACTTGTCGACATGCGTTTTGCGACAGGACCATCCGTTCTACTTCGTTGAAAGACTGTTTGTGCCTCCGTCTCTGTTTTGCTCCCGCCCGCCTTTTGGGGGACCATCCTTTCACCTCTATTGTAAGAACGTTCGTATCTTCGTACTGTTGCTTCATCAGGTCTCCATCTCTTTTCAGGACTTGACTCTTTCTCTAAGAGATCGTCTGTATCTTTGTCGACACCCTTCTAATCTAACCTCGTCAGCCTAGTGAGTTAGTTAGTTGGAAGAGGTCCTCCGAAAAGAGATACCAAAAGTAGGTGCATTGTGATAATGCAGCAGTCCAGATCGGCCGTACTGGGGCGGCTTAGATCATTTAGATCGTTAAAGAAATGTTCACCTATTTTAGGACACATAAAGCACTGCTATCTAAAAGATCTATTGTCCCTGGAGCCAGTTAGACAAGGAGATCCTCTATCTTCCTAAATGAAGTTGAGGATATCTCCAGTCGAGGCATTACGAATGTCCTCCGGTGTTAGGAATTTTTTGTGGAGAAAGCGTTTTTTGACTCTGCAGACGCACTCACATAGTACGTGTTCGGCTGATTCATCTTCCTCTAAGCAGAGTCTGCATTCAGATTCCTGAATATTTAGTTTATATAAGTGATATCTGAGCCTGCAGTGACCGGTAAGGAAGCCGGAAAGTCTTTTGATATCGTCTTAGTGGTTTTGTTCAGGCGTTGGATGGCCCTGTTAGCCTGTCTGAGTCCCTGAGTGTTGTTCCAGTAGGATAAGAAGTTTCGTTTTTCCCAACTGTCCAGACTCATTCTAAACGCGAGAATAGGGATGCCACAGAAGGGTTCGGTACCTATGTACCTTTCGGAAGAACCTATCCTGGCAAGTTGATCTGCAATTTCATTGCCTTCAATTCCTCTGTGTTCCGGTACCCACCAGAGCTTGTTCACCTAAGCTTCTCCTGGTGTGGACAAGGGCAGGGCACGTGTTATCAATAGATTCTTCATTTTCTTCGTGCAGAAGTCGTTACATACAATACCGAAAGGTTGAGCATGTCTCCGTAGGATGCAGTGTCCTGTAAGGACGTAAGTAAGTTTCGAGAGCTAGTCTCTTTATAGTCGAATTACTGCTTTGGATCTATGCCATCTACGAAATCAGGTGTTTAACAAACGATAATAGATGCTTTGACATGATCGAGCTTCCTATCGTCTGTCTGTTGATTGAAAGCCTCGCCTGGGCAATTTGTCATTCAGCTTATTGTTGCAAGATTATCGCATTCCGTTCGTCTCTTGCAAAACCCTTTCTCTGATAACAAGACGAATATTCAAAACACAGATTGGCCTTGAAAACAATTGGTTTTCCCCCAAATATTTGACTCATTCCACAACGAACTATGATTCCATGACTCACAAAGCAATGATGACAAACAAGCCGATTAAAAACACAAAATTAGTTTCACAGAATCAGAAACAAAGCTTCAACAACAAAAACTAAAATGCATCAAGCCTGAGTCATATGTATGTTTGCAATATTTGCATTTACAACAATTTTTAGGAAAGACAGAGTCTTACTATGAAAGTGGAACCTAAAATCAACACCTCTATGCCAAATACCTATACAAATCAGCATCTGTGGCTCTCTTTGTTGGATAAACTTGTAAAAATTAACACCCTTCACCAGTAACAGTACAATCTACTTTGTATCTACATATATACGATATGATGTGGAAAACTACAAAAATGTATCTCTCTAAACAACTTCTAAACCATTCTTCCTGTTTGTCGTCAGCAAGGTGCACAAATAATTTGCACAATTTCATGGTAAAAAAATAAATAAAATCCAAAACTAACAACAAAAAATAAATAAATTAATTAAAATACAAACGTAACGAGACAAATTGTGCAAAAAAATAATAAAAAAACAAAAGCCTCGGTTTGGTTCCGACAAATTTATTTAATAATACTTATATTTAAAATGTGGAAATTCTTTAAATGGCGCTGCGCGCGGAAAGGCTTTTAGCAAAATTCATGCTGAAAACTTGTTTCAACAAATAGATATAGATACATGGGGAGACAGACAGATACCGAGAGGTGGTGGGCAGAGGCGGTGAACACTTCAAGGTAAATTATTTAACTTGTACTTCGAGACTAAATAATTGTTAATTGAACTGAAATTGGAATGAGCAAACTTTAAACCCGCTGGCCGTCGTCGTCGTTGTCGTTGTCGACATGTGTGAGCGCAACAGTTTTCCGATACAAGTTCTGGTTTTTTTTTCAGACAAATTTTCTCATGAGAATATTTATTTAAATGCAAATCAGCATCAATAGATACAGATACAGAGATGCAGGACACACAGGCGACAATGATTGTGTGGTTTTTTAAAGGTCGCGACGCGTTAAGAGGGAAATTAACAAGTGTTCGATTTGAATGCAATGGTTTGCAACTTTTCCACTCGAATTAGATAGAAGTGTTATGAGTTCTAATTTTTATTTGTATTTTTTGTGGAGCTTTGTCGATCGGTTTGCATATTAAATGATTGGACGCCCCCCCGATTCAATGTGGTGGATGATGAATTGTTCGTGACATGTTTTATATTCCGAATTACATTTCAGGTGTGGTAGGTCTGCACCTTTTGGGCACGACGACAACGACAACGACGACAATGACAACAATAGAGACGACATTTTTCACAAAACACACTGGCATCTGTGTGTGACACATGTCTCTGGATGCATTAGATTGCTAATTAATATGCAATTATAGTTCGGACCGAATGATATGTTTATTGTTTCTCTTTTAAGGACAGCAGCAGTGTCTCATACCTACAGATGCAACAGCCGTTGGTGATGTTTTTTCAACGAATGCCGGAATTTTCCGCATTGTTGGATTAATTTGTTGTAAATGTGGGGAGATACAGGTACTCTCCATGCAAATGAGATTTGAAACACATAAATTGGTGAGATACCTGTGAAGAAAGTGTCTTGTTGCGTTAAAATAACGCTTCAAAAGGGATCGGCCTCACCATTTCTCCGCTTCTGTTTTCCATCACTTTTTCGCCCCTCTTTGTCTCTTTTAATCCGTTGTCCCCTTGAGACTATAGCTTGAGGGGGTTCCTAGATCTTCAAATCCAGTGCTTTGACACACGTTCTGAGGGGATAACAAAGCAGGTATTCCGGAGCCCAGAGCCAGACGGACGGTCTGGAGACTCTGAATCGGAAGGATGATCCGCACCCCTTTACGACATCAATGTGAAACGGACAAACGGTACGCAACCCCACTGCTCTGGGTAGGTATCCCGGAGCCCAGAGCCAGATGGACGATCTAGAAACTCTGAATCAGACGGATGGTCCGCACCCTTGTACGACATCGATGTAGAACAGGCAGACGGTACGCAACTCCACTACTGTGGGGAGGTATCGCGGAACCAGCTGGACGGTCTGGAAAATCTGAATGCGACAAATGGTCCGCACCCTTGTACGGATGGTACGCAACCCCACGAAGAGGTTCGACTGCCGCGAGCCCAACCTTAACCGTATATGATTCTGCCGACGACCGCAAGAATAGACTTCTAAACTCCCCCAATAACTTCCCGATTTTCTGGGACTCACGTCGTTCATTTTCCATACTATCTGCTTGGAGGGTTATTCAGCAAGTAGGGTTGGCGAATGTAAAGAAAGTTCGATGCTAAAGGGTATTAATGCGGCGCAAATGTAGATCTCTGGATGAGGTGGAACGTGTCACAAAACTAAAGAAGCTGACTAAAGAGTGTGGGTGTCGAGGCGGATTCAGTGTAGCATCAGCGACTAAGTCATTCTTTGGGATTAATGTGTGCGTGCATGGGTGAGCTGGGCTGCTGTAGAAACTTGTTGGTCTTTGCTTTGTCGTTTTCCAGCCGCTACAACACTTGCGTGTAGCTATTGCTTTTATAGCCAAAATGCTGTCCATGTAAATCGAAATACGCTCCCGATCCTTATTGGGTGGTTATTGCCTGGAGAACGCTGCTGTAATCTGGGAGTGTAATGCTGCTTAGTCCCAGCTCTTCTAGAAAATACTCTCTTCTAGGCCTATGTTGGTTTTTGGACCACCGGTGGACTTATCAAACTTCGTTGTTCTGCTTGAAAAGACCAATGAGAGAGGTCTCCCGAAGTCCAAGTACAGGGCATTGTTGTCCGAGTTGAAAGTAGCGCCCAGATAGTTACTAAGTATTTGGGCATGTCCATGTAGGTTCAGTCTCCACTGTTTTGAATGGCTGATTCTGAGAGCACTCTTAGCTGCCGCTTCTTGTATGTAAGGATCTACAGGCAGAAGGTTAAGAATTGCTTCCTTCGCCGTGTTTGGTGTTGTTCTAGTCGCACTGACCTTTGTATTTTGGTCATAGCTCTGAGGTTGGGAAAGTTAGACCAGTCCTCCGGGTGTAAGTAACGGTTGTTCTGGCGTGTCTAGATTCCCAAATAGCCTACTACAAGAATTGAAGGCAATCAATGCCTTTTTTACTCTTTCAAGCGAAAATATTTCGCCGTGTAAGTCAGCTTAAGGGGAGCACCCTCAATGGTCGGTAGCGTAAAAGCTGGAATGGTTCTCTTGTTAGTAAAGAGCTCTCGTGCTATGCAGACGTTATCGTTGCAGTTATCACCGCACAACACACCGAATATGCCCAAAAACGGCTGAACCCAGTTATGAGACGCGTCCAATCTATGGATTAAGCCTAGCGAACGAAAAGACAGCGATAGTCTAACTAGGAAGCAGATCCCCACTATTTTTGAGGTTTAGGTAGGCCAGGAGTCAATAACCTCTGGAGACGTAGTTAAGTAATTGAGAGTGAAGTTAGGACACATCCAAAGCTGACAGCAGATTAAGTCTGCGACCGAAAGTGCTGTAAAGATCAATACAGCTTTGAGCTGACTAATGGCAAACTTAAGAGGGCTATAGGCAAGTCGCCGAAAACTTCTTATGACAGTCACGCATTCTATCCTATTATACAGATGAGAGATCTGGGCTGAAGAAAGCAAATGGCAGCGGTAGAATGAAGAGGGTGGTGAATTCCTACACAACCAGCCGTTTTCATGGTTGATCTCCTGGTTCTGACAACGACATATCCTCACAAATAAAAAGAAGAATAGCTCTTGCCAATCGCTGTTTCCTTGGTCTGAGGAGCCAATTGAGTAGTAAGGCCCTATCCCGAAGAACCAAAGTGACTCTAGTGCTGAAGCATGGACTCTATCAAAGGTGGATGAAGAAACACTTGGTTGTTTCTAGCGACAAATTCTTCGAAGGATATTTGGTCCCAATTGCGTTCCCGGCGGGACTGTTAAGGAGGGGATTCAACCACGAATTATACAAGCTGTAGAGCAACATCGACCTGGTACGGCCAAGTCGATTGAAATGCCTAGGCCCGGAGGGTCTACGAATCCAAAACGCTCACAAGGAAAAGGAGATCTTAACGAACTTGGAGTCTATCAGCTAAGGACCGGACTAACTTTCGAAGCTTATTGGTTGAAGCCCAACTTCACCGCGAATTGTAAGGAAGAACTAGGTAAATGTTTTCCCATTGATTGATGTAATTACTATACTTGAACTTGCCAAGTACATACCAATCCATTCACAACCATAAAAATCGCTGTTAAACTAAACAAGCAACAGGACCTATCCCCAAAGCTGTGTCTACTCATACAACATCAAGACAAAACTACACAACCACAACTCTCTCAGTCAAGGCCAACTACTAGCCTTAGGTGATCTCGGTCTGCCTCCTGCTTCTAACTTCCACTTTATTAAATCCCACGAAACTTCAAAGACTTTGTTTCTACCGTCTCTACCGCGCTTAAAAAGAACAAACTTCCTCCTCCTCCATCGCCGCCGCTTTGAAATTATTCAGAATATTTTATGTCATCTCATTCAGATTTTAAATTAAAATTTCATAACCAATCAAAGGCCAACAACAACAAAAATTGCATTCAACTTCAAGTGCATTTGTAGAAAAAAAACAAAAAAAAAAAACAACAAACGATGCAAAAGCGGCGACCGACGACGGTAGTGGAGAGGAAAATACGCAAAAGTTCACATCTTTTCTATGCGAAGTTGTTGTTGTTATTATTGGGGAATAGTTGATTTCAAATGCTTGGTCGTACCTCGTGCACCTCGAAGCACAATTAATTTTCATTACCGTCAACTGAAAAGCCTGAATTGCAAGTTGTTTGCTATTTTTTTTTTTTTTTTTGTGTTGTCTTTCCATTATTATTACCATTTTTTGTTGTTGTCTTCTAAACTCACGTTATAGAAAGAAAATAACAATATTAAAGCAAAAAAAAAAAATCTAACTATCTAACAGATTCGAGAGTTTTCAAGGTTTTCCAGTTCATGGATATGCAGCGCGCAATGCATTCAACGTTTGCGTTTTTTTTTTTCTATTTTTTTGCATCTCCCATGCAATCAAAGTTAAAACCAAACAAGCTTGAGAAAAAAGCTACAAAACTACAACCTAAGGCTACAGCTATAGTGACTTAGGCACACGTGAACCATTTGGCGGTAGCGGCGGTGGCGGCGCTCCCCATTCCTAATACTTGATGGCATTTTGCAAAATACCAACAAAATAATATATATCTTCGTATTTGTATTCTTATTCTTATTTTCTTTGTGTTGTTTTCCTCGTGTTTTCCTTATTCGTCATGCAGATACAGATGGTTTAATAGATACTTTTTCATTGGACTGATATCGGGGTGAGGGAGGGAAAACAGGAGGAAAAAAGGCGTATGCGTTTGAATAATAATTATTATTGAAATGATTGTTGTTGTGTACTGCTGTTGTTTGTTCTATATCCATGCAAGTAAAAATGGTTAAATAAACTATTAGATGGGTTTTTATTTTTTTTTACAAAAAAATGATACGCTATATGGACTTTGTTTAAAAAAAAAATAACAAAAATGGTGGCATTCACATTTTCAGTCGGACTGAGCGCCTATTGTTTGTGGATTAATTATGAATTTCATATGCGGTTTGGTAAGTGTACAACTTGACGATTCAACACGGGTCCTTGTAATTATGGTAAGTAATAAATAGTCCTTCTGTTAGATCGGTAGAGATTCCATTCCAGTTAGAGATGGCAATACAAAATACATATCGATGTTTTATTCGATGTAATGCATCAAAACGTCTCATCGATAACTCTTCTACTACAAAATTTTTGACAATGTCCTAGTACAATTTCCTAAAGGGTCTTTCAATAGGGATTTCCGAGCTTTGACAGTTGATCAACCATCACCCGTGCGTCGACGAAACGCAAGATCTGCCGAGAGTGTGCAGGAGAATCCGAGGCAGTCGCTCACAAGAACTCGACTTTTGGCAGACCACAACTTGGCGAATTTTGCGTCGTGACTTGGGCCTGCACCCGTACAAAATTCAACTGACCCAGGAGCTGAAAGTAAACGACCATAGACAACGACGTGTGTTCGCTGAATGGGCTCTGGAGCAGTTGGAAACTGACCCTAAAATCATCTTCAGTGATGAGGCCCATTTCTGGATGAATGGGTACGTCAACAGACAAAATTGTTGAATTTGAGACGATACCAATCCACATGAGATCGAAGAGCGCCCAATTCACCCCGAAAAAGTCACTGTTTGGTGTAGATTTTGGGCTGGCGGCGTCATCGGTCCATATTTCTTTAAGAACGACGTTGGCCAAGCCTATAGGTCGATGATTACCAACTTCTTTTGGCCTGAATTGGATGATATGGACACCAACAACATGTGGTTTCAACAGAACGGCGCTACGTGCCACACAGCTCACGCTACATTGGAAATTATGCACGAGCGATTCGAGGGCATGGTCTTCTCACGTGGAGGTGATGTGAACTGGCCACCGAGATCTTGCGATTTGACCCCGTTAGACTTTTTCTTGTGTGGTTTTCTGAAGTCGCAGGTCTATGCGAATAAGCCACAAACCACAGCGGCCCTCAAAGCCAACATAACCCATGCCATCGGTCAAATTCAGCCTGATTTATGCGCCAGAGTCAATTAGACATTTCAGATTCGCGCCACCCAGAGAAGCCGCGGCGGACATATGAATGATGTTATATTCCATACATAATGGCATTGATAGGCCTTTCAAATAAATAAAAGATTTCGATAATATCTCACACACACTTTGTTTTATTTAAATTTAAAGATAGGAAGCGCTTAATGAAAGACCCTCTAGTACAATTTCCTCCAAATTTTCACTTTTGACAAGCAAATTAAGAGGCCTGAATCGATTTCTTGACTCAAACCAACCACTACATGCGTTTTTTCTTCTTATTCGTATTCGTTTTTCGTTTCGCCATGAGAAAGTATCGAAAGTATCCGATGCATCGGATTGATTCATTGATACATCGGTGTTTTCGATGTATCGATGTATAATGAGCAACCCTAATTCCAGTGTACTTTCAAAAAAGCTTCCTTGATTATTTTCTTAAATTCCACCATGGAACCGGTATTCAAAAATTTTTCTTTGCTGGGCATACAAGTTCGAAACAGCATCCACTACTATCTGTTTCGTCCTGAATTTTAGTTAAACTTCGACAGAAATGTCTAACAAATATTGGAAAATAAT
Organism: Criorhina ranunculi; assembly: GCA_951813785.1. Lineage (NCBI taxonomy): Eukaryota > Metazoa > Arthropoda > Insecta > Diptera > Syrphidae > Criorhina > Criorhina ranunculi. Next base: position 33,783,418 of record OX638381.1, on the reverse strand, counting down.
TTTAATTTTAAATTTATTTTGCGTGGTTATTATTTATTTCATCAAAATTCCGTAATTACTTGGTAATAATTTACATTGACAGGCCTGCAACTCAGGCGTTGACTGTGCATTTGAACAGAGTGCTCATACAAACAACGGAATTTCGTTCTAAGAAAACAGTCGGTGCAGACATAAAATGTTCACCAAAAGTATGTACCTTGATCTTAAAAGTCTGCACACCTTCCTCAAGATGGGATTCGTCATGGACAAACAAATCTTTCATTGTTTCCTTCGATTGATCAATTTGGAAGCTACGGGTGGCTAAACCTCTAGCCGTCCACTTTCTATTTCGAAAACCAAGTTCAAATAACAATTTGGTCAGTGGAAACGGAATTTTCTCGTGATCGGACATGGATTATTCAGAAATTTAGTTTTAAACGTTTCTGAAAGTTTGAACCACGAAATATGAGATAAGTCAATTAAAATGCTTAAATGTCGGTAGGGTGCAATCCAAAATGTCTGTCTCATTAGGCAAGATGTTTGAAATATTGGGTGTCCCAAACATCTGTTTGAAAAAATTGCAGTCAATTGCAGTTCCTCTAAATTTGAAATCTATTTTGTCAACTAGAGTTCCCCATTCACGAAGCCGATATTAATTATTTGCTGGACAGTAAGTGATTCAACTCTAGGTAAGGTTTTGAACATTTTCCACCTTTCGAATGGCTGAACTTCAGACAAATTTTTGCGGCATCGTCTTGACTCTAGAATTCAATTGCCAATGGTCTCCATTTTCATCTTTGGTGTGGTTGTCATGGTCACCTTGTGATGAAGGAGTAAGCTCTCGGATCTAATCACTAGAACGCAACATAAAGTGGTCAGACGAATATCAACAAGATAAAAACGGGGCACATTCTTGCGCTAATCAGATTAAACTTAGCACTCTTCATGGAGCTTATTATAGGCCACAACCGCAGACGAGTTATGCATAGGCTGTGGGAATACAGACGTGGAAAAGAACACAACCCACTTTCTATGCGAATGTCCCAACCTACACAAAACAAGAAAGACGACCCTCGGTGAATATTATTTCAACGACCTTGTCTGAAAAGACACCAAAAGCCACTCACCCAGACCTTTCCCTTCTTTTTGTCTTTTCAAACTGAACATTCCACGTCAGAGGAACCACAATGAATCCGTAGAAATCCTTGTTAAGGCTGCATCACGCGATGCACCCACCACTTCAACCTAACCTACCGTTGTGATGTTCATCAAACTCGTCGTTTTCGATAACCCATCACACTAGGCTACCTCTAGTGAGTACAAGTTTCACCATTCCAAATCACATGCACAAACTTATACTAGGGTTAGGTCGAGAACGAAAAATGCATATGAACTGATGAGGAAAGGATTAAGCATCAAACGAACGACTTTTTCAGGAGCTGGAGAGTCAAGAAAGAAATGGAGCCTTATGCCACTGTTCCAGATCTTCAAGGAAACAAAGTGTTTAAGTAAGACAAATGCCCTATCATGCACCTACGGACATCCACAATAGGCCTAATGACTGCCAGATAAAATTACACCATTAGCCCTCCAAGGGTCTGCCTTATTCTGTTGTGTTCATCTTCTATAATTGCCCTTATCGCCGAAGAAAACATGGCTAACTCCAAGTCACTGGAAGTCATTTTAAAATTCACACTGGGATGGTTTAGAAAGTGACCCGGCGCCTAATATCAAGTCGCCACGCCTCTACTTGAACTCCAAAATTACCAAGTCATCCGTCTATCAAATGTAAGGTATTCTTCGAGTGTTCCTCATTCGGTTCAATGGCAATCAGGTTTTTGGAATCATTCTCATCAAATTCGTTAGAAGCTCTAGATTGGCGATCATCCCTTAAAGAGACGACGGAGCAGTTCAATATTCATCTTTGTTGGGTGCTGTGGCAAGGAAATGTTCCAGGGATCTGTAAGGCACGCACTTGTAAGCCTAAATTCAAGCTGGATGCTAGCGAAAAAACAAATTCTAGGTGGACAAGTGGTACAACGTAGAGATTTGGCCACAGCTGGATCTGAAACGCTCCAAGACTTTAATTTCTCTCAACAGATCGTATATCAGAACCGTAATAGGTGTCATCACAGGACACTGTCTAAAAGGCAAGGATGCAACAAGGCTTAGAACACATTCAAATGATTCTTGTAGGACCTGCATGGACGAAGAGGAGAAGGAAACCATTCCCTAACTTCGCTGCAGCTGTGTAGCTCTCTCCCGCAAATGAAGGCTCCACCTAGGAGAATTCTACTTTAACGACTTTGGCAATCTGACGAAAGATATCAGGAACCTACTTTGCTTCATCAGAAACACCAATTAATTCAACGAGTAGGTCATGAGATCTATCCAGATCCATGTGGTATCACAATGGACCTATCGGTAGGTAAAAGTTGTTGAAACTGGTAAGCCTGCCAGAGACACAAGTAGCGCGGATCCGCGGTTTTGATACCACAACTGGACCTACCATTGGTCTAAGTGTGCTGGCAACAGGTGGCAGCCACAACCACTTCAATCTCACCTAACCTCGTGTGAACGTGGTCATCCTTCAAAGGATTATTGATGCAAGCGTCGTTCGAAGATTTCGATAGTGAAGAACTGCAAGTTTTTAAGACTTCAAGGGAGTGTCTCACGATTAATAGATCCACCATCCCTTACAATTAAAAATTAATAAAATTCCATTCGAAAACGTACAAAACTTCCCACAGGAATTCTACTTACAAGTACAGAGTACATCCTACCGACAAACAATAGTGGAAACCTATTTGTCCACGGCGGCGCAAGGATTATTAGGTGGAAACTAATAATTCAACAAACATGCAAGTGTAGATCCCACCCGATTCGGTAATTAAAACTGTACACCAAGACTAATTTGATTAAATTTCAATTAATTGGCCCGATCCATTTGTTAGCCTCCGGCCGGGGGCACGTCCCCATTGGTGCCGGCAACGGCAACACCTTGAACAAACTTTGAAAAGACGCGTTGTTTTTTTTTTCTTGTCAAGGTAAGTCGTAGTTTTCTCGTCTCGAGTCTTGTTTATATTTGATATCGAAACTAAATTTAAAAGTTCTAGTTGCAACTAGGGGATGAGAACGATTGCACTCCAAGTACAGGAAACCCAATATGAACCTTCGCGTTGTCGTCGTCGTCGGACAATTTAAGGCGCAACTACACTGCCCTTCACAGAAAAACACTCATATTATCCCGTGAAATATGAATGCAATTTCTAAAATTATTTTCCTTTTAAGTGATTAAGGTGTGGTGGTGTGACTGTGCATCTTTGTTGTGTTGTGTGCTTCGAAACCCCCTATATACCACCCGACCGAACCGAACCGAAGCTTGATAGAGCAACAGAGAGAGACACGTTCAATTTTTTTTTTCAGATGTGTGGAATAAAATCGTAATAAACTTTGAATTGTAATGGCGGCCGACAACAGCAGCAGCAGGTGCAAAGCGCACTAATGCCTTTAATCAGTTTTGTATAGTTAACGGGTTGAGAAACGGGTTTAGAATTTTGAGAATTCCATTTGGATTTGTGAAATATATTTGATATACCTAGGTGGCATGGCCAAGATTCTAATGAACCGTAAGTGGTAGTCTTAGCCTCAATCGGATTGCATCTAATTGCAGTTCGACAGTTTTTCTTTTGCAATAAAATGTAAGAGGTTATGTCGAGAGTTAACACTGATGATTGGGCTCAACTAAGTCGACAACTTATTAGGTTCAAGATTAGCTATGCACGTGTGGTTGGTGAAGGAATTGGATATATTTGTGGGAAATCGAAAGAAAGCTTCGAGTGTAAAAGATCATTCTGTCTTGCAAGACCCTATCGATGCTTAATGTAGTATACAAGACTCTATCCAGTTTGAACGATTAAAGTCGTTTTGCACTGCACTCATCGACCCCTACAAGTGTGACTTCCAGGCCGGCAAATCGATGATGGACCAAATCTTCAAGGCAAGTCCAAGACCAACGAGTTCCAAGTCGATACTCACCATCTCTTCAGCGATCTCAAAGCCACACTTGACAACATTCATCGCACTAAGCTACATAACGCGATGGCTTAACTCGGTATCTCGAGAAAACGGCTCTGATTGTGTGTAAGTAGCTTGGAAACAGAACCTCCGAATCATTCCAAACATGCAACGGATTTTGGCAAGGGGACGCGCTGTCGGGTGAGTTCTTATATCTAGTCTTGGAGCAGATAGTGTGAAAGGCACTAACAAATCCATGCTGTCCCCACTTAGGCGGGAAGACACTTAGACCAAGTAGAGTACCGGATTTCCAACACCAAGAACCTTGCATAATGGATTTCCTTTGCTTCTCAAGGAGGACACTGGTGGGTAATTGTGTCGGTTCAGACCCCTTCTTGCTCCGCACTTTTTGCAAAAAAAGGTTAGCCCACAGACAAAGCTGCTCATTTTGTGAATACCCAGCTTGACTAGGTCGGAGGGGTCCTCATAGAAATAAAGTAATACCCGGATACGTACTCCCTTGCTAAGCTGCGTTACCTGCATTGTTAATCAAAAATTTGAGGCTTCAAAACTTGTTAGGAACGTAAGCGGGTACGGATAGGTAACTCTCCCTCTTAAGTGCCTAAAACTGGCCAGAAAAACTGGCAAGGCACTGTACTCCTCTAGAATTTGCCTTTTCAGCTTTGATATGGCAGGACAAGTACATAGAAAGTGGGCCACGAATTCTTCCTCTTCCTTGTCTCTACAGCTTCGTCAGAAATGGTTTGAGGGGACATACTCATTCTATTGACGTGCCTACCTATCAAGCAATGCCCTAAACAACGGCTCCTCCTATAATTCTGCCTTTCTGGTTCTCTTTAAACCCAGGTTAGGCTAGATCTGTCTTGACGAAGGACAGGTGTTGATATTATTCCACCTCCGGACAAGGCTCTCCTATCTACAAACAGAGGAATCTTGACAATTTTTGAGCGCATATATCGGTTGCTGGACACTTCCTTCACATCGATGGTCTTACGAAAGCTAATCTAGCAACATCTTGGCTTGTTTGGCCTTTCTTCAATCCTAATCCCCCCTAATTCGACTAAAGAGAGACCAGTTCTCGAAACTAACTTAAGTATTCACAGGGCAGTAATTATTCTATGGAGTCATGCTCAGCGTTTGGGCGTTTTATGGAATGTGTCCTCCTCGGCGTCTACATCGCCACATGCTCTGCATAGGTCCGATGTACTCACACGCCTTTTCTATTGTTGGACCGCTAATAGGTGGTGAACTTTCATAATGCCTATGAGAAGTGATAGGTGACTTCTTTTAAGTGCGATGATTTCTTTGGTTCTGTCCAGGGTGTCCTTAAAGTGCGGTATGTCGTGAGTGCATTCCATCTCTCATTCGCGAGTTTTTGGAATTTCACGGTGACGCTGGTAGGATTGAGTTCATCTCAGAACCCATTCCAGCGAGCTCATCTGTCTTCTCATTCCGATGGATGTCCTTATATCCCGTGACATAAATGAGTGTAACATTATGGTTTGCACTAAGGGAGTTGACTCAGAAACCGCATCGAGATGGCTAGAATCTCGGCAATTGGCACGGACCACTGACCAATTTGTCCACACGCTGCCAAGTTAGGTATCCCGTTCAACCCCCACTGCGGTAGTTGCGACAATTCACAAGAAAAGGAAATGTTATTCCACTTTCTCTGTGACTGCCCGACACTTGCGAAGCCCATTTTCAAGGAACTTTCTGAGATTTCCCACATAAAATTCTGCAACGTCATCAACTTTCTTAATTCCACAGGATGGATCTGAAAACTACATTCTCAGCTGTGCCCATCAACATCCAGGTCACGTGAGTTGTGGTTTCAAAATGGCGCATCAGCGCTACTTTTGTCTCTGGCAGGCTTACCAATTTCAACCACTTCTTCTTGAGTTGAGCTTGTTGTTGGAGCAGCGTTTCATGATGGCTGTTTGACTATCTATGTACATTTCGATGTAACTTCTTGGGAGTGCCCATTGTGATAGTTCTCACGAAGCTTCGGAGGTTGCTAGAACTTCCGTCTGGAACACGCTGCTGTGATGCCCAGATCCCAGAGCCTACACCCGCATATATATTTTTGAACCATTCATAGAAATGGATGCCTGGTTGGAATTTATGACCTCTCCTTCTGTCCAGTTCTCTCTGGAGGGAAATTTCAGTTCGAGATTTAGGTTGCATTGAGAGATTTGTGTTAAGAAGTCAGTTTTGGCTTCAATGTTCGCTCACAGGAGAAGACTGTAGTCCAACCGTAGCACTCATTTGTATCACAATGGACCTACTTTTTGTCTAAATGTACCTCATCTTGGAGAACCACCTCTTACTAACTAAATACGTGTTGTGAGGTTGGCGCTTAACCGCCTTTAGACAGAGTTTAGAGCACACATTGTAGGCTGACTCATAAAAACAAACAATTTAAAATAAATAAACAACTTCAACAAAACAAAAGATTTCACATTATCTACGCACTCCTCTGGCAACCAGTCACAGTCACAAGCTATTTTCTTTCTTCTTCTTCTTTTTCTTATTTTTTTGTTTATATTTCACGCAATTAGTCAAAAGTCTTGACTCATTCATTGTGACATTGTAATACAATCCTTCAAATGATAAAAAAATAAATTTAATAAAAAAAAAAAACGAAACCCCCCAACCCCTGTCATGCATTTCAAAAGAGATATTTCCAATGCAATGATGCAAATCGCCTTTTGATCATCATTTCATTTCATTTTAAAAGTAACAGTACAACACAACACCATTTTGTAATTCAATTTAAAGTTTAATGATAAAACCAATGGAATTCAATGCCCGTCCATTGTATATCACGTTGCAGTGTAACACAGAGTGAGTAATTCGATATGAAAATTAAAAAAAAAAAAAAAAACAAACGAATTGATCAAGGACGCCCGGAAGTCAGTCTTAAAACAGATAAATCAACTAAAAGACGGAGAAAAAAAAATAGTTGTACTTGCGTTCGTCTTAGCAGGTGATTACATCGAAACTGATCTTTGCCTCTCGCCGTGCGCGTTGTTTTTTGCGGAACAGTTCAAGGATATCCAGTTGAAGGGGGGAAATGTTTTTTTTTTTTTTTCATCGAAATTAATAGAAAGTATCTAAGTGAGTTTTTTTCTTTCTTTTTCTGTCGATGTGTTGGAACACTGTGACACAAACGCAAGTCCAGTGTACTATGGGCAGGTTCAACCCTGTTTTCATCGTCTTTCTAAGAAAGTCGAAGTTTACCAGTACTCATCGCATCAGCCCCAAAAATCTGTCACCTAATACGAGCAAAGACAGGACAATCACATAGGAAGTGTCGTCGCTATCTCTTAAACCTAACACCTAGAGCAAGGCGTAGAGTCTACACTCTTTTCTACTGAGAGAAAGTAAGAATGCGGTCGACTTCTTACAGACGTCGAGAAATATCTATTTAGTGTGCCTTTATGCCAATCCAACCATCGATGGAAGACACAACTGAAGATTCTGGGCTGGAGAAGGTTCTCTTCTAAACCTTGCTCATGAAGCTTATCAGATAACTTATTGGTGGTAGTCCAGCTGTGTCAAGGGACCTAGACAAGGATTAGTAGATTAAGTCTTCCAACCGAATTCAATGTAGTCTTGCATTCTGGAACTATTTTGGATCTTCTTAACTCCACAGGATGGATTTGAAAACATCAACATCCAGGTCACGTGAGCTGTGGTATCAAAACGGCGCATCCGCGCTACTTGTGTCTCTGGCAGGTTTACCAGATTCAACCACTTCTACCTACTTACCTAAGAGGATTGAACAAGGCCTTAAACGCAACCTGACTGTCGCTACAGACGCAGGTACAGACGCAAAAAGATTTTAGGGAATAGAAGCTTGAAACAATCTAATTTCTGAAAAGCGGGCGCAATGGGCCATCAAGATGGACAAAACTAGAAACCGACTCGGACTACCTCACTAAGCATAAGAACAATCATCCCTTCAAGAATTGACTGGGCCAGCGGAAGGGTCATCAACTCGCTTTCACAGACGGATCAGAAATCGAAGAAAGAGTGCGCCGCCTGATCTACATACTAGACTCCCGACCCACGGTAGTGTGTTCCAAGTGGAAGTGCTAGCCAACGCCGAAGAAGCTCGTGAACTATAAACGACAGGCATGGCAGCTATTAAAGCCATTTCAAGTGAAAACTTGTAAAAAGTTGTCGTGTCTAGCTTAAAACCTTCACAGCGAACCATAACCCGGGACACAAAGGTATTAACAGGAACGACAGAGCAGGACCTTTCACTGGTCGAACAATCAGTACTGCCCCCTCTAGCACTTGTCAAATCTAGTAACCATTTGGACCTATTCTCTTCCTTTTTCCTTGACTCAGTGATTGATACGTTGGACTGCTTTTCCAGACCTGAATAAACATGCGTGTCAAGCCTTGACTGACCATTTGGTCGTTTGAATTCCAATTGACGTTTACAACAATATCCGCAGCAAATAACCGAAACGATGTTTGACTCACAAATCTAAAATTTAGGATGACGAATCATAAAACAATTAAAATTGCGTAAAAAAAATAACAAAAAACCAAAATTTTGTTGATAAGACGCATGACAGAGCTGCTCTCTTTTAAGATTCGAGTATACGAACGTATGACTGACTGATGTATCCTAACGATAAAGACATAATCAAGCGGTATGAACTCTACATGTTCGAGAAGAAAAAACTGGGATCAATCAGAAACCAACTGAGAGAAGTGGTTTTAGGGGTTCAGATTCAAAAGAGAACATAAGCCGCATGCACACATCTGTTGAAGAAAACTCTCCCACGTCAACCAAATACTGTTCATTCCAAATTGACAATATTCTATGGACGACCTTGATTCGATTTTGGGTTTTCATTGACGCGAAACGAAGACTTCTTTTTTTTTGAAAAAAAAAAATTCACTTTCATTTCCTGGTCGGACCTGGGTCTCAACCAAGAAGTATCTTCAGCTATATACCTTCAGTTTCGCACATTGAGATAGTTAAGGTCCCCTCCCACTTGCGTGCGCCACCTCAGTCATGGTCTTCCCCTACTGCGATGCGCCGTAAAGGGTGGATTTGAAGATTCCCGGACTGGAGCTTAGCCGTCCAGCCGCTCTACATGACCCAGCCACCTCAGTCGTAGGAACTTCATTTCCAAGGCTTTTCTAGTTAGTCCGGTCCTTAGTTGAATGCCTCCAAGTTGGTTGAGGTTCTCTACGCAACATAAGATGAGGTCTTCCTTTAATGTGTTGTGGCTCCAGATCTGATTCGAAGACTAGGACGGAGTGTTGGGGTAAATTTGTTCCACATGTCCTGGGCATCTGAAACGTTCAAAGCGCAGCCTCGAAAGACCGTCAAGAAGAAGTTTTCGCTCGAAACGAGGAAGGATATGTGAATCCGCCTTTGAAAATGTCCAAGCTTCAGCAGCATAAAGTAGGACTGGGATGTTTAGGGTCTTGTACAGAGTTTCCTTAGTTGTACGGGAATGGGGTCCACCTTCGCAGTGCAAATAATGAAGCTTTTGGCAACAGCAATTCTCCATGTGATTTCTGATGAGAGCTAGGGCGAACAAAGTCCTTTACCACCTCGAAGCTATAGCTGTTCACTGTGACATTCTGTTAGTCCGATAGGTGGAAGGATTTCGATATTTTGAGATGCCTACGCTAACTCCGTAGTCCATTTTCGAGTCGTTTGTGTAGATAAGTGTACCAAAATTGTGGATCACTTTTCCATTCCTCCAGGCTACCCTGGTTGGGAGCCTTATTGAAAAAAATATTCCCTTAAGTGAAGTCACGGACTTAGGTAGTTTGTCGAAGACAGAACCAATTCCATAGAACTTTGCGGTCCAACACCCGAATTTCCTGAGCTAAACTGGACTGCATTCCACCACTTCTTTGAAATGGAGGTCAAGTTGTGGAAGACATGTAGGATCACAGTTAAAGCGTCTGTAAGGCAAGATCTTAGCGCGCCTGTGATGCGTATGCTTGCCGATCTCAGAACATTTTTAATTCTTGCAATGTTGTATTCCTTCCTAAGAGCGGGCCATCAGTCTTAAGTGTTATAAGTGAGAATTGGACACACAACGACTGTAGTCATTTTTTCCCGAAACTTTTGTTTTAACTGTAGGAGGCTTCTTCTAGCTAAGTTTTGGATCAAGAACTTTACCCGCACTAGGAGATAATAAAAGTGGCTGACCGTTCAATTTGGTTTTGGTGGTAAAGAGCATAGTTTTGGTCTTGTCTGGATTGACTCTAAGGCCACAGTTGATAGCCCATGAGTTTACCTCATTCAGATCACTCTCCATGAGTTGGCTTATCACCGTAAGAAACTTCCTTGACACTAGGACTACCACGTCGTTCGCATACGCAACTACTTTGACCCTTACATTGTTTTGATTTTATTCATGACCATAAGCCATAGTAGAGGGGAGATAACTTAACCCTTAAGAGTCCCTCTGTTGCAGATGCCTATGAACTTGACACAGAAGAGCTTCCTTATTAGGAATATATAATACACTAACCTTAAAACCTCTAGGCATGGACTGAGACAAAACTACTATGCTCCATAAAATACTGTTAAAACCAATAAACTTCACGGGTCATAAGAGACACTGCCTTAACGAGGGGTTTATGTTTATAACCCTTTTGGGGTATAAAAGCTGAAATGAGGAAATTCGATGGAAAATTAGATATTGACGATGCAATTCGCAGATCCGTAAATAGTTATTCCCTATCATAACTGTCAAAATAAAAATAAAACAAACGAAGGCTACAAATGAGAATCCAAATTACCACATTCCCCATAACCTATCTTATTTGCCTTCTTACGACGACATAAGATCGGGAATAACAAAAGCGAACTATACGCGGAAAAAAAACGACATATGTGTCTCACTTCACCGATTGCGATAGAAGCTTTTGAGACCGTGCTAACATCTGTCGATCTTGTTACAAAGGAAGTGGCGAGGAACAGGGTCTGATAGGTCACCAAAAACTGACTACTTAACACCAATCCCTGAATGCAACCTTAACTTCGAACTCAAATTTCTCTCCAGAGAGAGCTGGGCAGAAGGGGAGGTCATAAACTCCAACCACACATCCATTTCTATGAATGAGTCAAACATGAATGTGGGTGTAGGCTCTGGGATCTGCGCATCACAGCACCGTGTTCCAGACGGAAGTTCTAGAAATCGCCGAAGCCTCGTGAGAACTATCACAGCGGACACTTTCAAGAAGTTGCATCGAAAAGCAGCCATCAAAGCCATCGTGAAACGCTGCCACGACAAGCTCAACTCCCTTAGTGTTAAGCCTAACGTTACAATCATTTGGGTCCCGGGACATAAGGGCATCCAGTGGAATGAGTTCTGAAATGAACTCAATCCTACCAGCGTCACTGTGAAATTCCAAAAACTCGCGAATGACAGATGGAGCGCACTCACGACATACCGCACTTCAAGGACACTTTGGACGAAACCAAGAACCCATCAAACACAACAGAAGTCACCTATTCCTTCTTATTGGCATTGTGACAGGTTACAACCTACTGGCGGTCCACCTAAAGAGAATCCTATTGAGCACAACGGACCTGTGCAGAGAATGTGACAATGTTCAATAGATGCCGATGAGGACAGATTCCACCTCATATGTGAAAGCCCAAGCTTAAGCGGAAATTGAAAGTCAGCCCCCGAAGAATTGTCCTAAAATTCCTTAGGAACTCGGTTGGATTCAGGAAGGCCAATCAGCAATAATAAATCTTGTTCCATTATTTCAGGTATCCCACACCAGGGAACGCAATGGATCCTTTGGGATCCGAGTGGGGATGTACATTATAAGCAGCTCTTACAACCAAACTTGTCTCTTACTTTGGCCGGGGCTTGATGGTTAGTGACTGCTAGCGAGCTAAGACAAGTTCGAACCTCAGCTAAGCAGCCAATCAGGCAATGACAAACCTTGGCTAAAGGGTCCTTCTATTCATGCTTAAAAATATAAAGGCACACAACATGGATGGTTACGTGAAGTTAGGCCTTGGATCTCATCTACAGGAGGTAGCGCTAAAATTATCCGTACATTTCTGTGGCCACAAGGAAAAACAGCATAAGTCACACACAGCACAATACGACTTATGTTGTTTTTCCTTGTGACCACAGATTTAAAAGTCGTAGTTAGGTTAGGTTGAAGGGGTAAGTTGTCATCTCACTCAGATCCTCATGAATGCATTGGGTTCCCCGTTGTGAAGATGCCTATGTGTACCTACGTGGAAGTAAAGAGAAGTTTTCATTGTTGAGTGGGCACCGATGTCACAGTTGACAGTTCGCTTGAACTATTTATCCTTTACCTCCAGTTTGAGAGGCTGTTATACGTTACCTATCACGAGTTTTCAAAAAAATCAATTTAAACATGTTTTTCCCCAGTAGGCTTTGCATTTTCATTTCAATTTCAAATATCATGTGGGACGAGACGTCAGTCGCTTAATTTTTATTTTTATTTAACAATGTGTTGTATTACGCTGCGCAAGTGGAAATAATAAAATTAGTTATTAAATTTGTTTGTGTAAATATTTGTTATTGTGAAAATAAATTTGTTTAGTTTTAACTACTGGTAGTGGTTATATTTTATTTTCCAATTTTATTGTCAGGCACCAGCTGTAGAGGTTAAGAGAATGTGTTCGAAAAAAATCAGAAGAAACACTTGAATAAATATCAAACATAGAACGAGAGTCCACCTTGGACTGTAGACCCACCTTAAGAAAGAACGAGTGTTAGGAAAGGGAGTACAACTTTTAAAATCCTTATCTAGGTTGGATTCTTTTAAACTTATTTCTGACTTCAACTCACGGTATTGCTAGGTCTATCATCATCTCGATCATTTTACATGTAAATTTGCAATACGTTCCAAGATGTTTGGATATATCTAGCATACGGTTGGATGGTTAGATGGGCAGGGTGGTGATGCCGAGTATTATAACATCGCGGTACCACCTCTTTGCAGGCCTGACAAACCTGCAAGAATCCGTCATCAAAAGCTTCTCAATTCGCCTTTCGAAATCGGCATTAAAACTGTAGGTCCCTTCCATTCCCTCCATTGGTTGTGAGAAGCTAGGCTTTGGGTCTCTGTGAGCTGTCGTGCTAAATATACATAATACAACTCAATTGTGTTTTTTTGCCTACAAGTGGTAGAGACATCGGATACTCGTTGCTGTCCATCGGGACTTACATAAACGCAAGTGTTGACCAAGAAATAAAAATAGGACTATGCACTAGGAGTATACGGTGACGTCCAGACCGAAAATAGCGCCTTATCTGGGCTACTTAGACTTATTCGAGCTCAAACCGATATAAGGATTTCAAAGAATTAATCAGTCCTTGACCAACGGCAGCATTTATACTGAAATTGGATAAGCCGCCTCTAGTTTTTTGTTTTCAACAATGGAATGGAAGATCACCTCCAGCTTGTAGGTTATGCCGTCGGGGTAACTTTCTAACGGCGTTAAAAAAAAGTTTAGTTATGCGAGACACTAGCTTTGGATACAAATGGATTCACTCTTTTAAGATCACGATCTGGAACGTCCATGGACTATGAATTGAGAGTATGCTCTTGGAAACCTACGTATACCATTCGAATAGGACTAACTCTAGGAAATCTCTGCTTCTTTGGTGTTTGGCTAAACAAATTGGTTCAAAACTCTTAAGCCGCAAGATAAAATGCATTCTGGTACAAAACACTGATTCTGCCAGTTCTAGTAGATGGTACCGAGTCGTGGACAAGCAGGAAAGCAAAGCAAATATTAAGAACTTTCGAGAGAAAAATAAGATATGGTCGCCTATGCGAGGAGAGCTGTGAGATGTGGATTTAGTATAAAAATCCAAAACACTGGCTAATATTGCAGCCAAGAGGAAATGAAAAGCTGTAGAATCTCAGGCAGAAATAGCGACGACATTGCGAAGCACTTCCTATGTGATTGTTCTGACTGAACTACGTATCAGGTGGCAGTTTTTGGGGACTGATGCGATGAGTGGTGTTGGTAACTCAAGCTCCTGATCAAAGAAGTTCTTACTCGACTTTCTTAGAAATTGTCCAGCGATTCTTTTCTTCTGGAAACCGTACCGACTTTTGTGGATGCGGGCGTGTTTTTCAATAAAACTGTTTAGTCTATATGTATCCACGACTTCTAGACACTCTTCCAAGACCGACAATATTTTGTAACACCTCCTTTGGAAGTCGGTCTTACCTTAGTAGTTTTTAATGTTTTTGAAACTCTGCCTTGCATCAGACTAAGGTTCATAAATTTTGCACAAAATGGGAACAGAATATCGCTCGGATCCCGTCGGCTCTGGGGGATTTATTTTCACTCTTTCACCCTTACAAGATAGGGCATCAAATTATGTCAAAATTTCAACAACAAAATAGTGTCCTGCAAGACTCGTCGAGGGGAAATTATGTATTTCATGCTTAATCGTGGCAAATTTAATATTTTATTCGTCCTGGCGGCATACTTTTCCGTCGACTTGTTTCAATAAAACCGTCAGTACTCACATATTTCAAGTGAAATGACAATTTTGAATACACATAAATCATCAGCAGAGCTTAAAGCATTGCGTTCTTATAACTGCAACTCAAATGCCATTTCTTCCTGCTTCCATTCTTCAAGACCTTTCAAAACAAAACAAAGTGACACAAAGGTGTATACCAGGACACAGTGTCATTGAAAGCAATGAAATCGCTGATCAACTAGCTAGGAAATGTTTTTTCTTGAAAGGTACGTGGCGAATCCTTCTGCGGCATCACTTATTCCGCGTTCAGAGCTAGTCTAGACAGCTTAGACAACATTCAGGACCATAAACAAAACTCCAAAGAATATCTTTAATCACAAAAGGGACGATATCAGAGGGTTTGTCAGCTTTCTCTTCGGACACTGAAGTCTTAAATATCACTTACAGAAACTAAATATTGTTTGGAAAACTGAATGTCGAGGAAGACGGATCAGCATCACAATCAGGAACATGTACTGTGTAAGTGAGTGGCTCTCTGCTGCAAGAGGCGCTTTTTCCTCAAGGAAATCCTGACACCTGAAAGCATTAGAAACGCCTCCACTGGAGACATTCTCATTTTTATTAGAAATATCGAGGACATCCCAATCCAACAGGCTTGCGGCACAATAGATCTTATAGGTCGCAGTGCATTTTGGATCGGTCGCAGAGCCAATACAGTGGACCCCCGGTAATCCGGCACCCCTTGTAATCCGACATGCAGTGCAGGTAGAATCTTATCACTTAGGAAGGGAAGTTACCTATCCGTACCCGGTTACATTCCTGACAAATTTTGAAGCCTCAAATTGTTGGTTAGCAATGCGGGTAACGCAACTAAGCGAGGGAGTACGTATCCGAGTATTAATGTACACTTTTTCACAAAATTCCGGACTATAAGGGGTCTGTGGCAGTACTGTATAATCCGACAAATTCGATAGTCCAACACCACCTTGCAAAACGTTTGTCGGATTACCGGGGGTCCATTGCATAATAATCAAAACAGTGAAACCCGCATCTAAGTTCGTTCAGTAGTGTTTGAGATCAGAGCAGTCATACATACAGACAAACAGGCGCCTGCCGGGTACATCCTTTTACACTTGCTTATTCGATTGAACATGTGAATGAGAAAACACTTCAAAAATGAGACCAAAAACACAAAAATTCAGCATGACAGCTTGTAGAGAACCAAGGCCTAGCTTAACGCATGTAGCGTAAGTTGCAAATTTTTCACAAGATTGGAAGGGATCTACAGTTTTTATTTCCGATTCCGTACTGAGGATTAAGAAGTTTTTTCATTTACTGCCGAGAAGTGGTTCCGGAAACAAAATGTTGGTCCTTTTCGCTCGATTCACTTAGCACTTAGTCACAAGCTTAACACAACTTTAACCCTCTTTCACTCGCAAACCCGATTCCTGGAAACACTTGCAGCCCGACTATTCTCGAGCTTGAGATCAAGAACAGATTCTTCTGTTTCAATGCCAACCATGATTGAATTTTTGAATCTTGGCAGCAGTTACACTCGAATACGTAAACTAACTTGAATTCCTTTTGAAATTATTTAGTTTAATTGTCCATAGATGACACATGAAATTTCCATGTGAATTTTAAGTTTCAAGGTCACTATTAGTTGCACAGAAACTTTACAAAAAAACAAACCACTTAACTATCAAAATTCAAAGAAAACAATCCCCCCTCCCAACGACTATAGATTAAATTTCACAATCTCCACAAAATTTCCCAAGTATTCCCAAAAATTCTTTAGAAACCCCTTCCTCCAATCACTTCACAATATCAAATATTTTCTTTTTAACAATAAATAAAAATTGTGTTAATGTAATTCAATACGTACATATTTCGTAGGCGCTGATGAGCATAGCATATTTTAAAAATCCCAATTCCTATAAAAAATCGCAAACTAGGAGCAAAAAAAAAACAAAAAAAAACCAAAAATAACTATTGTTGGTGGATCCGTTGGTTTTGTTTTATAAATTTTTTTTAATTTTTTCTTTTTATCTTTTCTCTTGTATCTTTTTCTGTAATTTTTTTTTTATTTCATTTCTCTTGTAGATTGTTGTTGATTTTTTTTTCTTTAATTTTTTATTAACACATTTTTTTTAAACTCCACTTTTTTTCATTGCAAAACTAAAAAAACACTAAAAAATACATAAATTATTTAAAATTTTCTTTTTTTTTAACTGAAATGGATTTTTTGAATTTTTTTTTTTGGGAAAAAATACACACACAATTGTTAAGCCCGGCTTACAAATAAGTTAAGTCGTCAAAAAAATTATAACAAATGGAGAATTACCGGCGGTAAAAAAAAACACGACATTGTATCGAAATAAAAACGAAAACAAAAAATTAGATTTTTTTTTTGTTTCAAGAAAACAAAACGCGGTACAGATTGAAGAAAAATTTACGAAAATTTTTTTTTTATTGAGGAAATAGGGAAAAACGCGGAAAACCACCACTCGCACGACACAACAACAATAATTCGTAAAATGAGAAAAAAAAAATTTATAAAAAAATAAAATGAATCAACTCAACACTGCGTGCCAAAACTTTGGGGGGCTACAAAATACAACACTCTGCCGACAACGACACAACACAACGTACACCCGTGTATTTGCCCGTGTTGCCCCAAAACACACAATACACAACTTAAAAACCATACACACGACAACGACAACGACGACGACGTTTATCGACAAATGTCGTTTCGAAAAAAAAATTTAAAGAAAAAATTGCACAAAATGTATCTCTCTGTTCGATGCAACTAGCGCGCGCCGCGAACAACCGCACCGTAAGTTCTATGTTCTAGGTTTAGTAGGTTCTAGGTTCTTTAGAACGACAACAAGGCGGTGCTGCATCACAATCGTTGCGACCGACACAGGCAAGTGTTGTAATGATGACGGATTGTTGGGTGCTGGACGATGAGGATGATGATGATGATGATGAATTTGTGAAGTCCGATCAGGGATACAATTTAAAAAAAAATTAAAAAAACCATTTGTTCGACAATTTCGATAGAAAAATCCTTGACAGGACTTGCAACAAAAACTCAAAAAAAAAAAAAAATTTCAAATTTTTTTTTTTTTAATTCTTACAGATCGCCGCTCAAAATAACAACAACAATGACGGCGTACAACGAATACAACGATAAAAACGACGACGACGGTGACGTTAATAATAACAACAACAACAATAGTGATCCACAAATTGATAGCGGCGCTGGTGTCGTTCTAGCTACTGCTGCTGTAGTAATAATCAATTTTTTTTTTTTATTAATTGGACGCGATCGGACGCTACTCGGATCGAATCGGGCCGCGTCCGAAAATGCGTTCCGTTGCATATCGGATGCGTTGTGTTTATGCGACTGTGAGAAGAGCGAAAAGAAAAAAAAAATTAAAAAAAAAAAAAATTATATCACATCGATGTTTGAATTGAGAGCGGCGTTCGGTACTAGTAGTAGAAGTAACTAAGAGAGAACGACAACAGAATACGCCGAGTACGACATTTTAACGACACAACACACAACGACCACGGAGGGCAGCAACGCCAACAGACGACGGACGACAATATCACAACGATGATGATGATGAAAAATACTTTTCCAATGTGCGATAGGGATAGAAGCGCATGCGATATAATTTCCTTTTTTTTTACACATTTCTGCCCAACCAGTGCAATTTTGTTGTACACGGTTTTGTTCCTTTTGTTGTGTTCATTCGTAGAATATTTTTTATTTTTTTTTGCAAAGAATTTTTCCTACATTCCCTATAGAGAAGCTTTGCGATGGCTATGTGTGCGGGAGAGTGCACTTGAATACATATGCAAAATAACCACACACACACACACAGATAGCCGGTGGTATCCGCATATCACCCCTTTCGATGCAACGCACCCGATGCACTTTATGGCGGGGCACACATAAAAACCGCGAATACACACACAAACCCACACACACTCGCATAGAACAATGCGAAGAATACATGTTTGAATGCACTTTTTCTGCATTCCCTTCAATGTGTGCGTGTCTGTATCTGGTTGTGTGTTTTGTCTTGAGCGCGAACAAGTGGTGGTAAATTTTTGGTGGGAATTACACAAAACTTCTTCCCCTTTTGTGAGTCCTCAGAACACCCCCCTAAGAACACTCTCTCACACACTATCTGAGAAAATCTCCTCATCATCCTCCACGCACACCACTAGACTTTTCTCCAAGAAAGTCGTATCTAAGAAGGAAGCAAAAAAAAAAAAAAACCGCCACACACTCATAAAGACAGTTCTTAAAAGCGCCGAAAAAAAGCTCCCCGTCTTGAGGGGCTAGTATCAATGTGTTTGTGAGAGCCAACTCACCACTACAAACAGACACAGAAAAAAAAGTGCATTCAGATTCTTTTTATTTGCATTTTTCAGTTTTTTTTTTTTTCCTCATTTTATTCTCCTCCGCTATTCGTTTGAGCGAATTTTCGTCATTCGCCCTCGTGTGGTAGAAGGTAGTTTTGAATACGAACACCGAACGGATGGACAGAATGATGCATTCCAGCAACCAAGTCGAACGTCTGCAGAGATGATAGCCCCCCGTGTAAATGTACTTTACATTGGCCAAAGAAGGGTAAAAAAAAAACGGAAAGATAAGAAGTGGGGGATTTGGATAAAACGGAGTGAAGGTGAGAGGTGGAGAAAAAATTAAAGTGGAATTGCAATTAATTTTTGCTAGAATCAAACTAAGACGAGGCAATCTCTGTTTTCATCGTTTTGACTTTTTTTTCAGGAAAAAGAAAAACTTGCAACTGAAAGAAAAGGGAGGAAACGAGGAAGAAAAAAAAATATTTAATTATTGAAGATTATGTGGGATAATTAGAAAAAAGCATTTAATAGAAGAAAAAAAAACCGAAGACGAAGAAGTAGAAGAAAGAAAAAGAATTGCATTCTGGGAATTTCCCTCGATTTAATTTTTTTTATTTTTTTCTTGTGGAAATTATTAGATATTTTATATCAAGATGAGATGTCCACTGGAGCAGGACTTTTAATTTATAACAACTAATTAAGACGCGGTCGGTGTCTTTTGTTTTTTTGGTTTAATTGTGTAAGGGAAGTTGCAATGATACTCATGTTTATATTGAATCCTAGATGAGCAACAGGTGAGACAGATGCATTGAGTGGGAAAGATTATGGCATTTGTGGGTTGGTTGCACTAAACAAACCATTCTTCAGTGACTTTAACGACTTTTCGGGTAAAGGGATACGAGATCTAGTCTGTTTTTTAAACTCCACAAGCTGGATCTAGGCACCGACTGTCTCACATTTTCAACAACACACACAACATCAACCAGATCACACGAGTCGTGGTAACAAAAAGGCACATTCTAGTGGGTTCTGTTGAGCCACCTCTGACTAACTACCTACCTACCTACAATGCCAAAAAGAAATCTTAGGGAATTCAACTGCATAGGCATAACACTGGCAGTAGGGTGGTCATATGTCTCGAAAGTGTTGATCGTACTCATGTTCAAAATAAATACTGTGAATTTTAAACAATGGCAAACAAAACCAATAGATCTCCCCAGTTATTCTGGACACCAACCCTCGGAGCAAAATCACTACACCAACACTAGTGCTTTGCGAATAGCATCACAACACACAACGACTACGGAGGGAAGCAACGCCAACAGCCGACGGACGACAATATCAACGACGATGATGATAAAAAATACTTTAAGGGTATTCATAACCCCTTTAGCACTAGTGAATTATACAAAATAAAAATAAAAATGTCCTGTCGAATACATTTTTGCACTCGAATGCATAAATTGTTATCAAAGCGTTTCGTAGTACCTACGTTGTTATGCAGGAGGAGGATGAAATTACAACTTACTTCCTCTGCCACTGTCTATCGCTATCTCACAGCAAAAGGAAGACTTCTAGGTCAATATCTAAGACCTAAGTCAAGCCCACTTATGTAAACTATCCTACTATCCTTCGTTAAAATTCTCCCTCGGGACATCTATCCACCTATCTACAGAGAGATTTATCGAAATAGACCACTGGATTGGGTCCCTTTTCGTCTCTCTTTCACGAGTAGTCTTAGTTAGGAATACCGTCGGAATTTCTTCGCAGTTCTTCTCTAAGTTCGTACCTTTGTTGGTTGCCTGGATACAGTGACATCTTTGGTAACGGCAAAGCTGTCAGAACTTCATTCCACAAGACTTATCTGGCTTAAAATGAATAACCAAAGGTTAAGGGAGATTATTTTGCGGATAGTATTTCTGGTTGAAGTACAGATCCACGTGGTGACACAAAGGAACTTATCTGGTCAAAGTGAGGTTGGAACTTGCAGTCTGCCACTCCAACCTAACCTTATAGAAGGGAGATTATTACTCCCAACAAAACACAAATTCGCACCATAAATTCTGTCATTACAGGCTACACGCTGGGAGACTAGGGGAGCACTTCAATGATTTTTGGAGAAGCTGTGGAGATGAGGGCGAGGACGAAAAACAATTCACGTCCACCATTTAGCGCAATCTCACAGCGTGGAATGACCATTCTAAAAATAAGACATGGAAGAAGGGTGAGTTGGTTGTCGTTGGGCCACCCCGAACCACCCTTTGGCTTTTAAGACACATCGTCAAGGTTGTTGGTTCTGCATAGGCTGAGGTATTCGCTTAGGAAGTGGACTGTGTTTGTATCACCGCAGTCTCTGCATAAATCGTCTGTAGGCAGGGTAGGTCATACTAGAAACACAAGTAACGCTGATCGGCGTTTTTGATACCACAACTCACGTGAGTTGGATGTTGATGGGTGTAACTAAGAGAAGTCATTATCATTGTCAACTTTAATGTCACAGATGTCTGATAAATCCTCGAAAAAGGCTTTGCCAAGTGTGAGATGTTTCCTGGTTCTGTCTTTTCCCGGGCAGTTGCAGATAAAGTCGAAGAGGGTACTGTAACAGTTACTGCTACGACAATGAGCCAATTGGCCAGTGGCCTGTACTAGTTGCTATAATTCTTGTTGTCTCGGTGCGAGTTCTCTTGATGGTGGCCCATATCTGTCTGGATACAGCACAGTTTTCTAGGTTGTTCCACTTACGAGTTGGCAGTTGAGAGAAAGTGCTGAAAAATCCTTCCCTTGATGAGTCCAATCGGGGAGCAGACTAACTCCGGAAGTGAACCATCAATAGTTGAACCGCATCTGGCTAGCGTTTCTGTTCTCTCATTCACTTCTACGATTTGGATACATGTATAGTTCCGCTGAGAAGAAACCTGATCCAATGCCACATTCTATCTTAGAGCCGTCGGTAGGAGTGAGTAATTGTTCCATTCTTCCTCGTTCGGTTGGAGTTTGAATGTTGTGTAGAAGGGAACCTCAAACATTTCAGCGTACGAAACTGGAGGCATCTAAATGAAGATCGAGCTGAATGGAGACGCTTGATGCATGGGGCCCAGCTCCACCCCAGGCTAAAGCGACTCTTTAGGTGTTGGTTCTATTCAGTTATAGTCGAGGCCGATGTCCTAGGTAGTATGTCAAGAGAAGCGCTCTGACCATAGAATTTTGAGGACCAGAACCAAGATTTGTTGAGTCTATTTGCACTACACGAAAAGATGTATTTGATAGGCAGGTCCAGGGGTAGGTCGGACGTAGCGCTTCTGTGATTTCGATACCAGTTGTTGATATTTGAACTATGCTTAGTTTTTCAGAAGTTGTAGGCTTTGTTTAAGGCGGGCGATCCATAGGGAAGAATGGGACGAAGCAGTGTACATCTGAAGGACAATCTTAGGTTGTAGTCCCCACCTTTTACCGAAGGTATTTGCTCCAGGCATAGAAACGGCCTGATGCTTTCTGTGTTTTATATAGTTTGCAGCTGTGCCTTGGGGTCAAGGATAATGCCAAGGTACCTAGTACTGAAGGATTGAGTAAGTGTTTGATTGTTAAGACGCTTAAAAAGTCCGTATTTTGTACTTTGGTGGTAAACAGCATAAATTCAGATCTATTCAGATTAACGCCAAATTAAGGCTCAACTTCATTCCGGACTGTAGCGTCATCTTGATTGTATAAGTAACGCCAAGTCCAGAAGTGGTATATCTACCTATTGTATGTAACAACAAGGTACACCTAGTACTACTTGGGTTCATGCTGAGCCGGCACCACTACCTATTGTATGTTTGGCTAGAATCATAATCAGCAAGACCGTCGCCAATCAATTATTGTCGCTTGAAAACTGTCACAAGAGTTTCCGACCACAGAGTTCTGAAATCTTCCAAAAAGTTTACGTGGAAAAATATGGGAAATTTGGAATTTTTGAAGCTTTTATGTCGAGATGGTTTGATCCTGGACTAACTCAGACTGAGGACTGATCAAATTTGAAAACGAAAGATACGATCAAGTACTTCCCAATTAGTCAGTGGAACTACCCTCATTGCACGACCTATGCAGCCATCGAAAGCGAAAGAATTTCTGACACTTTTAACCCTTTCCGTCAAACAAAGCACAACTGTGATAAAAAGTTAATCCCTCCAGACCTCTAGACCCCTATAAATTCAACCTCTACAGTATTTTGCACCGACAACTGCACAATAAAGTCAAATAAACAAATATTTGCTTAATCTTAAATCAACTTACAAACACGTATACACATAATGAAAAGTAAATGGAGTTTCTAAAAAAGTATCTTATCGCGGCGATAACAACCGCAGGTCGCTAGCCTCGCTTCTCTAACCAAAGAAACAAACAAAAAAGCACGCATAACGCGAGCAATTAAGCATTTAACAATGAAATGCAACGAAAAAAAGAAATGAAAGCAACAACAACAATCAGAATATTATCGGTCAGCCAAACCCTGAAATGTTATAATTTACTTAAGACCTTTCCCCGCCAGACTACCCTTAAAAATAAGCCTTCAATGTGACCACACACACTCACTCCATAAAATGTAATCGTAATCGCACGACTTCTAGAAGACGCACCAAAAAAAAAAAGGGGGAAATCTGTGCTTTCCGGTCGAAAGCTCTGGGTTGAGGTAGGATATGAATGTGCCCCACAATCAAGAAACCGTTGTTCTCTGTGTTCTCCAGCAGCGAAATTTATTCGGGAACAGTCTCGGCCCAAAACGACAACACCACACACAAGCATAAGGGTCAACAAAGCCTCAACAATTCCCTCGGTCACCACCACCGTTTGGAGAAGCCTCCAAACGATCATTCATTGTGCTTCCGTAATATAAATGCATTATGGTAGGTTCGAAAGCGAACCAAGGAACAGGCAACAAAAGGGAAGACGACACCATCGTCGTCGCACATAAGAAAACAAAAAAGAAACCAAGACGGACGAAATGCGAAACCAACTGAAATGAAAAGCTGTTTTCAATTCCATCATTCTCGGCGTTCGTTGCCGCCTTTTGTTTCTCGTTTTTTTCGGGGAGGCTTCCTTCATTTTTTTTTTTTATGGTTTTCATTCGCCTTCTTCAGAGTAGACTAGCACCAGGGCAAGGCAAGGCAACGCGCGCCGCCGCTGCCGATGACGGACACTGCACTCGATGATTGTGGAGAAGGCCATTCGATGGCCTGTTTGGTGGTTCCAGCTATCTGAAGAGATTCGGGGCAACGACAATGACAATGGCTGGCGACAGCCATGAGGAAGATGGCGATGATGATGCAAGTCAAGAGAGTTGGACGGACGACGCGACGGTGTAGTGAGCATGTGACAGCAGGTAGTTGTTCTGTTGTCAAGTCAAAAAGAAAAAAAGTTGATGGATGGCTGAGATGTGATCATCAAGTGGATGTTTGTGTATATGTGTGCGAATGAGCAACCACGTTGATGACATTTTTTCCGGCATTATTGGCAGAAATAGTCGGATTTGCATCGGTTTTCTCTTCTTTTTAGGATGATAGAAATGGAATGGTGAACGGATGGCGTTTGGTTCCACGTTCCACAAAGTTGAGAACACACATAAGGACTCTGGGATCTGTTTCATACATTTTGACAGTCACAACAGGACACAGTTTGACAAAAACGTCATTGATGGCAAAAATGCATAGACGGTGAGTGGAGAAGGGGATACAACAACGACTGAGGTGGCTGGGTCATGCACAACACACACCATAAAATCTTCGAAACCACCCCCGAACGACGTCGCAGTAGAGAAAGAATCACGTGGCGCACGAGAGTGGAAAAGGAACTATACTAACTAAGTTCGAACGCTTAGTTAGTTTAGCTGGAAGCAGCTACTTAATCATCGAACTTGTTGGTTAAGGTCTAGGTCGACCCTAGACTGTAGCAACGCCCAAAGTAAGGAAGACAATAAATATAAATGCATTCAAGCAATCCTTGGGCAAAAGCTCGTGAAGCTTCTAAGACGCAAACCACGGTACCTGAAGTAATTTTGTAAATCAGTTTCTAGTTTCTCATTTCATGAGCTGCAATTGCGTGATTGAAGTCGGTCAAGTAGGTAGATGACGCTCTTAAGGTGGTCGAACTGCTGCAAAAGTTAAGTGCTGAATCTGATTCAAGTCTTTCTATTCTTGGTTTAGGTTAGAATTATTAAGATCCCACCCCGCGACGATCATTGTTGAAGGACTTTCTCAGTCTCAGTCCTCAGCCCCCTGCGGAGTCAAAAAAATTCTGCTTCCTCAGTGAAAACCTGAAAAACATCACGAAGGGGGTCTTTCGATTTAAAAGCTCGTCTTCTGAACCCTTACTTCACTCTAAGAGAACTTGTCTCCGATAAATGGGTTACAGCCATTATTCAGACAATGGAAATAATCAAAGGAAGCAACATCTATGTATGATCCATAGCCTATTGACTCACCTACCATCTGTAGGGAGAATCTAGATCTAGGATCGTTATGTATGTACAATGGTGCGCTTAACCTTCACACTTAACCCTACCCGATGGGAAGATGTGAAAAAATCCACGACTAACATTAGTGGCTTTGAATCTTCTTAACCTAACCTAGCCTATCCCATGATCTTGACTACCAGCGATGGCTGACAATCATCACCCTGTTGAGCTGCGGCTTTAAATTGAATTAAAGGGTGGGCATCGGCAAGCAAACCAGAGGTTGAGCTCCATTTATGTCGCTACCAACATTCGCACAGTTTCGTCAAAGACGCTTAAGCTTAGCATATTTCGCCAAGCTTTCCTCAATCAAAACTTATATTGGGAATGGTCCCTATCGACATCCTTGCAAATGAGAGATTTTCAGGATATGTAACAGAACAGAGCCTTGAGCCAACACAAGAAAAGGCAGAGTCAGCCGCTCGTTTGGCGAATACAACGAAAAGCAAATGCCTTGGGCCTTGTTCCGGCCTAAGTGTGTCCCTGCTTAGTAGGGACAGCCACTCGACCTTACCTAACCTTACCTTAATGGACACACAAATTGATGACAACAATCCAAGGCTAGATAAGTCGAAGGCATGGAGACTGCAGCTACCATCTTATGCAGTTCCTGTCTAGTCACGGCGGTTACCGCAAGTATCTCCACCGATTTTTTCCAGATGAAGACGAAGATACGGAGCACGCAGTATTTTATTGCACACACTTAAGGGATGAAGAACTGCTTTGCCCAGTCCGACGTCACTCCTCCAACCATATGCTGCCGTCGGAGGAGATTGGGATGGCAAGATGTTATTTCGTTACATGTCTTCAAAATGACCTACGGAGAATAGAAAAGCTAAGAAAAACACCAGAAGCAGCTGACAGTAGATGAGTAGACGCATAGAATAACGACAGTCTCACGAGGGGAATGGTTAAAGTCTGTATGCGGGAGTGAGGTGTAAGACATAGGCAGATACAGGTCGACAACTCTTTTTAAAGATCAAGTAAGGGTGGCTCCACACTGGATCAGTCAAAACGTTTTATTTTGACTTATCAAACAACAATACATCGATTCTTATGACCCGACACACACCAAAGTGAGCGAAACAAAAAGCAAAACCGGTGTATTTGCAGCTGGGCTAGTCAAAAAACGTGAAAAAACGTTTTGACTGATCCGGTGTGGAGCCACCCTAAATGAATTGTACGGGCTATTGACATCTGAGGAAGATTTTGCGCCACGTCTGCCAATCTGTTCACTTGAGACATGTCTGTGATTAAAGGACGTTCGAGGTGACTTACTCAATGTGATACCTTACGATTTGACTTGTCATTGATTGCTTAAAAGATTTCAACTCAAACCTCTGCGCTGATGAAGTCAATCTCTAAGACGATAGTTTTTTTCCCAAACATTGCCATAAGCCATAAGTTCCACAAACAATTTTTTTCAATTTAATTGTGAAACCATATGTCTACATTCCACACCCTCTTAATCTCATAAATTGCATTGCGTATAGTGACCACCCAACGACTAAGCAAAATATGCCCTAAAGCTTCCTTCACCTAACCACACTTACTACACCAATACCAGAACATTATCATCAACTGACAAAATACCCCCAAAAAAAGTGTACACTTACTTGCTCTCTATTGTGTACTCCTCCTGCTTGTTAAAACTCCAAAATTAGGGAGCAAAAGCACTAGACCCACCAATTCAACTCTTATACACCAACCCTTCGAAACAATTGATCTATGTGTGATGGTGAACGATAAAATTCATCTTCCTCTCATCCAAAGCCCCTTTGGCTGCACCACACTTTTCTCTCTGCACCGTCAAAGAGGATAAGTAATTTGTTCCTTTGCGAACAAAAAAAATTGTTTCGGTCTTCAATGTTGTTGTTGAAAAATTTTGAAATTCAGAGCTCTCCCTGAGTACATACAACAAAAAGATCCTTCGAGTTCGGACTCTCCGATATGGCTGGTGGTTTGCATGAAAAAAATACAAAAAGAAACGTTCATTTCCTTAGAGAATGCGCTTTTTTTTTTTGGTGGATGTGTGTCTGTTCCTTTCTTCTTCTCATCACCACCGTCATCGCCATTGCCATCGCCATCGTCATCATCATCATCATCATCAACATCCTCATCGTCGTTTTCTATCGTCGTCGTCGTCGTCGTCGTAGTCATTATATTCGTAGTGGTGCAAGTGAAAAAGTGGAAAAATTCTTCTATATATACTAGATGTTTGGCAGAAAAAAAAAAAACAAGAAAAAGTATCTAGATACTTTTAAAATTGCCAGTGAGTGCGTGTTCAGATGATGATGGCAAAGCAACAGCGCAACGAAATAAAAAAATAAAAAAAAAAACGAAAAAAATTATGAATAATTAGATTTTTTTTTTTTCAACTTTTTCTCTCGCCTCAAATGAGGAAGAAGGCGGTGGTGGTGACTATGACAAGGTATAGGAATAGTGTAGAAGATGCAAAACTACACACAAAAAAAGAGAAGACATTCATGGGTGGGGCTAGAGCTAAAAGTTTCTTTCTCTTCCAAGTTAAATGATTAAATTTCCACCACGCAACACACAAATGAAAGAAATTAACTTAATAACTTTGGCATCTCTCACTTAAAAAAAAATGTCTAAACCCCACAGTCAATCCAATACCCAGCTACTTGTTAGATTTATACAATCCAACAGGCTTCACAAAACACCTGTTGATAAACAAATTAGAAAACATATGGCACAACCATACCATACACACACACACACACATTCTGTTGGAAAAATATTTGAATTTCCAACAAACTGTTGCACAAAAATTCAATTTTTTCGAGAATTTTTTTTTATTTTTTGAAATCCTTTTGCAAAAAAACAAAAAACAAAAACTAGAATCAACAAGTCGAATAGGAGTGAGAGAATAGTTTTGGGGGGTAAGAATGCGATGCATAAAAGTGCAAACCATACAGATATACATGTATCCATAGTTAAGATACTTTCTCTGTATCCTTTTTTTTTTTTTTTCCTGTATCTACTAGTGGAAATCCTGTTGCACATTTGTAGAGGACTTGTTGCATTTGTTGAAATTTTCAAAAGATTTTGTTTGTCGGTTATATAAATACAAAAAAAAGGATAACAAAACTAACCTGGTTTCGTTCATTGTTCCGGGCTCGAAGGATCAACAAAAAAATACCCAAAAAAAAAACGCCCATTTGAAAATTACACTATCACTACACTCTCTCTGTCTGTCACTGTCACTAGGTTTTATTAAATATTTTTTTGTTTAATAATAAAATGTTCCCATTTAACCAAATAAATTACTTATTTTAGGGACATTCTTTGATTATATAGCACAACACTTTATACAGTATCCTTACACTGTATGCAAGGATAGTGAACGCGATACACTATGTCAATAGTATCGTCGTAGTTTCCCAAACTCACTTGTTGCACAACGAACGCCATACTACACTGGTGTTCGGGACGAAAAAAACTTTTTAGCACACCGAAACTTTTTCAAAAACTTTTCGTCGTTTTTCTTTTTGCATTATTTTTTTTTTTCTATAACATTTTTTTGGAGTGCTCCCCTTTTTCGCCTTTTGCTGCGAGGGGTGGTAATAGTGGTGGTGGTGGATTTTAGTATTTTTTTTTCTTCATCATTCCCAGTGCAGTTTTCCCACTATCAACCACCTCGTTCTATGCAATTGCTTCCCTATAACCCATACACATATACACCCACACCCACACCCTCTCCCAAACCGACCCACACATACATATACAGCAATTTATAGAAAATTCCTTCTTCTAGTTTCGTTTGGGTGTCTGTTTTTCTACTTATTTTTTTTGTGTGTGGGCTTTTCCATACATTTTACCTTTTTTCGGTGTGCAAAACTACTTGTTTGGGGGTGTGTGCATACACAAGAAATAAGGATACAAAAACTCCTTTTTTGTGCAACAGCATCATTTAAACACCCGTCCATTACCAGTACCAGTACCAGTTCCAGACCACCCTATCATTCACTT
The DNA here is from genome assembly GCA_951813785.1 of Criorhina ranunculi. Lineage (NCBI taxonomy): Eukaryota > Metazoa > Arthropoda > Insecta > Diptera > Syrphidae > Criorhina > Criorhina ranunculi. The sequence goes on along the minus strand of OX638381.1, from coordinate 33,754,045 downwards.
ACCCAGTCAGCCAAGCTAACCAACAGAAAACCCATCACCCTCTACGTGGGGGGATCGTTTGGCCAAAAAAAAAAACTTCTTCTCTCGCCGTTCAGCTAGTAACCAACAGGCGAATTCTCTGTGTTTTTCTGTTGTTGCTGGCGGTGTTGCCTTTACTGCTGCTGTCCTAGTATAGTGTGTCTCTAAAACACCAATCACCACCCTATCCCTCACATCCCTCCCCCAAACACCCCCATCTGTTTTTTTTTTTTTTTTTTTGTTTCCCCAATGCACATTTTTATCAACAAAACTTACACAGAAGAAGAAAAAAAAATAAAAGGAAGTACAAGGAACTGTATACAGGAAAAAATGGGGAAAAAGTTTAGTTAAAAAAAATTAAATAATAAAAAAAAAAAAAAAAAAAACAATTGTAAAGGATGAGAGAGAGAAGACGGACAGAAAAAAAAAGTACAAGAACACACAACGAAACTCTACCAGGATCGGTGAAGGGAAGCAGAGCAACTCTCAGTTTGGAAGGCGTTTGTGTTGCTTCTGCTGCTGCTGCTTGCTGGCTGTTAGTTGCCACAGTAAAAAAAAAAAACAAAAAACACACAAACCAAGGACTACATAGAGAAAAAGGAAGAAAAACCCTACAACTATAGACAGTGTAGTTTTGTTCCAAATGCACATACCAAAATATCTATAAGTAGGTGTGGGTGCAATTGTGTGTATATATGCAGTTGAACCCTCGATATTTCCTATTGCCACCCACTTTTTGTCAGTCAAAAAAAAAAGGACACAATCTATGTAATAAGGAATACTCTTTCGAGGACGACGACAACGAAACGATGGTGACGTTGGAGACATTCTAAATGATGCTTGAGGGTGTTCTTTTTTGGGGTGGACGCCAAAGTCATCCTTCCAAATATAACTCCGTTACATTATCTCATATTGCACTTTGTTGGTACTTGCACAGTTCTTGCCACCACCCCCACCCCCAAAAGGGTAACTATCGTACAAAATGTAGCGCATACATTGAAAATGGGGAAGAACTCGACATATGCTCAGTGAATGGCTTAATATGGGTGACAAAAATTAGCTGATTTACATAATTACATGACGATGTCCTTTTTATTTTTTCATCAACTGTAACTGCGGTCTATAGATATAGCCAACAGTTCAAGACATTTGTATAGAAATGGTCAAGCTAATCAAATTACTGCGGGTACTTCCTGTTTCCGTTTGGTGAGGGTTCTTTTCTTTCTGATAGAGAGAGGGTTGCCAAATCAATTTTGTTTCCGTTTGACGAAAGGGGTATGCTGTTTATCCGGAACTGGAGGGTCAGCAGAATTATCCTGTATGTCAGAAGGCTTTGCCCAATTTCCTAGGAAAAGTTCTTCTGTGGAACCTTCCTGTGGCATCCCTTATTTCGCTCGTCTAGACAGCTAAGAGAAATAAAACCACCTGTCCTACTGGGATAAGACTCACGCCCAAAAAAAGAAACAACTCCAAAGAACATACTTAATCACAAAAAGGACGATATCAGCTTCTTCTCCGGACACTGCAGCTACAGAAAACTCCAAATATTGTTCAAGAAACTGAATGTCGACTTTGTCTCTCTAGATGGAGACGCGAGAACACGTACTGTGTGAGTGCTTGGCTCTCTACTGCATCAGAAGACGCTTTTTCCTCAGCAAATCCTGACACCTGCAAACATTAGAAACGGCCCGACTTGAAATATTCTCAACTTTATAAGAAAGATCGATAGAGAACATCTTAGTCTAACAGACTCCTAGCACTGACACTGCCGCCTGAACAAAACATCTACACCACATGAGCCTTGCAACAGATTTAAGCTTTAGATTCTGTTTTGAGAGTGAAGAGACCTCCTCTACACGGAATGCCCAGCCCTCTTTTAACTAAGAAAGAGAATTCTTGGCCGTGAAGTTGTCGAAATGGAACCGCTTGTACCGCAGAGAACCTCCTGATATCTTCTAGAGTGAAACAACTCATATAGGAAAACATAAGGGAAGGCACAATAGGATTTTGAAGAAAAACCGCACTGCCAAGGGTTGTAAACAACCCCCCCGAACACATATAACAAGATAAGTTTGATGGGACAGTATAGAAATGAAAAGATGAAAGAGTGGTGCCCTGGGAGTAGTGCGTCGATAAGATCCCCACAGCGACAGCGCTTGGAAGCAATGCTAAGTCTGATCGTAGTAGGAATCCACTTCAGCGGCAAAAATGCAACTTGGACTCCATTCTGACTTGATGTCCCACCACAGTTGAGCAAACGGATAACGCCTGCATCATGTGTCGCTAAGGAGACTTAATATTAAAATTCCAAGCACAGAGGACTGGAATGAGAGTCTGGTCTACTTCTGCGAAGAGCTAGCCTTTTACATTCGCCTGAATCCAAAATGGACATTGGGACGGAGGAGTTGGAGTCTTCTGTGGATTTGAAAGTATGAATCGATCATTCATATAAAGCTTTCTGCCATCATCATCAATTACGCCGGCCTTGCTGAGATTCTCCATTAAGTAACTACTGTCCATAGACTCTTTTTGGATCTTCTCTTCAACGTGATAGTTCCGATAAAGTAAATAAAAGCCGACTACACGATCCTTGTTGGTAACGCAATGCTGCAAATCGATGACGGATGCGACGTTTTCCTGTACTGGGTTCTACTACGCAGAGTGGACAAGCTGGCAAAGGAAAGAGCAATTCGGAATCTTTCTGAAAATAGAAGGAAACCTGCATCTCTAGAATAAAACTCACCTCGACACCGAAGCCAGAAGAATGGCTAAGAGGGTATAGACTTCTGTCTATAAATTGGAGCCCTGACGGTGATAGGCAAGCCCACCACTAGAATAGTTGTTTCTGTCAACAATTTCTACAGAACCAGACGCTGTAGAGGCAAAGAAGAGCAAGAACCGATCACTCACCCTTTTTGCATCTGTTTTGTCCTTTCAAGGCTGAAGAGGCAAACTCTAGGAGAGTATTTCTATGAAAACTTCAGTGACTTCTGTGGAAGGGATGCCACATATCTCCCTGTCTTTCAGCTAAATATTCTTCTTCGTATCCAATAAGGTCCTTCTTCTAGCCTAAACCAGCCTTAGCCAAGTTAAACTTCAACTTTCACTTGCTTTAGTCCCGGCAGGGCTGTCACTCCCCCAAACATCATAACCCTCCACTGATTGTAAGACCAACTCCGCACTCATCCGTTGAGCAACAACCTGGCAACTCTAATCACCTGAAACCCCATTCCAGTCGCACAAGGACAAAAGGAAGTAAACAACATTTTTAAAATCGAAAAAATGTCCAAATTTATCTGTGCGCTACCACCACCTCCTCGTGCACCCATTCCATCCCTCGGTTGGTCTCCTAAATTTTTCTTTCCTCTTTCTTTCCAATATGTACCATCTTGCATGGTTTCTCCTTTCGTTATTATTTCGCCTTGCATCCTTTATATATTTTTTTTTTTTTTGCAATATCCACAGCCACACACACTCAAGAGTTTTGTCATATCCTTTCCCGTTTAGGAGAAGCAAACGAAAAAAAAAAATCGCACTTTCTGGGAGAAAAAATGTGCTTTTCCCCGTGTTCGCTAGAAGTACCTACTTTAGGAAGAAAAAAAAGAAAAGGGAGGCAAGGGCACGACGGCGAATTGCAATCTCAATACAATTACACACAAATGGCTTCAAGTGTGTGTGCGGTGTGGTACGCTTTTCATTTGTTCGTCCTCTTACGCTATTGCATTTAAACTTTTGAACACCGTTAGACAACAGGAAAACGATGTCGTTACCTTGTGTAGGTTTTTTTTTTGTCCTTTCAATTGGGAGTTGGGTGAGTACAAGGACTCTCATATAATAATCAAAAGAAGAAGAAGATGTGCACGAAAAAATTGATCTCGAACTCTCACTGATTCTTCGTGGTGGTCCTGCCTGATGCCTCCGCCACCACTGCAACAGGAACTCTCTCGTGCAACCCAATTTTTTCCAGTTCGGTCTCCGTTTTTTTTTGAACGTCTAACACTTGCGAAGGTACAAGTATAAGGAATACAAGTGTGAGAAGGAGGTTTGATTTTTCTTTTCCTTCCATCGTGGTGGGTGGGAGAAAAAAAATAAATTTTTTCGTGTGTTCATCTTCCACACAATCGCATCGCAAATTCTCTTCTTCTTCCTCTCATCCTGGATGCATAAGGATACGCTTTGGGGATTGGGGGATGGTGGCATATTTCGGAGATGATAGAAATTGGAGGGTGTGTGCATTTACCACATGCACATGTATAGTAGTCTAGAAAAGGGACGAAGAGTGAAGTAATGTAGGAAAATGTCCTGCGTTGCGTTGTTTTATCTTTCACTTTGTCCTCCTCTCCCGCGTGTTTTCTTTTTTTCCTTCTTAAGGCAAATTCCTTACTCACTGTGAGGATATTTCTTCTTTTTTTTGGGGAAAAAAATGTCGAAACGAAGGATTAGAGCTTCACAAATGTGTATACTTCATAGGGTGACACAAAAATTTTATTAAACTTGGAAATGTAAAAAACGGAAGCCCGTCCACTGTATCTACAGAAGTTGGTGGCACTGTTTTGATTGATTCTACAGAAAACAGGTGAAGGATACGATGTGTTAAGCGACGGATTTATCACTTGTCAATAGTGTCAAGTTGAAAAGTATTAGTCGGTCGGATAACACCCTCTAGCGACGATGCATCAAGTGCTCTTTAGCTGTGCCAACTTCAAAATGATTTAAGCAATCAAAAGCAGATCAGCCGTGATACTGGCGCCATCTCATTGAAGCTGCGTTTTGTCGAAAGCCAATTCTTCAACCTTTGGTTGGAAAATTTGCATTTCCTGTTGCGTCCTCTGAAAAGAATAGCCAGATGGACTTGCAGTTCATGTTATCAAATTGCAAAAACAAAAATCCTGTTACGAATCCTTGCAAGACACTTTTTTCTTCGTTTAGCGTCTATGAAGTCTCTCTTAATAACCATCGATGAATGGAAGACCATGAAAACAGAGACAGCCCTACTGACTAGGATACAGATCCCGGTGGCTGTGGAGTTTCCAGTAGGCTCGGAGATTATAACCAGCAAAAATGCAAAGAAGTACTTGGGAATGACCCTTGGCAGCAGATAAAGTCCTGCAAAAGGCACGACCTTACTCGGCGGACTCATGGCAAATGTAAGTGGCCCAACTGCAAACTAAGGCTTAGACGTCTTATGTCGATCATGCATGTCAATCTCCTGTATGGCTGTGAGATTTGGTCCAATGCAGTCAAGCAAAAGAAATATAGGAAACATAAGTCAGCAGTACAGAGACGTGAAGCCATCCGAGTAGCAAGGCCTTACCGTGTCGGAACCAGCCGTCATCGTAGTCGTTGGAGTGACTCCCATCGATCTCCTACCGTCAAAAAAGAGATTCGTCCACGAACATAATTGGGATAAGTAAGGAGGTCAGCTTGCCGATATGGCGACACTCTAGTAGCAGTTGCGTTTACTTGATCTTGAATAAAGGAAATCCCCTCACTTCATCAACCACAAATGTCTTATCAGCATCGAATGCAAGAAGTTGTCTATCTTTCGTCAGCAACCTGTTTGGCCCCTGTCAGTGCGGGCACAACTTTTGACACTTTGGCAGGAAATCGAGGATATCCAAGAAGTCCAAATCGTTACCCACCATTGCTTTTGTGGTTCAAAGACCGCCGACGAAAGCATTTACAAATACGAGCTTGCAATGCTTGCTGATCAATAAAATTCAATTATGGCCTTATTGAGACTTTCTGGCTTCATACTGAAACGGATTGTGACGAACTCACAAAAGGAAGCATTTTCGTAAGCTGATGTACACTTCATAGGCAAAACACAGCTAGCTGTCACCGATGATGCCTTCGTAAGTATTGGGGCAAAAGTGCCAAAAATGTTTTAAGCGGTGAACGAGGGTAAAGTCAACAAGGGACACCTACCACTGACGAATCGGGCAAAACGTCCTAGTGGGCAGCTATAACTTCGATGTATTAGGGGCTTTGTCTACCTTGGCTCTGTTATAACATTTGCCATTTCGATGTTTCTTAGGGCAAAGAAGGCTACAAGACAGTAAGGACTTAATCATGAACAAAAATGCACACTCTACACAGGACCCTTGGAAATTTCACGCTTTTAAGAATGAGATCTAACGACGAACGAATACGAGTCGTACAGCGACATCTAGCTTGTCAAAGACTGTGCATTGAACGTTTAAGATGACTGAGACATGAAGAGCCTCTAAGGTCGTCGAATTTAACCCAAACATCACTTTCAGCGACGCGTAGAAATAAATGAGAACCTCAACCAACTTAGAATGCGGAACTAGAATGGAGAAGAGCCAAATTTCAAAGCCACCTATAGACCAATTATGGTCTATGTGAGGCTCAGCCGCCACCTCACGTCACCTCCACAAGTAATAATGCCATTTTCGGCTGTCTTTTGAAAGAGATAGAGGCTAGTTGCCTTGTTGGTCAATCATCATATATCAACAAAGCATCCATCGACACAAGGCACTGTAACAGGACCCAGCACTTCTAGCAACAACCATTGACCAAGATCACCAATACTATATGAACTGGTCTAAGCTTTAAAGTAATAAAGCCGCATTGGCAAGCCTTAACCTCTCAAGAAGTACGGAATAGCTTACATAAACAGATGGAGTCCAATGACATCATTGTCACAGCGAGTCATTAGAAATCTCTCAATAAGAACCATAAAAAGCACAGAAGGGAAAAAGGCTTGCCATGAGCACTTTAAAAAGACACAGAGGGAAAAACATAAGCAAGCTACCGTCTCAATGGAACCGATCTTTTGCCAGAACAATATTCGAAAATGTAACCAAGTTGCAGGTTTCCAACAGAAGCCGATAGAGTAAGAAAGTAACCTTCTACAAAGCAAACAGAGATGGCGACCAAAACCCTGTTAGGCAGAATGAAGCATTCAATCCGGCCAATGGCAGCCGACAAATCCTTTTAGAAGACCGAAATGATATGAGGTTAGCTATATCCAAGTTGAAGCTCAATAAGGCTATTGGAACTGTGGTCTTTGGCTTGATACGACCGACATACAATCAGTACGAGTAAGGCTCGCCTAAGTAAAAAGTATGATGATGGGGAATACAAGCTGCTCTATTAAGGTCCGTAACAACCCCACTTAGACCTTGAATGTGAGAGAAGATTTGAGATTAGCCATCTCTTCAAGTTCTAACACTCAAAAGAGTTGTTTACTCACAGAAAGTCCTTGAATTCTTTCAACTCTTTGTCCAGCAATCGCAAAATCTCATGTTGAGGGAGGGATTAAGGCAAAAAAAAACGTCAACTTCACCTTTGGTAAACGTCTTCTAAACCCTAGATACAAAGCACATCACTAATAATCACTTAATTACCAAAAAAAATACGGAAGGGAGTATACAACCTTGTGGGACACCATTTAAAATCTGAAATCTCCTCTGTAGCACGTGATTATTTTTGTATTTCCACAAGTTTGCCAATTTTTCCGAGATAGCCCTTCACTTCATACAAACTTCCTTTTCATCATCCTTGTCGTCCTTTGACAGTGCTTGGTGACAAAAAAAAAAAGAAGTAAATTCTCATGTATACGTACAAGACATAGTAAAATCTCTTTTGTGGTGTGCGTTTATCCTTCCTTTACAATCTAAATGTACACCTCCATTTCGTGCATAACTGAATTCGTTTGTGTTGAATTTAAAATCATATATCCTTATGCAGTATCCTCCAGACTTGACCCAGACGACTGAAGAAAGAGAACAATGGTAAGCTTGCATTTTTTTTTCTTCTTTTTTCTACGCGAGATACAAATGTCCTCGAATCAACCATAAGTCATGTGAAATTACCAAACGATGGCATAAAGTCAAGCCAACCGTGTGTGTGTGTGTGTGAAATATTTGAAGAAATTATCCTTCGAACGGTAAAGTGCGTACAAGTTTGCATAAGCTCGTGAGGCGCTCTAATTTTTATTTTTATTTTTTCCTTTCTTCAGCATCGTGTGTGGTTATAGTTTTGGTTAGGCAGAGCGACAGAGATAGAAACTTGCAAAAAGGATGTAGGTACGTAGAAGGTGGGTACTTGCATTTGACGGCGACACAGCGAGTGTACGATATAACGGGCCGAGGACAAAATCAATAAAATGCATGAAAAAGTGCGTGTAGAATATGAAATTACTGTACTCTAGGCGCGATTTGATGTTCATCAACTTGTATGTGTGTGAAAGAGAGAAAGAGACAGAGAGCGAGAGAGAAGGTGTGAAACTATGAAGAAAGAGATATCCTTGAGGCGTTCATTCGCATTAATATCCTGGGTGGCGGCAGTTTTGCTTTAAAAGAAAAACATTGCACTTGTCGTTTATATATTGGCAACGCCAAGGAGGAGGAGCTGCATTGATTTTCTTAATGAAAAAGAGAAAAACTCTGTGCAAAGGGATGGCAAAAGCTTTAAAGGATCTTGTAATGGTTCTCAGTTTTAATGACTTCTAAACGTTAGGATTTTGATTGCGTATTTAAAATTCCCTGAGTGTATGGTGTACGCATGTTTGATGTCACATAATCCATCGCATCATGTGATTAGAAGTTGTTGTAATTTTTTTTTTCTTTTTCTCTCTCTTTTTTGTTTCAGTATTATACGCACTCAAGGAGTTGTGGAAGGTAAACCACCCACCTACATATACAGTGCGGGCAGTAGGGACATTTAGAAAGAAATAATCGCATGGTAGACATTCTAATGCAGGCTTTCAAGAGCCGAATGGGTTTCTTTAGCCTTTAGCGGCAATTCCCTTGAGCTAAAGAGGGGTTCACAAAAGCTTTGAGCTAAGCAAATAAAGTTTTTTTTTTTTTTCTCTCAACAAAGGAGACAAAGACACTGTGTCGTATGCGTAACATTAATTAAAAACACTTTTTTTTATGCGTGGGCAATTTTGTGTTTCATATCTGTGAGTAGCTTGTGCTAGCGTTTTATTTAATTGAAGAAACAAACTCATTAAGCATGAAGCATACTGGTTGTACTGTCAAAAGAAATCCAAGATTTCCTTGAGACTTCCTTGGTGTGCCACAGTTAGATTTGACATTTGATGGCGATTTAGTGAGAAATTTCAATGAAATTTTTTTTAGTTTTTCAATTGTCGAAGCAACTGTTAAACACTTATGGACCCAAGTCAACAAAAATTAAAGAAGCCTTTGATAATACTGGATGGGATTCCATCACCAAAACAAGGACATCGATTAGCTGATCATTAAGTGGATCCGAGTCAGAGAATCATATGCACATCTGGCGGTGTCTCTGTGACGATATCGGCGGCAAACGGCAGCTTATCACACTTGTAGACCTTTTGTTATAGATGACCTACTTTTAAAACTAGGCTTATGAACTAGTTATTAAGAGCCCCCTACTAGAAGTTCCTAAATGGTGCCCTAGGGAGAAGGTCCTTCGATCAAAACTGTCTTTGTACGTCTCACAAAATAAAAAAATTGAACTTCTGTAGGTTCTATCGCAATAAGCCATATAACTATCTGGTTTCCAGACAGAAGGCATGTTCCCAGATCACATGATACCTTAATACCACTTGAACGAAAACTTCTCAATAGTTATCCCATTAAGGGAAGACTAGGAGAATCACAAACCCTAACCATTATCTTCTGACTTCGTCTGGTATATGGACGGATTCAAAATGAAAACAGAAACTGGTTCCGGACAATTTAGAGAATCATCATGTGCGATCTTCCTAGTTTCCAAGCCGAGATCTATGCCAATGTGCAAGACTTAACCAAGCCTCCCACACCTTGGAGAAAAACATATTTCTCTTCTCAGACAGTCAAGCACAGTCTAAATGCACTTGACTAGCATGTCATCAAATCCATGGTAGTCCTAGAAACCCGAAATGTTATCTCGGACCTAGCTAGGAACAGCGTGGTCATCTTTTATTATATTCCTCCACATAATGGATTTGCGGGCAAAGAAAAAGCCAACTGACTGGCAAAGGATGGTGCGTCAACAACATTTATCGGACCCGAACCCTTCTGTGGGGTAATCAAATCACTTTTCGTTAGACATGTAAGAATTTAGAAAAGCCTGACTTAGGACAGCAGGATAATTATTCTCAAAGCTGCTTTCCCCGATACCATCACAAAGAAAATCTAATTTCAGTGTGAATTTCGATAGGAACAACCCTTTCGCCTGAACAAGCATCTACACCCCCTGACCCTTGCAACAGATTTAAGCTGTAGACTCTGTCTTGAGAGTGAAAATACCTCTCTACACATCCCCTCTACATAAAATGTCCAACCCTCTTTAAACTCAGAAGGAGAATTCTTCTCGACGAAGTTGTCCCAATTGAACAGCTTGCTGCCATCCACTCAGAGCAGTTCCTGAACTTCCTGACATTTCTTGGGGTGAAACAACTGATCTAGAAAAATACAAGGGAAGGCGCAACAGGACTGTGAAGGGAAACCGCAGTGCCAACACTGTGAACAAACTCTACGAATACACATAACATGTGGCAGAAGGCAAAATTGGAACTCGTGACATGTGGGCAAACCTGGGATTCGACTCGACGAGTAACTAATTGGATATATGCGTCCGTTATATGGTAAGCCAATGTGAAAGAAAGAACAAGTGTCACAAAGCTACAACAGCTTCATAGACTAACCCCACTTGACTGTCCATCTACGTATATACTCACGGACAGTAAGGCGGCTTTTAATGCACTCAGTTCCAACTTGATGAATTCAAAATCCGTGTACATTTCCTCCCTAAAACTATGTAGAGCCCTATGAAGCGCTGGAGGGCTGCCGATGCTGTTATCAGCCATTTCGTTGAGATTATGGAAGAAGCCGACTCTTAAGCAGGTTCGTCTTCAACCTGAGACTGCTGGACGAGTATAGAAAAGGCAGCTTCTGCAGAAATCATTGTAGAACATGTTGGTGTGCCTGCCGATGGTGCAATATCCCGTGATTAGACATACTCTTGTGTGATCGGAGCTTGGCTTACTACAGCAAAGTCTTTGTTTAGTGGGCACCACAGCTTCAAAGCATTGCAGGTTTGCTATTAATTCCATTCATCGGAACCAAAGGGGACTTCAGGACTTTAGTAGGAACTAGAAATCAAGGCCCTTGAAGGTCGTTTCAAATAAAAATTTGTCAGGACTTATACGTCTCCTTGTTCAGGGCCCATGCCAATTAAAGTAAATTTTGGTATTTTGACAAAAGACTTATTCACTGTCATATAGTCTATAAGGGTGGCAAACTACGTACATAAAAGGGTTGTGGGTTGCAGGAACGACAATCAAAAGGTACAACATCTACTTAAAATGGAAAAACATTCATTCAAGCTAATGAAAAAGACGAAGAACATTTTTTATTTTTTTTTTTTGATACCAAGTCCTTGAAGAATGGTGTGAGAAAAGGGTAGATAGCCCAATAAATTGTCAGAACTGGAAGGTTGCCTGAAAACTGAGGTCCCTGCTCGCTTCGATTGACATTTGGGTTCATAGCGTCTACCCTGAGGGTTTAGAAAGAGAAACAGCTCTAGCTTGACCACATTTTGAAAGAGGTAGAGAGCTGTCCGAACTCAAATGTGACTGCCAAGGGTCTTCATTTTTCTATATATTAGCAAGTGCAGGATAGTCCCAGGTTCACCCCGAACTGTAGCGTCACCTTAGTAAGGGCAGGACACTCACAAAGCAAGTACCGAACAGCTTCTATTTCTTCTTCATCCCTTGAGCTCCTACAAAGTCGCTTAACCTGAATGCCAATGGCACAATTGGCCAATCAAGTTTGGAATAGGCTAGATAGTTTTGCCCAATTAAGCAAATTAAGACCGACTACTAGCTGATGGGAAACCATTTAGCCAAACTAGGCATTCCTCACAACACCTTCAAGGATAACAGCAAAATTCAATCTCTGCTTCATATTCTACTCAATTGTCTAGCTCTGGCGAGGGCCAGACAACACAGTCTAGGCAAACTTGAACAAGCTAAGGGTCTAAAAGTCTTCACTAACTTTTAAATTATAAAAAACCAAAAACAGGCATCTTAACTAAAACTTTTAAGTTACAGATAGATAGTACTCACCAATAATATAGACCATATCCTTAGACCATTTCATTAGTTCGCGTTTTAAGTGACGACGTTCCTGCAGACACCTGGCATATGAACATTCCGCCATTTTTTATTATTAAAATTATTAACAAGTTTTTTACGTAAACAATTTAAAAAATATAAATTCTCCTCATCCAAAACAAAGGGAAAACATTTACTATAAAAAGTTTCACTTAAATTTCCCACCAAATATAAAAATTTGAATGTGTAACGATCTCTTTGACAGATGGAATAATAACGATGAGGAGAATTTAACGTCACAACACTTTGCGACAAAGTGGTCAATAGAACAAACATTTGCGACCACTTAAACTGCATTTGCAGTCATTATTTTGGAATTTAATTTTGTTCCTCACTGACAGCTGAAGACACAGAATGGTATTTAATTATAAATAAAACACAATAATATTTGGATGGATTTAACGGTTTTAAAATTAAAAAAATTAAAAAAAAAAAAATAAAGAGACACGCACGCACTTATGTATATTTCTTTTGTTGGATTTTTAAAAGCTCAAATGGAACGTAAAGTATGCACTTTATTTGTGTTATACATGATCACCGTTAGTTAAATTTAAAAAAATAAAATGGAATAGAGCCACCGAAAGGAAACTGTAGTTGTATATCGCGCACTTTGGAATGATTTTGAATTTAGTTTGTTTCCTTGTCCTTGTCCTTGTCCTTGTCCTTGTCAGTCCATTTTCGTGAGCATCACCGTTGATCTGAAATGAAAAAAATTGATTTTAATTATTTGTCTTTAAAATTAAATTTATTTGGGACTATATGTTCGGCGGCCATCTTACAACAAAATGGTTGACATAAACTATAAACTGTGCAGTCGATCAAAATGCATTACAATTCGAATAGAACTCGGAGAAACTTTTGAAACCTGTGGGACAGTAGCAATCGAATTTAAGTTAGTCCTGCATTCATGAACATTTTTGGATCCAGCAAGAGCATTGAGTTAGGCTTAAATGGCAGCCTGACTGTCGCTGCAGACGCAGATACTCCACTTGATTTTAAGAAACACCGCTTGGAAGACAGATGCATATATAACTAGGGAAAAGTGCAGTCCCCAGCTCCTGATAATCGATATAACTCTCGGGTTCTCATGTAAAGCTGAGGAAAAAAGGCTGAATTGCAACTAGTCACAAATGTCATATGGGCATGCTATCGCATGTAGGACAACACCTGGGATCCGACTTCCACCATAACATACATATAAGTCTCAGTTGCATGACTGACCAGAGTTAAAGAAAAAACAATTGCCACTAAGCTTAAACGGCTTCAAAGACCAGCGTGCATTGGCATCACGGAAGCTATATCCAGCTACCCCACGGCAGCCCTAAAAGCTATTATTGGCTTTACCCCATATGGATTACAAAGGCTTGCACTCAGAGTTTTCTGAACTAGATATCTTCAACTTGGTTTCAGATTTTAGGTTGGATAAAGATTAAGATTAAGTCGAGAGAACTGGGTTTCTGGCGGCCCACAGGTTTAGTCTAAAGGATCCAACTTTTGCAAGTTCGAGCTCGGTCGGGAAACAGCAACGAAGCTAACAAAATCTGAGTTTCTCAAAACCAAAAAGTGGTTTCAGCTTGGGAGTACAAAGATGGTGTAATTAGATCCATCTTGCAATCCATTTGGAAATGGATGGCCGACGAAGGCGTTTATAGAGTGTTTTTGAAGCGCTATCGACCTAGTCCATGCTGACAATCAGAGAATCGCTAGAACCCTTGCTCAACAAAATTTTTGTTGAAGTAGGAAACACCACATTAGAGCCCTCAGATGCAACTGGTCCATTTTTTAGGAATTCCGTCGTCTTTCCTAGAAAATCCAGTGGGTACTTTCTGCACCTCAGATCTGCCACTTGATACAAGCAAAGGCTAAGCACTGGCAAAAGAAATGCTCCACCGTGGCATCATTTTCGCCACAAGCATTGCAGACTCGAGCCCGATTCAAGTTTCCTTCAGAGAAATGCCGCCGGTCCTCCTGAGAATCACAAAAGATGTCGCAGTAGGCAGCTCTGTGTATCACTCTAGCAGCTGTATGCCGACCAATGCTCGAAACGCCACCCGATCGTCGCCAATTCAAAAACATCTCGTTACGTTTATTCCAAATGGTGTAGTGTCTTGTCTGCAGTCAGACGTTCAGAAGCATCCTTTTACTCAGCCTACATCTTGGAGAGTCATGCCTGCCACACACAATTGTGGTTAGAAGAGGCTCATTCTGGACAACACTCTTGAAGCAAAGATCTAATAATCACTATCAGAACACTAACGCTGTGTGAAAAGCATCATAAAGGCATTGAGCGCTAGTGAATTACAAAAAAAAAAGTCAATGGAAGCCCTAAACGAACAGTCAGAAGGACTGAGAAGCCTTCTTCTGAGCTTTATCTAATAATTTCGTCGAACCCAGCCAAGAGTCAAAAAATTTAATCTTACTATCGAATAAGGCGAGCTCTTGCATTCACAAACCACACTCGAAATGGTCATAGCACAGCTTGACTGTCCCTACAGACATAGTTAATGCGACCCTTTCACCGACTTCTTACAAGTTTTCGTTTTTTAAAGAATGCGTCATGCACCGCAGAGGTAACCAAGTTCCATTAGGCGGAACAAACTTGTAACTGCTTCTTGCATTACTACAGGGTGGTGCCTCTTCTCCTAACCTCAATGGGCTCTATTCTTCTAAGGTCTTGACGCAGGTGCTGTTCTCATCTCTTCTCCTTTAGTACTTCCTCCATATAGGAGCACACTCTCTCCCCGACTGAAAGACGACTGTGCTAGGCAGATGCGCAAATGAATAGTGAAAGCTTATGTTGTCGTCTTCCACGAAAACGCCGACATCCGTGCAAATAGGACTGAAATCCATTCCTGGCTCCGGTTCTGATTAAACTCAGTCGACTATAAAACCGAAGTTCAGGGGCCATTACCGCAATCGTAGAATAAGTGTCACGGCAGGATCATGTGGATTGCATTATGGAACATAAGAAGCTTAGATGGTTCATCCCATGATAACGGTATCAAGAGGAGTTATGTTTAGAAGTGCATCCAAAGCAGAGAGCCAGGTTAACTTAAGAAAGTTCTTGGATGTTTGGCGCAAGAAGCAGCCACATATTTACAATGAAGCCCCTTCCACTAACCGACTCATATGCTACAAAAGGTATAAATCCAACGCCCAAAGTCTTCCTAAAGGCACCCTGACACTGCCATTAATGTCTTCGACTCGACAGGAGTTACTTCCAAATATTGGATGGTGGCTCTCGACTCCTCTTAACACTAGTTGAGTCCTCCCGCTTTTCGTAAAGGAGGATCGTCTGCACGTTAGTTCAAACTATCTCTAGAATGGTTCCACAGAAAGTACGAAAATATCATCCACGTATGCCTGAGCATAGACGTTTGAGATACTGAGAATGTTCAACTCTTGCAGGGGCGAGAGAACGCCACCTTACGGGTAGTCCCTGCATTTTCAAAAAAAGTTCTATCCCCACCATGATGCTTGACAAAGTCATACTCGTTGGAATGGTGGAAGCCCTAAACAGCAGCCCTTGGGTAAGTCAGTACTAATTTGAAAGCCATTTGTGTGGATGATAACGAATCAGCACGACCATAACGACTTTACCTTCCCCTCGGTTGTATGTTCGAGCTCTTGATTCAAATATGTTGTGCGTGACTATTAAAAATTCACTGGTCCACGCATCATGATTGGATCTTGAGAAAGCCCCAGACAGTCAGTTTAAAATTTTTGAATGAAGCATCACAGGGGTTAACCTATAAATTTGGTCACGGGTTTTTCGTTTCAAAAATTGTTCTTTTGGTGTGAGACTGGATGACATCACCCCGAATTTTTGAGATTTGAGAGGCATGCATTGACTAATTCAGACGTTGAATTTTGCAGAGCACATGTCATGACAAATTAGGTTACGCATCGCGATAAGCTGGTCGAGGAAAACCGCTGGTGATGACTTACTTCGAAATTGTAAACATTTTTGAAGATTTAAACTGTCAATCCTTGACACATCATCGTCAACTGCTTGACACTTTTCAAGTATCTCAACCAATTTGCAACCTTATTCCCGATTAGTTTTAGTACTAAACATATAATTTAAATGTGATAGCACAGCAAGATGCATATGCACATCTATAGATACAAGAGTGTTTGTCATAGACTAGTAGAGTGCTCGCCGGGAACACGTGACTATAAGTAGACTCGCGAACATCATCATTATCGTCGCTCAATAGCTGGCAGCCGGCCATCACAATAGTGAAACAAAACTATATCTCACTTGACTCACAGATACGGATATATCTGTGCGGCTTTGGGTCGTCGTGCACGTGCATCGCACGATCGTAAAATCGCTCTCTGAATGAGTTTCTAGTGCTCGAGGCGCAATGCCCGGCATTATTGTCTGCCGGCACTCGTACATTGTCACCTGTGCAATGAGATACACCATGTGCACATCTATCTATCAAATTTGTTTTAATTATAGAGATGCATATGCATATGATGATGCACATACATATCTACACTGTACATCGTAAGATTTTAAATTGACTTCGAGCGCCATGACATCGCTTCCATTCCGCATTGTCATCACTTCCGTTGCATCATTGCAAGTCGTAGGAGGCGCGCTAAATTAGAGACAAACAACGCGAATTGGAATAGAACCGCCACATAGACATGTGTCTATATGTATGTATGTATCTCAACCAGATTATAGCGTATAAATATCTACAACTCGCGAGGACGGATGATGCTGCCGGAGAACCAAACTAAACGCCACACAAACCAATGTACAATGTGTGTTGGAGGTCGTTCGGTTGGCTGGTTCAGTATCTCCCGCGCGGATCGTGCTCTCTAACTATCTGTAAAGTATTTTTTCTTTTTTCCAAGTCAAGGCCTTTTTTCCACAACAGCAGTGGCACCCAACGTCTTAGGCACCACACCACCTTCCTCCAATCAGGTGGCACTGACAGTGCCAGTTGCCAATGTAACAAACGAGCTGTTTCTATTGCCACTGCCGCTGCCAAGAGCAACAAAAGTGGTTAACTTCGTTGTTTAGCTGTTAGGTTATGTTTGTAGGTGAATGCATAGAAAAAAAATCCAGTAAACTGGGAATATGTGTTACTGGATCTTTTTGGCTTAAGCACTACACACATTGGGACTGCCAGAGTCGCGTACGATGGTGTAGGATGTGTATCTATACGAGTATCTGTGTGCAGGAAGGCGCTTAACCTACAACACACGGTGAATTGTGGGGAAATTGTCTGCTTTGCTATGTTTTATTGTCTTGTTGCCCGACTTGTTGGGGTGCGATTACGTATGTACTGTGCTCGCGCTGTCTTATTAATCGTCAATCCTGGTTACCTACAATCCTACTGCTACACCCACTTTGTTATGCAACTTTACTTTCACTGAGTAGGTTACAGTGGTCTCTATTGAGAAAGTTGGTCATCTCATTGAAGATGTGTGCGCATTTGGTGTCTGTAGGTCTTAAATTTATAGAAATACACATCCACCAATGGATAGTTGACATGGTGACTTTTGCACAGTCAAATTCGATGCTTTAGTCCTTAGAGCTGACAACCCCCTTGTAGGTTAATGGACCATTAATGCATGGGTAGTGTTATAGCAGAAAAGTTGTAATTGCCCATAGTGTAGCCAAAGTTAGTAGATGGGACATGCTTTGCATGTTTCTGGAACCTTTGACAACATGTCCTACTCGTTGTCCATTATTAAAGGACGCTACAGTTCGGGGTGAACTTGGACCTCTACCAACAAGTTTCTCTTAGCTAACCGCCTCCAATTACGCACTCTAAGTTGTTTGATGTCCCGTACTACTTGCACGCCACCTAAGGCGAGGTCTTCCTCTACTGCGTTGTCCCTCCAGGTAAGATTCGAAAACCCTTTGGGTCGAAGCGCTGGTGTCCATTTGATCTGCATGTCCGAGCCATTTAAGATCGATGTCGCTGTACAGCTCGTATAATTCGTCGTTGAATCTCCTTCTCCAGAGCCCATCAAGGCAACTGGCGGTTCCACCAAAAATATCTTCACCCGCCTTCAATAGAGTCCATGCTTCAGTGTCATGAAGTAGGACTGAGGATGATTAAGGTCTTGTATAGAGCCTCCTTAGTTGGATCGAAGAGGGCCTTCACAGCGATTGTAAAGAGTTATTCTTCGTTTGATTTCGGAAGAGATATCGTTGTTAGAAGTGTTAGCACAGTCAAGGCTCTTATTTCCTCGGAATTATAGCTGCCCACTGTGACATTCTGTCCGATCTGTCAATTCTACCTCAATACTCGAGAATGCACCCCTGACAGCCAGCTAAGTTACGCAAGAAGGTGCATAGACTATTGACAGATTGTGCCTCTGTTGTTGGCTTGTGAGTTTCGAACAATCCACATGACAACACATGACGTTGTCTAACTCTATTTTAAAATCGAAGACAGCGATGCACAAGTTTCGCAGTGTTGTCAAAACTAACTAGGGCGACCTTAAAATCGATTAAGGGATGGAAGACTTCTTGGTTTTCCTCATGATATGCCGAAGTGTGAACATTTTGTCGAATTGTAGACTTTTCCAGCTTCAAAAACAACTGATAGATGTCAATTTGGTTGACAAGTCCTTAAACGCGATGCTGAGGAGATTAAAACCTCTGTGGGAGACGCATTGGACAGGGTTCTTCTTGAACGATAAAAGGTGGAAGGTAACTTTAAAGCGAAAACAAACATTTTTAAATCCAAGAAGACCGTGCATTTCCTTGGGATCACAGGAAACTCTGATATAACGTGGCACGATTTCAAATCTAATAAGGTCCCTTTTTCGTAGCTCCTTCTCCTATAAAAAGCACAAGTATCCGTCCGGTAGATGCTAGAGAACTTGTGCATTAGTTCCAAGTTATTGGTTGATGTCTCCACTACTTTTGTCCTAGTACTTAGACCAAGATTTCCTCAGCTGTTTTCTTTCCATTCGAAGCTCTTTTCCCAAGTTCAATGAGCTTGTCTTTCTATGAGAAGTTGAGTCTTGCAAGACTGGCTTGCCACGAACGTGATGTAATCTGTTCTCCAAAATCTTCTCTCTAAGTCTACATTCCCACATTACGTTCCACACTTATTGGAAAGAGTCTTGGATCCACGACGAAACCATTCTAACAGGACTGTCTCAAAAACACTTAAGGCGTTGTGTAACCTAACTTAGAAAGACTGAGTGAGATTTAAACCCATGCCATCGCACTTAAACACTCATACGCTCAATAGTCCCGAATTGATCCGAAAAACATTCACATAGTCCTAAACAGATGAAATAATTCCTAAAACGCCCTTTGGAACTATTTAACTAATTCATGACAACAAACCCAGTTTAGCTTCACTTGAATGTACACGTGAATAGAAGCCCCAAAAGCATCATCCCCCTCTTTCGACAATCAACGTCAACACAGACTCCGAATAAAGGAGTCTACCAATGCGCAACAAGTCGTTGCTCCAAAAAATCTATTCACAAGTTCGAGTATACATATGTGTGTGTGAGTCTTCTCTGTGTGTGTATTTGGTTAAATCTGCATCCCTTGGCAAAACTTCATCAACAGCCAAGAGACGATCTAACCCCCAAAACGTTTCACTTTTTGACATGTTAAGGAATCTAGTTAATAAACAAAAACACGAGCAACGAACACAAACATATGCAACAGTTCGCAACAAAAGAGCGCATCCGAACAGTGAAATAAAAAACTTTTGGCAACTGCTTCCTCCTGTGAAACTTTCACCCAGCGGCGTCCCCCTCGTCACTGAGGCGACATCCGTTGAACAAACTATCTTTGGCAGCACACCCTATCCCTGCCGAATATAATCGTTCAACGACACCCCAGTTTAGTTGCATGAACAAATTTTGAAGCAGCAACAGGATGCCACAGCCGCTCCATAGGGATGGGTAGCAGTCCTTCGTCTCTCGACAATCCTGGCTTTCAATTGGTGCTAGTGTCGGCGGTATCGATGGTGGCAGACTGTCGTCAGTGGAGTGGTTTCACCAAAAGAAGCGATTTTTTTTTTGACAATCTGCATGCATGCTTACAGCTGCTCAGTCCTCTGCCGCATACATAGTGTGCTGTTGAGAGTCCTATCCTTGTGTCGTCCTGCTCCTTTGTGTGCACTTGTGCTAACCATTACTGAGTGCTCGGGTTGTTTTGTATTATTTTGGTACGAATACAGCATACGACGTCACTTCAACCTGTTGATTGGTGGCAAAGATACACACAGATGACGACAACGACAACGATGTCTGCTTGTGGATGCAGGAGGGGCTATCGCGGAGATAGGCAAAACTTTTGCAATCGTCCTCGTCCTCGTCCTAGTCCTCGTCATCATCATCATCATCATTGGTGTAGTCTAGGAATGGTTGGTTCCTTGCTATTGTGTTATGTGCGGTGTAGTTCGTCGTGTAGTTATCCTGCTCACTACTCTGGGCCTGGCTCTCTCCATGTCGCTCTCTTTTTCGTTACACTATTGTGTGTTGACTTGTTGTATACATGTGTTGGCATGTTGGAAATGAAATTTTCATGTGTGTTCCGTTGTTCGTTTTTCTTTTACAGTTTTATTCACATTGAATGCGAAAAACTTCCAAAGCTCCATTTCCTAGAATTTTGCATCCTGTGGACCCGTTGCGTTGTGGTCCTCGTTCTTGTCATCGTGCCATTGTGTATCTCCAGGCATGGTATGTCGAAATTTGCATGTACAGTGTACAGAGGGGTGTTGGGGGGCACGTTTAACTCTGATGCCGGTACTATTTTTTGGGGTTGAGATAACTGGCAACAAGCGGATGCATTTCAATGAATGGAGACCGCTTGTCGTTTCGGAGGAGCAACTTTTTGGGGGTAACAAATTTTCGTAACGTTATTTAGGAGATTGTGTGCAATTATAAGGGCTGAAGTTGGTAACGTGTCGTTGTCTAGACAAGCGAGAATAAGTGGCCATTTGACAGTGATACCTGTTGAATGCCTAGAATTAGGTTTACATAATAAAGTCGTGTGGTATAGTTGAGAGAAGTTTCGAATGAATTCGGTTATGAGAGGGGTTGGGTGGTCCTTGGAAGAACGATTGTGAGTAAAAATTGTATGGAATGTGTCGTGTAGGTAGGTAGGTTGATTGGGAGTTTGTTTTTGATAGCCTAGGGGATGGTGAGCAAATAACACAACCTATCCTCATTCAAAAGGGTTCAAGGGGTCAAAACAGCAAGTAGTGGTCGGCTTCTTTGGATGATTTTAGCGTACTTTTGCAACTTTTACCTCTCAAACTGTGCAGGACGGTCCACTCTCTCACAATAAACGATTGAATTGGTACAACCATGTAAATGTTGCATCAATTGTGCTCCATTAGTGGTGTTTCCGTTCCACTTGGACTCAGGGCGTCTGGATGATAGACTGCAAGGACCACAGCAAAATCCTAAGACGGCTGCATGTCCTACATTACAGTCACACTAAGCTTCTAAAAAAAAAATTGGAAGAAAGGCTAAAAGTCGAACTATAGTGTCGGTGGACTTTGCTAGTGTCTTCCAGGCGCAATCCAAGAGCTTTGCAGGCAATTAAAGCGTAATCCAACGACCGAATAGAACAAAAGCTACTGTCAAAGCTGTGGCTTTGGCTAGCACATCCTCCTAACTTGTTCATTCTTCCAAACTTGTGTAAATCAAGGATCACACTACCGGGTCGCAATGACATACGTGGAGGAAACACGTTTGCTGAAGAATTGGCCAAACATGGGTCGGCTATGCACAACTCACTTGTGGAACAGTCTAATGGTACAATTTTGTCGCATCTTCTTCGAAAGCTGGCCTATCTACAAGGCAAAACCAAATGTATTTTTGAGAATAATTTGACATTGAGCCTCAAGTCAGCTAGCTGCTGTAAATTCCCTCTTGAAAATTCGAGAGATTTGTTGAAAATGTTCTTCGTCCATCTGCAGGATCATGGCTTTAAAGCTGTAAGATGAGACCTAGTCTCCATGTCGAGATTGAAATGGAAGCTTGTCAGACATTTCACCCAAACGTGGTTGAAGATTTGGTTTAGGCTCAGGGATCCACCGGCTTTATAGTTCTTCAGTTTCCTGATAAGTGTGTCGACTTCTTCCAAACCTGTAAGGGATCTTTTTCATCTTGTGATCCTGAAAGTGGTCCATAGAAACATCTACTACACTCTTTTTTCAAAGCCCGCAGCCTTATTGCTTGACTGTCTTGTAAAGATCCTCCAGATGTAATTCCAATCGTAAGACTTTTCGGTGTCCTTGGGATGGAAAGATGCGTACTTACTATTTTTCACTGACAATCCATTTCTTTGTGACCCACCGTCTGAGGAAAGTGTTCAATCTGCTTTCTCCTCCATGATGATCCGACTATAGATTCACTGGAAGTAAATGTTTGTATTTGGTTATGGCATTGCATTGGTTGTTCCTGAAGTTAGGAGTAGCTCTAGTTCTTCGTATATGAGTAGGGGTCTGATGATCGCGGAGTATATCCATAAGGTTATTCTAGGTCTGATCCCCAGTTTTTCCTGACGAATCTACTACGGGTATAGAGCCTGTGATACCTTTGATTAAAGCAAATAAATGATGAGGGATGGAGGGCGCTGAAAAAGGAGATTCAACGACGAATTATACGAGCTCTACAGCGACATGGACCTTGTCAAACTAAAAAGAAAATACGCGTTGGTCATTTGAAAAGGCTAGAACATGTAGACCAAATGGACACCCACGCTCCGGCCCGGAGAGTCTACATATCTAACCCAAATGGACAACGCAGTAGAGGAAGACCTCGCCTAAGGTGTAATGCCAACTTGGAATGCGTAACTTGAAGCGACTGGCTTAGGATAGGGCTAATTAGAGAGCTAACTAGCGGCACCAAAGTAAGTAAGTCCGTAGCTAATAGCTCAAAGTTAGGTTCCACATAACGCATTTAAAGGATTTGGAACTGGTAACTGAGAGGGATGTCATAAAGGTATTTATTGGTGTAAGACCAGGATCAATCCGGTCTCTAGCGCCACCAAAAAATACCTAACTGAGGCTTGGATCAAGTGACATTTTCATGTTTTATGTTGCATACTGTCATTCTCGTGGGATTTATGTCGAGTGGAAGTCTGCAAAGGTGTTCCCTTCTTAAAGTTCGTTGAGCACCTCAAAGTTGGTTCAAGTAACATTTCAGGGCGTCAGACTTGCTGTATCACTGTAAAAGGATATCTCCTGCACCATTGGCCATGGGAGGTGTCGCAAGACATAAAAGGTGGGCTGGCTTGCCCTTGCCAAAAATATCTGAAATGTCTCGCATACCTAGCAAACCTTATCCGGGGAAGAAGATGGAAAAGAGAAGTGCGTGTAGGGTTAAGTGTAGTCCTAGTTTAGTTATAGCTTTGAGTGTTAGTATAGTTAAGGCTAGTTAGGATAGAATCGCGATACTCTTTTCCTGTCTTTCTCCTGGGTATTGGCAAAGTGGTCGCCGCTTAGTGATTAGCAGTTGGACTGCTAAGCCAGAGGACTCAGGTACCACCAAACGTTTTTTCACGGCACCACCTCTTCGCAGACATGACAAAAATGCAAAAGTGTAATATGTCATGAAAAAGCTTCTCAATCTACCGTTCGGAGTCGGCAATAAAACTGTAGGTCTCTTCTATTCGTGCAGAATACGTTTATATAAAACACGTACAACATGAATGATTGTGAAAAGCAAGGGGTTGGCTTTCTATGTGCTGTCGCACTAAATATGTACCTTCGGCATAGGTCCTTGGACAAATTTTCGTCTCCTTACGTCTTTCGTTATTCGTCCGTCTGAGGGATCTCCCTTTCTTTTCTTACCAAACCTAAATGGCACGAGCTTTTGTGTTCTGAGTAGATTATGCAAGGTGGGGTTGACAAGAATCACCCCCGTCTGACGAGTTGAGCTGAGCAGACGCGAACGTACCGCGCCGTCCTACTCGCCTGTACCAAAATTGCCTCCGTGGCTCTCCCCTGGCTTACAACAGTGGCCTTCCACGTCGTTTTGTGTATCAGAAGCTATTGTCTGTAGAAAATGAGGTTGAAACTTCCACCTTGACTCAATAGATATGACAATCAAGCTACAAAATATCTACATTAAATTACCGAAGCAAGCCTTTATAGGCCCCTTAACTTCACCCCTTCCCCGCGGTCTTTTCATCTTCATAAACAGAAAATAGGACAACTCATTAAATTTGAATGCCAAATAAGACTTAACTCGCCATACAATGTACCAAAAACCGATTCTAAGGTCAATTTTCCAACCCAATGATCACATGCACCATTCAATTAGTTCCTCTCCTCTCCTCTGCAATAATTTTCCCCCCCTCTTCTTGTTCAACAAAGCAAAACACCAGACCTAACCTCAATTTTATCGCACTAAAACTTAAAAAAAAAAAAAAAAAAATGCACACACATTTCCAAGTCCGACTTAACCATGCAAAAACTAAGAATGAACAAAAAAATAATAGAAAAAAAAATATCTAAATATCTAATGGTAACCATGTATCCGAAACGATTTCATAAACAATTTCAAATATCAAGGCCATCGCGAATGCGATTGCAACTTTTACAAAAACGAAAAAAAAAACTTCGTAAACGTAACTCATACTCTAAGCTCTCCCGCATTCATTTGTGCTGAATGCAACCAAAGATGCAATGCTGAATGCGGTTCAGATACTTTGCTGGTTTCGGTACTTGTGTGTTGGTATTAGTGGTGGTATGGCGGTGTTTTAGTGTTTTAGTGTCTCTTTAAATGAAAATCTAATTTCAAGTACAACCAGTTAAATTGTGTTTACCTTGAAACTAAGCACTGGCAAACAAATAGGCGAAACGTTATAGCTAATGTATGTGTGTGTGTGTGTGTTTGGATATATCTTTTGTGTGCATCTATGCCGGTATGTGGCATAGTGAAAATTTTGTTGAAATTTAGCGGCGCTTAACTAACCATTCGTGAAGACCAAAAAAGTTATTTTGCATCCATCCATCTACTTACCTCAACTTTATAGAGAGAGAGTGAGAGAGAGAGAGAAAGAGAACTTCCCAACTTGCCTAGATACGATGAAATATTATCTATCTTATGCAGCTATATTCGATGATGATTGTGAGGTTTTTTTGCTTTTTCTTCATTCAAGGTGTCTAAAATGGGCGGCAAAAAAACACAGTGGCCCCACCTTAACCTCACGAGAAAATCAAGTGGTCAAGCAGCTTCCAGTTTTGAAATGCAACAGCGGAACCGGAGAAAAAACAAAAAAAAAAACCGTCGTTTCTGGTGAAAACAACAAATCCCCGGAACACAAAGTCCAAGTCAGTCCCAAGCGAGGGGAGATAATAGGCCAAAATGCATCTTTGTAATTGAACAAGTGCATTGTAACTGCA
The DNA here is from genome assembly GCA_951813785.1 of Criorhina ranunculi. NCBI lineage: Eukaryota > Metazoa > Arthropoda > Insecta > Diptera > Syrphidae > Criorhina > Criorhina ranunculi. The sequence continues at coordinate 33,728,545 of OX638381.1, read as the reverse complement.
TGACACACACTGTGAGATGGATTTTACCTTTTGCGCGTTAATTTTAATCACAAAGTAGAGCGACTTGTATCTTATGTATCTATACCGGTGTAAATGGTCAATATTGCTGGATTTTACAGAGTCAAGTGCGTGGCTTTTAACTTTAAGTCACAGTGGCGGACTGAGGGTCATCAAATGTTTAATGACATATCAGTGGAAACTATATTGTGTCCTTACGTATCCCTGAGCAATATTTGGAGCGGCCTTAGCTTCTAGCAACCTTCACTTTTATTGCCAACTTCGAACGGTAGATTGAGGAGCTTTTTCATGACAGATTACCAATTTTATGCAGGTTTGTCATGCCGCCAATCTATGTCCTCTTGTTTAGCAGTCCAATGCACTAACCACTAACCCATGACGGCTTACAACCTAACCTAACCTAGAACACAATGGATCCGTTGAGATCCGAGTGAGGCTGTAGATAAGTGCAGCCACCCCTACAACCTAAGCCATGACGGCCAGTACCAGGATATTGTTAAAGTTGCACACGTTGAGTAAACTTTTAATGGAACACAAGACGAAGAGGCATACGTATTACGTACATTCTTCAAACTATGAGCTGAGTGCTTTGGAGTGTGAAGACGCCAACAGGTAGAGGGAACGCAACTCCGTTAGGTTATAAGAAAGAGCAAAAGCGAATCTTTCCAAGCACTCAGGGAGGAACTAAGACTCAACCCATGGAAAGACGCGCACGAAATAGTAATTCAACGATATTGTCCGGAGGAATGATGAATTCAGCTTAGCGCGAGGAACAGGAAAAGGTTAGAAGCCGCAGCAGCAATAAAGAGCAACAAGGCGCTAATAAATGAAGTGGGATAAGTTCCTGAAGTCTTGAGCCAAGTCGGCATGAGTAAAGTATCAAAATGGACCAACTTTTGGTCCAAGAGTAGGAAGTACTCTTCTACAGGACCACCCCAAACCACCTAGGCTCAGTTCTGTGGAACATAATGTGTATTACCACACTGAGAACGCCAAGATAAAGCGGAATAGACATCATTGGCCGACACCTGGTCATTGTAGCAAAAGTCTAAAAGCCACTACAGTCAGACGATCAGAGATAGGAAGCTATAGCTACAAGAATGAGGTCTGAAGAGAGTCTCTTGAGCATTGTCTGAATGTAATGCCAAACATTGGAGGACTAGTGTTATCAATTAGAAGACGTTAAGCAGCGGTAAGCTAGACGATCCTTGTGTATGTGTCTCCAGTGCCACCAGTGACGGATCGCGTTATAAAGAGTGTGCTTAAGAACACAGTCATCTCTTGCTTACCTGATTGGCAAAGGTTGCGTCTCAGGAGTCTAACAACAGCTTCTTAGAAGGAATTCGTTTGTTTGAGAAATTCTCTTGACGAAATCGATGGCATCAACAGTTAGACTGGAGAATTCGGAGCTCAAGAGGCGTCTGACCATTCGAATCCCTGCACTAGGTTTTAGCTTAGGATCTAGCCCTCAAGGTTGTAGAAAATGCCGGATTGTGAAACGAGGACATGTCTTGGATAGAGATGATTTCACTACTGAGCCTTGCAAACGGAAAACAATGCTAAAAGTGGAACGTTTGGACCCTTAACAGATCACGTGTAGCCGAAGAAATTGAAGAAGCTCTAGACTAATATAAAGCTGACAACACTGCCAACACTGCAAAAGAAAAATGATAAACTTAAGGCGATTGCTACAAGGAGCAGAAGCCTTCTCATTTAGTAAAAGAGTTTAAAGCCGAGGACCGAAACGTCAATAGCGAATGGTTTGTAAGCTTCTGCAATGCCAACGGCCCAGTCATTGGAGACTGAAGCACAATTCCTGTTGCAAGTTCAGATGAGTCTTATCGGACAGGCAGAGAACAACCAGATCGATCACATTGCAAGAAGCCTCTTGGCTTGACGAAAGGCCTGAGCCTTAAGAACTCTAACGCCCAACTGTACGTTGCAGGAGAGGAAGCTATGAGAGTTGACAGCTTTCTCTATCCAGGAAGTTTGGTCTTGGTCGTTGGAGGCACCAAACTGCTCCAATGTGGAGCACCTCCGCTGCCACTCTTAAGCTGCAAGCCTCCGTAAAGAGTATTTTTTGACTAAATCGTATCTCGAATGACCACATGTGAGCATGGGTCAGGAATCAATAGAGTTGCAATGGATTAGTCAAACCTTACGATGCGGAGACAATTTGGACAAGCGCGTCGCACAAAACAAACGTAGCGCTGGACAGTTGAACATGAATCAAGGTCATCGCGGATGAATTGAAGAGAGCTGTCACGGGTTACAGAACTCTTACCACGATGACACAAAACACTCTCTGAAATCCCGTTTCGTTTAGATTGTAATTCGCAGATTTTTTTCCAACGGTTCGTGTATCCGAAAAACATCAGAATAGCGTTTCAGACCACAAACAACTCGATTTTGTTTCCCAAAAACTTTCGAACTCCATCCATTTCCATTGGACAAGGCGCCGGAACACCTATAGCTCCTTCCCTGAACAAAACCACGCTGAAAAATTGCTTCTTTTTCCTTTTCTTGACTTTTCATCTGCACTCTGCTGCGGTACTGTGAAAATTAGTGCGCAACATAAAAGTAATTATTTCGTTTTCCTTTTGCGAGATTTTCCAAAGACATGTCATGGATGCTGTGCAGTGTAGTAGCAACTTAGTGACTTTACCCGACATCTATCCGATTTGACCATGTACGATTATGTAAAGGCAAGATCTGTTGCAGCAGATACAAGATACACAGTATAACCAGGCTAGCGATGGATGATGGCTTTTTTTTCTGTTTTCCTTCTTTTCCTCCTTTTTCCACTATGGCGCACAGGCAAACAAATGGAAAAGAAAATCCATGGTAAAGTTTTGGTGCAGAGAGAGAGACAATAAACATTTGTGGTTTGGAGCGCACAAGCTACATCCGATGTAGGCCACGATCAATGGTAATATCGTGACTGTGCTGACACTGTCCGGAATGTGTTGCACTTGATTCCAATTCGAATTGAATTCATTGTATGCCTCCGCGGCGCACATAGCCTTAAGTCCGTTGAGGCTCAATTGATGTAATACCCTCACAGACTAGGTGAGGATTAGCTTGTTAGGTGAGCATGCGGGTGTAGGTGAATGTGGCAATGTAGTTTTACTTTCGGAAAATGATTTTATTTTATGAGCGGATGCGGATGGGTGATGTAAGCAGCGGCAGAGTTATTCAAATGCCAGCCTTGCGGGGGTTACTTAGACGAAAGTTTGAAAGAATCAACATCACAGAAAACCTGTTTCGTTTAGATTATAATTCGCAGATTTTTTTTCCAACGGTTCGTGTATCCGACGACGTAAGAGGACACAGAGTAGAAAGAGGAACAGAAATAGAAAGTCAGCCATCGGAGAACACTTCTTCAGTGATCAGGGGGATTTTTTGAACAAGCCACCGAAAACCCTTCTAAAATTCCTTCGGAACTCGGGTTGATTCAATGGTAATCCTTGGTCAATTATTTCAAGATCCTTTGAGATCCGAGTGAGGCTGTTCATAAGGTGCATACAACCCTACAACCAAACCTAACGATCTGGTTAGGATATGGGTGAGGAGAAGCCCAATCTTTCCATTAAGACTCAATTTGATGAGATTCTAAGCTCGAGACTACGGTTTTTGAGACTCTATTCGGGTATTCCCAGCTTGAAAACACATGGTTTTGAAATGAAGTTGCCATCTGTCAAAAATCCCAAGCTTAGAAATCGCCGCTTTTCGTCACCTTGCATATCGAAGATCTCCCACAAGTGGTACCATTATGGTTCCGCATTACACAAAGGCATGAAGGAAGTCCAAGAACTTGTCAAAGAGGCAGAACAGCTTCACCATTTTCATGAACACAGAGTTGGGAGATTTATACCAAGACACTTACTTATCAGGCCAGCGACCCTTGGAAGATCTTAGCCTAAACTAATGCCGCATTCCATTCTTCACGGTCCCGGGCACGCTGCTTCCAGTTTACTAAACCAAGATTTCTGGTTCACCAAGACAGCTCTTTAAAAATTGACGGAGAATATTCAATGTGACATAGGACCTGCTTTTGACAACACTTTAGAAAAAGGACGAATCATTGGCACAACACCTCAATGGATGTACGAACTACTGACCACAAGATCAGGGCAAATACAATGAGGTGTATCAACTCCCTTAATGTGGATGATCTCTTGGACAAGCTAACCAATTTCAACATCAAATTCCGTGACACAGTACCGATCGCCAGAGGAAGGTTCCAACAAACCCTTTGTGTCATCATTCAAAAGGGATTCAAGTTTGATGCCACAGAGCTTGACTTAACAAAAAACTTGGTCAAAACGCTTCACTGTAAGCCCGGAGATGTCAGAATAGAGGCGAAAGAGCAGGCAGTCTAGTAAGACAAGAAGCAGGACCAAAACGAAACACTTTTTATCGGGTTTATATTCAAAAAGTGAGGTCTGTGTTGTGGCTTCATCCTTGAGACCTAAAGCATGGAAAGACTACTAGGACTACTAGTACATATCGAAGGGATTGTAGAAAAGTCCACAACTTTCAATTCACAAAGGGAACTCTGGGGCCTATCGCGTTGTGTGGCTTCCTAGGGTGTGAGTGCTTGTCGTTGGGCAGAAGCCGCAGTCAAAGTTAGGTAAGTTAGCAGAGACGTCAAGTACTATACGAAGCGGTTGAGGAGAGGATGTTTTAAAAGATTCATGAGATACTTGCCAGCTTGAGATCACATGATAAAGGTTCTGTGAGACAAGTTTTGTAGCTATAAACGTAAGACTATTTCCTTCGACTTTAAGGACCCAGGAGACACAATAAAAACATGAATAGGGTGCGACGTAATTTATTGCATCGGTCTTGGAGTGTCTCATATTACCATTTCGGGTGCTGATAAGAAACCAAGTGCAAACACAATACCAATCGAGTGTTCTTTCAAAATATATTTTACGTTCGAAACTCTTAACGAAACTCTTCATGAATCACGTAATTGTTTTGACTGTCAAAGATACGAATTTAATGGAAAAGCGTCATACTGTCTTGAAGCGAACCACAAACTACGTATCTAAACTTGTCACAGTCAAAGTTCTTATTAAGTTTGAAATTTCAAATTAATTTTGCTTAGTTTAAAAATATTTCTAAACATTTTTACTTATTTTTTTTTTTTTAAATGAAAACCAGTTCCATGATTCCGAGGAGAAATCCCATTTGATTGGGTAATGACGTCAGCCTGACTGTCGAATATTTAAATTCACTTTCATCAGAAGCAATTATAATTCCAAGTACATATGGCTTTTCATTTAGTAATTGGAAATTAAGATTTCTGATTACAACCCTTTTGTCACTAATTAATGTCGACTGTGGTAAGTTGTTTGAATGTTTTCTAAGAAATCAATTTGAAACAGAAAATTCAGAGCTAAAGCTTTAGAAATTAATATCAAAATGATTAATGTTTAAAGGGAAAATGTATAAGTATGTAGTTGTAGAACCGCCGATTGAAAATATGTAATTGTTTGCAATATTGGAAAGGAAACTTGTCATTACGGAGTAAAGGATTGACAGATAGGTACCTAAAGTATGCATATGAACACGCCTCTACCTGCGAACTATATTGTGAAAAACCAGTGGAGGGGACGGAGTATCTGCATCTGTAGCGACAGTCAGGCTTCGCTTAAGGCCTTGCTCAATCCTCGTACTAGAACCAAAATAGTTCGGGAATGCAGGTCTAGTTTGAATTCGGTTGGAAGACTGAATTTGCTAGGACTTGTCTGGGTCCCTGGACATAGCGGGATTACCGGAAATGCGGTCTCCGATAAGCTTGCCAGCCAAGGCTCAGAAGAGAACTTCTCCAGCCCTGAACCCACGTTAGGTTTGCCCGTGTCTTCGGTTAGGGCTTCTATCGATGGTTGGGTTTCTAGCAAACACAACAATAGATGGCATGACTCTCCAGGATGCAGGCAGACTAAACAGATCCTCCCTGACGTCTGTAAGAAATTCGCGGCATTCTTGCTGTCTCTCAGCAGAAAAGACTGCAGACATCTAATAGGCGTTATTACGGGACATTTCTCCTTTGCCAAACATCTCAACGTGTTAGGTTTAAGTGGAGAGGGCGACGACACTGCGGAACATTTCCTATGTGATTGTCCTGCCTTTGCTCGTATTAGGTGGCAGATTTTTGAGGCTGATGTGATGAATGCTGGTAACTTAAGCTCCTTATCACTGAAGCTCTTACTCGACTTTCTTAGAAAGACGAAGAAAACACAGTAAAAGGGTTGTACCTGCTGGTCGTACAATGGACCTGTTTTTGCGTCTGAGTGTTCAACGTGGTGTTCCAACACCCCGACAGAAAAAAAGACCATAGACTTGAAGACCATATCAAGGGGAGCCCACAAAGCCTGTCCGCACTTCAAAGACTTGGACTTCAAAGCCAAAAATCGGCAAGGGAACGACCGATAGTGGCCTCCGACTAATAGACTTCCCATCAGCTATAGTACATTCGATTTCCAAAATTTCGAATCCACAAAGCAACCTGGCCATCTCCAGATGGTCGAACCTTCAACCAAATAGGCCGTGCAGTCACATTCAGATCAGCGAACAGTGACTCTGAGCATAATCTAGTCAAAGCTAAATTAAGAGCTCAACTGTCCAATGAGAAGAAGCTGTAAATGGTCTAGAATTTGATATTGGACACCTTAGCACACCAGAAATAGCCAAAGACGACAAAGAGCAACTAAGTGAGGGAGTCTCTCCGCTGTGTACTCGTCTTCTACTGACGCCTAATACACCTTGTGAAGTCAGCCACCACCAAAAAAATGCTGATGGTATGATGTTGTTTGCAAATAATAAAAAAAGCTGACAGTAAAGGTGACAAGGGCACCCTAGGAAGAGCATCGAGCCTGCGTACAAAGAAAAGAGCATACGCAGTCTTTCAGTTCAAGGTAATCGAAGAGTTGCACGACAGGAACAACATCTGACTTCAAAGTCCGAACTCAGGCTCTTTAAAATAGTGAAGGCAGCCTAAACAAGAAATTGTAGGTGTGTTTAAACAGCATTTCCAGCAGTTGTTGCATAGAAATAATGTTGAGAGGGTTATAGGGCAGAAGCGCTCACCTCCAAATTAATGAAAAACTAATCCTCCATTCCAGTATAGGACTGCCGGTTTTGATGACCAACTAATGATGCTTTGAAAGGGTGCATGCACCAAATTATCAATAAAGTATGGGTGGACAAAGGTATGTCCGATGACTGGGGTATCAACTCCAAAAGTCCCATTTACAAGAAAGGTGATCCTGTGCTTTGCATCAATTTTTTTTTTTTTTTTTTTTTATAATTCACTAGCGCTTAAGGGGTTATGAATACCCTTATGATGCTATTCATACAGCGCTAGTGTTGGTGTACTAATTTTGAAACTCAGATGGTATTAGTTTTAAGTCTTTTTGCTCCGAGGGTATTGTTTGCCATTGCTTATAATTCACAGTATTTCTTTCGAATACCCTGCTGCCAGTGTTATGCCTATGCAGTATCGAAACATATCCCTGCCAAATGTAGTCTGAAGTCTTTCTACAGCATGATAATCGGACCTGTAGATCGACAATAGACCAGATCTTCACACTGAGTCAAATCCTGGAGAGGACCAACTTTCAAGTCATGGGGTTTCGCCTTTTCATCGCCTTGAAATCGTCTTGATCTCTGCAGGGCGACGGCTGAATTCAAGACTCCACCAAAACTGATGCAGTTATGCCGTATAAAACTGGAAAATACGCAGTGCAATATGAAATTTGAAAACAGCTCCTCTGCACTCTTTCAAACATGCACCGGATTTCGGCATGGGGACACGCTATTATGTGATTTCTTACAACTCCTGCAGAAGCAGATAGCGCGTATTAACACAGAAGGCACTTTTTTCAACAAATCTGCCCAGCTGCTGGAATACGTAGACATTATTGATATCATCGGTCGCTTCCAGCGTGCTGTCATAGAGACTTTTACGTCAACCAAATGGCAGGAACTTGATTACGTACATGTCAACAAAGAAGCATCTGTTTGCAGTCAAGGACAAAACGTTACTTTTGACAATAGTAACTCCGTTAAGGGGTTTGCGTAAACATCTCCACGAACATCCGCTAGTGGAGATTTAACAAAGCCTCACACATGGCTTTATGGCCCCGAATACTGAGCGATAAGCAAATATCTGGGACGTCCCAACGCAAAATTGCAAGCTCCTGCCAAGAAGATTTTGTAGTCTCTGCTCCCAAGTTCGAGACGAAAATGATGAGCAAATATCCGGTTTAAACACCAAAGAATTGTGAATAATAGAGAGCTTGGTCTATCTCACGCAGAGAATCTATAAGGAAAGGTAGTATTTTATGTCTTAGTTTAATAACTACTGTCCATTCTATATATTTATAAGGGACTAGCAGTCCACCCGCTGATTCGCACGCGTTGAAAATCTTTAAATGACGATAACTTTTTTCCCAACATCCGATTTTAATAAAATAAAGCCTTTATGCTGCTCCAAATTACACCCTATCCACCTGTGAAAACTACATAAAAATGCGTTAAGTAGTTTCGGAGATGTGCGTGAACAAACAAACAGACAGACAGAAAAGAATTCTTAAAATCGCTAATTTGTGTTCTATTACTCTTCTTTAGTCACCCCCTTTCCTTTTTATTACTTTTTCTTCAATGAACAGACATTCCGGGTCCTACTGTTTTATTATATGTATTGAATTACAGACAAATGAGACAATTCATAGTCTATGAACGCTCCTAGTCGTGATCCTACACAAGGGCATCCATTGGCATCCTATGAGCAACTTCACCCCATGATAACAACTTCAAAAAATAATCTATTTTCGGATCGTTATACCGAAACGCACGCCTTGTCAAGAATTGCAAAAATAAAAAATAAAAAATTAAACAAAGAACATGATATTTTATTAGATAATCAAAAAATAAACATAAATTGTACAAAATACCCATTATAAGTGGAGAAAGAGACCGAAAGAGAAGCGAGAGAAAGAGTGGAAATTTTCAAAACAAAATTCGTGGAAATTTTGTTGTGTGACTAACGCGTAAGAATTCTTATCTAACTTTGGCGTGCGCAACAAGTCAAAGCTTCGACCACAAAGGGTGACCGGGGGCCGAGGGTGAAATGAAATTCAAAAAAAAAAAAAAAGATAAAAAACAGCACACATACGAAAACTGTTTTTGATAATTCAAGTATCAAGCCGAAGCAAGCCGAACCGCGACACAGCGAGAACGCTTTGACCCAAATACGGGAACGATTTTGTTCTTTTTGTGTGAATTTTGTTGGACGATTTTGAAATTGAATTTTTGTGCACAATGGGTGTACACCCTCACACACACATGAGATAAACAAACAAAAATTTAGTACAATAGTGCACATCGTTAGCTTGCTTATGTATGTAGGTACTCGTGGAATGGTGTGACGAAAAGCTATCAAAAGAATTATTGATTTTAGCCTCGGCTTTGGGAATCTTCATGTGTATAAGTTTGAGGATACGCAATCCACTTAATAATTCACTACTAGCAGCACGATTCAAAGGAAACCCAGGTTGATGGGGGGTGTGAGTTTTGGAGAAACGTAGTCATTTGTGTTGCATCAAACAAAAATATAAAATCCTCGTCATTGTTACCACGCACAAATACAAATGATGTGACGGACGAGAAAGGACAATGCACCACCGCAGTATATTTGGACAAAAAAGAAAAAAAATTTTAGATACTTCCAAGCGCAAATATTTACATATGCAACGCACTAAAGACAAAAAAAAAAAAAAAAACGGATAAAGGATGCGCAACCAAAGGCATACAAAAATTGAAACTGAAACATAATTCCTTTCATTTTTGTGTGTGTGTTTCGAGGATGAAAAATTAAATGTCTGGGTCCTTTGTTAATGATGCAACGCATACAAAACAAATGACGCACTTTTGGATCATGACATTTTTATTGTGCAATTTTTTTGATTGAATGACAGACAGCGGGACAGTTGAAATATTGTTTTCTTAAATCTTAAGCAGACATTCTTTGACTGAAAAACAAATGGGAACACACTTTTTGACTGTGAAAATGCTGAAAGACGTGAAGAGAAAACCACGAATGTGGACAAAAAGACGCTTAAAGAAGACGTGGGAGTAATGAATCCATCTCTGTGGACAATAACCACCAAAGATGTAGTTTTAGAGAGAGAATTTCAACCCTAAGGGGGACGATCTCATTTTCTACATATGCGAGGGTTGGTCATTCTGATGGCGACTCTCTGGACCGATGTGGAATTTGGCATCGATAACGGTACGGATACCTACGACATAGGACTAGACAAAGTTGATGACTATTCAACAAATGGAAACTATCCTCTTGACAATCAGGCCTCTCCAGGATGAAACAGCTGAACACTGTGGACTGTCTAACTTTCGTCCAAATCCGAAAGGAAGTCTTAGACAATTTCTTCCTTCAAGATGAGGAATTTATAAAACTCAGAGAAAATACTTGAGAGTGAGATGCTTTCGAAAGAGCTGCAAAGATCACCTCAGCGTTGAGCAGACAAACTGCAAACTTACTACTCATAGCAGTTGCGAACTTTACCTTTGCCTTCGTGTGTGAGATCTGGGCTGATGTGCTCCTGTTCGAAAGGATAAAACGACCAATGGCAGTGGTATACAGAGAAGAGGAGTTCCTATCGAACAGACTCAGAATCAGCCGCGGAGAAAGAATATGATCACGGTGCATCGCGTCGCTGACAAGAACGCTGGAGCAAAGAAACTTGGGGTAGATGGACAGCAAGACTGATCGGAAACATCGCAGATTTGACGGTGAGGTGCATTCTCACACAATTCCTTACCCGACATGGGTAGTTCCAACGATTATCAACGCAAAATGGTAAGAACAGAAAACTCGTCAAGTTAATCAGTCAGTCAGCGACTCGACTCAAAACACATTCTTCGAATGCATCAGATGGCTTGCAAAGGGACAAAGGCTAGAAACGGTGGTAGGTGCTATCACACCGGATAGTAGGTTAGGTTAAGTTGGAGTGGCAGGCTGCAATTGCAACCTCACTTAGACCCAGAATCTGTATTTCGACAGAAATACTACCCGCAGAACCAGCCAGAGCTTACTATGAAGCGCTGGAGACTGACTATGCTGGCTCCTAAGTATGATCTCTCCGAGCTGAAAGAGCCGAGTATATACAGAGAAGGTGGAGGATCGTCTCCTCCTCTTCCTCATCCATGCAGCTTCTGCAGAAGTCATTATAGCGGAGGCCCAGCCTAAAGGCATGCTTGCCGATGGTGCAGTGTCCCGTAATGACACGCACTAAGATGCTTATTAGCAATCTATTCCATCTGATGAAACAGTGGGGACGTTTGAGATCCAGCTTTGGCCGAATCTGCCTGGTGATGGACAGGTGTTACCAACTGTCCATCTATGATTGATATTGATCGCGTTTCTATTGAGTAGCAATTTGCAAGTGGCGGGAGGCATACTTAGATTCCCCTTATCCGGAAGAATTGGAAGAGTTGTGCCCTCTCTATACAACGGACAGTATCGCTACGATAATGTGTACGAGTGAAGAAAATGGGAATTGAATGTGCTTCTGTGAGGGAAACAGGACTTAAATCCGTCAAGACCATGGAAGACAAAAGCCAGGAAAAGTAGTGCCATTCGAAAGTTGCAAGAAGAGTTGGTTGCTGGAGAGGGTTTAGTCGGTAAGAGTCTGGAACTTGGTCCCGCCTGACCGTGCAAGAAGCATTCCCTTTTCAAAACTAAAAATTAAAAATAAAAAATAAAGCTGTGACCTTGCAATTTCGTCAACACCTCGAAAGACCCGTCCATTTTCTTTTTTTTTAAAAGAAATTTCCAAATCTTCAGAGCAATCAGACTCGTTTTCACTCCATTGTACTTCCAGGCAGAAACTCCCAGGTTGGAGAAACTCAGATTTTGTTCGTTTCTCTTGCTGTCGAAGCTGCATAGGTCGGTCTTTCGCATTTTTTTGAGTCAAAATTACAACTGAAAGCACACTATTCACCGCAACTGTATTTTGAATCAACCTTTTGGATGGAGTCCTATTTCACGTTTTTATCTTACGATTATGAGCATCGATTTGTTCTTCTCGGAAACATGTCTAAGGTTATCAGCTGTTTAGTAGACTTGGTGACCATTTAAGGACGATCCAATACCGAAACGGAATCAAGAGAACTAAAGATCTATCAATGTGGGGATCAACTCTTCAAAGTAAACTTGCTGAAGGCTGGCAAGTGTGTCTGAATAGCTGCTTCTATCTACCTTCCTAACATGTTCTAGATAATTTTAGAAGATGTCCTACGCACTCTTCGAAAAGATTAAGTGATTCCGTATGTGCATACAAACTGGAGCCTTCAATTCGTTCGTTAAAAATAACCTTCTGATGGCATACATCTTCTTATCGTCTGGTTCCCTCCCCATTCACTTGAGTTCATATTTTATCAAAGCTTTCAAGGGAATAATAAACCCAAATCCATTTGTTTTTTACCTAAGGGAACTCCCCTCTTAAAGAACTCGTCACACGTTACAAGGGTATCTCAAGGAAGTTACAGCAAGCTTTGCATTATCTTAGGCCCTAGGGCCAGATTAGATTAAATTAGATGTGGGAGAACTTTTTACAGCTCTAGTACTGTGATTTATTTCAGCTTCAAGCTTCCAGTGCTTGACAAGACTGATTGAGATGTTCGCTTCAAGGTGATTCTACAAAACTCATCCAATGATGTTTGAGATTTGCGTTTCTCATAATCCTCGCTAGATGGGGTAACTATTGAGAAATTTTGGTTGAAACTGTATAAGGGTAGCATGTCGTCTAAGGTTGAATTCTATGTCCTGCTCCGATGTTCAAAGCAGGAACAGGTGACGAAGTTACTAGAATGGAAAATGGGCAGTAGATACTTCGTCAAGCATTTTTATGAAAGTTCTGGAGTTTGAAAAATGCTCAGTACAGCCTCATTTGTAGCTAAATAAAGAGCTTATGAGCAAAAACCACCGGTTAAATGATTAAGCAATAACGGACGCTAGAAACCATGGTCTTGTAAAACAGAAACGCCGTGCCCGGGACCGTGAAGAATGGAGAGCGGCATAAGTTCAGCCTCAAACCTTCCAAGGGTAAACTTTGGTTTTGCAGATGGACGGCTTCGAGATTTTTAAGCACATGAACGTATAAAATGGAAGTTTTCAGTCGAGCGAGCTCCTTGGTAGGACAAATTTTGGGAGCGTTTCATTCAAACTATCAAAAATGTCTTAAAGGTGGTAGAAGGAAGGGCTGGAGATTGGAGTATTTATGTATAACTCTTGTGCACACCTAGTAGGTGTGGTAACTGGACACTGCACCATTGGCAAACACACCTATAGGCTGGGTCTCCTTTTTCAGAAGATGCATGGACGAAAAGGAGGAGGAGGCGATTCTCCACCTTCTTTGTATGTGTCCTGCCCTCTCAGCTCGAAGTAGAGCATACTAAGGAGCCAGCTTCTTTCACAATCTAAGTGAACTTGCTAACATCAGCATATGTAACTTCCTGCGCTTCATAGCAAGCTCAAGCTGGTTCTGTGAATAGTATTTCACTTTAAGGCGAACGGACGAATAGCTGCCGTTGGCCAACCAAAGATTGCGAAACAGAATGTCCAGTGCTTGCAAAGGGTTTTGTACAAAGGGCTCCAGGTGATCATTGGAGTTTGACTAGAAGAAGTCGGTTGTCAATAACGAAAAACCAAGATACAAACTCCTGTATATAATCGAGGTATTCTACGTCCATAAGCTACCTAAAGAGAATGCGTTTGAGTACAATGAAGAATGTAGCGACGTCGACCCCGAGAAGAACACATTCCACCTCTTAAGTGAATGCCCGAGCTTTGGCAGACATGAAAAATCAGGCTTCGGATAACCCTATTTCAATGATCTGAACGAATTATCAAACAAGCCACCGAAACCATCCTAAAATGTCTTCGGAACTTGTGGCATTATTTCAGGTATTCCACACCGGGGAACACAATGGGTCCTATGAGATCCGAGGCTGTACTTTGTTAGGTGCAGCCACCCCTTAAACCTTACCTAATCTCTGTGGGTTACAAAAGAACGAATAATATGTCATAAGGGGTAGTTTAGTTTGAGAAATTGGTCTATAGTCGATCCGTAAAAAGTTCCGCAATCTATCAGAATTCGATGCTTTGTCCACCCTTCAAGTTGCAACCGCACACCACACACTGCCATCTATCGCACAATGCGTGTATAATTACATTAACTTCAACATTCTTCGTGAAAATAAACGAAAAATGATGTCACCCCTAAAAAAGTACCTAATGCCGCATGGCACATTGTGTGTATAAAATATTAGAACATCATCAACTTTGACTGCATCGAGTGTGTGAGTGTGTGTAAGTGCAATAGGGCGTGGGGGATAGAAATAGTAATTTCATTTGAAATCTACACCATAGTTCACAGTCGGCATTGCGTTCTGATTCCTCACGCCCAATCTCAACCCTTCAAAGTCACCCCTACCCCTTCGCCATTTTTTTTTTTCGTTTTTTTTTTTTTGAATACTTTTCTCCGCCCACAGCGACATGAAAATTATTAGATAGTTCTCGTTGGGAAATTAAAAAAAAAATTGTTTCCGACGTTGCATGTCGCACATACGACCCCTACTCTCTGGTGGTGGTTTTTTTTTTTTTTTTATATTTTCGTATGTTTCCTGTTTTTTTTTTTTGAAATATTCTTTCATTTTGTGGAAATGTGTGTTTTTTTTTGTTATTTTATGCAACGGAAACGGTGCGTGTTTCCAGTTCCAGCACATGCCATCTATGGCGGTACGTGTGTTCTGCTTTAGCTTTTTCAGATGATGGTGGCGGTGGCATTGAGAAAGCTTTTTGAAAAAAAAAAATAAAAATCGTGTATGTGCTGCGATCCGATAAAGTTGCACAAGTATCTAGAACCGACGTAAGGGCGACGTGTGTGAGGTATCCTTGAAGGGGGGGGGGGGGGTTTGCAACCCATTTTTTGGGGGTTGCCCTTGGCGGTTGCATAGTCAAATAAATTCGTCATATTAGAACGTTTGGCGTCCTTCTTAGTCTCAACTACTACCCAACTATTTGCACTATATGCACTTTATGCACGACAAACGATTTTAATTGTCGAATGTCGACTATGGTTCCATGGCCATTTTTTTTTTTTTTTTTTTTTCCATCATCGTCGCCGTAGTGGAAACTATTAAATTTCTATGACCACTTATTCCCCGGCTTAGCTTTAGCATATGTCCATAGGCCATACATGGCTACGCACACACTATGCTCACGTACATATGTGTAAATGCAATGCAATGCGGTTGTTCTTTTGTGATTGTATACTCGGGGTTTTAGTCTGTTTTATTGGCTGTAATTACATTTGTGCACTTTTCAAGTTTGGAATTTTTCGTTCGTTTTCTGTTACTGTTGTTGGTGTTGTTGTTGTTGTTGCTGTGGTCGCCATTTGTTGAGTGTTGATTTCAAATAGAAATGCAGCTGTCGTGTTGCAGATTAAGTTACTTTTCTGACAAGATGATGATCTATAATGTATGTGTGTGTGTCTGTGGAAGCCTTGATGATGTTGAGAAAGGTCAAAACCCCACGATTAAATATTTAGCACATGGGAGTCGATTACACACGTGAATAAGGAAGACTTTTGAATGATGGAGCGGTGATCTGTTTAGACAATCAAATATTTACATTCAGTTCGATAAAGAAGGGCTGAACACTCGGCAGAAGAGTAGTTTCATTCATACAGGGTGCACTGTGGACAATTTTTATCTCAATTTTTACTCGTTTTACACCTTGGACATCCTTTTGAATCTTGTCCCCCTAGACATCTATGGTAAACAGATACTAGACTGAGAGCCACCTCACAATGTACCATTAAACCAACTCACTCTCCGAAACAAAGACTATACCATCCCAAGGTATTCTTTTAAGGACATCCTTTGGAAAAAGTCAGCACCGCTTACAAAAAAATTTATGAAGACGGTTCCCAAAACCTAAAAAGCTGTAGGAGGAGATGTTTTCTCTGGTGATTTCAACTTCAATCTCTCTTTTCGCCTTTTAGCGCACTGTAGCGTGTTTCAGGCGGAGATTATGGCAAAAAAAGAAGCCTGTAGAAGTCTATAACATCTTTTGGGATAATAGCATTTGGCACACATAGTTAGACCGCTATAAAGTCTCTGGAATCAGTCTCTGTAACATCAAAAATAGTTCTTGATAGAGTAATTCAACGTTAACTTCTGCTGGGTACCAGGACATAGAGGCATTCCAGGGACCAACGGATTGATTTCGTTAAATAGAAGACTTCTTAGAATCATTATAGGTATCATCGCAGGACATTGCTGTATAGTCAGATATACCACTCGACTGGGCTTCCTCGCGAATGATTTCTGTAAAAGCTGCAGGACAGCTCTGTACCTGCCCAGCGCTGTCTCTTAGAAGATGGAGCTATCTCATGCCCAAGAAGATGTCAAAAACCTAGTTCGTTTTATCAAATGCTTCGACTAGTTCAACGAATAGGTAGAGGATTTCATCCTTAAGCCTGAGGTATCTGCTGATTATCTCTCTAACCTAACAATAATCTACTCGTTCTTATAACAAATCGATTGATTAAGTGTTTGTTTGTTCATAATAAATAAGAAAAGGCCTTGATGGATTTTCACAATTTATACAGTCGCCAAATACTTAGGTCTTGGAGAGTGCTATAGGCCATATTTCATAATGGTACATCAACTGGTCACTGAATGCTAGTCAAGCTTGTGATGAAGTGAGTGAATGCGTCTTTTTTTCATTCGGTCAAGGAAGCACTGTCCTGTTCTAAACTATTGATAACTATTAACGATATTTGCATCTTTACGGAAAGACAAACCACAATAAAGTCCCTGGTAGAACGTTCTGGTATTTCTAAGACCGATGTCAAGATTGCCGCTTGGTGGCGTGGTGGTGATCTCTCGTGGAGATAACTAAACAATTCAACATTCACTTTTACTAGGTGCCTGGCCATAGTGGCATTGCAAGGCTGACGAGCCTATTTTTTACACAATTTATTCGCCCTTAAGAAGCTATGAGACCTTTATGAAGGTATTCGCACTCGGAGTGTTGGTGTAGTGGTTTCGGAATCTTAGGTGGTGTATTAGATTTCAATATTTGCTCTTAGGAATTGTTGGTGTTGTTATCCTTGTTGTCAACTTCCTGATGTTAGCACGAAGAACCTTTTTGGCCAGATGGCCACCATACTGCCAGTGTTATTCTTATGCATTCGAGTTAACATCAGCTTTTTTGTAGTTGAACTTGGGGCCTCCAGCGATGATGCTAACAATTACACCATGGCTCGCCAAAAACAGGTAGGTACTCCCCTCATCATTTTGCCAGAGAAGCAACATTTAGGGATGCCTATCGCTACATCTGTACGTATAAACATTTACTCAAGCTGTGTTCTAATGGGTTGGTTAGGAAAGTTTCGGCACCCATCTCCCCATCGTGAAGCTGACCCATGATCTATCCCTTGTCGGTGTAATCTTTTGTTGACAACGATTGAAACGGACGGTAGCACAATTGAGTCAAGCCAAATGGTCAAAGACCAATTTCCCAGAATCCTTAACGGGGTTTATGTCATGAAATTTAAAGATTTGTCCAAGACAAGTCCAAGTAATGCTAGATTTTTCGAATCCTCGCTCGATACCAGTTCTTCTGCCGGCTTGAGTGAATAGAGTTTTCATTGTGCCGTAGGCTGGCTCCTGATTGGAGCTACTTTTATGCCATCCCCTGACCTGGACGAAATCCGTCAAAACACTGTCAAAAGACTTCTTAAAATCGTTAATGATCTGAAGAATGGAAGATCAATTTGCAGGAGGATCTAGACGTCGAAGGCTGATTTCACTTCTTTAGGTGGTTCTTGACCTTTTTGTCATCCAATCTTCTAGGAAGCATTGACTTTTTCAAAACGCGATGAAACGGCATCCTCAACAACACCCAACCGAACAGCATAATACCATCTAACCCTAGTCGCTTGATGTTGTTTAAAACTTTAGCCGACTATCAGCGTCCTGGCTTATAGGCTTTGTAATTCGTCTTTAGTCATTTCTACCGACAGCCATGTTCTGTAGCTTCTTGTACTTTGAACGAATGCTCTCTAAGTGATCCTCTCTATAAGTGGTCCCCCATCTTTTTTCACTGAGGGATCATGGAGCCTGTCGGCAATATGCTTGAGTATGAGATACAGAGCGATGCGGTTGCTTCAAACGGATGAAGTATGAAAAGATATGTAGTTTC
Source organism: Criorhina ranunculi (assembly GCA_951813785.1). NCBI lineage: Eukaryota > Metazoa > Arthropoda > Insecta > Diptera > Syrphidae > Criorhina > Criorhina ranunculi. Next base: position 33,710,220 of record OX638381.1, on the reverse strand, counting down.
AGCTTTAACCTTAAATTGGACGTTTAAAAAGACAATTTCTGATGAATCAGCTGATCGGAAGACGTTCGATTGCCACAAAAGGGGCCCTTGAATGGATTTCAGGCGTTTCCCACTTCGTCATCAGTCCCAATGCCGACAGAGTTACTCGATAATCGCAAATTAAAGATATCCAAGCTAGGGAAGCAGCCCTAGCTGCATAGATGTTTCACTCTTTTTCGGTGCGAGCGGGTAACCAACCTAGCTAGGGATTTATGGGCCACTTTATAGCTTCCTCTTTTCAGCACACCATTAAACAGCGGCAAGGAACTCTTGGCTTTAATTAATAATTGGCTACCGATTGGTAACATCCTTCTTTTACCAGCAAACATGTCCGGTAATAATCATTTCCTTTCTCTCTCTCTCTCTCTTTGTCCGAATCCGAATCATAGACTCGCCATTGATTATCCCAGTACACACCTGATTCCATGGAATCATCTCCACTCCAGCTAGCAGGTGCAAAACAATTTTATATCCAAAGACAATCCAAGATCTTGGCACTGACATTTTCCCCACTCTCTACATGGAGAGCGGCTGAAGCTGCTGTTGCTGTAGCTGTTGCTGTGTGCTGGCCTTAGCACATAAGGAAGACATTATTACGTCAAAATGAACTCGCTATTACTATTATTATTATGGCTGTTGTTGGTGTGTTAGTTGTTGTTGTTGGTTCATTGTAATACTAGTCACAACACTCGGGAGTCAGTTGCCGCCATCACAATTGCCCCACGGTTGTTGTTCCTCCCCTTTGCAACCGGCGCGCATCATAACATCAGTTTAAGTATCCAACAGATACACTAGTTGCACTTCAAAGGCTAAATCATGCAAAAGCAACCTAGTCTGAGGAGTGGCAAGATGAAGGCGAACACAGCACATACACACACACACAGACATATTCGATATGGAAGTGGAGCAACATGAGCAGAGCAGAGAGAACACCAGATACAGTCAAGCTGCTCGCGGCCTGTAATAGCGCTTTGTAATGAATATAAAGGCAGCGTTACATCGATATACAGCAGCACGGACCCCCGTGTGTATGTGGTGCGAACTCTTTATGAATGAACTTCGCTTCCAAGGTAAACAAACCGGTTCATTGATATCGTCGTTTGTGTGTGTGTATCTATGAGAGTGGAATGGAAATAATAATAATGCTAACTGATTACAACATTTAGAGGGAAATCGTTCCCTCCGCTGCCGCCGCCACCGTTTGAGGTTGGTAAAGGTTTTTCCTGATAGAAAATCGATTGCTAGAACTTGGATGGACTTAGGGAGTCGGTTTGAACTTAATGATGGAAGCTGCTGCCTGTGGTAGCTGTGCCACAACAGTGGAATTGTTCTTGAATGTTGCACCTGCTGTGTGGAGTGGAGTTGTTCTGATGGACAGCGGACAATCAAATTTACGAGAGAATTCCCCTGTGACCGTTAGAAGTGGTTCTCACTCATAGAAATAGATCGATATGTTGGACAAGAACAGATTGTGTATAGATTTTCCGGCGTTAAAGACACATCCCGGTCGGTTTCTTTCGTGTGGCCTTTCGGATTTTTTTTTGCAAAATGAGACATCTTTTGGTAGGAAGATCTGTTTTGATAGGGAACATTGGCAGAAGGGTTCTTTCATTGGCACATGGCTTTACTAATAATTTTGGCATGACACATTCTTTCGAGAAAGTCTTTCTAAAGAACCTTCAGAAGTTTAGAAGTTGTGGCGTCAAAAGTGTCAATGCATTGATCACATCGTACGGGGTGCAGGCAATGGATATCCACTAAACAAGTCTCAAAAGGGAGTATTTCCTCATCACTACACCCGACAAGCATTTAAAGCCAAAGTTGCCTCGGTATCTACTTCGTTTTCTTCTCTTGCCTTATATTAAGGGTAGTCCTCAACCCTCTAGTGCGAACCAATTTTATGCAAAAAAAAGGAAAGCTGACCGGCCTAAGGAAACATAGAACAGCCCTTAGCTTAAGGAAAAAGTTGAAGAAGAACAATTTGCAGTCCGAGCAGGATCTGGACCTCAATCAACAAGCCTCGCCATTCAGCTCGATCTTTAGCTAGCTGCCTCCAGTTTCGTACGCTAAGTTGGTTGAGGGTCTCTTTCACTTGCGTGTGCCAGCGAGTTGCAATCTTTATTTACTGTGCCATCCTTTGGAGGTGGAATCGAAGATTTACCAGTGCATTGGAGCATTGGAATTCTACATGACCAAGCCACTTCAGTCGTTGGACCATATTCTGTACAGTTTGTCGTTGTATCTTCGCCTCCACTCACTGTCCATGCAAACGTGAGCAACCTCTCACAACAGCTGCCGAAAATTACCATGAATGCCGTCGTAAATGAAGCAAGAGCTTTGCAGCAGCCCAAACAAGATTTGACGATAAGCTATCCTATTTTGGAAACATAGACGTTTGCACGACGTCTGATTACTCACTTAAAGGACTCTCTCACTCATTGACCTTCATCAAATGGCTATCAACGTCGAGAAGGAGGTGCATGTTGTGGTGCTGAAGAAAAGCTTCTTTGGAGTCCCGCAGCTGAGCCAATAATTGCCTCCAATCTACATCTACTAATCCCATCAACTCTAGCGATATCCACGCATATGAGACGGAATTAGGTACCCTGCTTTACCTCAGTCCCCCTAGCAACTCCCAGAGAAAGAGTGTTGACTCTGAAGATATTGTTAAGACCTAAGCTCCGTTCGGAATAACAACTGACATCACAGCATGCCTATTGCAATAGTTAATTCATAGAGACCGCCCTCTCTTTATAATGATAACCCTAATGGACATAGAAAAGGTTTTCAACAAGACCACAAGGAGGCATGTTGTCATCTGAGTAATGACTATGGTTAGCACACCTTTAGTCTACTCTAGCACTGTAATAGGCTAATGAGAGTTGATACAAGCTTGACACATGCAACCTTACGCTACAGACACAACCTAAGTTGAGACGGTGCAACACGAAAAGTCTGCTGTAAACCAGCAAGGCACACATAGAAGTTCTGGTCGAGGTACAAACAAATCACTGTTCACTGGAAAGACAGGCCCTTCACTATCATCAGCAAGAAATGTAAGGTTTTCCTCTTCTGTGTTGTGCCTTCGGGTTAGATTCGAAGACTATGTGGGCCGGAGTGTCGGCTTCTATTCGCTCTTCAAGTCCTTACCGACTTAATCGTCCATAACAATACAAATATTTAGCGCGACAGCTCATAGAGAACCAAGGACTAGCTTCTCACAACCATTCATGTTGTGCGTGTTATATTTTTCGCGCGAATGGAAAGGGACTTACAGTTTTATTGCCGACTCTTAACTGCGGATTGAGAAACTTTTTCATGACAGGTTATAGTCTTGCAGGTTTGTTTGTCATGCCTGTGAAGAGGTGGTGCCGCGAAAAAAACGTTTTGTGGTTTTGAGGATCGAACCTGTGCCCTCACGCTTAACAGTCCAACGCACTAGCCACCAAGCCACGCCGACTACTTGCAACGTCCAATGCGATATTTTCTGACTAGGTCGATGTCACTGTTCAGCTTGTATAGACCGTCTTTGAATCGTCTTCTCCAAAGCCTATCAATGCAAATGGGACCGAATGTCTTACGAAAGACATCTTCATTCGCCTTTTATAAAGTAAGACCTGGATCATCAGCGTCTTTTATAGAGTCTCCTTAAATTTTCAGAATAGGACCGTACTAATCAATTGACTTTTAGGTCCAAAACTAGACATTGCTTTATAAAACTCGTCTCTATAAACGCTGGTGACCTTGATATGGGTAAAGAGATGGTGGATATCGATTTGATCTTTTTGGGTTTTCTCCAGCATCTGCCAAAGTGTAAATATTTCGTCGATTGAGGACTTCCCTGGCATAAGACCACAGTGACAGGGACAAATAGGAATGGTTGCCGTCATCATCAACTTAACCATGTCTTTCTATGACTAGTCCAAGGAATTAAAAAAAAAAAAGTTCTCATCGGCAGTGGTTGCTCATTGACATTTATAACTGCCCCAAGTATAAGGAACATGTACCATTCCAAAGGCCCTATTCCAGTATATTCCAGAGATCAGCTAGTCGATAACGAAATTAAAAAGAAGTGAGCTCAGTACGGAACCTTGATGTACCCCGACAATTATAGGGAATTTCTTCGTCGTTCCAACTGGGGTCTCTACATAGGCCGTCCATTCTTCATACACATCTTCGGTTTGCTTTACGTAAATATTATTTCGGGATGTTGTGCTTAGACATGAGTTGTCTACGTTCCCTATCGAATGGCTTCATTTAATCTATAAAATGTGTAGGTTTTGCTCTCGGGCTCTTAACTTTTTCTCTACGATTTGCAGAGCTTGTGTACAGAGTGTTACTTTTTTTAAGTCACTGATCCTAGATGCAAAAATTCACTCTCATTCTGTAATAAGTACTACTGCGGCCTTAAATCCTTTCTGCAGCATGTGATTTCCTCGCATAATTATGCCACCAAACCATCCCCTAACTTTAGCCAACATGGTCACTTTCCATTGATTACTCTGCTAACCTCTCCATTTGTCTGTAAAACTTTTAATTTTGTCCAAAACTCTTTGTCTTCCAATCCAATTGCCAAACAAACATAAAAGTAATAATAAACAACAATAACCTACAACAACAACAACAAGAGGGTGAGAGCAACAGTGCTGTAAAAAAAAAAACCAAAAAAAATATTCGCAATTCCATAGATACAACCTGTGAAACCAGTGAACCGCGCACTCTGCCATTGTCTAAGGATGAAAATTGCAGCTATTCGGGGTCGTAGCAAGAGGTTGCCAATGATTGGGGTAGTCCGCACCCCCCAAAAAAGATATCCAAAATAGTACACTTCCACACAACTATGGCGAAGCCATACCATCCACCCTTATCTCTGTGTTGGTACACAAATCGAAATTACAACAAAGAAAATATATGTATACCAACGACAAGGGTGAGCCACAATAGGGTGGAAGGGTGGCGCAATCGCTTTAATTCCGCATAAAAGCGCAACAGGCAACCACCCTCCAAAACATGTTTACATGTATTTGTGTAGCACTAAAATAGTATTGCCAAACTGGGTGGCAACAGGCGACAAATCCACACAAAAACAACGCAAAAAAAGCGCAACAAAAAAACGGAAAAACGTTGAGGAAAAATCATTTTTCGATAATCAAAATGTTACAGACTGGTGGGTGGTGGTTGTTGGTTGGTGGTGGAACCCTAGCAAATAAATAAAAAATCCAAAAACCTCCCCCCACTCAATGTATCCTCGGTGCAATTTTAGGCGATAATGGATTTCCATTGTCTGACTGTATGTGTGTGTGTGTGTCTTGTAAGTGAATGTGTTCCACCCGCTGAACATGTAGAGTGAACACCAGTGTGACAATCAAAATGGCATAAATGCAGTTATATTCGTAATCAGTTTTCGCTTTTTGTAACGTTTTTTATTGGTTTATAGTATTTTTTTTCTAGTTTCCCCTCTCCCCAACCCCTTTGGGATGTTTGTAAGAATTTTTTGGTAGACGATGACCAATTAACCAGAAGGAGAACGAATGCAAAATAAAATTCCAAAATGTATGTAACGACGCAAACTAAAAAAAAAAGAGAACAGACGAAATGCATTATTACAACGACACATGCACAATCACAACCACCCAAAAGCCCACCACCATCAATCCTCCCTCTGCACCGTTTTTTTAGTTAACCTTCTTTTGGTTGTATCACCGCCCGCCCGATACGTCCCACATTTTTCCAGGCAACCGGGCACAATTTAATTTCAAGGCAATCTATACAATTCTTTATTCGACGGGCTTTTGGGTTACGAATTACATACAGGAGAGAGAGAGTGGGGAGAGGGGAGGATTTTTTGATGGTTCTAGGGGGGGGGGGTGTAAGAGGGAGGAGAGAGCCACTCATTCTGGTGATGATGGTGCACAATGTATCTAGAAACCAGCAGATGAAAAGCTTCTTTTTTTTTTTTTAAATTTATTTCTAATTTAATGATGTTTATGCGTTGTTCTCAGATTAATTTCTTTGTACACATATGGAGTTGTCATAAATGTGGATGCTAACGCGTGTAAAAATGTATTATCGTCTATAGATATGAATGTATCTATATCTCGTTTTTTTTTAGAATGATTTCCTTGTTCGGGTGAGAGACAGCCAGCGGGTTATTTATTTGTCGAAACTTGTTTTTGTGCATATGGAGGTTTGCAATTTTTTATAGATTACATGTGTGCATGTTGGGGAGGGATGTGGGGGGCTAACGGATACGTGTGAATAGTTGCATTTTTAATCAATTTTGGACGAAAAAAAATAAAATAAGCTGACGCTTTGAAAAACCAGAGTGTGTAGGATCTAAGAATAAATTTTCTCAAGTGACATTGAAATTCTTGTTTTTTTTCGAAGTGGAATTCATTAATTATTTTTTAATTAACCTTATCTGTTTGTTTTGAATAGTCATCGGCGATAAGGTCGTCGAAGTTGAGTTTAATTTTAGGCTGTAAACACAAGTTTGATCGCTGAGTTAGTAACAGTTAGTCGAAAAAGAGGGACTTCTTTGGTTTGTTTTTTGGTGACGCTTTTTCTTCAAGGATATCCTGACCGCTGAAGACTGGGGACTTGGAGACATCCTCAACTTTTCTCGGAGAGCCAACAATTTAAAAAAAAAACAAACAAACTAGGTCGATGTCAGTAGCCCAGGGCTCGACCGACACCGCCTCTTTCCAAAGGCCTTGACTAGTTTTTGGAAAAGTTTATCGGCCTGAGCTCTGAATATGTCGAAGTAGCCCAGAAGTCCTATTTCCGTTCTAGAGTTTTTCTTTTTATGACACCACTGTTGACTATTTGACTCACGCTTATAAGTTCAACAAGTTGAGTTGGACAACAACCAACATCCGACGGTTACCACTTGAAGCACGATTGATGTGTAGTCACAGTCAAAACGATAAAAAAAATGGGACTCCAGTCAAAAAGGATCACATACGGTGCCATTATTAAAGAATGGCAAGCATCGGCAGCACATGAGGGCTGAGATCCTACCCTAAAGACGCCTTAATTGTGTTCCTACATCTACTACCACTTGACCTATGAATATATCAGAGAAGTGGTGCTATGTAGTCCAATCCGACTCCGACAATCTGGGTGCAGGACGACAAAGGAAATACTTCTCAGTAAGGCTCCCAACAAGGGCTGACAGAACGAGGCAGACAGACTGCATGACAATGGATTGCGGAGTTGGTGCAGGCATCTCCTCAGACGAACTGAAAATATCGAAATTTTTCCGCCTACCGGTGTCTTCCAAGCAGAGCCCTTTGCCAGCCTGGTAGACTGGTAGAGCAATGCATGAAAAAAACTGAAGCCAGAACCTGAGTTGCTGGACACTGTAAAATCGACGATAACCAATGATCGGGGGTCAGCCCTTAATGACTCACTTTAAAGAAGGGATCTAATGATGTGTGCATGGCTTCAATTCCAGACATAAGCTGACCGAATGATGAGTTTCAATGTGCCGATGTCCAGTGTTGTAACTGTGATTTGAAGGCGATCCAAGTGGTATAGCCATCGGATATTGGTTGCTGTCAAACTGAACTTGCGGAACTTATAAGCGCGGGTGTACACCAAGTGGCATCAGTCTCGTAAACATCGCGTAGTTTCAGGCCAAGAAGGTCTACAATTGAGCAAATTTTCTTCCGATAGATCCTGGAGAACATCCAAAAAGTTCACACCATCTCTTCATCGATGACAACATTTATAAGGACGAGCTATGCAAAGCCATGTCAAGTTTTGGCATCCCTACCAAACTCGTCCGTTTGTGCAGGATGACGATGAAGAATGTTCGCTGCTTTATCATCAAGACCTTTGATGTCAAAAAAGGATTTAGACAAAGTGACGCACTGTCATGCAACTTCTTCAACCTTCAACCTCATACTTGAATCAATTGTACGAAACGCTGAAGCCATCACAAGAGGTATAATGTCCAATGTCAAGTCCCAGACGCCTTAACACACCTCAAGTAGCTAGAGATTACAAAGAGCAACGTAAGAGACTCTCCCTTGTGCACTCCTCTTCCAGTGACCCCACCGTATGCCTGCGGTGTAATCATATTTCCAAAAGAGGTCATAAGAGTACTGACGCTAGGGTTTCGAGCCAGAAGAACAGAGGAAAAGAAAAGCTTGTGTAAGAAAAAGAGGGCATGCGCAGTCTCCCAGTTCAAGGAAATCGAAGAGTTGCTCACCAGGAACAACATCCAGCAGCTCTAAGGGGAAAGTCAAGCAACTGGCAGCTGGCCTCAAGGTCGGAACGCAGGCTCTTTGAAGTAGTTAAGGGAACTTGGTCACCGATGCACAGGGAGTTCTAGATGTGCTTACTGAATTGGCATAATGAAAAAGACTTACCCTTGGCGAGACAAGTCTTAACGCAGAAAACGAAATGAACTCGGCAGAACGCTGAACGATTAAGCAGAAAATCAGAGCACAAATTGAACATTGAGGAGGGCGAATGGAGGTGAAGATACATCTGCGAACTCTACGAGCTGTACTTAGATGTGGAGGTAGTCCAAAATGCCAAAACACGGCGACTACATGGGTCACATCCAGTGAACCACCAGGCTCGAGACGATATAAAAAGTTCGAACCTCCGTTTGAAAGTCCAAGTTATCACCGTCTGGAGGCGAAGAGAAAGGGAGACTGCAGTGTCATAAGCGAGGATCTACTACTGTCTCTGAAAGATCATTTATGTCATCAAGTGCTAATTAGTCCAAAAGGCTTACCATCCAACTTATGAAGTTGACTATGTCCTCAAGAAAGTCGTTTCGGAAATCCTCTTGGAGATCAATTTCTTTTCGAAATATACTCCATCTGTTCCCAAGAGAACCGACCACTAACAGAGAATACGCTTCTTTTTTAAACAAGAGTCGGCACACTGTCTCAATAGACACCCTTTCTTATGTCTGTGGCCTGAGGTGAAGCCCGTTAGCCTTTTGACATCCTCCTTAATGACTTTGAAAGGTTCCCTCTAGAACGAGTACGACTTGATTCTTCTTCGCCCGGAGCGCCTTAAGCCGCTTTAGTATAAGCGCCTACAGTTGGGAAATGTGGCCTTAATCAACTTGAAGTTTACAGCTCTTAACTGCAATTGATTTTCTATGTCTTGAGCCTTGTAGCTTGGGAAAAGAAACTTCTTCTGTGAAAACACCTACAAAAGGTTGAACTTTGGAGACAACATTACAATGGGCTCCAAGCCTAAGTTAGTCCCTTGGGACACCTTTCTACTTGAAGACTTTGTGAGCGAATGGAGTTCCCCGCTTTTTACAGAAGCTAAAACCCTTGCTATCGTGTATCAAAGCGACTTTCTGACAATTTTTGGAGTGAAAAGCTTAGAAAAACAAATTTAAAAACTTGGTTACCACACCCGGAACAGAAAGTAATTGCTTGTGGAAAGGGTTTACGAAGGAAACTGATCAAATCTTGGTCTCTATTCGATGAATGAAATCCTTAAGACCATCTTCAATGGTGTACAGTGAAGCTATGTGCACCTCCTTTGAAATCCAATTTCAATTCATAATCGACATAGTTACCAGTTAGATACAACTCCATTCTCTATTCCTCCGCAAGGAATCAACATCCTCTGTACGAGTACAGCCCTAATAAACGTTTATGTTATCACTTTGAATGACCAGAATGGATGCTTTGATGACGGACGTGGAAGAGGAAATGCAAAAAGTCAAAACTTCATTCAATTGCCTTAAGGAACTTGTTACAGAGTGCACAATGCAATGAGATGCATGCATACACATCCTAATCTAATCCTCAAAGGAGAAGGGGTTGCAGCAACTTCTTCAAACTGCATGTAGTCGCGTATACAATTACATTGGCATCAATGGCACGCAGGCAAGGTAGTATACCAAGAAACAGGCTTACAGTAGAAAAACAGGTTCATGACCTTGACCGTCGACGACGATGCAACAAAAAAAAGGAGTAATTTAGCAGTAGCATCTGTGTGTGATGATGGCCATTGCACGAATTGAAATGGAAGTAGTTCTACAGGGTGTTGTGAAAGTTTTAATCACGTATAACTTGTGCAAGGCAATTGACTGAAGGAAGTGCATGAGACGAAGGCAGTAAGGCGGTCTAAAAGATTGATACATTTTTTTAGACGATTTTTTGGAACACCCTGTGCACACTGACAAAAGTTGTTGATGGTCAAGTTTCAACGGCTATAGTGTACTATGAAGGCGAATTATTTTTTTTTCGAGCTTCCTGTAGAAGGCATGGTGAGGGGAAGGAAGCTGACATTTACAGTCAGGCGATCGAGGAAAAAATGAGTTTACGATCTAAAGGTGTCCTTATTGCACTCAATAGGGGTCAATATGCAAATTTTTGGGAAACCTCAAGTGAGTTTTTGGAATGCGAGGTCCCTAAGGACCAATAACCTCCGCCTATTAAAACCTATCACGCTTCGAAAGACACTTCACTAATGAACTTGATTGGATTTCGGAAAATAAGGACCCTTCCTGACTCTCGGGATGTAGGCCCTAATAATTTTATTCGATACCGCATAGACATCTTCGAGTTAAGGTGGTTAGGCGAAGACGGATACTCTTTTCTGACAAGAAAATCTGCCCTGCTGTGCTCGGCGAAACTTATCAGAAACTCTGTGTATCCTGAGTCGGATGGATGTCAGCTCCAAATGCGCGCATGTGCCTTATGTCGTGGAAAACATTAAAGAACCGTATAATAAGGTAATATTGACACTGAGCGCTGATATTGGGGTCTTATGGAAAGACCATCTTCTAAGACCTCAACGACAATGACCGTAAACGGTTTGTGGACCAGATCCGACCCGACTAACACCTCAGGACAGTCTACTTAGGTACGTTTCCATTCTCCATTTGTCCGATCGACGATTGGTCGGACTTTTAGGTGTCCTAAAACATATTTAAACTACTGGTGGGTCCCGTAAAGAAACAGCAAAAGATCGTTTTGAGGTTGCGAAATCACATCGGAGTAGAAGAACGGACGACTCCAAGTCTTTAGACAGGATAGTAGGGGATGGCTTCACAGGCAAGCTAAATCTTCTCGTCCTCTTCTGTCTTTCGAACTACTGCCGCGTATTCCAGACTCAAATAATGACGATTGAAGACTCCTTGCCTTGGCTTCACTATGAACGCTGGCACTGTCAAATACAGCTGGGCAACCCTAAAATATCTAGAATCAGTTTTCTTAACTTCAAAAGTAGCTTAAGATTGCAACTTATCTCTAGACAAGACGACAGACCAAACGTACATACCAGGCAACTATAAGGGCAAGCGTGGGACTACAATGCCAATTTCCACCCTTTCTACATAGAAGCTCCCGACTAAGCGCGATGCAAGCTTTAGATAGTCCAATGATGCCACGAAGTCCATCGTGCGAAGAATATAACACGCACAACATGAATGGTTGTGAGAAGCTAGGCCTTGGCTCTCCATGAGCTGTCGTGCCAAATATACATACATACAATGATGCCACGTATCTAACTATCTTTGCCCCAATTCTACATGCTTGATGCAATCAGCAAAACGAGCCTAAGATGGCCCAGTAATGCCACGTGTCAGACTTCCTTTGATCGAAGCTAGATCTGAAATGCTCTAAGAGTCTGATCTCGTTTAGCGGACAGAACACGCAACAAAGCTGAGCCCCTTCTCAAATAATTTCTGTAGGAACTCTAGAGACGAAAGAAGGAGTAGAGCATCCTTTTTCTCCCATAAACGAGTTTTGCTCTCTTAGTCAATAGGAAGCTCCATTTCGACTTTCTCATTTCCAACAAAGTTTCAACTTATTAACTTTCGAAGCATCGTTCAGGGTTCCTTTATACACCATTGTAAGCCTAAATTTTGTCAAAATTGACAACCGAGCCTCAATAGCTTCTTGGCTTATGAAATATAAGGCACTTGCACCTGCTTCTGATTCTGAAGGATCGATTTATATCTCGAGATTCATAGAAGATTCCAGCTCCCGTCCGTCAGCGTCCAGCAATCTGTTCATGTAGAAAGCTAGCTCTGTATCAGAAGACTCTCATTCAAGTCTTCTCTAGTCTTCTTTAGCAAAGTTTCCAGAGCCACTGGGGACGAAAAGCTTGCTCTTTGATTTTTGTTCCCTTTTGCAAGAAGAACGCTTCTTTACTAGGCAATCGAACCGTACGTAACGATCGGTTGTAGTGCTGTTGAATAGGGCTAGTATATGACCTTGAGATTGAAGCCGAAAAGCTTCAAGATATTTTGTCTTCTTGCCAAGTGTCAGAACAATTCCGTCCATGTAAGGGTTGTTGAAGTTTAGGATCGTTTTTTTTTTTAATGAAGAGCACAATCTTACATTTGAAGTGGTTGCCTAAACAGTAGACAGAGCTAAACTGGAGTCCAAATACGTCACGCTGAACGGAAGTACAGCGCAGTGAGAGACTTAACAACTAAATGTCGGACAAGTAGTTATGATAGATTGTATGCGATTGAAGCTTCAAGCAACACACACTAAAGATGGTTCCCTACTAATTTCCCTGCAAGAGATAGAGGAAGCATATTGCAACCAGTACCAGACCTCGAATTCTGACGAACAAGCACCCAAATTCCCGAACATGCGATCAAAGCACTAATGAGTGAGAAGTGCTCCTTCGAGAAGAGGTACACTTAAATCAAAAGTAGGTCCAATGGGATCAAAGACCTAAAGAGGAACAAAGCAGATAGACATCATTGGTATTTCTGTCGAATTTGTCCCGGTGACCGAAGTCGAATACAATGAGAGATCTGCTTCGCCTATTCATAAAGGTGGCATGGAAAGATGAGAGCTTCCGATGCTTCTAAAGAGCCTTAAACTTATGATGTCAGGACACTGAAGGAATATGGTTATTCTCCCGACAGTTTCCAAGAAGTAGCCAGGATCACTTTGAACATAATCCGAGAACAACTGCTTAGGTGTAACTTTAGATGTCAAATGAGCAAGCTCTCGACTCACAGAAGACCACAGAAATATCTTATGAGACCTCCTCGGGTACTAGGATCTATGGCAATCCTTCTTTTTCCCATACAACCACTATCATTCTGATCGAAGGAACTTGAAGCACCTTAAAAAAGTTTCACTGCAAAGTATTGACAAAATTTGTAAAAGACTGATCTTGGTCAAGTGCCCTTTAGGTGATTTGTAAGCTCTATGAACATTTTTTTAAACGAAAGACTATAAAATGTTGAATGATGACGACATTGATGATGATGATAGGTAATGATGACAACATAACCTTTAAAAACCCAACTTGTTGGCTAATTTTTATATCACTAGACCGCAATTAGGTTAATGGACATTGCAGCCTCCCAATCGACCTTCGCGTAAACTTTAACAGCTAATAAAACAAACTTGAGTTACAACGATTTGTGAAAGTTTATAATAAACTTAAACAATAGCTATAAAGAAGACTCTAATTAAAATTAACAACATTAGCAGTCGTAGGTGGTGGAACATGACAAATTTTATTCCCTTAACTGTGAGAAGAGGGAGGAAAGAGTGCTTTATGTCTTACTGTGGTAGTGATGCCAAATTGTGCTTAAGAATCTGAAGTCATAGGTCGACGAAGGCCCGAAAAATCGTCAATGGACAGCATATTTACTTAACGTCAAATCTTGGAGAAGATCTATGAATTATAGATCAATACCCAACAGCTATTCATTGATTTCAAGTCTTGTTTAGCTTTGTTATCTTTGCAAAATTCATTAGCCTTTGTAGGATGACGATTAAGAATGCTTTCTGTGCTACCTTGATTTGCAGCTTCAGCAAATCTGGAGAAGTCAGCATCATTTTCATACCCAGAGTAGGAAAGCCCAGCCACAAAACCTGCCAAAGGCTTTAGGCCAATAAGCCTAAGGTCCTTCCATCTGAAAACATTAGAAAGCCTAATAGACATTCACATTCGCTCCCAGCTAAATCCAAGGGCCGTTTTGCCAGCCCAGCACACCAGTATGAGGTGGTATCAAAGATTGAAAAGACGCCTCACTTTATAGAATTCACTCTAAGGACCTTTAACAATGTCACGTCAGAAGCTATAAGAACATCGCTAGACCTACTTGTCTGCCTGAACAGTATGCATGCTCAAAACGAGATGCATAAGCTCAGAGCTTGAGGAATGTCAAATATACGCTTTGGCCTCTAGAGGCACCCTATCAATATCAAGAGCCGATGACATAGTCTAACTAGCCACAGCTAAATTTGTACCCGCACTTTCATACCAGCTACAGTCAGCCCACACAGCTTTAACCAATTGGGCGAAACGATGCGGTCTTAATGCAAACCCACAAAATCAGGCTTGGACCAACTTGGCACCAACACAAGAAGCATCCCAGAACCCCCGAGACTAAATGGAATACAAGGTACTTGGGAAATATATTAGACCGGGCTTTTCGACAAAAGATGGGAGTCTGGAGGGTCGTATGAGTTAACGAATCACCAGATGGACGAACAAATTAAAGCCTTGAAACCTTGAAATCAGCTTGAACTTCGAACTCAAATTTCCCTCCAGAGAGAGCTGGATGTTAGAAGGGGTCATAAACCACAACCATATACCCGCTTTTGGGTCAAACATGGATGTGGGATTAGGCTATGGGATTACGCATCAAAGCAGCGTATTCCTCGCCGGAACTATCACAGCGATACATCGACATCTACATAGATAGTCAAGCAGCCATCAAAGCCATCAGAAACGCTGCTACAACAAGCTCAAGTCGTTTAGTGCTAACCATAACGTTACACTCATTTGGATCCCGGGACATAAGGACATCCATTGGAATGAGAAGGCGAATGAGCTTGCTGGAATGGGTTTTGAGATAGACTCAATACTTCCACCACTAGAACTTTAAAAGTCCACCATCACCATGCAATTTGAAAAACTCGTCAATAAGAGATGAGGTGCATCCAAGACATGCCGCACCTCAAGGACGCTTTGGACAGAAATCATAGCACTCAACAGAAGTCACCTTTCTGACACCTTGTGACAGATCACAACCTGCTGGCGGCCCACTTAAAAAGACTTTGTTTGAGTGACAACGGATCTATGCGAAGGATGTGGCGACGTAGACGCCGAGAAGGACATATTCCGCCAAGCCTTAGCAGAAATAGAAAGTCAGCCCTCGAAGAGCACTTCTTCAATGATTTGGGCAAACCATCCCAAAATACCTTCGGAACTCGAGTTGGTTCGGGAAGGGCAAACAGCAATAATAATCCCTGTTCCATTATTTCAGGTATCAGGGCACAATGGATCCCTTGAGATTCAAGTGAGGTTGTAGTTTATAAGGTACAGCCACTCCATAACAGAATTCTATCGCAATGACACCACGAAATAGAAGAAAAGTTCAAGTGAAACAAGAAAGAAAGGTTCCTACAATTAGAAACAATATTGAATGCTCTCTGACAGGAGTCACAACTGTCACTTATGACATATAACAAGGCTTAAACGTCAAAAATTGACATGTTCTCTTAATTTAAATCTGAAAACCATTTTTTTAATGACAAACTACTACTTTACTGACTTACCTCACACAGTCTCTGTTTAATCCTGTCCACGTTTTGTTTGATCCTTTTCGTGAATTTATCTTTTTTTTTTTCATTACCCACCGACGACGACGAAATTTTTAATATACACTCTCACATTTTTATTTATTTTTTTATGAATTTTTCATTTTTTATTTTTATTTTTTCTTCTAAATTCCAATACGCGCGTTGCACAACTCACACAAACCACCGAATCATAGCATTAATTTCGGACTGACCCTCCTCACTAAGTCGCAAGCCAGCCATCAGCTATGTACATGTAAAAAAAAACAAATTTTGCGACCGAAAAACCAACCGAGAGGCGAACGAAACAACAGGCAAAAAAAAAACGGACACAATACATCCGCGATTTCATATATCAACCGACAAACAAACAAAAATACGTACGACTAAAACAAAAACAAATCGTCAATTGTAAATACTTTTCTTCATTTCTTCTGCATCATCATCATCATCATCAACAACATCATTGACATCCTATCATGAAAAATATAAAAAATAAAAAAAAAAATTTGTTTAAATATTTTATTAATCATTTTTTTCGTTATACTTAAAAAAATTTCAATCAAAAACTCAAAAGATGCACCCCTTTTCTAAGATTACAATTTTTTTTTTTCATAACAAAATTTATGTAGTGTTTTTAAACTAAAAAAAAAATAAATAAATTAAACTACAACATCAACGAAATTGTTTAAAAAAAAAAAAGATTATAAATAACATAAAGTGCATCAACACACACACAGGTACACAAAAAAAAAAAATAGACTCGCGATAGATGTCCATGTGTATAGTGGTTCACGTTAGTTAGCTTTATATGTGCGCCAATTGCGTGCGTGCAAAAGTATAAAAAAAAAACCCAAACCTCATTGAAAGAGCATAAAGAAGAGAAAAATTTATTAAAAAAAAAAATTTCATATTTCTATAGATATTTTCGCTATAGATACGCTGCACATGCACGACGAAGATACTTTTGTGTGTGAAAGCATGATGCAGTTCATATCAGAGTCACGCACACTAGCACGTGCAATGCGATGACAACGACAACCGACACGGCACGATGGAAGCAAGCAGTGGAAATTTTTTATTATTTTTTTTTTTTTTCTTGTTCAAACCCAAATTTGTTGTATGAAAAACTTTACAACAAACAGACTTTGTGCTGTCTATTGTCTAGTGGGAAGGTTTGTCAACTTTTCCGTCCTCGACAGCTTGTCAAAAATATGTCAACACGAGCTATAAAATTTGATGGCCAATCAGAGGCAATTTAAATTTATTTCAAACCACGCACAGAGAAAGAAAGAGAGAGGAAGAGGGATAGTTGTAAGCTTTTCTTATGTCACTTTCAAGAAATCTTACGCATTCCGAATATTTAGTGGAAGCTTTTGCCATTTTTGACAGAAATTTGAAGGGATATTTGTTGGAACAGGCCTTTGCATCGAAAAGCTTTCACAATTGTCAAAGGACTTCGGAAATTGTTTGCAAGGAAAAGCTCAGGCTACTGGCTAATAGGAAAACACCAGAAGACCAGAGATTCTCTTCAATGAGAAGCTGTAGGCATGAAGAAGAGAAGGAGACTACAACTCACTCCTTCTGGGACTGTCCAGTGCTATATCACAGCAGAAGAAGATTTCTAGGTCAATACTCTTCATTACTAGCTCTCCTCTGCTCTATGAATAGAATTCTCCCTCATAAGGAATGAGGGGCCCTGAGTCTAAGTGAGTCCCTCGGAGCACCTATCTTACTTAACCTTACCTAAACCTCACAACTGTCACATGGAATTGAAAAATACGAAGGGCTTCGGCAATTGTGGCAAAGAAAAGCTCACATCTCTAACTTGGAATTAAAGAATAAGAACGGGACCGACATTTGTAGCAAAGAAAAGCTCACATCTGTCACTTGGAACTTACATCTGTCACTAGAATTTAAAGAATAAGAATGGCTCCGGCATTTGTGGCAAAAAAAAAGCTCACATCTATCACTTGGAACTGAAGAATAAGAATGGATCCAGCATTTTTGACAAAGTCAAGCTAAGAACTGTCACTTGGAACTAAAGATGAAGAATGCTTGGGGGAATTGTGACGAAGAAAAGTCAGAACTGTTACTAGGAATCTCTCTGGTATTAATGGCAAAAAAAAGGCTCACATCTGTCACTTGAATTTGAAGAGCAAGAATGGCTGCAGCATTTGTGGCAAAGAAAGGCTTAGAACTGTCACTTTGAACTGAAGATTAAGAATGACATCAGGAATCGTGGCAAACGAAAAAGCTCACAACAGCCACATGGAACTAAAGAATAAGGAGACCTGTTGCAATTCAAGCAAAGAAACATACACCACTGTCACTTGGAATACCTTCTGTAATTGTGACAAACAAAAGAACACTCACAATTGACACATGGACTTGAAAAGGACAGTAAACGTCATTAGAATTCAATAAATTGTTGATTAACACACAAATTTTAACGCACATTCGTTGCTACTGGAACTGAAACAGAATGTGGACCGACTTTTGGCCTAAAAAAATGACAATTTCGACTCATTTTTGACACATTTTCAGAAAAAGTCACATAATTTCTTCAACTCTGTCAAAATTTAATAGTTAAACTTGCAATAGACGTCCATTCATAAATATGCTTCCAACTGTCACAAGAATGCATCTGTCAAACACAACAATCTATTTCTTTACAGATTTTTCCTCACTTTTCCTACCGTTATTTGATAAATAGAAGAAAAAGAAAAATTGAAAAATAGAACGAAATTAAGACAGAAAATAACAGAAATACCGACGCGCACTTGTATTGTTATCTGTCAGAATTTTTTATTTTTTTTTTTGTATAAGCCCACCGAGAACAAAATACCGCCATGCACTTAACCGCGCACATACACTAACTAACTTTATGCACTAAATGTTACTTATACTACCTCGATATTGTGTATAACTTCTCTGTCTCGTTCTTTCTTTAAAATAACGTATTATTATCGCGCCACAGTCAATGTCAAAACGTAGTTTATAACTATTTTGGATAAATTTAAAAAAAAAAAATTCTTTTCACTTTTTGTTCATCAAAAATGTCAAAATTAATTTTAAATATTTCAAAAAAAATTGGAAAATTAAGGAAAAACATTAACACAACGAAGAATAAAAAAAAAAAAGAACACAAACAGAGGCAAAACACAGGAAAAAAAAACCGTAAAAGAAAAACCACGCAATAGAAGAAGAAAGAAAAAAAAAAAAAAACAAGAAAAATCCTAGGTTGAGTGTATATATTTTTTAGTTCCTTACAATTTTAGAGCAATTCAATAACTAAAAGTATTATATACATTACATATAGCGAGAAGCAAAGTGTAACCTTGTATTTGCCCCCGTCCCAAAACACACACTACCACCAACCCCAATTTTGTGTTAAAATTTTTTGCCAGTTTTTTTTCACTTCTCCGTTTTGTTTCTTCTTCTTCTTTTAGTATTTTCTCATTTTTCCCATATTTTTCTATAAAATAAAAATTTAATTTTGTTTGTTTGCTCCTTCTCTCCTGTTGCAGTTTTTTTTTTCCCTTACACTGTTCTGTTTCTAGTTGCAGTAGTAGTGGGATTTTTCTCCTCTCTCTCTATAGTTTATAGTTTCTGATTGTGTATGGAAAAAAAAAAACATGCATTTTCTATCCAACTAGTCTATTGTGTATTTTGTCGTCTAAGAGGTATACTTCCCCTACAATAAGCCCGAATACACTATACAAGTCCCAGTGTTGCACACTAATACCAAGGAATCGATTGGCGACGAGAGAAAAAACTTACGTTTAAAAAGAGATTTTTCGCAACGAGATCCATGGGAAGAAAAATAAAAAATACACCACCACCATCCACTTATGCCATTCGTATGTATGTATTGGTGAATGCAATTTTTTGGAAGAAGCTTTTCGCATGCACTTTTTGAATGCACTTCGTTTCACTGATGAAAAAAACTGAATTTCAAAGGATGTTCACGAAAACTGAGATACTTTTTTGTAAAAGAAACACACACATGGACACACTTCCCTTGACCAAATTAAAAGGAAATTTTAGCCAACAATCGACGATCGGTTGTTGGAAAAAAACGAAAAAAATTGTTTGTAACTAACCTTCCGCGAGATACTTTTGAATAATTTCCGCGCAACCGAGATACCGGCATGCAAGCGTGCATGCATGCATTAAAGGTTTGTTATGTTTTACTTTTGTCGTTGTTGTTGTTGTTTGTTGTATGTTTGGACAGCGCGTTCACCGGTTATGTGTGCCGCGACGAGATGCACCAACAAAACCCTAGCTTGTGGTGGTGGTGTGGCGGATTGAGATACGAATGCAGTTCTTAGTGCAGTTTTTTGCATTATTTTTTTTTCGGTTTCTTTATACGGCTCCCTCTCTTTCTCTCTCTTGTTTTTCGCAAACATTCACATGCAAGTGTATCTCGTATAGTGGTGTTAATGCAGTTCTTCTGTTCAATGACGTATTTTACTTAATAAATTTTTTTTTTTTGTTACTCCACACAAGCATAGGATACACAGACAGTCGCCACAAGTCGGTTGGATTGAAAAGTTATACTGAACAGCTTTTTGCAGTTTTTTTTTTCTTCTTCTTTTGATGGGGCTGATGGGAGGGGGGGAGAGTGTCGATGAGTGTTACTTGAGGAGAGTGAAATGCAATTCTTGATAATGATGGGATGGAGGATGTTGTTTATGATTGTAGGTGACGAAGAACCAGCCAAAGCGAAGCTCTTGGGTTAACAGTGGAAAAAGTGCAAAAAAGGATGTTTTTCAAAAGTTTTACCCCTACCGAGTGTGGGCGGCAGGGATAGGGATGATGATGTGATTAGTAGACGTACATATGTGCTGGCAAACCATCCATTGATGGTGGAAATTTTATTCAGAAATGCTATAAGGTCTCAAGTGGGTACCTATGGTGTGTTTTGCCTGTGAGACTGGAGCTAGTATTTTCCCGCCAAAAGTAAGTACGTATTTGGAATTAGGGCAACTATGGCATTTAAAGGAAAAACGAATGCAAAGGTTTTATTTTCTCTTTTTAGAAAGGTTGCCTCCTTTGTAGATGAATGGGTGTTGTTCAAGGAAAAGAGTTACAAGTTGTACCAAAGTATAACCATTAGCAAATCTATCCTTTAAGACAATAAGGACATTTTAAGCGATTTTATCTACCATGCCGTAGTGAATTCTGTTGAAGGTGTCTACAACATCACATCGCAAGAAGATCTGGGTGATGAGACCAAATTGACTTCAAGGAGGCGGATGCTGGTGAATTAGTTGAACAAGGCACTGATTAAGTGATTTTCTTGAAAGCTTGACGGGTTATTGCCTTATGGGATAGTCTATGTTACACATCTTCCTCAGAACCAGTCACCGAAGAAAAAGATTCGCTTACGTTAGAAGGTATGTACATCATGAGAGTGCCCACAGGAAAGCCTGTCGTACAATGTGAATACCCTTTAAGCTGCGGGAGCATTTCGAACATATTTAACTCAAGTTCTTTCAGTTCTCCCAGCAGTTCTGCTTCCTAAATAGCGAAGGCAACCGATTTGGGAGGTTATAAAGCCATTTGGATGACCGTAACAGCTTTTTACGAGCATTAACTGGTCGCCATACTTTCTCGATAGCGATGTGGATGCAGCTTCTAATACGATAATTGATGCGATCCTTGTTGGTATAAGCTCCTTTATTACATTACCATGAAACATAACGTGGGTTACCTTGAATTGCAAAGGACCATTTGTGAAAAACAAAAAGAAAGCTGTTCTCTCATGTTGATACAACCACTGCGTAAGCTTTTCCATCGGCCCTACTATTCTCATATCTTTTCGATTGAAAACTGCATTTGTCCTGCCCGTCTTTAACTAACCAACTACCGACCTAAGTCCCTTTTTTCCACTGATGAGGGCGGTGGCGTGTAAAACCTTTTAAGTAATGACTTTTACAGCAAAGAGTGGCTTGGAAAGGACTTGTCCTTCTTTCGTCAACCCAGTTGCCCATTAGTGCTCTCAGATACGGCATCATGCATCAGATGTACACTGCAATCTTTAGATCGATCCTCATCGCATAATAAATAAGTGATCAGCTGTGGTTTACAAAAGCAGCACAAAAGTTTCTGAAAAGGCATGAAGCCAGCCTCTTAGGAGACGGTAAGCCTGCGACGTACTCATCAATGGAGTATTGTGTCACTAAAACTTTCCACAATCATCTGTCAACTGAAAGTAACTTTAATAGGGGCTTCGGCAAGAGTCAACACGAAGTCCTTTACAATAAGTTGTTGTGAGCCAGGGTAAAGCCACGGAAGCAACTTTGGTGTAGGTAAGGAAGACAGCGGCACGCTTTTCATTGCTCGGTTCAGCTCATCGGACGGGAGTAGTTCTTGTCAACTCCATCTTGCACCACCTGCTCAGCACACAAAAGCTCGTGCCATTGTAACAAGCTAAAGAAGAAATAAGAAGGTTCCCTTATACCCTAGATAGACAACAGACGGACATAGAAGAAAGAAGGAAAAGGAAAGAGCATTTGTCCAAGGACCTATGCCAATACCCTGCAGAAAGATAGGAAAAGATCTTCGCGATACTACCCTAACAAGCCTAAACTTAACCTTAACTCTACTAACAAAGTCCATCTCGATTTAAATGAACGACTCTAAAGCAGCTGAGGGAGTCGATGCCGGCGTCTTTTCGAAAAACATTCACATTTACCTCCCCTAGAGTCTCTCTAAATTTTGTAGCGCCTTTCAAGCCGAAGTCACAGCTATATATGCGTCAGGCGGTTACATTACTAGAGATAAACCCATCTGGGGCGGTGAACGACTGCAAAACGTCAAACTCTTTTGAATCCCAGGTCATTGCAACGGTCCCAAGGAACTATATGTTCAACGAACTTGCTTTCCCACTACATATAGTTGGAATTTTGACTTGGAGCATTGTCTAACCTCAATTTGGACGTTTAATTCTGACAAATGAATGAAACATCACAAACTTGTCATTTCACAATTCCCAAATTCAGTGCTGCCAACAAATGTAAATCAGAAAACACAATTCATTTGCGACTTAAACAATTTCACCAACCACAAGGGCAAATCCTCCATTTCGCAATTAGCATGCATGTTCCACTCTATTTAAAGATTCTGTTTCAAAAAGTGTCATGCATTTGACACACATCTGGGCTCTCGGTTTGACGTTTGCAATGCAATTCGAGTGCACATAACCCCCGCCAATCGAATGCACAAGGCTGGAACAATATTTGAACAATTGTTTCTTTCAGTTCTCCTGTCCCCCTCTTTCTCTCTGTCTCTTTTTCTCTCCCTCTATCAATCAATCAAATTTAAATGAACAGCTAAATAAAATATGGCTTCCGATCGCCCAAAACAAACATTACACAGGCTTGGACAACGTGGCAAACACCAAGGCAGTGACGGAGTCTTATAAAAAAAAATTGTGTTGCACTTTGAAAATCGTCTGTTTTGACGAACTTTTGTAGTGCATTTCATATTGCAAAATTGCACCTTTCACCGCGCACCAACACCTTCGTCTTTGGAGTCGTCAATGAATGACAGAATATCTATATATTTCACCTAATGATGCCTCTGGTTGTGGAAAAGATGCAAAGCAAACAAAAGAATAAGAAAAACGAGGCAAAAGCGAAGCACGCATCAGATAAAAAAAAAAAACCAAATATCGCAGCTGAAATACACATCTGCATGGCATAGCCCGTAGTGCATCAAAGCGCAACATTATCATCATCATCATCATCATTGTCAGCGTATGCAAGCTGTCTATGACACTAGATGGCTTTGGAAAGTTTTGCGAGTGCACACACTTTTTTATTTTTTTAGATAAAAATTCGGAATGCCAAATAGAGGAGAGTATCTTGTGGCATGGAATGCGAGTTCATCATATGTATCCACTTGCAACGAAATATGACCGAATAACTGCATTCGCATGGCTTTCCGATGTGCGAATTCTGCTTTGTAATCTTCCGTCAAGATTAAGTGAATGGATGCGATTGTTAGTGCACGCGGTAGTAATGTTTACATTTCGTTGCAATACGAACGGAAACCCAAATGCTAGTGAATGCAGTTTTGTTGAAGAATTTTTCATTTTTTTTTTCTTTGCCCTGGAACTCTGGAATATGTATGAAAAGGGACAAGGATATGGACAGAGAAGGCTTTATCTTATTTGCTGAAGGTGTAGTTAAAAATCGGTGGGAAAAAAGCGAACAATGCTTAAACCTGACCACGAGTGATATCATCCATGAAATCCTTGTGCAATTGGGAGAGTTCTAGGTTTTCTGCGGAAATAGAATGCACAATCTTTTCCAGATCTTAAGGTCCTGACATGTCTGTAAGACTTTTCTGTATAAGGCACTTTACTCATCAAGAGAAGAGTATAACTTTGAAGTAAGGCAACCCTAGATCTAGGGCTGGATCCATTAGAATCCGAGGCTATTATTTCTCTCTTAACTGGACGCATCAAAAGCAATCTGAAGGTTCAAATTTCTATGTCTGACTGAACCTAATGAGGACTCTTCCTCTGCCAACTTGATGCAAAGAAAGTTGACTAAGAGGAAACGCCGTTTATTCATATAACACCGTTCTTCCTTCACAGTGACAACCCTTCAAAAGTAAAACCATAACCAAAAACGTTAAATTTAGATCCCAGATTAAGGTAAGGTTGGGTAGATAGGTGTCTCATCACTTAGACTCAGAACCCCGATTTAATCTGGTCAAAAGGTTAAGACACTATTGTCCGGCTGTCTTGTCAGAGCGAAGGAGGGGATTCCATCAAATTTTTCAAGCATAAGGCATCAGTCTTCTGTTCCCAATTCAGAAAATCCAAGTTCAAGTCGATATCCCCCATCTATAAAAATCTTGGGGCTGCCTATATAGAGACAAGCTATACAGAGCCATGCCTAGTTTTGATATCCCTTATCCTTGTGTGCAGAACGACGATAGAGGAAGAAGCATCGTTATGTAACTTGTTCATCATCGTACTTGAACGGAACGGATAATAAGCCAACACCAGAGGTACAGTCTTTCAAAAGTTCAAAAGGGCTCTACCGGTGAATGAGGGTATTTGCTGTCAGACAAGAAGAAATACTGGACAGAACGCCACAATGGAAAACTATAAGTTCGAGGTCGTAAGGGAATTTATCTACCTATGCTCTGCTTCCGACAATCTAGACAACTCCGGCTAATCCCTGTGTCTTTGGGTTGAGAAAGTAACTAAGTTGTGAGACCCTATATCGAACAGGTTAAGAGATTCTTTATGGCGCTGAAGTATGGACTCTGTAGAAAGCGGATGAAGATATCCTTGATCATTTCGTAAGATATTCGGTCTCTTTTTCCTTCAAGCTACGGAGGATGCGAGCTGCACAGTGACATCGATCTTGAATGTTCGAGGTGGCTAAGCCATGAAGAGAGCATTGGCATCAAAACTATTTCCCCTTACGAGTCTTCGAGGAAGACCGCGATTCAGGTGGCGCACGCAAGTTGAAGGGGACCTCAACCAACTTAGCGTGCGAAACTGGAGACGCTTGTTGGTTGAGGCCCGGGTCCACCCCGGACTGTAGCGCCACCTTAAGTAAGTTATAAGTCTTCGAACCTAAGCCAGATGAACAACGCAGTTAAGAAAGACATCGTCTTTAGTGGCACGCACAAGCAGTAGAAGATCTTAATTAACCAGGCTAACTGGACAAAATATGTTGGTTCAGGTTCAGATTCACATCGAAATAAGGATAAAAGAGTGCGGTTGACTTCGCTAAAAAGCATAAACATGACCCATCCAAGAAGTTAAACAACGTTAGCCTGTATGGCAGGCGAGCGTTCTATGAAGACTTCAGCGAACTAGCCAAGCTTAATATTTACAAAATAAAGAGCTTTGCCTTTGAGTCTAAATGGTTCTGCGCTTAGTGCGGTACAGGAACAGGAACCTAACCTGAATCTTCGAAGCCAGTTTTCCTCTGGATGTAGCAAAAGAAAATCAAAGAGGTCTTAGCCAAGCCGGTCTTTGACTGAAAGCAAACGAGTGCCGGCTCCGATTTAATTGAAATGTCGTACGGCTTCGTAAAGAGTGGCTTTGTCGGACTTCCACTTTGAAAGGAAGTTGGCTGTGCTATGAGCAGTCCTGCTGGAGGAAATGCGGAAGCAGAATTTGCAATTCAGACTGGAGACTGAATAAAAAAACGTTTTTCGGTATTCTCAGAGGCCAGAGTAAAGCATTTCTTAAGCTGGATTTGAAGGCTGTCAGGGAAAAGGAAGAAACGGCCTATAAAAAGCGGTTTATTCCCGTAATAAATGGGACCTCAAGTTCGTGCGAACAATATAAAACGCGCAACATGAATAGTTACGAGAAGCTAGGCCTAGGCTGTGACGAGTAAACAAAGAATGGAAAGGCCATTCTGTCTTTGAGATTCCCAAAGAGTCATCCTGGTCGACTATGTACCAAACAGCGCAAGTTTCCAACGCTACAACACCTGTGTTCGACGAGAGAAATGCTCATCGAAGGCAAGTTTGGAAAAAGAAAGAAGGCAGGTATCAAGACGTAAGATTAAGCTGGCTGAGGAATCAATTTGAAGCCTAATTCCTAGAGTTAGTTGCCTCGGTGGTATCTAGGTTTCAAACTTAAGAATGAGGCGGTTCAGGAATCAATTTGAAGCCTAATTCCTATAATTAGTTGGCTTAGTGACAATTAGGCTTCAAATGGATTCCTCAACCACCTTATTCTCTAGATGTCACCAAGACAACAAATTCTAGGAATTAGGCTTCAAATTCATTCCGCAACCATCGTATGCTACCATCTTGCCTCCATGCGGCTTCTTCCTTCTTCCAAACTTGGCTTCGATGAGCATTTGATGAACATTTCTCTTCCGATGGAATGAAAAAATTTGAAAGTCTCTGGACCAAGTGTAGAGTCCACAACGGAGTATGCGTTTATTTTGGTGTATAAATGTCCGAAAATTTCTCTCACGCAGATCAAGGACTACCCACAAAACTATTTAACCGAAACACCATGAGATTTGCAAGTTTCTCATGCTTCTAATGACCCACTTGGCCACGCATTAGCATAGCATCCTCTACAGGAAGATTAGACTCCATGTAAGTATCAACCTGTTAGAATCTGTTATCGCAAAGAGAAATGACTCTTTGACACACAAATCCTCCATAAAAAATCCTCCAACCAACTGGATAAAGTTATAACGGAAGACATTTATTTGCAAATATAGCATGGGAAACTTGTCCATTCCCAGAATTAACCGTGCATCAAAAATTAAATTTAGCATTTCCTACTTCCTGGACAGAGGAGCAGCTTCCTTAACCCACTTTAACATTTTCCCATGCCCAACGGGGCCAACAGGTGACAGCATAATGAAATGACCAAAATAATTACACAACTTCAACTAAAAATCCTTTCCGTTCCTGGAAACGACAAAAAAAAAAAGAAACAAGTTTCCCCACAGGAAGTAGGTATACGTATCTAATTTGTAAGCCAACCTTTCCTTTCCGTTCCAAATCTAAACTATCTCTCACGGATCAAGTTTTATCTAATCGAATTCTTGCTCCTAACATCGCAATTAACTTCAAATGTCTATCCCAAGCCATTGGTGGTAGCCACATCTACACCAGGTAACAGCGTCAGGTTGCAGATGCAAATCCAAATTGAATATCTTTGGTTATTGTAGATGGCTGTGTGTGTGTGTTTTTTTCTACCGGAAACAGGAAGAGAAACCGGCCCCAAAAGACTTGGAGACGGAGTGTCCTCCATCCGTTTTTCACATCCAATCGCAAAGTCAGAGAGAGAGAGAGTGAGAGGGGGATTTATAGAAGGTGCTTCAATTAAGAACAAACTGGTGGAACCGGGGTGTTGATTAAGAAGTAAAAATAGAAAAACTGTCAACTAGATCATTTGACAGATACAGAGCGAGGGAGAGGAGGAGGGAGGGAAATCCCACAAAAACAATCAGTTTTTGTTTTATTTTAATTTTTCAATTCGTGACACACCACACAGTGGTGGCACGATGACGGCCCTCTGTAATGCGTATACACGTTGGATTATTGTGCGTATAGCGCTACTCTAATCCCTTACCATTCTTCCTTCATCCATGGCGGCTTTTAACCACAAAAAAAAACAATTTTTTTTTTTTCGCACAAATAATTGCAAAGAACCCACCCAACGTCAACACAACCCTGTGGCATATATGCCACATCGCAGAGAGGGAGACCTTTTTACCCTTCTCGCCTTTTCTGATGAGTCTGCGAATTGCCGGTGGCGAAAAAAATTTAATTAAAAATAAAATAATTTTTTTTTTTTTACGAAACTGAGATATTTTCGCCCACGCATTTTTCTTTTTTTAATAATCATATGTCAGCCGAGTAGAGATGCGAAATCAAAGGCACATTTGAAGGCTTTTGGTTGATGATGAAAGGATGTTGTACCCTATTTTTAGTTGGTTACGCAATGGATAAGGATTTAGATTTTCAAGGCTCAAAGTTAGTTCATGAAAGTCCCTTATATATTTCGTGTTCGTCCATCTGAGGTGGATTTATAGATTCTTCACATCGAAATACTAGGGCAGATTTGCGGTACAAGTCCAAGCCATTAGGAAGACTATTTTCAATGTCTATATGAAGTTCCACGAAGAAAACTCAACTTCAGTCGATGAAGTGGGTCTCCTAGCCTAAAAGAAGTCGGCACAGCCATTAAAAAGCTGAAGAACAACAAGGCCGAGGGCCCTGACTTATTACCGTCTGAGCTCTTCAAAGCTGGTGGCGATGTTTTGGTAGAGAGTATGCACCAGATCATCTGGTATGGGACGACTGGACTATCAGATCTAACTGCCCCGTCTTCAAGAAAGGCGATCCTATGTCTTGTAAAAACAACTGAGGAGAATGAGATCCCGAATCGTAACTCCTGGGATACCCAAGTCCCATTGCTGAACATAAAACGACTAGTGTGGTATATTGATGGTTCAAAGATGGACTCCGGTGTTGGTGCCGGTATCTATGGCCCTAATCGCAAAGTCTCAAAGGCACTCGGAATGTGTCCTAGCGTCTTTCAGGCGAAATTACATGCCATAGATACCTGTGCCACTATTATTATAGACTCCGGCGTGAAGGGAGTAGCCATCAATATATTTATCGATAGCCAAGAACTGAGTTCTCACTACTTTAACTCAAAAGTCGTTCTAGGCTGCTTCAACACTCTCCAAGACCTCTCAAAGCGAAACAAAGTCAAGCTCTGGGGGGTACCAGGGACACAGAGGAATTGAAGGCAATGAAATTGCAGATCAACTTGCCAGGATAGGCTCTTGAGAAAGGTACATAGGTGCCGAACCCTTCTGTGGCATCCCTACTTCCGAGTTCAGAATGAGTCTGGACAGATGGGAAAAACAAAACTCCTTATCCTACTGGAACAACACTCAGGGGCTCAGGCAGGCAAAAAAGGGCAATCCGACCCCTGAACAAAACCACAAAAAACATTCTCAACCATAAGAGGGAAGATATTCGAAGACTTGCCGGCTTCCTCACCGGTCACTGTAGCCTCAGATATCACTTACATAAACTAAATATAGTTCAGGAATCTGAATGTAGACTCTGCTTAGAGGAAGGCGAATCAGCCGAACACGTACTATGTGTGTGCGCGGCTGTTTGCAGGACTAGAAAACGCTGTCCTAACGCCGGACTGGACACCGACTGGAGATATCCTCAACTTCATTAGGAAGATAGAGGATCTCCTTGTCTAACTGGCTCCAGGCACAATAGATCTTTTAGATCTCAGTGCCACATGCATCTGTCGCAGAGCCTAACTAATAATAAAATAATAATTATGAGAACTAGTGAAGCATATCCCTGCTTAATGTAGCCTACAAGATCCTTTCCAGTGTATTGTGTGAACGACTAAAGCCGTTTTGCACCACACTCATGGGCACCTATCAGTGTGGCAAATCTAGGAAAAGACCAATGAGTTCCAAGTCACCGAACTATATAACGCGATGGCCGAATTCAGAATCCCGAGAAAACTGATCCGGTTGTGTCGCGCCAAGCTAGAGAACTCGCAATGCACCGTGCAGCTTGGAAACAGAGCCTCCGAATTATTTCAAACATGCACCGGATTTCGGCAAGGAGACGTGCTGTTGTGTGACTTCTTTAATTTTATGCTGGAACTGATTGTGCGAAAGACCGGCGTGAACACAGAGGGCATTATATATAGTAAATCCATCCAGCTGCTGGGATACGCAGACGAAATTGACATCGTTCCATTTGTTGATAGTTTGGTAGCGGCAAGTCGCTCAGCACTCTAACTAGTCAGCTCCAGTCGGCTGAATCAAAAGCGTTCTTACCGTTGAGTGTTACGACAGCACACGTCTGTTTGGCCATTTCATCCCTCAATTCCTTCACGTGATTTGTCACACGACCGTCTATCTATACATTTATTTTCGTTACCAACAATGCAAAACATTTAACGCACCCTATAAAGGAGTGCACGCACAAACACACACACAGATATCAAACAAACAAAAAATAATAACTTCTATGTTACATGGTGTGCGTTTGCTATAATGTGTCATCAGAAAATATTTTAATCGCTCTCTGACGCTGAGAACGTTTCCTTTTATGCACGCAATTTATGTTTCCATTTCGTTCCTTCCCCTCTCGGTTTATCTTCTTAATCTTCAAAGACGAAGTTATAGAGCATGAAAGGAACCACCTCCTGCTCCTGCTTCGGCTTCTTTGCTTTTTTTTTTTTCTAACTTACATGAGAGATGATGACAGCAACAAGTGTGTGCTGAATGTTGTTAGTTGCTGTTGCTCTGCTTCACAACCAAATGGAAGCCCTAAAACCTTATTTCATCCATCGGTCTGTGTAGGTGGGGGGAGGTCTTCAAAATTGTGTCCCATCTTCAAGTGCATCATTCAACATCAACACCAGCCAGCCAGCCAGCTTCTAATTTTTACGGCGGCGCCTTATTTGATTTTTTTATTTTTTATTACACACTACGAGAGCGTTAGCTGTTGTAGTGTGTGTTTTGTATCTACTACGTGTCTAGTCTTATTAGCACAAACAAGTGCACTAAGTGTTGTATGGACTACAATAAGCGTACGAGACACGCATTCAAACGCTTTATTAGCTTTGCGTACGTATCCATGGGGATGGGCAAATTGTTAAATCAGAGCGGTACGCGACATTCACGTTGCATATACGGGGTGCAATATTAGCAATTATGTTTTACTATTGCGATTATTATCATGGAACTGTGCTTGCAGTGGTAAACCAGAGGGGAGCGGCAGATTGGTTTAATTGTTAGTTGGGATGTCGTTGTTTTTATTTTTGACATATTCCCTGACTAGAGTTGCGTTATTAAAAATCCGAAACAGAAGGATGAATGGAACAATAGAGGGAATAAGCCTGCTTAGGGCAACGCGTGTATAATTTGCAAGTCACAATCGATGTAGTAAAAGGTTTTTGCAACTAAACTAGTATCAGTTGCGAGAGATTCATCCAATAAGAGCAACACTCCGAGGACGTCTTTTGGCAATTGAAAATGGGAACACCCTTGGTGGCGAAAAATTAAAGTGAACGACAGCGAATCTTGACAGTTATCGCACCAACGGACACAAACAATCACTTCAGCGTTCGATGCAGAAATGCCTAGACAATCAACTGGCAGTAGAGGTGAACCTTGTTATTGGTGGAAGGATTAAGTCAAAACGCTCACGGCAAAGTGCTTCCAGGTCCGATTAGAGTTCCAGGAGCGTTAAGCTATTTGCAGACTGGCGAGACGCAACCTCGAAAAGGACATCAATGGGAGCAAGTTGGTTCTGCAGCTCTAGACCCCTGGGGGAAGGCATATATGTAGGTAGGCCTTTAGGTCCCCACGAATATCCTGCCAGAACATCTGTTTCTCCAGTAACCACCTTCTTGGTGCACGATCACGAAGAAGACCAGCACGCAATCACCTGCCAAACACGCCGGAGGAACTGCAAAAAGATAGATCCTGTTCAGAGTACTCAGAGTCAAACATACTAATCAACTGACACCAGTCTTCTAGCCCAAACGAATCCTGTGAAAGACTTAACAAATTTCATGCCAAAACTCAGCACCTGTTCATCGACTTTTAAGTCACGTATGACAGTTTCCATTTGGAACTTTTCCAGACATCCACATCATTTCAGCAAGGTGATGCACTGCCTTGCGATTTCTTCAATCTCGTGCTGGAATGGATAGCCCATAGGGCTAGCATCACATAGAACTAACTTCACATACATCAGAGTTAACGTTACACCTTAGTGGAGATCCGACGAAGAACAACCCTAGGAATTGCTGCTTCCTCGGTTTATCAATACAGCTGCAGCCAAAGCTCTTAACACAACTCTGCCTGTTCTGCTGTATGTACGACCGACAAGAACGCAGAGGAGATGCTTGAAAGAAACATACTTCATAGGATATTGGACCCTATTTGCCCAGATGTGCAAATGGAGAAGGAGATACAACCACGAACTATATGAACTGTACCCAGGTGTAGATGTAGTTCGAAAAGTTAGATCAGATCGACTACATTGACTTGGACACATCCACCAAATAGATAGCAATGCTATGACCAAGAGCAATAAGGGTCGAGACGAGTAAGAATACCGACAAAGCTGTCGCAGAAATCAAAATGCTTAGCTGGACGAACTGGTAGCAACGTACCCAGGACCGGAGGAGAATAAAAAGCTACAGTATCTCGGAAAGAGACTCTTTACAAGTCGAAAACCCGTTGCTGTCACACATATGTATATAAGCCGACTCAACCTAGTCAAAAGAGTTCAGAAACAACGTCTAAGAGAGTCATTGAATCCACCATGGAGGCACTGTCCAGTAGAGGAAGACTCCGACTCAAGCGACACTCGCAAATGAAAAGACACCTCAACCAATGTGAAACTGAAAGCATCTATGTAGCAAACAATCGAGCTGGCTGGAGACGCTTTTAAGTTGTTGTAATGTCCAACCTAGACATAAGTAAGTTGGTGCAAGGTAACCCCCTAATTAATGCCACACTGAACGCTCTCTTTCTTTCAGGCTGCCATAGAATGCTGATCATGTTCCATCCCCTCGCTAAGTCGGCCAACTTTTTCCGAGTTGAAATTGTTGCCTACATCGTGCTCCAACTCCTCACCCTAATTATCCGATCGACGAGAGCCTTACCCCTGAGATTCCATGTTTTCCCTACTCTAGCCTACAAAGACTCTAATTCAAAACAAACCTCGAAAGCATCATCCCCACCAGATTTGACTAATCTCTCCCTCCTCTAATTTCCCTGATGCTCGTGCTCTTGTTTAAATGTAGTCATAAACCTTTAAGCGCGCTAATTATGAAAAAAGGAATAGTCTCGGGCTACAACAAAAGGGATCCATAGGTCTCTACGCAAACGGCTCTCAGACAGAATCGGGCGTGGATGAAGGCAGCTTCTCCAAGTATTAAGAAATTCGTTTAACTTCTGTTGCGTCTTCCAAGCCCAGATAATGGCAATCAAAGAGGCCCTGTCGTGACTGAAGTAAAATGTGTTGTCTACGCAGTCAAGCTGATCAAAATCACTTTCAACTCAAAAACCGCTTTGCCTCTGAACTAGATGGCTAACTGAGCAATTCAAAATTCGTCTCAACTGGGTGTCAGGCCATATGGATATTTCAGGGAACTGTGCGGCTGCTTATTAGCACCATGGTGTGTCTCATTAGGGGACACTGCCAATAGGCAGATTTGAGAGAAGCTCAAATCATTTTAACAGAATCTGTATGGACGAGAAGGAAAAAGGAACAATTCTCCACCAGTTCTATCAGCTTGAAGAAGAGTCTATCTAGTAGTCAGCTTCTTTCACAATCATGATGAACTGACTGACAACAGAACAAACTGCCTCCTCTGTGGGTAGTTTCCTGACAGAATACCCAGATCCATGTGGTATCACAAAGTAGCTAAGTGTGACTGCAGTCACACTCTGAACTAATGTAACCAATCGAAGCAGGGTTCCTTTTTCTTGAACCTCCTGATAGTTTCCAATCTTCCATCCAAACCTTACCCTTTTCGAACGCTTATCCCAGCAGAATCTAGCCTATAACGCAGATTAAAGCCTCTTTTACTGCTTTTAACAGCTCTGAAATGTCAATTCTGATTCTAACTCTCCTGCCAAACCCTAACCTAACTCAATCTTTCAAAAGAATTTCGTTTTTTTTTTTTTTTTTTTTACTGAACAAAGCCCATCATTACATTTGATACACGTTCTTTCCATTTAAATGGCGGCGCGTCCGAAAAAAATAAAAAACGTTAAAAATTCCTTTCAGAGTTCCTTTCCGATTCGCAAAAAACAACCATTATCGTCGTTGTAGCCATAATATGTCATGCGTGTCGTGAGTTCTTTTTGCCTTGCACAAATGGAAGGCAAAAAAAAAAAACCAAAAACCCCCCTCGCGGGCACTCACAACAGCTAAATGACGTATTTTCGCGCGTATCCTGTTTATGCCACACACAACACCAAAAAGCCAACAAACGAGACCGAAAGCGACAACACACAAGCGAGCAGCAGAGAAAACCCGAATTTCATCCCATACCAACACACACATTCGTTCACAGATGCAAAGAAAACCAAAAAAACACACGAAAAAGCAACCAACACGACCCTCCAAAACCATGACCAAGGCCAAACAATTTTCGGCTGAAGCAGGTCCCCGTCTGTCATCCGTCCGAGGAATTACTGTGCGGTGTCAGGGGGTGTGCCGCGGACGTTGAACCGAGCAACGAACCACGACCAGGCCAGGGAAGTCAGCGCTCACTACCACCACAAACCAACTTGCCTGGGCTAATGCGAAGGCGAACACCAAATCGGTTTGCACAGATGTATGCGTGCGTACGTACAAATACGTTCACTTGTGACCAGAAGGCGCGTTCGTCGTGTACACTTCATCATTTTGTCGGCAATTTTCGGAGCACAACGTTTGGGGATTTTTTTTTTTTTTTTTGCAACAGACGAGGGGGGGAACCTCCATTATGGACTCTCGATGATTACCATGGAGATGGACCAGTCGTCCGGCGCATGAAACGGAGGGGGGGTTCTTAAAATGTACACAACTCAAGAGGGACCAGAGTTGCTTACAATGAGCAATCACTGTATTTTTAGGGAACACTCTGACTGTGGATGCCCATGCCCATGCCCATGACTATGCCATAGTCTTGATTGCATTTCTCATTTAATAAGTTGTTCCCTGCACCCTCTTCGGATGAGAGCGGGGGAGGGGGAAAAGAAAACGAAACGAAACTTGTGAGCGATAAAAAAAAATATATTTTCGGTCTCAAGGCCTGCATAATGTTTATTTTCACGATTCCGATACGCGTTGTTCCTCTCAGGGTTGAAGGCTTAAATTTCCGAGTTTGTTTACCCTTCCCTGACATTTCTTTTCCTCAACGAAAACGAAGGGAAAGTAAAATTTGCACAACGTTGTGTGGGGAACAGAGAGGGCGCGCTGTACATTCGGTGGAAAGTCCCTCGAAATATTGATTCAGCAGAGTTGTCGTCATTTTATCAATTTAAGACGTGTCGCCTCAGATAGGGGTTAAAGGCAGATAACGCGGCTTACGTTTACCCACAATGCGTTTTGAGTGCGTTCGAGGCTTCTACCTGAAGAGGGGTTGATAACATTTTTGCAATTGTTTACACACTGAAATACTCGTGTGTGGTTATTGTTTGACAGTTTCTCAGAATAATGGAGATAAGATTGTGCAAATGGCTGACTGACTACTTCCTTTTTGTTTTTTTTGTTGAACAATGAAGAGCGCCAAAGTTTGACGCACTCTAAATTGCTGGGTTATCTTCTTGACAATAATTGTGTTGGGTTGGGAGGCGTTTTTTAATCGGACGATAGTGACTTGACGATGGTATACAATGCTAATGGGGAAGAACGGATTAGGAAGGTTGAAAATTTATGAAAAAATAAACAGAGACTTGGAGCTTGATCCTAGGCATTTCCTTTATATTTCGTAAGAAACTGGACTGTTCGATCTGACGATACCCAAAGGTCGTCGATCTTTCATTTTGGAATGAAAAAAGTTCGAGCGGATTGGAGAATAAGAAAGATCGAGCTTGTTCTCAATACTTTGTGTCATGGAAGGCAGATGGCCTCCAAAACAAGATCTTAAGTCAAACATTGAGTCAAGATTCGGTCTTCATTGACAGCTTTTTATTGACGTTTACTTAACAGTTCAACCGTCTTTGAAATAACCTTTGAAGTTGACTGTGGTGCCAATTGGAAGCTTTAATAATCACTTGCTTAAGCTGATTGAGTGTCATCACTATCGTGATACGTTTTTGATAAGGCTCGCCGGGTTTGAAAACATTTTAATCGACGCATGGTGTAAATTGGTGTGTATAACCTTTCCCAAAGCTTAAATTTTGCTCTTCAGGGTAGTACTCAACCTCCCTTTTGCCAGCGACTCATAATCACAAAACAAACGATCAAGTGTCCACACAGTCCTGAAATCTAACCCAGAGGAATACCACAGTAAAAAAACAAAGAACTCATCTTGAGTGGCAAAGCCGAGTTCCTATAAGGAGACCTCAATCAACTTGAAGTGCGCAACTTAAGGTTAAAAACCGGTCTGACTGGAGAGACTTATTGCTTAAAGCCTCGATTCACTCCAAACTTAAGCGCTTCTTAAACATACGTCTCTCCAGACTTGTAACAGCTTAAGACCAGAAATGTGGTTTAGGTAAAATTCTTAAATTTTTCTTACTACAGCTCAACTCCAAGGCCCAAGTCTAATGAGATTCCCAATTTAATTAGATTTCCAGTGAAGGATGACCATATTCTTCCTAGCTAGATGCTGATTTCAGGAGCTAGTCGGGATTTGATGACAAGAGAAACTCAAGGGCTTTGCCGGTAAAGATTGCCTCTTGTCGTCATGAACTTCTATACCAAATGCCCAAGAAAACTGTCACAGATCTTCGGAATTCTAAAATGATAAAACCGGTGGTTTAGACTTCCAATTCATTAGGTAGTCCATTCTAGGATCTGTCTTAATTATTGATTGAGTCTATTGTCGAGTGTGGTGCAGAACCGTTTAAGACAGTTCATGGGATGGGATTTTATACCCAAATGATGCCGAGACCCACCACCATCAACTGGTGTACACGGCCAGTAGTACGTATATTCTAACATGTCTGGTGACTAGCTGTTAACAAATTTACACTCACAAACATGCATTAGTACAGCAAACGCCATGGGAATCACCCTGACAGCCCATGATGGTTCAAAAATGAATAAAAAGGGAGGTTCCGGAATCTGCTTAGAAGAATCTGCCGACCAATAACTTTTCCAAACCACGAAAGACGAAATACTGAAGCCGCGCTTAAAGATTCATCCACAAGAGCTTCAAATCCAAAACTCAAAGCCAAGATCTCACTCTGATGGCTCCCAGAACATAATGAGACATCGATGAAAAAAGCTGAACCAAATCGAAGATGACGCGACAGATTACGCCTGCGACCGCCCAAGACTCTGCAGAATCAGAAAATCAACCCTTGGTGTGCACTTCTTCAGCGATCAGTGCAAGCTGTCGACCAAGTTACCGAAGACTGAGACCTACGCAGTCAAGGAAGTCGAAGAGTCTCACGAGCTCAACAGCGTCTAGAATTTCTATAAGAAAACCAAGCGACTAACTTCAAAACCAGGATGGAGGTTCTTCTAAATAGTGAAGGGAATTAGGAGTTTTAAATGTGTTAAGCCAGCATTTTCAGCAGCAGACAGATGGGGCAAGAAAGGGAACCCAAACCCAATTTCAGTCAACGAAAAAAGAGCATCCCATTCAACTGAAGAAGAAGCTGTGAAAGATCAACGAATTTCAAGTCAAAGCTCAGCACCTCTTTATTGACTTTAGGACTGCATGTGATAGCATTCATCGCCTTGAGCTCTACATGACATGATGAGTGAATTCAGGATCCCGACATTGTTTGTCCAACTGTTCAGGGCAACGCTGGAAAATATCGGTTGCTTCATCAAGTTCGGAAACTGCTCATCTAAACTTTTCCAAACATACACCGCATTTCGTCAAGGAAGTGTCCTGTCATGTAACTTCTTCTTGCTCATGCTGGAGCACGGTACACAAGGCTCTATCTTTTAAAAAATGTCAACATTATTAGATATTCCCATCTTGCTGTCATAGAGGCTATAACGACGATTAAAGATGAAGCAAAACGAGTTGGAAACAAAAAAGACCGAATCTCTATTGCAAAGTTGAAGGGATCTCGGATGTCAAAATGCTTGATTTTGACAACTGGAAGCAGCACGAAGTGAATGGAAGGCTGCACTTTCTAAGGAAGTTAAAGTGAATTCATAAATACGTCGTCGATTTGTTAAGACTAGGTACCATTTCGTTGACTAGATTTATGAACGCCTTAGGGCTTCTCCTTGTAGGGTTCTGCATTCTAAAAGACTGACGTTATAACCTGTTTTTTTCTTTAAAGGTGGCAACCATCCTTCTATATCTACAATCTTTATCCCTTCCTTCATCCACTTACAGTGGACTACAGTATGACAAAAATGTAAAAATCTGACTTAGCTCACAAGCTATCCCTAATGTGTACGTTTGTACGTCGATGAGCTCCATACTAATGCTCGTTAGGAATTTGTGCTGTCAAGTGACTAATTCCGTAATTTTGTTCGAATTTTGACGAATTAAATGTCAAAATGACAAGTGCTACGTTGAACGTTTAACAGTTGACATCCCATCAATATCCCAATCCCAATTGTTGACGTTAAATGTGACAAAATAACACAACTAATAGGCTCCTGATAACCCAATTAATTGAGGCTTC
Source organism: Criorhina ranunculi (assembly GCA_951813785.1). Lineage (NCBI taxonomy): Eukaryota > Metazoa > Arthropoda > Insecta > Diptera > Syrphidae > Criorhina > Criorhina ranunculi. The sequence continues at coordinate 33,671,789 of OX638381.1, read as the reverse complement.
TAAAAATAAGTTTAACCTTGCTTGGTCTTTACCCCCATTCAATGTGTTTCCCATCATAACCAACGCAAGCAGCAACAATCTCAACGCAAATATTTTGGTAATCACCCGCCATTAAGGTGGCCCCGTCACCCCTCACATCCGACAAAGCCAACAACACTTCCATACATACACACAGACAGATATTTTGTGTGTCGATGAACGAAATTAAGAACAAAAATTCACAAGACTCGTCAACATAATCATCATTGGTCTAGGTCAGGTGCATTTGTGTGTGAGCACACTCACACTCACTGGACCAGTATCTTCTGTGCTGTTGCATATTCCTTTTCGTACGCAATTCACATACGCGTGCACAAATAAGAAATACCGACGCGACGACTCATTCGTCGAACGAATGAGGAAAAAAGTTTTTTGTGCATTTTTTTCGGTTCTTTTTCGCGAAAAAAAAAAGAAGAACGCCATTATTGTTGGGTCCGTGGAGCCTGCCCCCGTCAACACCGTGTCTACAACCCCAATAAACATTCACCAAATGACTATGACTACCCTTGTGAGCTGATTAAACACAGAGCAGACGACGACACGAAACCATAAACGCGCGGGTGCGCTATAGAACATACACACATAGCCGTGCTTACAGAACACAAAGAGGGAGCTTTCGGGAGGGCATTGCCCTCATTGAAAATCACTTTTTTGGCAGACCAAAGTGCGGAAAGATTTGAATAAGAGTGTGGGCAATGACGGCGAGATGGAATTGTATGGATTGTCGTGGGGGGGAAGAAATTCCGAACGGAATTGAAAGGGGTAAATGCTTGTTTACAGGCATCGTACACAATGTTTTTTGGTGGCGCAGTGATGGAACAGGATTTCAGGATGAGATACGAGATACGAGATGCAAATGAGGACTTTTTGGAGCACAGAACGGTGGGGACGGGGTGGGCTTTTTTCTGGTCGAGACAAGAGACGGTGGATGTCAGTTTTGTAGCTTGATTGGGGTTAATTTATTCAACGGGAGAATGAGGCTTGGGCCCAGTGAATGTTTGCAAAGTCGCAGCAAAAGGCAGTGGGGATGACAATGACGATTGCATTGTTGCCATGTTGACGACCTGGACACTGGAGAATCTTTTAAAGCTGAATGGCATCCTAAAAGGCAAAAGTGGAAATTTAACAGTGGAAGCTAAGCTACGTTTGTCGTTCTTACAAAGACTACTAGATCCAATGCCATGGATATTAGTGAAGAGATCCACATTTGGTGGTAAACAGTTCATATAGCGGATCCATCTCCGCTGGCAATAAAAGTGAAAGGAGATGCCCTCACATCCTTGGAGCTTTGAATCACCGCTTACAGATCTGGGGTGCATCACACACCCCTAAAATCGCGTCAAAAACTCAAAATATTAGACCAGTTCTTCGCCCTATTCGTCATGGAAAGGCGGAGAATGCAACATGTTACTCTCTCAAATGGTGTGGCAGGCCTCCACTGACCAAACCCCCCCTCTACCTCAAGTGGCTTAATGGTGAGAACATTTGACTGCCAAGCAAGATGAGGATAAGGTTCGAGTCCCCGAAAAACGAAAGTTTTTCACATCAATGCCGTGGAAAGAGGGATGAAAGGGATCTTAAAGTTATAATAGTGTCTTCTCTCAAGACGCACTCCCTTCTTCCAGTGGCCTGCAGATGCGAACGAAAGCCCGGCTAGAAAGCCGACAACCATGGTATTCCTTCATCTGAACCAGGACTTCCATTATTTGAAATCTTCGAAGTCAAACGCGGAGCATTCCAACCATTTTATGGAAGGGATTGATTAAAGATGACCACATCCGTGGAATGGTTCTGGTTAACCGGGCCACCAAAGCCTAACACCAAGTCGTCAAAACCCGAACACTGGTGAGATTATTTACTTGCACAACACAGGTCAGGACCTTGTCGCGTTCGCCATCCTAAATTGGCACATGGCGTTATACCACCCATAAAACCGTAAAATTCAAGAAAACTCCGAGCCTAAGCTACGTCTCCTAAGGATTCTCGAGTTCAGTGGCACAATTTCATCCAAAGACCACCTAATATTCACTGCAGGACGTCGATAATGGACGACTGAAGTACAAAGCTATAAAGGAGGCAAGGACTATGTGCTAAAGACGTTGGGCCCAAAGTTGCCACGAATACTGCTCCCGTTCTCATGAAAGGGCTGCAGAGGTGTTTTCAAGAAATAGACACCAAAAGACAAGGCAACATCGAAGACCTCGTAACTAGAACCATGCGAGGAAATTGGATAATCCACCGATCTTTCATGCGATCAATATGGACCTAGCTAGACCGTGCGGCTGCCGACAACTCAGTCACGTGTGACATCTCAGACAAGTGTCTGCACTCGCTAGGCAGTCAGCTCATTCATTACCCATAAAGCATTCGTGTCTTAGAATCAAGGCCTTGTTGAAACAAGATCCTCGAACAGATTGGGAAAATCCCAAATAAGCTTCCACCTTATCGGGAAGGCCTTGAGGGCCGACAGCTCCGAAAGTTTACCAGCGGACGGGTTGCTGAATATGCACAACAGCTGCCTTAAGAGCAGAATTTTCTCTATGAGAGCTGGAAGACGCAACACTTACTAGAGAAGATGCTGAAGCCGCGACTGACAGAAGCACTCCAAAGAGCAGGTGGCATAACCAAGAGACAGCACGGATACAGAAAAGGCCATTCCACACTAGACGCAATCGAGGAAGTTGTCAACGTGGCCCAAGAGGGAAATAATCGCTCAAGAAAAATTGTCTTGTTGACAGCCCTCGATGTAAGAAATATCTTTTACGCAGCCAAGTGGAGAGATATGCGGAACCAACCGCCCTCGTAGTCGCGGGAGTGACACCCATCGACCTCTTAGAGGAAATTCGTCTACGAAGATAAAGAGTGGAAACGGAAACCAAGCAATAGTTGCCAGGGCAATGGAGTTCTGAAACTAGAGGACGGTGGACGGCGAGACTGATTAGGGACGAACAACATCACCCAGTTTCTAACCGGACATGGAAACTTGAATGTGTACCTCCATAAGATGGGAAAGGTATGAGTTGCTCCTGTGATACTCATGAATGGATCTTACTCTGGATATGTCAAACTTTCCATGTCTAGCAACTGATTTCCCAGAATTTGAAGAAAGTCTAACATTCCAGTCCCGGGTTAGTTGGCCTCTCCTCTACACCTGTCAAACATTACAACTACAACCGATAAAGACCATTGACACATCTGTCACTTTTGACACTCAGAATTTCCGTAATAAAACTGGCAACACCGCTCGCACACTACTGATGTGTGTTAAAACTTAAAACACATCTCATTCGCAATCGTATTGGTGGGCCAAACGAAAACGAAATGAAAATTCCTCGATTCGTTTTATTTATTTTTGACGTTGCTTTCGCTCTCACCGGCCGGCACCCCCTTCCGACAGTAGCCAAAACCAATGCCAGAGCAAACCACAGCACCAAAGGCATACTCTCGCACACACACAGGAAACCAAAACAACTCTCTGGGCTGGGATGCATGCATTCGTGCATCTGTACAAAATTCCCTTGAATTTATTCCACATGACGTGCTGGTGTGTGGCATTGACCCCCGAATTTATGAGTTCAGGGATTCTCTCGTTTTGGGCCGGACGAACTGCATCCAGAGTAGGTTAGTTGTTTGTTTGCGAATGCATGCATCCCATCCTTTCCCTTTCTCAATTTCACAGCCATGCACCGAAACCGAACACACAGACAGCACTACAACGACGTCATCTGCTTTTAGATACAATTTGGTTTGGCCTGCAGCCAGATATCCGTCGACCTTCACTTTGAAAATGCCTGCCAAACGTTGCGTTGAAGTTCGTTGGCAGCAGAAATTTTGTTGGCCAAAAACGCGCGAGGGGCACTGAATTTTGCAGCTGGCGCGCGTATTTTTAGGCGGCACGCATCGTCCGTGCACAGTGGAATTAATGTTGTGGTAGGCTTCGCCAGTGGGTAGGTGTATTAGAGATATTTTTAGAGATACACAGATACGATGCATAGGTATATGTATGTAGATTGTGTTATTCACGTTCTCTTTTAGCGGTAAGCGTATTATTGATTGTTTAGAGAGACTACAACGAGTACATGGTCCTGGGTAGAGAGCGATGGAGGGGTGCCGATAGATAGTAGGACACATGGAGGCAAGCCATTCATTTTGTTCCGTCTATTAATAGGTCAGGATGTTAGGCAAAAAACTAGGACAATTAGATAAACTGTGCGTATAGGGCAAAAGCAGCACTTTGTTCGGTAAATGAAGGCAATGTGGGTTCGTTAAACATTATGGTGGTTGTGCCCTTGTCACAAAGTAATAAGTTTGGGTTCTATTTACTGTGGAATTGAGTGCTTTAAAGGTTGCTGGAGGATTTTTTTTTTTTGCACACATAGATACGTGGACATTGGACAAACAAGGTGAGATTCTAAAACTGGACAGGTCGCTGTTAAGAATGACTTTGGGACTGCGCTATGAGGAAGCAGTGACACAAAATTAAAAATTCTCCCTAGAGAATAATGAGAAAGTGTGAAAACTTTCAAGATCTAAGTGTTCCAAAACAACTTTAGAGGATTCACCAGTTACATCAAAGACTTTAAGGCAAACTTGGAACACATCCTTTGGTTTAGGGAAAACCTAAAAATACTGTTGAAGCGGTGACAACACCATGCAAATGAAAAGTTCGGATTGTTTTTGTGTTTCAAAACAAATTTTGAACGAATAGTAACAGATACAATTGCAGTGTACTCACCAAAATTTACTCAAAATATGTAAAACATATTAAAACAAACACACTTTCACATTTAAAACAAAAAAAATTAAAAAATAAACACTGACATGACGAATTTAAACTTCAAATTGAGCGCAATTGCAAAGCCTACTACGTTTCGCTTTGAAAAAGTTTTCAAATTTTTTGGTTATTCCATGGGCTACGCAAAGGTAAAGGGTTTTCGATTAAGCTCGATGGATAATGATGGATTCTTCCCATATGTGATGTGGGTGACGGCTCTGGGATCCATCAGGCATCGCACAGTTGATAAGACTTACAGCAATGTGTTCCTGGTGGCAGTTCTAGCAATCGAATGAGGCCTCTCAAACACTATCACAGCAGACACTCCCAAGAAGATACCTCGACATCTTCATAGATATTTAGTCAAATAGCCATCAAATCAAATCCATCGTGAAACGCTGCAATGGTTGCGAACAATGGTTGGTTTAGTGCAAGCAGTCTGGCTCTTGCCAGACGAAACGGGAGAGTGTTTCATCTTCATTTTCGTTCCCGCAACTGCAGAAATGGAGATTGTATAGAGTACCTAGTTTGGCCGCATGGTCTCTAATTGGCCAATGCATAGGCAGGTTCTGTTTAGTAGGTTCTTTTTTTTTTGTAGTCTTATGTAGAATGTGTTCTATGACGCATCTGATTAGGACCGATGTCTCAATCCTACCACCACTAGGAGCACAGAAGTCCAGTGTTTCCATGAAATTTCAAAAACTCGCGATTGAGAGATGGAGTGGACTCAAGACACGCTGCATCTCAAGGGCGCTTTGGACCGAACTAAATCACACCCAACAGAAGTCACCCATTATTTCTCATAGGCATTATGACAGGTCACAATCTTCTGGTGGCCCACTAAAAGAAAATACGTTTGAATGACAACGAACCTATGCGAAGGATGTGGTGACGTCGACGCCAAGCAGGACACATTCCACCAAATCTAGTAGAAATAGAAAAACAGCCCTCGAAGAGCACTTTTTTAATAATTTGGGTGAATTGTCAAACAAGACACCGAAAAGCACCCTAAAATTCCTTCGGAACTTGGTTTGGTTCAGGGAGGCCACTCAACAATAGTAATCCTTGTTCTTTATTTCAGGTAACGACACTGGGGAACACTATGGATCCTACGAGATCAACACCTACAACCTAACTTAACCTTCACATGTGTAGGCTTTATGGAAGTCGATGACTTTTTCCCATGAATGGGGCTCAATTCGACCAAATATGAGTTTGATGTTACCCTTGGGACAAGTGACTTTACATAGCTCCATAAGAAAAAGTTTAACAGACGAATTGTAACTTTTTAGGAACCATTTGATGTCGACCTTTTGCAATTATGGCACCTCTAAAGCTTCCGGGCAATAATATATTCACTACTATATACTCACACTGATTCCCATAGCTCTGTACCTAAGGTAAATAGCCACAGCCCTACGTTTAAAACAATTCAACTTACAGAAAGCGGCACTATTGCGCACGATCTCCTGACTGAAGAAAGATTTGGAGCAAACGAAAAGGCCATCAACCAAAATTTAGTTTCGAACTACGGCTGTGTGTTCCAAGCCGAAGCCCAAGCCAAGGCGGCTTGGGAACTACATATCTTTGAAGCTACCCTCTAGAAAAAACATTGACATTTATATAAGCATTGAAGTAGTAAAGTCAAAGCTAGTGAAACGTGGCTGCAACGAACGCAAATCACAAAGTAACACTCTTGTGGTTCTCGGTTCCCGGGGTACAACAGTATCCACGGAAATGATATGCCGGATGAGCTAGCAATAAAGGGAACTTTTGTCCACCAAAACGTACTTGGTTGATGATTTGGTGCATGAACTCTACCAAAACATCACCTCTGTGCTGGTAAGAGATCAGAGCTGGAGCCCTTGTTCATCATGCCACGTGCAACTTTTTAAGGGTAGGTGACATCCCAAGGTGGATTTGACTGGCATTTTGCAGTTGAATTTGCGACGAATGCATTAGGGAGAGACTCCAAGCATCCATCGTCAAGTCTCTATTTCTGGTCCATTCGCAGCTTCTTCTTGGTGGACAAACGAGCTCTTAATTTGGCTGCAATGAGCCGACGACGTTTGCTACTCTGAATATACTTTAATTACCACATAGTCGATTTGCTTATCGGTTAGACCATCTGGATACAGCCAGGCTGCCGTGTAGATTCGAAGTTTTGAGAACCTAGTGCTACTTACCAACGTCTATTAGTCTATTAGGTGGAATTCGTTGTATATTGTCGTTTTCCAAGAATACAATTATTACATCCTATTCCGAACAGGCTTCTTAAGTTCTGCTATGAAATCGTAGAATTTGTCCTTCGGCCTCATCGGTCGGTAGAGGCTGTTGTTGTAAAACGTCTCTTTGATTTGGATTACAGCCAGGCGATCGCGGCTTAAAGGCAATATCCCTTGATCTTAGCTTATTGCCCTTGAATATCCGAGTCCCACTTCAAACAACTGACTTTATGATGCTGAAGCATGAACTCTATCGAATGCGAATGGAGTTATCCCTGGTCGTTTTGAGAGAAAATTTGACGCACTTTGAAGTAGAAGATTCAACGACAAACTATCCGAGCTCTACAACGTCGTCGACCTAGTCAGAAACTCCGCATCGGACAGTGAAGATGGCTAGGACATGTCAAGCAAATGGACACAAACATTTCGACCTACAGTGGCTTCGAATCTAACTCGGAGGGGCAACACGAGAGAGGAAAACCCCAGCTTAAGTGGAAGGGGACTTCGACCAACTTAATCTGCACAACTGGAGCTAAGAACCGAGCTTACTGAGGAGACTTATGGATTAGCTCCAGGTTCAGACCTTAATAAGTGAGTTATGACGATGAGTCGGCTAATTCGATCCACTTCTGGGATGTGAGCACTTCCGTTAACCCATTAAGGGCGCGTCCGCCACTGTCTCTTTTCCGCAACTCTGTCCACCTACACATATTGAAGATTTTTTTGATTTCAGCTTCATATGAGAAGGGGTTTCAGGAGGAAGCAGTCGATCAGACACACCTTACATCGCGATGACAATTCCATTACGAAGTATACCATCCAATGGAATCCACTTACCCAGCCAGACAGAAGAGTGGCGCAAAACAGTTACAAAGGGGATAAGTTGGGCCACACAACTTCACACAGGCACTGTTGGCCTCCCCACAAGAAGGATTCATTTCTTTTTTTCTCCTCCAAATTTATTATCCCATCACTGTCGTTTTGTTTTCATGCAACTCAAGCAGACATTAATAAGCTTCCACATTTCGGTCATCTGTTGGTGAAATTTTGTCAAAACCCCAGTCCATATCCGGGCACCGTTTATCCTGATTCTTCAGCTCTAAAACAGAGCCAAGGAAAATGAAAAATTTTAATTACATAGCTCCTTCCTTTGTAAGTTGGGGGGCCACAGACAAAAAAACCGTCACAATAATGAGATCCACACAATATAGCGGTCCACATCCGCCAACGCTTGGAGAAAACAGAAAATGAAAAATTCGTATAAAGCAAAAACCGCATCAGAAAATGAAAAAAAAAAAAACAAAAGAAACCCTGCCCTCTGTCCCAACCCATCCCCTACCGCCCAACAACAAAAACAATGGCAGAACAAAAAATAATTGTAATTGTCGTTTGGCGAATACGTGAAATTTTTCAAAATAAATAACCGACATTAACGAAAAAAGTGGAGTGCATCCAGCAGAGCATCCAGATTCAGCGCAGTGCATCCGACAGTGCATACCTAGTTTTTGCGTTGGGGTTCTTCGGTTGCTTTGGTTTTTTTTTTCTGTTTTCCAAGCGGCGAAGCTATTGTTGGGGGGCTTTTTACTGCCGCCGCGTGTCTTTATGTTTTTTTCGTTTGGGGCCGCTCTTTTATTCTGCCCTCCCTCCCCTCCCCGGGCCCGTCTAATTTTCTACAGTTTTTCCCATAATTTCATATTAATTTGTCTTTTTTATTCGCTCGCCCATACCGAATGCCGGCAACCGATCCACCGCCGACCGATTCTCAACATTCACAGCCGTGCGTCCATGCGTCCCCACCTGTGCTTGGCGGATCAGGATGGAACATTATAGCCTTGGCGAATCACCACCATCCCATCATCATAATAATCGTCAGCGTCGTTGTCGTCGTCGTCATCGTCATCGTCATCGTCGTAGTCATTGTCGTCATCATTTTCGTCGTCGTTGTCTCGACTGTCGTTTGGTCTTTTCCTCTTGATGTCGTCGTATAGTTTGTCGCGGTCACCAACGCCGCCACCACCGACACAACAGGTAAATAATAACTGCTCCCTAAGTTTTCCCCTAGGATAACTACAACTTTTTTTGTTTTGCTGTTCTTTTCTTCCTGCCTCGTTCCCGACGCTGCTGCTGTTTCCCTGAATTGCATCGTTTTTGCAATATTTTTGTCTTTTTCATACACGTATCTGCCTCTTTAGATACATTTTTTGTTAGTTTGGAATTTTCGGAGCTCTCTCGGTTGCAGATTGGCTCTGGGAAGGCGGCGGTGGATAGATGCTCTTTTTTGTTGTTCGGTTTTTTCCTAAAATGAAAGTATCTCATCGGATGAAGATGATGATGATGATGAGGAGGATGGTTGTGCACTCTGTGTTCGGTTTGTTGAGGGTTTACAGAAGCGAATTCGGTCATTGGCATTGGCGATTTGTCGCCCGGTTGTAGAGTCTAAATGTATGTGTGCCCCTTTAGGTGGTTAATGGCAGCTGCAACAGTGATGTCAGCCGCGCGGTTTCAACGTTCTATGAGCCAAATAGATTGCGTTTGGAACAATAAACTGTGCTGGGGACGCGGCCAAACATGTACTCTTACAGTTTCAATGCCGCGCGCGGTGGACAATTGTTTCGGCTTCTTTTTGAAAGTCTTTTGAGGTTTGGTATAGGTGTACAGATATAGCACATTGGCTTTGTCCGAGTCTTTTGTGTGACAATTTGTGAGGTTGATCTTGGACGAAAAGTTGACAGGGAATTAGTCGTTGTCTATCTTTTGAAAAGGACTGCAAACGTATATGTATGTATCGGAGTTGCATTCATTCAATTTACACACAAACAAACGAAACGAAACGAATTGTAGTAGAATGTAATAGAGTATCGCAGCCAACCCTGGAAACTTCTTTGACAACCTCTGTTCCAACCAGGGTTGGACAATGATTTTTCCTGAGCAAGGTTTTATTGGTGACTAACCTTCTTGAGCAATGCTGACAGCCTTCGAAGAACATTGGAACGCTGTGGAAGGTCTTTCAAACTCTAGAGCAGAAAGAAGACTTGCAGAATGGTCACAGAACATAGATTCTTGAACTTGCCTGGCAGTCAGCACAACAATGAGAGAATTACAAAAGTGTTTACAAGAAGCCGAAGAAGCAAGGGGATGTGTGGCCACAGAATGATCCAAGATGCGGCTAAAAGTTAAGAAGATAATTTGAAGCCATGTATTAGACGGTGTTTGAGTTGTCTGCCTTTAGATTGCCATCATAATATTAACAGACCTCCTTTAACCACTTGTAGACAGACTTGGAACATTAAGATCATGCCCTCAGTCTACCACCTCGATCGTCACATAATCTGATGTTGGCTTGACTTACAAAGGGAAGACATTTCCAAAGACTAAGGGTCTCTAGGGGGAGGTCTACATACGTACATTCTTCCTATTTTTATGGGATCAGCGCGATGCGTCTTTATGGTATTCGATGGTCTTTAACTTGTTTGGAGTGAACCAGTGCCTCAACGAACAAGCCTCTTCAATTAGCTTAATCCTTAGTTAACTGATTCCAGTTAGGAAATCAAAAATTGTTCCCCCCACTTGGAGAGAGAGTTCTTCCTTTACTGCGCAAGATTTCAAGTCCCTGCTTCTGTATTCCATCAAGCATCACTGTCATTATAAGGGTACATCTCTGGATAAGAACACGGTCTAGGTCTGGCCACAGAAAAGACAAAGATGATCCTTCTGACTAGGAATATGATCCCGACAATCGTTGATTTTCAAGTTGGATCTGAAGTGACAAGGAAGCGCTGAAGTAACTGGGACTAGCTCTTAAGACGATGCATCTGAACGAGGTTAATGGCAAACGTAGGATGTTCCAAGGCCAGCAAATGAAGGCTCCTTGTGACAATTTGTCACGCCATCCTCCTGCATGGTTATGGGATATGCGTCGGCGCATTGCGGCAAGAGAAATACAAAAAGCAAATGGCCGCTATACAGAATTGCGGAGCTCTAAGAGTTGCAAGTTCGTACTGAACGGCATTGGAACCAGGCGTCAACGTTGTCGCGGGAGTCACCCCTCTGGATCTCATTGCGGCAGAGAGACAGTACGTCGACGACAAAAGACCGGAAATTGGAGTAGAACCAGTAACTCAGGGTGTAAAAGATCTGACCAAACAGCAGTGGCAAGTGAAATGGCGCTCAGCGAAAAGAGGGCAATGAAACGCGAGGCTGATCCGAAGAAGAGACGAGAACTCGGTGAAGTAAACTACTACAACCGGGCATGGGTATTTCAACGCCAAATTGTACAAAAAAAAAAGTAGTTCAGCTGCGCCAGTACGGCGACATTCAAGCGGACGACGCAAGCTACACGTTCAACGCCTGTAGCCGATGAGTTGGAATTACTATTTGACACAATCACCCCGGACAACCAAGCCGCAAAAATGTCAACGAGCGACCAAAACTGGAACCGAGTATGTGCCTCCATGTAATCAAAACTCAAAAACACCTTTTATGCCCTAAAGTGCCGCCAGTAACACAACAACCCTTGCTAGGTCGCGGAACTTTTCCTATTGAAAGTCCATTCATCTTGCATACACATACATATGTGCACCAAATTTTAGGAACATCCCCCTTGCATTTATGTCAAAGCTCATCAAAGTCCGATTTACATTGTTACAAGTGGAAATGCAAGCAAAAGTATCTGTCATCTGACAGTTCAACGGAAGATCTAGTACCATCGCAAGAATGTAAACTTTTCGTAAAAAAAACTTTAGGGGCCGCGACTTTCAGCCATTTTTGTGTTTAGGTACACGAGTAACGTTGAAAAATGGTAGATACTTTCGGCAAAAGGTTCTCCCTTCTGTTTTGTGCTGTTAAATTTCACATAAGCTCGTCGTCGTCGGTGGCAGGCGGCTTTCTTTGATAGATTGGAAGACATACAAATGACAAGCTACTTAGTCAAGTGTTATTTGTGTTCTTAGCGACTTAAAAAAAAAAAAAACCAAGCGAGCGATGACACTCAAAGCTCATTTGATGGTAGCACCCAAGGGGCAAAGTCAAAAAATGTTTACCAAATGAGGGTGTGTAATCAACTGCGCTAGTCGCGATGAAAGAAAGTTGTAACTGATGCTAGAGAATACATCATTGCAGTTCATTGCGCTTTGAAAAAAAAAAAACACTAAGGGAGAGGGTTGAGATAGTGACAGTAAGGGGGTTGTAGAGTGTGGCAATGGTTGATCTGTGGATAGCAGCTAAGGTAATCGAAGCGATTTGTGACGTTACACGATCAGTGTAACGTCTCCAAATCCATGGAAACTTAGACTGAGAAACAACCACATTACCTCATTATCTTCCAAGCTAAATATTTGAGGACGGGTTTAGACCCAAAACTTAGCTGGGAACTTAACATTGAACAGCGCATCAAAAAGACGAGCACAGCTTTCAACGCCTGCAACAAGGTTTCGGCAAAAAATGGGCACTTCAACCAAAAATGAGCTAATGGATGTACACAGCCGTTGTACGACCAATTCTCACCATTTGATGGCCCGTCAAAAAATACGCTGAGATCCCGCGTACAGAGGCCTTAATTGTGATTCTATATTGACTATCGCTTGACCTACACATCAAATTCTGCTATATAGTGCAGTTTGACTCAAAGAATCCGGATGCAAAGCCCTATGGTCATAGTTAAGTCCTGGTGACGATACCAAACGAGATGGTTAGGTCCTCGACTGACGATCTAACTTCCAAGCTAAGCTTTAGAAAATGTTTTTTAGTCAGGTTCCCAACCAACAGTAAGATTCCCACAACAGACCACTGCAGAGATTCTGAAGACGTAAAACCAAGAATGGAAATACAGCCCTCAAAGAACTTTTCTTTAGATCCCTTGGCAGCAATTCCACGAAAAGCCGTTCTGGAACTTATTTTCAAAGCTCGAGTTGTTAAAGGTTTTAAAAAACTACCAATCACTTCAGCTTTTATGTCCTTTACGGGGAACAGAATTGCTCCCATTGAGATCTGAGAATGGCATCATGGTTACTCTACAACCATCCCAAGAACCTAACCTAGATATGCTAGAGAAGAGCTTATAGACGATGGTAATAGGATGAGCAAACTTACCAATCAAGTTGAACCAAGTCCCGCAAACCCAACAACCTAAGTAGAAAGGCCAAACACCAAAGGCTCCAAGTGGTACCTGTCCTTTTCAAGTGCTGCAATCCATTCAACAGTATTAGCACAACAATGAAATAGATTCTGTGATTCTACAGATGACATCTTGTTCAGTCCTCTCAGGGACCGGAGTAATCTACATCACTGTTGCTATAGGCTCTGAATGCAACTAAGTGGTAAGTCTCTACCCCAAACAACTAAGAAAACATCTCAGTCCTACTTTTAAGAACTCCGAAATGGACTCTTTCGGAAGCGGGTAAAGATATCCTTGGTCGTTTGGAGTGAGAAATTCGTCGTCCGATATTTGGTACCGTTTGCGTTCAGGAGCTTTGGAGGTGGACATTTAAGAATGTAATATGGCTAGACAACGACATCGACTTAGTAAAAATCTTCGCATTGGACGGCGAAGATGTCCATTGGAGAGCGAATGGACACCAGCACTCCAGCCCACGGATTCTTCGAATCTAACTAGGAGGGGTAGCGCGAGTGAGAAAGACCTCGCCTTAGGTGGTGCGAGCACATGGATTTTTGGAGATCCTAGTAAAGGCAAAAGTACTGGGAGACTGGGATTAGGCAAAAGCTTGTTTGGTTGAGGCCCAATTTTATTTCAAATTGTAGCACAACCTAAGTTACTAACTATATAAGTATACTACGGGTACGGGATATATACCGACATTGACTAAGCCAGACGAGTGAAGGTCCTAGAGGTTGTTGGGTCAGGTAGAGCGGTTTGGCACCAATAATTCGGACCGAAAAATCTTCGAATCCACTTTTGATGGACAGCGTTTAATAAAGACAGAACGAGATTCAGGTGGCGCACGCAAGTGAGGACCTCACATTATTATTATTATGGTATCGGGAGGGTTGTTCACAGCCCTAGGCAGTGCGGTTTCTAGCGAATCCTATTGTGCCTTCCCTAGTGTTCTCAGATGAATTGTTTCACCCCAGAGGATGTCAGGAAGTTAAGAAACTTCTCTGGGTGGATGGCAGCGAGTTGTTCCGTAGGGGTGACATCGTTGCCGAGAATTCTCTTTCTAAGTTGGAAGAGAGCTGGGCATTCCGTTAAGATGTGTAGAGAGGTCTATTCACTCTCAAGGCAGAGACTACAGCTTGAATCTGTTACAAAGTTCATGCGATGTAGGTGTTTGTTCAGATGGCAGTGTCCGCTGAGGAGTCTAATTAGTGCTCTAAGGTTGGTCCTATCGGGGTTCACAATGAAATTCGATTTTCAGGGAATAGCAGCTTTGAGCATACTTGCCCTGGTGTGTTGAGTCCGACTTCTCTAGATTCTTGCATGCAAAGACCCTTTGCGTGTCCCCTTGCGAAGAGTTATTTACTTACCCTACTTCGGGTCCAATGAAATCTGTTATCGCGCCGTCTTTTGCCTCACATAGCTGAGTGTGCAAAACTGGAGGTAGCTAAAGATCGAGCTGGTTGGAGATGCTTGTTGGTTCAGACTCCGGACTCTAGCGCCACCTTTAGTAAGTGAGTAAATCTACGTTAGTTTGGTACTCGAAGGAAAGTCTCTACGTCTTGAAAAGAGGTCAACGTAAGGCTACTTAGCTGGATTAGATTAGATTAAATAGAATAATGGGGTGTGACTTACGTAGGTAGGTTGAAGAGGTGGATGCATCGCGTGATACAGCCTTCACTCAGATCTCTACAGATCCATTGTGTTCCTCTAACGTGGAATGTCCATTCTGAAAAGACAAAAAGAAGGGAAAGGTCTGGGTGAGTGCAATTACGATGGTTCGGCCTCCCTGAACCATCCTGTATTCGTAGTTAATTTTAGAATGGCTTTTGGTGGCTTCAGGTTGTCCAGGTCGTTGAAGTAGTACTCACTGAAGGCCGTCTTCCTTGTTCTGTATAGGCTGGGACATTCGCATAAGAAGTGGGTTGTGTTCTCTTCCGCGTCTGTATTATCGCCGCCTTTGTATAACTCGTCTGTGCTTAGACGCATTCTTCTAAGGTGGGCCGCCAGTAGGTGGAGGTGTGACTTAGTCACTTATCACTGCAGCCACTAGTGGGCCTATTGTGATGTCCTCTTCCTTAGAGCTCCTCCATGAGGCCGAACTGAGCGATGAATCGAGCGATTTCTTTGCGTGAGCTAGTGGTTATATCTTACTCAACAAGTGAGTCACCTTTGAATCAAAATCATTTATTTGTGTTTGGCTTATCAAGGGACACCACTTGGCCTTTCCTCAGTCACATTTCGTTTTAAATGACTCAAGTGTCAAATACTGACGTTTACATTGCAATCATTTTATTTGATTTGACAGCTGTTAGGTATGTTCGCTTCGATCTTTTTGCCAATTCAACGTTTCCTAAAACTCAAAACTTTTCCTCTTCGTCATACACAAACGTACAGAGTTTGTAAAAAAAACCAGAGAAATAATTTCCAAATAAATTCAATGAAATCATAAAAATGCCAATTAAACGGCGGCGGTAATACCAAAACACCACAGTCATTGCTAATTTTTTTATTTTCTAATTTATTACAGATGCTCGAACAGAAATGATAATTAGAACCAGAAATGCGGTGTTCCATAGAAATCTAGTCTAGTCAAGTCGCATCGGAACGTTGTTCTTCTATCAAATAAGGTGGCGGCTGGCAGCTTTGGATTTATGTGTGCGTATTTCTATCACAAAGTTTGCTTGTGTAATTCGCATCCATAACTTTACTCAACTTGTCGCATTGATTAACCATTTAATTGTAAAATACATGACAGAGGGGTCCAGGGAGTGCACTACAAAATACCAGTTTACACATAGTTTGCTACGAAAAAAATAAGAAGGAAGCAACAACAAAAAAAAACTACAGAAACTGTCTAAAGAAAATTACTATTCTTCGAGAATAACAAAATTATAAATTCTCGATAGATGCCGAATTGAATAATATTAAGGAAATCGAATAGAAATTTGTTAGTGAGAGTATGAGATACAAGTTGAGATTGAGATTCAGCCACCTGTTCTAGCGACGTGATGTACAATTTTGTTTTGAAATTGCAATTCATTCGAAATTACCTGTTTCGAAAGAACGAAGATTAGAAAATGACCCAAAGAATCCTTCAAAAATCTAAATAAAGGGCCTTTCATTAAGCGCTTCTTATCTTTAAATTTAAATAAAACAAAGTGTGTGTGAGATATTATCGACATTTTGTATTCATTTGAAAGACCTATCGATGCTATTATGGAATATGACATTCAAATGTCCGCCGTGGCTTCTTTGGGTGGCGCGCATCCGAAATGTCCAATTTTCCATGACTCTGGCTGAATTTGACCGATGGCATGGGTTATGTTGGCTTTGAGGGCCGCTGTGGTTTGTGGCTTATTCGCATAGACCTGTGACTTCAGAAAACCCCACAAGAGAAAGTCTAACGGGGTCAAATCGCACGATCTCGGTGGCCAGTTCACATCACCTCCACGTGAGATGACCATGCCCTCGAATCGCTCGTGCAGAATTTCCAATGTGGCGTGAGCTGTGTGGTACGTTGCGCCGTTCTGTTGAAACCACATGTCGTTGGTGTTCATATCATCCAATTCAGGCCAAAAGAAGTAAGTAATCATCGACCTATAGGCCTGGCCAACGTCGTTCTCAAAGAAATATGGACCGATGACGCCGCCAGCCCAAAATCCACACCAAACAGTGACTTTTTCGGGATGAATTGGACGCTCTTGGATCTCATGTGGATTGGTATCGTCCCAAATTCGACAATTTTGTTTGTTGACGTACCCATTCATCCAGAAATGGGCCTCATCGCTGAAGATGATTTTAGGGTAAGTTTCCAACTGCTCCAGAGCCCATTGAGCAAACACACGTCGTTGTCTATGGTCGTTTACCTTCAGCTCCTGGGTCAGTTGAATTTTGTACGGGTGCAGGCCCAAGTCACGATACAAAATTCGCCAAGTTGTGGTCTGCGAAAGGCCGAGTTCTTGTGAGCGACGCGAAATCGACTGCCTCGGATTCTCCTGCACACTCTCATGGCCAGCGGCGATATTTTCGGCAGATCTTGCATTTCGTCGACGTACAGGTGTTGATCGTTTGCTGAACCAGCGGACTCAAATTTATTCACTACAGTGTGAATAGTCCTCTCAGAAGGACGATTATGGCGACCGTAAAATGGTCGAAGCGCGCCCGAACAGAACACCCATTTTGATAAAACAATTTTATAATTTGCACGTGTTGTTGAACACTATATCCATGTCCATGGTGATTTGGCAAAACAGACTGAAAAAATGACAGCCAATTTGACAGATGTACCTTCAACAATATGGCCGCTATCAACTGTCAAAGTTCGGAAGTCCAACTTCACGTTTTCTGTTCAACCTCTTTACTGGGGAATTTGATCGCCAACTAAGCAACAAATTAGTCAGTCGGTTTAACCAAATTTGTTGCAAACATCACTTATAGCACTTGTCATGCCACACAGTTGTCCAAATATATGAATTAAATTTGAATACAGTCATCTAGCGGGTAAGACCACCAGCAACTGTCACGTTTTCCAAACCCTGAACACATTCGATTTTCACACGAGAGTCTCGTTCGTTGTTAAGTCCCAAACAACTTCCAACGACAGCCGACAACGACGCATTCCTTCCGTTTCTCGTTTTGACATTTGATTGCCAATTCCAATTGTTTTCCTTTTATTTTAATTTTTTTGCATAATTTTATCGAACAGCATTCTAAAATGTTGTCGTGACTTTGCCAACAAAGACCTCGACAATGCGGTGGCTGTGTTCAGTGTTCAGTTTCAGTGCTGCTGTCATCCAAAATAGTTAAATCCATGGCAACGTTGAGCGCTTCTAAATGTCAGAAGCCGAGGTGATTATCAAATTGTAATGGTGGTGGTGGTTTTACAGTAAATATTGCATCTAGATACACATGCATGCACATTGCACATGGAAAAGCAAAAGTGTATCCAAAAGAATAAAAAAAAAAAAAAAAGCGTGTGGAACAAACTCTAAGGTCAAATCTAATTGCGCATTGAAATTGAACTAAGCCAATTTATTTACGAGTATTTATTTATAAGGCGATTATGTTTTTGTTACTCCCCACCCGTACCCCTTTGCCCCAGACATCAATCTGTAGCCAGTTCTGGTTGCAAAGCTTTTAGATACTTTTTTTTTGTGCAGTTTTTGTCTAATAAAATAACGTCTAATGAAAAGAAGAAAAAAAAAAAACCGGAAAATTTAAATAAAAAAATGCAAAATCTGAACTGCAACGTTTAGATGTGTGTGAACGGAATATAGATGCGGGACATGCATGCTGGATGTCGGCGCTACAATTGGTGAATAACAAAATTGACATTTTGGTCTTAGACATCTGGTTGGGAATTTTAATTTGGAAATGGAAATAGTTTTAGTCACACGGATGTTGGGATATTCATTGCACGACTTGGCTTTTATTTTTATTTTTTGTCCTAGTTTGGTAAGTTCCAGTTTTTTTTTTTGTCAATTAAGGAAATCAAGGTAAAGTTTGTCTAGTTATTTGGTTGCAAATGAACAATTTGGCTACTGATATTGCAATTGTTGACATTTTCATTTAAAAACGGAACGTGTGAACCTTATTTTACCACACATTAGGAGGAAATCAAGAATCTAAAAGGTTTCTTAATCTTTCGAGGCTGCGGAGACAAGGAAGTCCATGAGGACACAACCCACTTCCTCTGCCACTGCCCCGGCCTGTACCATCTAAGATACAAATTCCTCGGGCGAAATTTCTTCCGGGATCTCGAGGAACTATCTGGTAAACTGGTGAACGATCTGAACGACTTTATCAAATCCACAGGATAGTTTGTACCACTAACGCAGTAAGTAGTTACTAGTACACTTTATATGCGGGTAACGTTTAGGGGTAAGATTTCCCTTCTAGGGATAGCACAATTGGTCTTAGAGACCTGAATGTGGCGCAGAGGAACTCCTCTTTGCCGGCCCACATACCTAATCTAACCTAATCCTTCAAACAGTGAGAGGTGTCATGAACATGTTTACACTTAGCAAGTGGGATGCGAAGAATAGAGGAGCTCCTCAACGAACTTATTCAATGAGATCCGAACTCTCAGACAAAGTGACGAGCTACTTTAGCCAGACCATTCAGCTGGCACTTCCCAGCACCGCTTGACTAGGAATATCTGACCATCTGTCCGTATCTACCAATTGAACATTGAAGGCATTAGTGGAGCGAAATGTGATCATCTATGTTGCATCCTTCAAGGGAATGAATTCTTAGGTGCTCTTCACCACCCCAGGCTATGGAATTGCTCAATCCTTGCATTCAGCAAAACTATTCCATTCCATCAAGAGGCCAAATACCTGGCAATCATCCTGGTCAGCCAAGTGTCCTAGAAACCACAGATCGACAGAATTGTAAGCACCTTAAAGCCACCATATCAGTAATGGATCTGTCTGGTGTAGACTAGGTAGTACAACCCACGACCGATGATCTCATATGCAAATGCGGTCCGGTGGCTTATCGCAACCTGTATGACTGGATAACTTCACAGAACTTCAACTGCTGCCCTCAATTCCATCTTGGGTTAAGCACCACACGAATGGAAGCCAAACTACGCATTCATCGAATTTTTCACTCAAGCATTTTGAAACACTGGAGCACGATACAACCTTCAGCATTATCCCAAACGACAGGCTAGCAAAATACTACTGGAAGGCATTGGAAGAATCACAAGCCCCAACCACTACCTTCTGAACTTGTCCGGTAGAAGGACGGATCCAAAATGGAGGCAAGAATTGGTTCCTGAATTTTTGCATGTGAATACTCGTCCATATTCCAAGCCGAGATCTTTGCCATCAATCAGTTTGTGAGACTTAAACCAACCTCCGACACTCTGAGGAAAACTATATTTATCTTCTTAGACAGTCAAGCAGCCCTCTAAGCCCTGACTCGCCTTTCATCAACTCCAACCTAGTCATGGACACTCACAATGTGATCTCGGAACAACATAGTCATCCTCCACTGGATTCCTGTCCATAACGGATTCAGGGGAATGAAAAAGCCGGCTTACAGATAAAAGATTGCACGTCAACAACATTCATTGGATCCGGACCCTTCTGTGGAATAAGCAACTCACAGAGAACCTCAACAGCTGCTCAAAAGCTGCTGTTCCCCATACCGATCTAGTTTCATTGTGAATCTCGATAGAAACAAGCTTAGAGTCCTAATTGGATTCCTAAGCGAGTATTGCTGCCTGAACAACAACCTTGCAATAGATTTGAAACTGTCTTGAGAGTGAAGAGTCTTCCCCACACATCATAACGAAATGCCCAACGAGAATTCTTGGTGACAAAGTTGCTGCCATCCACCTACAGAACTTCCTCAACTTCCTAACATCTACTTTGGTGGGGTTAACTTGGACATCAACCAGCCTGGTGCTTAGGTAACCGCCTCCAGTTACGCACTCTCTCTACGTGCCACTTTAGACGACGTCTCCCTCTACTGCGTTGTCCTTCCGGGTTAGATTCTAAGACTTTCCGGGCCAGAGGTTGCTGAGGTCGTCATGCAAGTTCTCTCTAAGCCTCGATGGAACAGGGAAGGTGCATAGAAAGTGGGTTACTGTTTCTTCCTCTTCCTAGTCTACTTGACTCTAGTCGTTGGAGGGAGCATCCATCCTACTAGCGGGCATTCTTATCAAGCAATGTCTCGAAGGAATGTTATCGGATAACAATATAACTGCCGTACCATCCAAAAAGTAATTAGGCAGCAGACTGAAAATCGTTTAACGATCTTCTGCGAAACAAATCCGCATTTCAAAGTACATCCCACAGTGTAGCTTTAATAGGACTCCTGCGCGGTTGAAAACTCAAATTATAATCTTTATCCTCTTTCTTCGCTTCTTAAGCCGTCTTAAAATCTTAAAAATTTGCAGCCCACTTACCGTGCTAAATTATATTTTCCCAACTGGCACCGCACAAGCTCTGTTAAAGTAGCCTGACTGCCCACCTGACAACTTTGTGTCAATTAAATAAATTGTCAAATAAATTTGTTTACAATTTCGGAACGAAAACCCGTTGATCCTCATTCCTTCGTGGTGACGCACTTGCAACAGTATCGCACATTAAACAGTCTCGAGATACTTTTATTGGATTCTGTCTGTCCGGGGTATCTCTGTGTGAAATGCAAATTTGATTACATGATCATGATCATGGTCCGGTACGGTAGCAGTCTTCTGCAGGACAAATTACATAAACAGATTCAACAATCCGTTTGGTTACATCATTTCAAGTCCCAATACACGACAACGACAACGATAAAGACGACTTCTTCTGCACACGATCAGTAGAGCGCGCAAGCGCACAAGGTGCAGTGTCATCGTTGTGCGCATGCTCGCCTTGTTCCTCCTCACCGGTGCGCTACCCATCCGACATAATCTGCTTGTCGAACCACTGATCTTGGCTAATCTTGCACATGGCTACTGCCCGAGCACCCGGGGCCTTAACAGTGTTTAGGTGTGTGCCTCGTATTATCCTCTATTGGCTGCAGTATCCATCGACAAGTTGGCTTCTGTTTGTCCACACACACACAACTAGACACGTTGCAAAGCAACTTAATCACGTTTGGGAGATCTTTCGTTCCCGCCCCCCTTCCGTCTCCCGAGATACAAGAAGGCATCTGCAATTGGGTCGTAATGTACGATACACTTGGCAAAATGGAGAAGTAAAAGTGCGGGCGCCAAATCGTTCGTCGCTAACACGCTGTCACTATGCCTCGCACTCAACTGTATCTACGAGTATCTGTCTGCAGTTAAATGTATCTCAATCGACGCATTTATTAGAAGTAATGAATTCAACCACTGTGCCCGCAAATCTAATCCGAATCCGAAGCGAATAAATGAAAATAAAATTAATTTTCACAAAAAAAAAAAAAAGTTAAATGCACATTGACGTTTGGAGTGTGTGACGGCGCGGCGACGTGCACCAGGAAATCGTGGTCGGCCTTGAAGTTCCAGATTTAATTTTTTTTTTTTTAATATTTTTTCCATCGCATCTGTATCTGTGTTGTAGTTTTTTTTTTTTTTTTGATTTACTCACATAACTGTGGGGTAGCACACTCGTGTTTCTGTTTCTGGGGAACGTTCGAGTATGGAGCACGCTGAATGGATAGGCATTGCATGCGCCGAGCATGGATTATAGAAAATGCATGTCCGACCACTGGATTAGTTGTAATGACAAAAAGAGATTGCAGCACAATGAGGGATTGGAGGGTGACACTCCTTAAATTGCATTCAAGTGAGTTATGAATTGGAAGTCGATCGGGGGCTGTTAGATGGATTGATAGGTTTCGTTTGGTGTCGTGATATTGACCTTAATCGTGTCATTTTGATGGCATTGGAGGAAAGTAGGAGTGCTCTAGAGATCACTTTCAATGGAAAAAGACACTAGACGGGTGTGCTCTCTCCTCTTCCTTAGAATCTGGTAACTAACGAGCTACTTTGAATCCTGGAAAGGAAAGGCTGCCTATGCAAATTATGTTGCTATAGCTATCACTGGACAACGCATTAATTTGCTTAGAGCCTCTCTCTCTAAATGGACTGAAGAATGTAGCCTTAGAATCAATCCCCAGAAAGCTGAATTAGTCTTCTTCCCAAGGAAATACGAAATTCCTCGATTCGACGCACCTAAATTGTGCTTCACCAGCCTTGTACTTGCAGGCAAACCTCAATATTTAAGGTGGGAAGCTCAGTTGGAAAGCCAAAATTCTAGAGCGAGTAAAGAAACCCAACACAGCTCTGTACTGCTGCAGAAAAAAGCAATGGGAAGCCCCTAAAACCACGATCCGCATCAAACTCATGTTGAAGTCTGGCGTGATTGTCTGATGGAACGCCTTGGATAAAGCCATCCATCGAAACCATCCCGGTCGAAACCATTCCTCTCCGGAATTGATTGGAATGATGATTTTCAGTTACAACGAAGGGAGTCGATCTGCTTCTACATTTGGGACCTGGGACTCAATCAACAACAGTTTTCAACCAGCTCCTACACTGATGGCTCTTAAATAGAATCGGGAGTGGCTGGTGATGTCTCCTCCAAGGAAGTGAATGTAAGCATCTTCTTCCGCTTGCCTGACCACTGCAGCATTTTCCAAACCGAGATAATGGCAATCAAGGAGGTCCTATCGTGGCTGAGATATAATGCACGGGATATACTAGCCAGGAATCTGTTACCTTTAACTCAAAAAGAGCTCTAAATGACCGCTTGTCTCTATCGAGATGGCTGCAGAATACAAAACTCACGTTGCCGGGGCATAATAACATTCCAAGTAACTACATTTCAGGCAGGGTCCACTCCTACGATTTTACCACCGGAAGAGGAAATCTAAATATGCTTCTCGCCATTTGCAGGTTGCTACTCAAAAGAAACGCAATCGACATCACCAACCGCACATGGACGGATGGCTCCACTTGTCTCATCATCAAACAAATCTAGCCGAAGCTGGTTAACAAACGCTCTCACTGCCTAATTAGATAGAAAAGACTGATCAGCAGTACCATAGAGAGTTACTACGGTTATTACGGGACACTGTACGATTGGTGGGGCTGGAGGAGGAAGAGACGACTCTCCACCTTCTCTGCCCTCGTCCAGAGCCAGCTTCTTCCATAGTCTAAGCAAATTGGCTCTTACCAGCACTTCATAGTAAGCTCCGGTTAGTTCTACGCGCAGGGTTAGTTAAAGAGGTGGTCCACTCGGATCTCTATGGATCCGTTGTGTTCCTCTAACGTGGAATATCTAATCTGAAATGACAAAAAGAAAAGAAAGGTCAGAGCGAGTGTGATTACCGTCGTTCGGCTTCCCCGAGCCATCCCGTGGTGGCTTCATAGGCTGGTCGCCCAATTCGTTGTAATTGTATTCACCAAAGGCCATCTTTCTTGCTCTCTATAGGCTGGGGCACGCCTGTCTTCTCGCAGCCTCTGCATAAGTTGTCCAATTAGTTCAGCGGTTAGTTTTCCTGAAAAAATCACAGAATCATGTGGTATCACAAAGAACCTTCTCTGGTCTAAGTGTGACCTTCATATACAGCCTTCAACTCTCACCTAACCTAACCTAATCTAAGACACTACACACCATACAAACCTCCTTACAGCTACACTTCGTAGACTCTACGTTGAGAGTAATGAAACCTCTTTCCATATTCGTTCAAAAAGTCCAGCTGGTCCTATTCGAATCCCTTTCCAGCAAGCTCATCCACCACATCGTTCCTATAGATATACCATTGTATTCCGGGTGTTACTTTGTGATTCGAGAGAAAGTGTTAGAAAATTTTGCCCTTGATGAACCCCATCGGGGAGCAGACTGACTCCGCAAGGGACACATCCAGGGTAGAACCACATCTGGCTAACGCGCCGGCTCTCTCGTTCCCCTCTTTGTTACTAAGGCCGGGAACCCAGAGGAAAGTGATGTTAAACCGAGCGTTTGCCTGCGTTATAGTTTCCTTACACTGGACTTCTAATTTAGAGGACGAAGTATGTGAGTGGAGCGCTTTGATGGCAGCCTGGCTTCCTATGTTGTTTGAGGTAGTAGGGCTGAGGCTAAGTATCTTGCAGTCTTCTCTTATCGCTAGTACCTCCGCCTGGAAGACACTCGAAGAGTCTGGAAGGCGGTACGATTTGGATACGTTCAGTTCCGCTGAGAAGATACCTGCTCCAACGCCACACTCCATCTTGGAGCCGTCGATGAAGATTGATACTTGGTAGTTGGATAGGAATAGGTTATTGTTCCAGTCCGACCTTTTCGGAAAGTGAACCTGAATGTGATTATTGAATTTGAGTGTAGGGGTCGTTATGATCGAGGCCAGATCTCCAGACAGCAGATCAAGAGCCTTACTATTCTCTGAGTCCGATCGCACTACACGAGATGATGTATTTGATGTGTAAGTTCAGAGGCAGGATATGGAGAAGCACGTTAAGAGCTTCTGACGGGCTCGAACGAATCGCTCCTGTGGTCCCAATACCAGCTGTTCGTTGGACTCTGATAAGTTTTGTGATGTTGTAAGCTTTGCTTAAGACGGGCCACAGGTGAGGATTGGACGAAGTACGGCAGTGGACATCGAAAGGACCATCTTAGGTTTAAGTCACCACCTTTTGCCAAAGGTCTTACTACAGGCAAAGAAGGCGGCGCATACTTTCTTTGCACTGTGTTCTATGTTAAGTTTCCAGTTGAGCTTGGGGTCAAGAATGACGCCAAGATACCTTGCACTGGGAGATGGAGTGTTGTTTGGTAGCAAAGAGAAAGGCAACAACAATCGCTTTGATTGGATTCAAGGCAGTGAACAAAACGCCCTTATGTATACGGTTTTTCAAGCTCATCCTCATGTATACAAGCTTCCAATTGTGTGCGACTTCGAAAAAAGTCATCAACTTAAAAACGCTCATAAAAATACATTACTCAGTGTGCATACATAGGTACGACCTTTAAAACAATTCTCTTGCTGGCACCGCTCAACCTTAATAAAGAGAAAAAACGTATAAAAGGTGCCTTGAGTCTCCATCTCCATCAATCCAAGAGGTAAAAATGTTCAAAGTTGCATTTGAAATCCATTTGCGCTGTTGTGGATCTTATGTACAATCATCACACAAGCCGAAGAGGCTTCAACATCAAGTTAGGACTGGAAATAGTTCTAAGGTTTGAAAGACCATTTAAGAGTGTAGCTACGTCCTAGCTTGGAACCCTGCTCCAACTATTCGCCAATTTGTCACATTTAATTCAATTTGTTCAATCTCCCTTGGGCTACACGGCGTATACGCGCTTTTTTTTCCTTCTTCTTCTCTTCTTTCTCAATTTGTCCCAAGATGACAATTAAATTTCTTAAATTGGTTAAAAAAATTAATTCAAAGCCAAGGGTAGACAAGAACAACAAAAAAAATGTAAAATATTCCCGCTCAAGCTATGAAATATCGTTTGGAAAAACACCAAAAGCTCATATTCCTGCACAAAGTTATTTTTTTAATCCCAAACAATGCACCGTACAGATAGCTACGTAGTACCCGGACACAGCAAACCTATGTTCGTGAGGATACAGAAAATTGCCTTAGTTGGATTTTTTTAATTAATCCCATAAATTCATACAGCTGAGTAACGCAATTTAGTTTGTTGGAAAAAAAAGAAGATGGCACCTCCATCGCCCCCACACCGGTTGTTCTTCGTTTTTATTTAACTCCTGGACGAGCTATATCCGAGTTGAAGCTATATACACTGGTGCAATGTGAATATCCATCCGCACTTTCTCAGATGAATTGACCATTTTGCAAGAGGTTATGGTGTGAGATCGAAGATGGTCCTGCTTCACCCTAGACTTTGTCATTAATGTCCTGGCTATGTGCGACCAAAGCTCTGATTCTCATTCTCTTTTTCTATTTCTTTTTCTACCCCACAATGATCAACTGGTAAATGCAAGGTGTCTGTCTGTCTACCCATTAATGCCCGAAGGACATGAAACTGGGACGAGTTGGGTAAGGAAAAAAAATTGCTAACGCAACCATTCTCATTCTTACTCTCAACCCCGTACCACCTTGGGTAATGTAAAAAAAATTTTCGGTTTCTCTTTCCAGGATTCGTTTACTTCTTCTTTTTTTTAACTTGATTCCCCCCTTCTCCTAATGAAGAGATGCCATGAAAGTGTATCTGTGTTGGTGGTATTAGTTGGTGCATTTTTTTGTTATCCTTCCCACCCTCTGGAGGAGTGTGAGAAAAGATATTTTAGAGGATGAAAGAAATAACAGAGGAAAGTTGAAAAAAAATGCGCACATAGACCAAGTTCGTCAGGACATTCTGAGAGTGAAAAAGGCCAAGCTAAGGACATCGTAATATGAGGGCAAAAAATACAACAAAAAAAAACGACGATATAATGGAAAAAAATTATTGTCTTGCGCATACCACCCACCCACTAACACCGAATAGACAATACAAGCAACTAATAATCCTTGGCTGCCATGCCGAACTCCTCTGCGTCACCTTTGGCAACTTTTTTTTTTTTTTCTTTTCCTTTTCCATATCCTGCATTCCGGTCTTCTTCGTACAGTTTTTTTGTTTCCCAAGTGTGTGTGTCTGTATATGTATTTGTGAGTGAATATTGATAGCCTGCAATGTGAAGGTTTCACACACCCACTTGTGAGATTTTGTGTACGCGCTCGTTCTTCCAAAAACTTGGAAGAAAAAAAAGTATATGTCCATGTCCACCCTCTCCTCCTTCGAATCGAATACAAATAATCTGCTTCGCGTCGATATTTTTTCTAGTGATTATTGTGGGCGAACAAACTACTAGGATCGATACTAAATGGGTTGACTTGCAGTGCCAATATCCTGAACCGTTATAATGGTACTTACTAACCCTCATCTACTAGCAAACCATCCTTCTTTATCTTCTCCTCACTTAAAAAAAAAAATTTTGGTTTATGCATGTATGCACTCAGGGGCGGGGGGAGCGGACCGTTCGTTTATACAATCGCCTCAATATGTACTTATTTAAAGGAAGGACGAACGGGAAGTCTTTCGACGAAGAATAGACCGTTGGAATGAGATTAAGGAAAAAAAAAAAATCACCATCACCATCATTTTTGAGAAAAAAAAAATGGAAAGACGGAAAAATATGGTGGACAAAAAAATGTTCGTATCCGGATGGTGGGGTAGGGGTGCGTGGGTGGCATCTAGGAGAGAAATTGAAATTTTTGCCGGACGACAGGGAAATCGATTATTGTCGGGGTTTTTTTTTTTTGATTCCTCTGTCTTCCGCGACATGGATTATGGATCTTGAATTCATTTTCCCATTTTTCATTTATTTGTGATGTATTGTCCTTTCAAGGATTTTGTTCGAAGGATTTTCTTCATTTTCAAACAAAAAGTCTACAAAAATTCACAAGTGGACAAGTGGTACAACTTGTCTAGCCACAAAGTAGATTTGGCCGCAGTTGGATCTAAAACTTAAGGTGGCGCTTCAGTCCGGGGTTGAACTGGGAATCAACGGGATCTGAAACGCTCTAAGAAATGAATTTCTTTCAATAGATCGCATATCAGAACCATAATAGGTGTCATTACGGGACACTGTCTAACAGGCAAGCATATAACAAGGCTTAGGTGGCGATGGTGAAGTGGGTAGTTTGTTCGTTTGTGAACCGATTTATGGAGGTTCGAGCCCGGTCGGGGAACAGCAACAGCCGCCGAAATTAAAAAGAGAAGCGAACAATACCTAAGTCTCTCAAACCTCTACGCCAACCACTCTGCCTGGGAGAACAATGGACCGAAACGTGTTTGAGTGCACCTGGGATTTGGAAATTTCCTTTTATAAAAAAAAGTAAAAAGGAAAGGATGCTCCAAGGCTGGGCGTACATGGACGAAGAGGAGGAAGAAACTGAGCCATTAATTGATACTTAAGCCGAAGTCCAGCCTTGAAGGTTCGAAGACCAGCAACAACCGAAAAACATTGTCCAGAGCATCCCTTCTCGGTGCTTCATGTTAACATAGATTCAAGTTGAGTGCTATCGAGAGAACAAATTCTAGGTGGACAAGTGGTACAACTTGTCTAGCCACAAAGTAGATTTGGCCGCAGTTGGATCTAAAACTTAAGGTGGCGCTTCAGTCCGGGGTTGAACTGGGAATCAACGGGATCTGAAACGCTCTAAGAAATGAATTTCTTTCAATAGATCGCATATCAGAACCATAATAGGTGTCATTACGGGACACTGTCTAACAGGCAAGCATATAACAAGGCTTAGGTGGCGATGGTGAAGTGGGTAGTTTGTTCGTTTGTGAACCGATTTATGGAGGTTCGAGCCCGGTCGGGGAACAGCAACAGCCGCCGAAATTAAAAAGAGAAGCGAACAATACCTAAGTCTCTCAAACCTCTACGCCAACCACTCTGCCTGGGAGAACAATGGACCGAAACGTGTTTGAGTGCACCTGGGATTTGGAAATTTCCTTTTATAAAAAAAAGTAAAAAGGAAAGGATGCTCCAAGGCTGGGCGTACATGGACGAAGAGGAGGAAGAAACTGATCCCCACCTTTTCTGTAGCTGTCCAGTTCTGTCCCACAAAAGAAGACTTCATTAAGGAAAATTCTACTTTAACGGCTAAAGCAATTCTAGATAGCCTCATCGCTTCATCAGCAGCTCCAATTGATTCAACGAGTTGGAAGGAGGTCTCCCCAGATCCATGTGGTATCACAATGGACCTATCAGTGGTCTTAGTGTGTTGGTAACAGCTGGCAGCCACTTCAAGATAACCTAACCTATCCCCATTCGGTAATAAATGACAATAGCACCACTCCTAGGACGACAAATAGTTTTGCCCTTGAAGGAGATAGGTAGGAAGATAGAAGTGGTCGAAACTGGTGAACCTGCCAGAGACACAAGTAGCGCGGATGCGCCGTTTTGATACCACAACTCACGTGAAGGAGGTTGTTGGAATCCTTTATTTTCAACTAGGCTTATTGGATTGAGCACCTCGACAGCTATTGATCGAGAACCAATTTCTTATGAAATGTGGATGATCACAGATTCCTTCCACCTGGAGAACGATTTAGTCCGGTATAAGCTGACCATCTTGGGAGCAATTTGGAAGCGAAATCATCAATGGGAGGAACTATCGATGGAAGTGCGTGAGACTAGGGTGAATCTGCTTTCACTACAAAAACTAAAACATCGGATTTTCACTCGTCCCGTGTTAACGATCAACCAGTCTCGCTAACTTGGTATCATTCTTGACCCAAAACAAGGCTGAAAACTGAAAAAAGGACAACCCAAGCCCTTCAAGCCTGCTGCAAAACCTTTTTAAAAAAATTTAGAATCCAGCCAAAGATAACTCTACGGATGTACATAGCCAACGTACTTTCAATTCCCATCTACGAATCGTTAATGACCTGCTCAGAGTAAAGGTCTGATCTAGCTAGGCTTGACATCTTTAAAATCAAGAGTTTGTATGTGGGTCTAATTGGTTCCGCACTAAGTTTGGCACAAAACAGGGTTCACACCCACAGCTTTTGACTCCCTCTTCCTCTTAGGAAATTCCGCATGTGAGGTCTCTGATGCTGGTTATCCAGTTTCTCCGCGTGGTATCACAATGGGCCTTGTCTTGGCCTAAGTGTGTTCCGGTTTTAGCGGAGGCAGTCACTCAACCTAATCTAACCTAAAGGTCTTACATATTCAAAGAGTACAAATCGCAGGAGGTATAGCCACTACGGGAGCTTTGCGACGATCATGTGAAACAGATTCCTTAGCCGCCCTTCTACATCTTTTACACATCGATTTACACAGAGTAGCGCAATGGTTTTCAAGGAATCTGGCTGCTGTACTACCAATCCTTATGGTTATAATAACTTTCTGAGCCTGCTAACAAAGCTGTTTCCACTAACTGCTCAAAACTAGACTCCGGAGTTAGGGTGTGACTCTTCTCGGGAACCCTTAACTCGTCGAAATCTTATCGCATTTCTAGCTAAATGGATCATATGACACTGACTGTGGCCTTAAAAAATACTATGTGACCGGTGGTGTTCCGCAAAGATCCATGCTAGGACCACTCCTATAGAATGTAATGTATGATAGTGTATTATACGGTTTCCAATACCGTGCGGAGGCAAACATTGTAAGACTTGCAGATGATATTGCCATCGTGGTTACTGCCAAACTCTTGGAAGAGAAAGAGTACAATTTTAACGAAACGACTGTGGTTCACGTCGGCGGCGGGTCTAACCCTAGTTGGGCACAAAACGGAGGCGGTGCTCATAACCAGGATACGAACAGTAATCTTTATAGGTGGCAGTAAAGTCTCTAAAGAAGCATCTTACTTACGTTGAAGCACCAGTGTCCAGTAAGGGTGTGTGTAAGGTAGAACCTCAGGGTTCTAGTCAGCAATGCATGGTAATTTCTTTGGCTTTCCAAGTTCTGCTTTCCTCTCAAAAACGGACCTCTTAACCGCGGCTTGAAAATCGATAGGGATTACTCCTGCGACTACGAGAATTGCTGGTTCTAGAGAGTTCCTTTTCGCTAGACCGCTGCCATTGGTTTTCTATATTTTCTACTGGTTGAACGCATCAGTCCCGATCTTGCTTTTGTACAGAAGAATAGAATGTGTGACTGCCATTAAAAGTTTTCGCCTTCTTGAGATTGGTCCTCTCAAATTTGCCATTAGTCCAGCCAAAGCTTTATTGATGTTTGCAGATCTTTTAGACTCCCAACTGGGACTATTTTCGCCTTCTCTATTATTAGGCTTAGTCCGGCATGATTTATCCATGATGAATGGTAGGCCGGTAGCATCTTTTCAAAGAATCTAGATCCATCCTATCAAAAGCTCAGGGTACCAAGTCGATTGAATACCCAAGCAGGCAGATGTTTTCAAAAACTCAATGACTTGGCACCGGCTGAGGTAAGAGCACACGCTGGTATCGAACGAAATTAATCTTGCGAAGAAGAGGTCAGCTTCTATGTTTCTGGGCTCTGAACCCTTCGCTGTCTTAGGTATAGGAAGGCCATGACCGATAATTGGGCCACGAATAAACATCTAAGAAGGTGGGAAAGTATGGCAAAGAGGAAGAACAGTGGAGAAGTCCGAATAAGCACCTCTGACTGATGGAACTCATAGAAGAGAAACAAAGAAGGACCCAATATTTTGGTCTGTTTTGACATATCTCCTCGCATAGTTATACATACATCGTAAAACCTTCGAAAAAGTCACACAAAACATCCTGAAAAGATAGACGTTGAGCTGACTTTATATTCCAAACAAAATAGTCAAGCTTACGTAAGTTGAATGTAACAAGACCGACTGGAACATAGCTCTACTACGCTGCGTATATTCACGTTGAACTACATCTAGGTGGGGAGCGCCTAGCGATAAGTGGACAACAGCTTGAATACACTCAGTAATCGCTCATCGGCAAATACTTCCTTGACAATGGCCACTTTTGATGCAATGATGAAGTTTAAGTAAAGATTGTACTAAGGTCTGTCTAAGGTCTAAGGATTGACCACATCTGTCAGTACTGGTTGTTGAAGAATAAACAGAAATAAATATTTGACGCGACAGCTCATCAAGAACTAAGACCTAGCTTTTCACAATAACGAATGGAAGGGACGTACAGATTTATTGGCAACTCCGAACGGCGAATTAAGAAGTTTTTTCATGACAGTTTTGTCATGCCTGCTAAGAGGTGGTGCCGCAAAATACCTTTGGTGATTTTGAAGATCGAACTTGTGCCCTCTCGCTTAGCAATCCAACGCTCTAACTACTAAGCTACGGTTGTTGATGAAAAGGCGAGCAAAATGTGGCGTCAATACGCTTCTTTTAAGCCTCCCTTACATCGGTATCTATTGGGGGGAATTGTCCCAAAGCGCTCAACCCTGTCGGTATCTGTTATACAAACGTCCACGCTGCACGGTGATGATGAATGCCTAAGAAGTAGATGGTTGTGGCTCTGAAGCCACTCCAGCAAACTTTACGACATTCAATGCCGTCTTTTCCCTTGGCTCTGCAGTGAACAAGGTAGGTAGGTTGAAATGGTGGCAGCCTTCACTCGGATCTCTACGGATCCATTGTGTTTTTCTGATGTTCAATTTAATTCAATTTATTACACGAATTAGCTTACAACTTTAAGATTACAGAATCTTATAAATTAGGAGAAGCCTTAAAATTTACGTTAATAGGATAAAAGTTAATTTGGTATAAAATTACAAATACATATACATACAAATAGTTGGAATGAAATTGCATAGTAGATAAAAGTTATTGACTATATTATTATTATTGTTATTACTGTA
Source organism: Criorhina ranunculi (assembly GCA_951813785.1). Lineage (NCBI taxonomy): Eukaryota > Metazoa > Arthropoda > Insecta > Diptera > Syrphidae > Criorhina > Criorhina ranunculi. Next base: position 33,638,860 of record OX638381.1, on the reverse strand, counting down.
CTATTTACAATTTCATATAAAAGAATTTAAAAGAAGAGAAATGAGGGAAGAATTATTTGCTTATTCAACGGCCAAGTGTTCTAAAAGGGAGAGTTTAAAATGTACTGTTTTTTTGATTCTTCTAAGGTGTATTGGTAGAGAGTTCCAGAGTCGGGTGATATTAACAAAGAATTGACGTTCCGAGATTAGACATGAATACTTCGGTTGCACCAACATGAATGATCTACGAGATTGGAGGAACTGAATTCTACTGTAGAGATAGTCAGGCTGGCCTGTTTGTATGATTTCGTGTAGGAGACATAGAGAGCGGAGCTTCATAAGGTTGTCGACAGAACATCCGCAGATTTGTTTAGAGTAGACGGAGACATGGTCGGAATAGTTGAGGTCATATACATAGCGGGCAATATTGTTGTAGGCAACATTGAGCTTTCTTTTCCTAGTGTAGTCCATATTGCAGAAGATCTCGCATCCGTACAAGAGGATGGGTAAGAGAAACATTTTTGCCACCATGAGCTTGGTCTTTCTTGGGAGAAAAGGCTTGGATGGCCAGAGAGCGCGGAGTCCACCGTAGATTTTTCCAATTGTTACATTTAGATGATTTGTCCAGGTTAGGGTTCTATTGAAAATAATTCCTAAGTTTTTAGCAGACTCGACATATTCAATGGCGCTATCACCAAGTTTGATGGCCGGAAAAGAGGACAACTCCAGAACCTTTTTATGGATGACCAGTACACTCGACTTTTTAGGGTTTAAACACAAGAAGTTTTCTCGCGCCCACGTTTGTATGCTTAGCAGATCTTCGTTGAGAAGTCTAGAAGCTTCATCAACCATACCTAGAGGGCGACTGAGGATAAGTTGAACGTCATCGGCGTATAAATGTACTGTACAACTCTTGATAATTTCTGGAAGTTCATTTACATAGAGTGAGAAGAGTAGGGGCCCAAGGATAGACCCTTGCGGCACTCCGTTATGAACCGGAAGAAATGTCGACGATTTATTACCCACAACTACTCGCTGTTGTCTCCCGTTCAGGTATGAGAAGATGAGCTTGCTTGACTCAAGTGAAAACTTGAATTTTTCGCTGAGCTTTTTAGCCAAAACAAGGTGGTTCACTGTGTCAAACGCCTTAGAAAAGTCCAAAAGAGTTAGAAAAGTGAAATTGTTTTTGTCGATTGCTTTCCTAATCTCATCAACGACTAACAGAAGGGCGGTTTTGCAACTCCTTTGAGCTCGGAAGCCCGATTGGTGGCTAGTGAGGAGTTTCGCATCTGAAAGGTATTTTTGTATTTGTTTTAAAATAGATTTTTCAAATACTTTAGAGAGAAAAGGGAGTATTGCAATGGGTCTATATTCTTTGATGTTTGAGGATGACTTCTTTGGGATAGGAGTAATTTTTGCCAATTTCCATTCGTCTGGGAATGTTGAGGTGGTCAAAATTGGGTTAAATAGATATGTAATGAAGGGTAATAAGAGTGGCAGTATTAATTTTACGAACTTTGGATTGATTCCATCTAAGCCTGTGGCGTTAGACTTAATAGCTAACAGTGCTTCTACAACATCTTCATCACATAGCCTACTGAAACTGAATGTTTGCTCGCTTCCTTCAGTGTATGTTTGTTCAAAGAGATTGGCAATAGGCAGAAAATTGTTTTGCATAGTTGCTGATGTGACAAAGTTCGCATTCACCTGGTCGCAGTCAATGTCTTCTGGTATTATGGGGGTTTGTTTTCCAAGTCCGATATTTCGAATTTGATTCCACATGTTTTTACCTGGAGGCAGCTGATCAAATTTCCTTTTATAGAAAAGAGCTTTGGCCGCTCTGATTTTCGACACACACAAGTTACGGAGGTTGCGAAAAGTTGTAAAAAATTCGTTCAGTTTAAATTTCTTCCATTTTTTGTAAGCAGCATCACGGTTTTGCATAGTTAATAGAATATCGTCTGTCAGCCAGGCAGGTGAAGCATTTTTGGTGACTTTTGTTTTAAGAGGGACATGTTTATCGTACAGAAGTAGTATCTGCTCGTGAAGAAATTTCGCTTGATCATTTACAAGTGGCATGAGATACATACTCTCCCAGTTTCTGCTTATGAAATCCTGATGCAACGCTAAACTATCGATATTTCTGAAATCCCGAAAGGAAATTAATGGCTGCTTCTCTTGTGTGTGACCAAATTCAAGTGAAAGAAAGAGTAGATCATGCTTAGAAAAGCAAGGGGCTGAGAGCTGACTATATAGTAGCACTTTTTCGCAGCTGCTAACCCAGAACAGATCAATAAGACTGTTTGATCCGCTGGGAAAATGCGTGGGGCTGGTTAGGTTTACGGGCCTTATGTGAAGCGACGTCATATAATCTAATAGGGGTTTAGACTCAGTTTTGTTCGTAAGGTTACAATTTAAGTCTCCGCAGAGTACAATTTCCGGTGAGGTACATGAAAACTGTTCCAGAAGTGAAAATAAAGGGGCAAGACTAACTGACTTATTTGGCCTGTAAACGGTGCCCAGCATTAATTTATTAGTCCCACTTGTAATTTCGACAAAGAGGAGATCAAAAAGAAATTCTGAAGCAGACTTGAAGACTATGTTGCCCTTGAGACCGGCGCGAACGTATATTGCCACACCTCCGCCTACGCGCCCAATCCTATCCCCCCGAAAAATATTATATCCGTCTAGCCTATAAAATGTATCGGAAACTTCCGGAAAGAACCATGTCTCGGAAACGCAGATTACATCAATCCCCGAATTAACAAACAGGTGCCTAAATTCATCCAATTTACAATTAAGGCTTTGCGCGTTTATATGGCATATTCGTAGGCCGTTCCGTTGCGCGCGAAGTACTCGTACTCGGTCAAGAAGTGCATGACTACATACCTAAGACTGCAAAAGGTAGAACCTCAAACAGCTTGCTTAACACCTCGTTGTGAATGTCCCCCCAAAATATATGCAAAAACCGCCCTAAACTCTTAAAAAATGAAAGATAATGGAAAAATTGCAACTATTTCAGAACGAAAAAAAAAACGGAGAGTATCTCTGAACACGCCACCAAAGGAAATTAGGGACACTAAAAAATTACGAAACCCAAAAATGTGCATATGCACATTCTTCTGTCCTGCTCCGACCCTAGGTTGGTTTTTTTTTTTTTAAACCAAATACCCTTCCATGATGTGTACGAAATCGTTTTAGGGACTTGCATTTTGTTTTGGTCAACTGTTTCGCAAATGGAATTAAACAAGCGTAAAAAGAATGCAAAAAAAGAGAAGAAAAAAACCATGAAGACAGAGAAACTTGTTTAACTGAAATTTGATCTTTTTGTAGCCACAACAGCTGAATTATTTTTTGCCCGCCCTAAAGAGGGCATTGCACTCCGGACCTATCCCAATGCACTACCATGTGTCCTATCATACTAAGTTGAGTGTACAATGCCATCAACGTCACGCGATGGCTTAACAACTTGCCACAACCTAAAACCATTGCATACACATTGCTGTGCACACACATGTGTAATTTAAGAACCTGGGGAGACGCAGTTCGTTCAACGGTTTGGGACTCTTGTTCTTTTGTGGAACGAAATTCCAAGGTTCAATACGCAGGTTTTTGTTCGTTTACCTTTGGTGGACAATTTGAGAAGTGTCTCGGACCGGTGAAAATATTAATTTATGTGAACTCAAGGCTGTTGTTAGTCGGAGAGGGGTTCAGATTGTTCTTTTTGGTTATGCTGACGACGTTTACATGGATGGGACTGACTACCGATGACCAAAAATTAACTTGAATTGCCATCATTTTAGCCGGAGGACGTCTATCCAAGAATGATGGACTCTTACCGATACTACAACCGGGAATCCATCTGTTTGGTCAGGGAAAGTTGGAATATGATCTTAAGCTAGATCAAGGAACGTCTGGATCTTACTTACTTACTTAAGGTAGCGCTACAGTCCGGGGTGGACCTGGGCCTCAACCAACAAGCGTCTCCAACCAGCTCGATCTTTAGCTAGCTGCCTCCAGTTTCGCCCGCTAAGTTGGTTGAGGTCCCCTTCAACTTGCGTGCACCACCTGAGTCGCGGTTTGATCGTGCTTCCCAAAAGAATGGTTTACTATAGACCTCTCCCTATCGAGGTGTTTTTAGCTGCTTCTGTTGGATGGACATATGCTCAGCAATCTTTAATAGTCTTTCAGACAAAGTCCCCACATGTTCAAGGAACTAATGTATCTCCAGATTGTTGAAGCAGTAGTTGAGTGAGTAGGGTCCAGTGAGGAAGTCCATGAGGAGCTTATCATCACGCTTGCTAAGGATGAGAATTTCTTGACTTTTCTTATTGTTCGAGGGGTTTATGAACTTTTTAGCTCGTCGAAGTCTTGTCATTGAGTAGCCTTTTAAGAGCTTCTCTTGACGTTACTATACGTTTAGCTCCAACTTGATATGGCTGGTGGATAAGCCAGCAAGCTGGGACCTATAATTGTTGACTGAGATCCTTGTCTGGTGAGTTCATTGGCAATCTTGGTGCCATCAATGCCCTCGTGTCGTCCGAAAACCCAATAGACAGCTCAAAAAAGAAGCTTAGAATCACCACGGTAGGAACTGAGAACTTTTATCGCTGCCCGGCTGTCGAAAGGTATGACACGGATGTGCCGCAAGCATAAAGATTGAAAAACAGCAACGACTGCTGCAAATGAAGAAAGGGCAAGAACAACTGCATACCCCTGGGCACAGCAGGGAAAAACTCTTAGAAAGGATACTCAGTCATGAATTTCAACAGCAGTTCTAAGAGGATGCTTTGCAACATGGAATAAAAAAAGGACACTCAACATTGGGAGCAGCAGAGAGGGACGTTCCATGAGACCCAGCGTAGCAGACACCATTTAAAGAAATCATCATGATGACAACTCTAGACGTTAGAGACGTCTGATAGGTGGGGTGGTATGCTGAATACATTAGGAAACACCTTTGGTGCACCACAACACCTCAAAGACAGGGAGACAGAGATGCAGAAGAAGTTTAAACGGACCTCAACCAACTTGGGGTACAAAACTGGTTGAAGCACAGGTTCACCCGGGAGTAAAACGCCATCGAAAGCATCGACTTGAACAGTCTGAAATAATACAAAATAGCTGTAGATAGAGGGAGGCACTTATTGAACGGAAAACGTCCACAAAAAGTCGTCTCTTCTACGGTCGTCCATGAAAGACTTGAAGATGCTGCTATAGGCGCAACTTCTGCTTTAGTAAGAGACCGCAAAGCTCGCATACAATACACTGGAGTAGATGAACAGGGTCTATGATTCTGTCTTGGCTAAATCAAGCTATAGAATCTGAAAAAGTTCCAAAGTCTCTTTATGGACTTGTCCTCCCCTATATCCTGCAAGACAGTAGTTTAATATACCAGTGCTCTTCTCCAGATACTTTGTATAGAGCAGTCTTCTACCAGAGCCTCAAGCTTCGTGTGAAAAAGTAGTAAAAAAAAACTCCAAATCAATTAATTTATGTTCGGTACCTTCAAGCCTTCTATTTCCAAGACAAAGTCCAACAAATAATCAGCTCGCCTCGTAATTAACAAGTTAATTCCTGCACAACCCCTTAAAATAAGCAAAGAAAGCTTAAATTTACCCCTACCACTTGGCACAAGTAAAAACCTAGAATTTCTTAAAAACTTCATGAATATTCAAAAAAAAAATACCATGTGGCCAGTAACAAGGACGTCCCTTCACAATGTATTCCACTCTAATTAACATGATTTACATCACCTAATACCTCCAAAGAATACCATCACCATTAACAACAACAAACGGCAAACCCCTCACCTATAGGCCGAAACCCTTTTCGTTGCACCCTTGCAACCAGCAAAACATACTAAACATTTTCATAAATATTTTGTTGAAACAACAAAAGCACACACACACAGTCCCTCAACTCTACCCCGAAAGGATTCTAAATCCATCATCCTCATGTATTATTCCTTCGACGATGGTGGTAATCAATTCCAGTGCAACCCTGCAACACGGGAACAACAGAACCGGCCAGGTCGGGTGAATTGAAAATAAAAAACGTTGCAATCTGTTTTAATTTTCCACTAAAACAGTCCTCAAAAGGATATGGTATACGGAACAGACCTACGGTACCGCACTCTGTGGGTACGGGGGAACAATAAAAATTCATGGGGAATATTCGTGACTGCGGGCCCCAAAACAAAAGTTCTATTTATACCCATCAGTGTGTTTGGCTTTATAGGCTTTTAGTGCAGTTGTTGTGGAGCGGCGGCGCCATGCGACCCTCTGAAGGACAACCGCCCAGTGGTGCTTCTCATAATGCTCTGCTGATTAAGAGCAACGTACGACAACTTCACTTACACTAAAAGTGATGAAGAGCAATGGGTTCTCATTCATGAGTTTGTTGGAGGGGTGGGTTTTAGAGTTTTCTTTTTTTGAATTTTAATTATTTGAAAACGGTTTTTATTTTTTTGAAATAGGGTATGTTCCACTGAGCTCATGGGCTCTGAGTGAAGAGAGGTACTTGAGAGGTTCTGATACATCGTGTAATCTGTGATCACAGATCTGCCAGAGGGCCAAGGATATCATGAACATTTTCTTTGCAAATTTTGTCCGAGAAAGGTGGTCCCTGCCGTGGTTACAGAAATAGTTTCAGATGGCCGTATTGGAAGACTAAGCTCTGCACCAAGCACGGGTTTTACTCATGCTTGTCAATCAAATCCATGAAATTTTTTCAAAGTGGAGGACGATAGACGTAATGTAGTTTCAAATAAAGGACTTTCGATCCACGTACTCACGTTTGGGTTCAAGTTCGAGACGAGGCCCCTCATTGCTAAAAAAAAAAATTTAGGACGTGGTTTCAATAGAAGGAAGCAACACTTTTACTCCATCGACTCCATAAGTTGCATGAACTTGTCATCTTCGAAAATTGTGTCTAACTTGTCGTGTAGAATACACGGTCAGCTACTGGCCCTACTCAAGCTTGAATTTTCGTTGGTGTGGTCCGTTAGTCCTTTTGATTGAAGCTCGAAGCAGGGAACAAACCTCAACAGATGGTGGAACAGATGGTCCTCATTAGACACTTATAACATCACAAGGAAGTAATGGCCTGTATTTGATAAGGCTATAACCGCCAGACTTATACACCCTTGTAGGTGTGATTACGGGTCATAACACTCTGCGGTACCACATGAAGAAACTCCGTGTTACAGAAGAAGAGGCCGCGGAGATGGGGAAGTCCATGAGAACACAACCCACTTCCTCTGCCGCTGCCCCGACCTGTACCATCTAAGACACAAATTCCTTGGGATCACGAGGATGTATCTGATAAACTGGTGACCGATCTGAACAACTTTATCAAATCTACAGGATGGTTTGATCCACTAACGCAGTAAGTAGTAACTAGTACACTTAAACGTTTAAGGGTAAGATTTCTCCAGAGGAACTCCTCTTCGCCGGCCCACATACCTAACCTGACCTAGTCCGTTTGATTGTGGGTTCAAACCTCAGCAAAACAACCACCTCTCGGGAGGAAATGATAAACCTTCGAGGTTATAGTTTGTCATGAAATAAGCTCCTCAATCATGAATGGTTGCAAAAAACTAAAGCTTGGCCCTCTAGGGGATGTCATGTCATATTTTGGGGTTGGTTTTTCAGTGTCGGAGGAATAAAGCCCGTATAGAAACGAATGAAGGCTTCCAAAGTCGGAAGCCATGTAAAACATTTGGAGATGACTTGGTAGAGAGCATACACCAACTCAGTTCCAAGATTTGGTCAAACGAGTGTGTGATGAAGAAGACCACATCAACTGTGGCAACTACATAGGCCTCAGTCTATTCAGCATAGCATACAAGACTGTGTCTATCATATTGTGGAAATGTTAAACTCTTCCGTCAACAATCTGATTGACTCCTGTTGGAGCGACCAATCCTTGAGAAAACCCCAGAAGTTCAAATCGATACCCCATCCTTCATCGATTTCAAGGTCGGTAATGACAGTTTCTATAAAGACGAGGTATACACAGCCATGTCTAGTTCTGACATCCCCGACAAAACTCGTCCCTCTGTACAGAATGATGATGGAGAATGTTCACTGCTCCATCAAGATGATGGATCTTTTTGATGTCAAAAAGAAAAAAAGGTTAAGAAAAGGTGAAGGCTGTCTTGTGACTTCTTTAACATCAGACTTGAGTAGATTGTGCGAAAGTCACAAGCCAATACCGGAGGCACTTACTTAAGGTGGCGCTACAGTCCGAGGTGGACCTGGGCCTCAACCAACAAGCGTTGGGTGTTGAAGGAATGTGGAGGGCACTGAGAGGTGTCAATTTGGCGATGCCCAGTCTTGAAACTGTTTCTACAGTTCAATTGTGCTTATTTCACCTCCAGGTGGTAACCATCGGGTACTGACTTAACTTGCCAAACTTATAAGTGCGAGTGCTGACCAGCAGACAAAAATAGCAGCGGATGAATTCCCCAGATGGAATCAACGGTGAAGGAAAATCCCGGAACAAAGCAAATAAGACCTCATCCGGGCTATTCCAACATATTTGGAGCTCAGGGCGGTAAGGATTTCCGAGGCTAAGTGAGAGTCTTGGAAAACAGATGGTGGCGGATGAGCCCTTAATGGACCAACGGCAGCGTTTACATCCCCAAACGGGTTACTAGCTTCGGTCTAAACGACCCCTCATCCTAAGGATTTCTATAATGGAACTGGCTCTCATGACAGGGGGTTGTGCCGCCGGGTAACTGCCCGGTGCAGCGGTGCATCTTGGCATACAATATCGACAAATCGGACAGAATGTCACAGTGGACAGAGAGGGACTTGGCACTGCTATCAATGGCATCTTATCAGAAATCAAGTCGGACTCTTGTCAATCGTTGTTTCTTTGAGCTGTAAAGGCCGCTGTATAATAAGGCTCCATTCCGAACAGTTAACGAGACTCTTCCTACAAGAAATGATCCAAGTCCGACTCTATGGGGCAGAAGCATGGAGTCCTTCGAAGCGGGTGGAGATATACTTGATCATTTCGAACGAAAAATTCTTCGTAAGACATTTGGTCCCGTTTGTGTTGATGGGCTTTTGGAGGAAGATATTTAATGACGAAATATACGAGCTGTACAGTGACATCCACCTAGTGAAAAACGGCCTATTGAATGTTTAAGATGACACGAGCATGTAGAATGAATGGACACCAACGCTCCAGGCCGTAAAATCTTCGAATCTTAACCGGAGGGACTATGCAGTAGAGGGTTGGAATTATTTTTGAACCCTCAAACAGACTTTACACCTTTTGTTTGCACTTGCAAATGTTGATTGTTCCGATGGTTTGGTAGGACTATCTTGGCATCAGTGTCGGTGTTCATGTCGGGTCCATGTCGAGCACAAGAGATTTTTAGGTCCAGATCCTCAGGTTATACCGAACACTCTGTTCCAGGGATATAAATCTATCATTGCTGCGTTGCCATGACCCAGTTAGAGATTTCGAGTGAAGTTTCCTCAATTGATGCTTTTTGAGGGGAGACAAGCTCTCTGACTGCTTGACACTCATGTAGAACCTATCCCTACACCTCCTTATAGGGTATGCTATACAAAATCCTTCACACCACCTAGCTCAGATCTGTTTGTTTTCGTTTTTTTTTTTTTTTTTTTTTTAAGTTAACCTGTGAAAGAAAGGAAAGGGATGGTGACCCTATGGAACTTCATTTAAATTGAGAAATAAAAAAAAAATGTTTGCCCTGCACCGCGGCATTCATTCGTGTCATGTTACAAACTAATTCGGTTCGCGTATGTAGATGACGGCATCGAGGTCCTGTTTTGTTATTTTTCATTTTTTTAAAATTTCATTCTCTTGTATGTTAAGTGGAGACTGGGTTAAGGAGACGGAATGGTGGTATCACATGTGAAAATCTAATTTGTTTACTTATGGCTTAAGCTCTTTTGGTCTCTCTTTCTGTTTGAGCCGTAGCAGCGTTTCTGTTTACGGTCTCTATTTCCATTTGTTAAATATTTTTTTTTTTTTGTAAATGAGCTTTTTGCACGTTACTGCATTCATTAATGTATGAACCATAAATGAGGCTTGTTAAGAAGGTTCAATTTTCTCATTTTAGGTCGGAAAAAGAAAACTCTATTAGACTGTGAGTTATGAGAAGCGGGATTGTTTTTTTTTTAGAAATGAGTTTACTTAGAAGATTTTACTACCATAAGGCCCCCATTTAGCTGAAAATAAACGTCGTCCACGTCCATAGCATCAAAAAAGTAAGTCAACATCGTTCGGTACTGCAATCCATTCATTGAAACGGTCGCACCAGCATTATTTTCGAAAAAATACGGCCCAATGACACTGCCAGCCCACTATTTCTCTTAGGTTTTCGGAGCCTTAATCGAGGATCCTTATCTGATACTTGGAGTTGCCTTCTTCGGTTGGTCAGTGCAAATATGCGTCGCTTTCTACGCCTGTAGTAAGACGTTTGGCAAAAGGTGGGGACTTAAACCTAAGTTGGTCCTCTGGATCCTTACTCGTGTGGTGACCCGCTTTAAGTAAAGCTTACAACATCACAAAACTTAGTAGAGTCCAACGAACAGCTGGTATTGGGATCACAGGAGCGATCCGATCAAGCCCGTCAGTCCATATCCTGCCCCCGGACTTGCACATCAAATACATCGTCTTGTGTAGTGCTATCAGACTCAGAGAATCTGGGTTTAGATCCCCCAAACCCTATGGCCATAGTAGTGATCTTGACCTGCTGCCTAGGGATCTGGCCTCGAGCATAACTGATTACACAACTCCTACACTAAAATTCAATTATTACATTCAGGTTCACTTTCCGAAAAGGTCGGACTTGCATCCCAGATTCTTCGAGTGTCTTCCAGGCGGATACTTAGCCTCAGTCCTACTACCTCAAACAACATTGGAAGCCAGGCTGCCATCAGAGTGCTCCACTCGTAGAACAGTGTAAGGAAACTATAACGCAGGCAAACGCTCGGTTTAACATCACTTTCCTCTGGGTTCCCGGCCTTAGTAACAAAGAGGGGAACGAGAAAGCCGGCGCGTTAGCCAGATGTGGTTCTACCATGGATGCCTCCCTTGCAGAGTCAGTCTGCTCCCCGATGGGACTCATCAAGGGCAAAATTTTCAAACACTTTCTCTCTACTGCCAACTCTAGGTGGAAAAGTCTAGCACTTGCCAGAACCAGACAGCACACTCTCGGAAAACCCTTTTTCAAAGAACTCTCTGAGATTTCTAACATAAAATTCACCAACATTATCAATTTTCTCAACTCCATAGGATGGAGATGACTCTCTAATGACACTCTAAGTTACGCCCATCAACATCCAGGTCACGTGAGTTGTGGTATCAAAACGGTGCATCCGCGCTACTTGGGTCTCTGGCAGGCTCACCAGATTCAACCTCTTCTACCTACCTTTTCAGTGCCCCACAAGACTTCAGAACACATTCCCACTGGTCTCATCGCAGAATCGGCGGAGGTCTTCTTTCACTATCCCTAATGCCCTTAGGTTTCCTTTGAGTCTGCAGAAAGTAGGTTCTTCTTGTCTTCTTCTTGAATCTTTTCCGGTTATAGTTCCCAAGGAGGCCTTGAATGTTATTTCAGGCCCTGGTTCTGCTCCCCTTCTTTGTTTTCCTGAACTTGAATCCTTAAAATATAATGCACTACTACACAAAACGGTTTTGGACCAATAAAGGGTTCATCTGCCCCCTAGCCAGACAGGGGAGTTGTTTGCTGCTTCGTTACCCTACCCTACACAGTAGAGTGAGGTGAATCTGTTGTTCCTGCCCATTATATTGAGTCTGTGTTGGAATTCCCGAACAAGTTCATGCATTTAGAGTGCTTTGTCCTTGGACCAAATACTCCTGTTCCACTTCCTTCTTCCGTTCTTGATCCGTCTATCTAAGAGTCTGGATTTACTGCTGTCTTTCCTATTGCTAAGCTTCGAAGAGCACTTCTTTATAAAGTTGAGTCTCCTGACACCATCATCTCTAGAGCTTGCCAGGAGATAAAGTTTATTAAGGAGTACATCAAACTCTTTTAATCAAATGCATCTCTTCCTTCAGATTCCTTCTAAACACCACCTGTAGCTTTAGGGGTTATGAATACCCTTATGATGCTTTCCACACAGCGCTAGTGTTGGCGTAGTGATTTTTTGAAACTCAGGTGGTATTAGGTTTCAGTCTTTTTACTCCGAGGTTGGTGTCCACAATAACTGGGAAGAATTATTGATACTGTTGCCATTGCTTATAATTCCCAGTATTTTTTTTCCACCACCCCGATGTCATTAGTACGATCAACGTTTTCAAGCTATGGCCACCCGAAACTTGACTTAAACTTACAAACGAACTTCAATCGTTATTTTCCACTTGCAAAGCGTAGCTCAACAAACCTCCTAAAACTGAAGAAGAACCTGACGTATCGACTGGCCATAACTGGAGAAAAAAGTCGAAAATGTGGAATTCTTTTTGAGTACTTCCAACTTTCAAACCATTTAACGCGTTCATCATGTATGAAGGATTTCCTAAGCTTAATTTTCCAATGAAATCCGCTGTTGTACACCTTGTAATGCATTTCATCAAATGCCTCCTCTCAATGCGAGTTCATTGTCCATCAGAGAAATGCGTACACACATACCTTGGCGAATCCCATTCCATTAGAACCTCTCAAAACTCGCGTGAATTCCTTTCACAATATGTCTTGTCCACCGTCCAGTAGGAAAAAAAAAGGCAACTTCCACCGCTTCGAAACCAGCTTCCCATCATCGCCATCACTAGTACAACTGATTGCCTTTACCAATAGAGAGAAGCAAACATCGAGATAGAACGGCACACATAGGGAGAGCAGAGGGAGGAGGTGGTGGAAATAATTTCGAAGAAAAAATCGTCAACATAAGTTATGCGTAAATAATGAATATACATATCTGCGCGATATTTGTCCAGATCCAGTACTGACGTTGCAATACCGCAACCATCCAGGGAGCGGCAAGTGCATAACTCTCTGAGAACACTAGCCACGGCCACAGCCACTAGCAGTAGTCATTCAATCCAACTGTTTGTCGCTGTGTTTTTGGAAGCGAACAAAAACTCATAAAACAACATTAAATGTAATGTCATTTCCCTGATGATGCCACAGCCCCTGCTCTAAACAGTGATGCCTCCAATCATGACGAAGACGACGACTATGATGATGATGATGATGATGCTAGTGGTGGTGGCACAAAAACTAGACCTTTTGCTAGAAAAATGACGTTACGAACATAAATGTGACAACATTCCATGTCGTTCACTATTGTGGCAAAATGAGGCTTCGACCGGGCGTCGTCGTCGTTGTCGGTCGTCTTTAGGGCACCACTCGACGAGCACAACCAACATCCGCTTTCGGTGAGAGCACATTTTTGCTGTCGAAACTTAATATGGGCCTTTCGGCTTGGCCGCAACTCCCAGTGCCGATGCGAATGTCCTCTTAAATCATAGGTTTTACCAGGTAATTTCATTGCGGCCTCCCTCTAGCCTCCCTCTCGTCACTGTGCTCATAATGGATCGCACCGAAATCCACGCATGCGTTCGCTGAAGTTGCGCTATACTCTCATTATGATTCTCACTTATAAGAAGACCTTCGTTTTTTTTTCCGGCAACCCCCAATCCCTTCCTTCCTGTGTTGTGAATCCCAAATGTGTGTTGTTTGGCTTGATCCGTTGCTGTTATCTATGTATCTTGTATTTCGTTCCTTCAACTACTGGAACTAGTACTTGTGGCCAAACTACTTCGACGGGATGGAGTTGGGAAAAATGTGTTTTTTGTTGGGCGCTTTTGTTTTTAGCCACCAGTTGAGCGCTTCCTTTTGCAAAATGTCGTCTTCTTCTTCGATCTACGGTCTGGCGTTGGTTGGCGGCAGATGCTCTGCCTATACGCGCCGTGTCGTCGCTCTGCTACTGCTGCTGTTTGATGGTTTTCATATTAAATAATGCGCTAGGGCATGGACAAAAACGACTGAACGAACGACAAAAAAAAAAAAAAAACGGAGGAGATGCGATCAGCGTAATTGTAGCTCAAGAAGAGTCTGATGCATCTAGAGAGGTGAGAGAGGCTGGTGGCCGGGCTACTTTTTTTTTTTTTTTTTTAGGTGTATACTTAGTTAAAATGGATTTTTCTATAAAATTCCAGGCTGCTGGCGAAATTTATGTAACCGAGGAGCTAATCAAGAATTGGATGATGTTGTGCAGGTGAAATTGTTCGTGGTAAAGAACCGCTTTTTTTTCGTTTTTTTTTTTTTGTTGCGCTAAACGTTTGGAGCCAAGATGGCAAGGAATGCGCTTAGAGAATAGACGCAAACGTTTTTGGCTTGGATTTTGTAACTGGAATTTTGAGTTTTTAATTGTAACACACGGAGAGTAGGTACGCGTTTGTTAGAGGTTGCAGTGGTGATGGATAGGGATTGGAACGCAGCCATGAAGATTAAAGTTATTTGCTTGGATATTGCGTTGCCCTACACGCAGTATCAACCTATTGGATTGATAGTTAAGGTTATGTTCCAATATAATGGTGTTCAAGGCTTGAAATCAGAGCTTTCAAAGACAGTTTTTGAATGTAAGATCTAAGAAATGAAACCTTCATTACGTCTTCCACCTTCCTAGGTAAGATTTAGTATGTTGATTGCTTAAAAAGTTCCGTTTCTGTTACGTCCTCCAGGAGTGAGGTTTTTAATTGCCTTTTCTCGGGTGGTTTTCAAAAGGCTTCTGACAAAGACTAAAGCAAGGAGGGGAATCCTTATCGTTACACCCTGTGAATGGGTCATTGTCATTAAAATTAAGTTTCGGTTCTGAAATTTTAGGTTCTTGGTTCCAAACTCTGGCAGGATCTGAGACTGATCAACAGCCATCATTCACGGTCCCGAGGACGCAAATTCCAGTTTACTAAACCAAGGTTTCTAGCGTCAGCAATTGACCGATCTTTAAAGCGGAAGTTAGGTCTCCCTTTTCTTCGTGTACCAGGTGGCTGGGATTCGAAGACTCTCTTAGCTGGATAGTTTTCGTCCATTTACTTGATGTGGCTTAGCCAGTGCAGTCGACGAATTTCCTAGCTTCATGCTTCCTTTTTGTAGCTTTCATAGAGTCAATATCCCAGTAGAAGGAAAAGGCAGATGCGGTCTATTAGCTCAAGGATATCGAAGAATCTCGCAATAGGAGCAACATTTTAAAGAAAAGTCAAACAACGGACAGCTGGCTTAAAGCCTGGAATGCAAGCTATTTTTCTTCGAAAGGGTGACCAAAATTTAGGCATCATGTAAAGGGAGTGATAGGGCAAGAAGAGAATCCATTTCTATTCCCCGCTTCTCAGCTATCAAAAAGCTGAACAACAACAAGATCGCCGGCTTTGATGGTCTTCTAGCAGAACATGGAAGTGGTACTTTGGTAATGTGCATGTATAACATCAACCAAATATGGGTTTACGAAACCTTGCAGCCCAACGTAAAGGGCAAACGTCTCAAGCCTTTCTACAGCACACTAATCGGCACGTATCTGTGTGACTTCCGGACCGGCAGATTGACCATTGACAAAATCTTCACACTGAGGCAAATAGTGGAAAAGTCGAAAATCACTACCTCTTCAACGACCTTAAAGCTGCGTTCGAAGGCATTTATCGTCTTCAACTCAACAGGACGATGGGTCCCGGCAGCTGTACCTCGTGACGCAAGAAAGTCCACGTCATCATCTTCATCTTCATCTTCTTTTGGCATGAAGGCAGTAGGAACCTACTTAACTCATTATTTCTTTTACGAGTGCAGATGTCCATCAGAACTCATTAGACGTCTAGCCCGTTGCTTAGCACCGTAGGCCATAACGTCGTCGAAGAATGGACTGTGCATCATCAAAACTTTCAGTTCCTTCTTGAAGCCGAACAATGTTGTCAATATCTTTTGGTTTAAGTCACATCGGTCGCAGTCTCCTCAGCATCGCGTACAAGATCTTATCTCTCACATTGTGTAAACGCATGGAACCTTTCATCAACGACCTGTTTAGCTCCTATCAGTGCAGTTGTAGATGAAAAAAGTCCACAATCGACCGAATTTTCACACTCCGGCCAGACCTGAAGGAAACCTAAGAAGTCCAAATTGATACCCAACATCGCTTTACCGATTTTAAGATCGCCAATGACCAGCAGCCTCCCTGCCAAACTCGTCCATCAATGCAGGATGATGATAGAGAAAGCTCTTTGGTCCATCAAGGCCGGCAATGTCTTCACCGAGACCATTGGTGGTAAAAAGGGATTTAGAGAAGGTAGCACACTGTCATGTGACTTCTTTCGCAACCTATTTGAGCTGATTGTGCGAAAGTATCAAGCCAACACCTAAGGAACAATTTTATCAAAAGTCTATGCAACCACTTGTGGACACCGATGAAGTACGGCAAAACCAAACTGTCAATAGAATCGGACAAAGCATCACTGTGGACAACAATATCTTCGAGGTCTATCTTGACACTTAACACTTTTGACAACGACACCTAATTAGGAACAAGCAAAGGATAATCCAATTGCTATTTCTTTGGACTGGTAAGGTCCCAAATCACCAAGGAGACACTACATACAACTATTTTCGTCCCAACCCTACACTTTAGCGCTGAAACATGTACTCAGTCGAAGGCGAATAGACATATCCTTGGTCGTTCGTAAAATATTACGTCACATTTGCATTGACGAGCTTTGAAGGAAGATATTCAACGACGAACTTTACGATCAGTACAGTGACATCGACTTAATCCAAAAACTGCACAGTGAATGCTTGAGGTGGCAAGGACATGAACAGCGAATGACCGGGGCCCGCAGGGTTTTCCAATCTAACAGAGAAGGACAATGAATTAAAGGAAGAATTCGCCTTAGTTGATGCGCACAAATAGAATGGGACCACTACCAGCTTAGGTTGCTTAGCATAACTAACTGAAGAGAATTGTTGGTTGAAGCTCAAGTTTACCCCAAACTGTAGCGCCATCTATGTACATAAGTAAGTAAGCAACCCAGCTCTCAGCTCGAAAAAAGGGCACACTAAGGAGCCAGCTTCTATAACAACCTTGGTGAACTGGCTGACACCAATATAGGTAGCCTCCAGCGCTTAATAGCAAGCTCCGGCCGGTTCTGCGGGTACAGATCCTGGTGGTAACACAAATGACCTCATCTAGTCTAAGTGAGTATCACAATAGGCCCACCGGTGGCCGCAGTGATAAGGGACTAGTGCCCACCTCAACTACTAATCTAGTCTAAGTGAGGTTGCACCTGTAGCCTGCCACTCCTACCTAACCTAACCTAAGTATGTAACCCATTTGAAGGGCAAACTGCATCATGTTCTGGCATGGCACACATAGGTAGGTTCTAAAACGTGTCACTTACATTTTGTAATTCTTTAAGTCTTAACTAGAAGAGAGATGTTAGAAGCTAAGTGTCCTAGGCCAGGAAGAAGTACCTTTCCTTATCCATGTTTCCACCTTTTTTTTCATGCATCCTAATGTGACACATCTAGATGTACCTTCTCTATCGTTTCCCACATTTCAACAGTGTCATTCTGGACTGTTTGTTCTAAAAACAAACACCCACTGATCCGTTACCAAAAGAAAAACTCGAAACCTCAAAAGTGGCGCTACTAATTGCCTCTAGATACACCGCACCCCGGTCTTTTTCCTTTTGAAATTCCCAAACACCCAACTATTTCACACTGAAAAGCTAATGAATTCCAAGGAATCTCCACCACCACCGAGAAGAACCCACCCTTCAACGTCGAAGCGATGTGCACGCATCTCAGATTCCCCCCGGCGGCGGCGCGCCGATGGTATGGATACAATTTCTGCACAGAAAAAAACTAGTTATCCCCCCGAATGCAATGGGAAAACACATTTCCCATTTCAATCACCGTAAATTCACATGTCGAACATATTTATATGATCCGCCATCATTCATATTATTAACAACAATATTCTCGTTTTGGTTGTTGTTCTCTGTGCGCTTATTATGCGTCTCTCTCCCGGCGTGTGCATATCAAATTATCATCCAGAAGTATCCGAGCGTTCGAAATCTATTCGTAGGCCAAAATGTATATGTATGCCTCACTGCATCCAGCCCCAGTCGGAGAGGTAACCGAGAATCCAAGTTTAAGGTCTCAAAAGCGCAATGCAACGCAACAAAAAAAAAAAAAAAAATCAACTGCGGCAGGCTGCGTTTTCACGGAGAGACGGACGCACCCATACGTGGAAAATCAAAACCAAAGTCAATAGTGCATAAACGCAATCAAAAGTATCAAATGGAATATGATGCCTGTAGCCGCAAAAGTTAATTTTCGCGCTGGAATCGTGGTAGGGTAACCCTTCCGAGAGAAACCCAAACCCAAATCCGAATCTGAATGCGAAAATCATTCTGTCGGAGGCAATGATGCTCTTCTTGAGATACGTGGTGTGTGCGAGTGTGTGTGTGTGTGTGCAAATCGAACCAATTCTTAATTTACAGACTTGGGACCAACATCAGATGCAGATGCGCACGAAACATCTGCAAATGAAAGAAGGAAGGGAAGAACGGACGTCTTACTCAACCACTTGGAATCGGTTTTGGTATTGCTAGGCCTAGCCTAGCGATATTTGTATCGAGTTCTCCTCCAAATAGACAGGTTGAAGTCTTTCCTGCACTTTTTGTCTTCTTTACGTCAGCGTTTGTGTCTCTTTGGGGATCCAGTGTGTGGTTGAACTGCAACCATTTCGTCATATGAGAGCACAAGGTAACGACGTCCTTCCGTTTCAGCTTTACAGTGCGTCAGTCATTGATTTCGTATCTCTAAGCTCTGAGGTATAAGATACAAGATGGAATGTCTCTTAAAAATTTTGTTCGGCCAGATTTGTGTGTGCAGCTGATGTCTTTTCTTATCGTCGTCGGTCCGTTGTCGCGTTATGCATTAAGTGTGTCTATTGCAGTAGCCAGTTGACAGTTCACTAAAACACTGTGGGGTCAACCAATGGAATAAGTGTCATGAATTCTTTAAATTGTGTTTACAAAGGTAGGAGACATTCTTTTAGTGTTTAAGTCATGGCTTGCGGTACTGATTTGTGTTTCGAAGAGTCGCACCCAGGATTGGGACTACTACCTCTTCTCAAACTCTTTTTTAATCTCAACTGAGCAACTACAACAAGCTTGCTTGACAAACAGGAGATGAAACAGCGCCTAGCTTGCTGGAAAAAACTCCGGGCCATAGGCAGTCTAAAAGAATAATCAAGCCGTATAGTAGGGAACTCTTTGAATTCAATGAAGAAGATGTCAGGAAGCTTTTGTCAGGCTACTGGTGGTTGACATCCTAGCAATTTAAACGATGTGCTAACTCTGTTTAGAAAAGGAGGAAACTACTAGGAGGCGAAAACGTATCGTCACTTCCGTGGAGTGTCCCCTGATTAAACCGAAACGGAACAAACGACTAATAGTGCCATTCCAACTATCTGCCACGAAGAACGAAGAAGATGGAATGAAAACAAGCCACGGGTAGTAGGACCTTTTTTACTATTGACAACCCCAGCAGAAAGGATAACGAATTAAAGAGCTACGCGTGGAATTTTCGTATCCTGGACAGACCCGTATGCAGCTTACGAACTAGCAATGATGCTTGATTGCTACGAAGCGGCTATAAGCGCTCTTTAGGAAGTGCGATAGAATGGAGAAGGTATCTGGGAAATAGAAACTTGCGACGAACTTGGTGAACGCTTAGACGAACAGAGACAGCGTCTGATTGCATGCAGTTTTGCTGTAAAAGGTGAAAAGTTTCAAGCTTATGTCACGGATGTTAGACCGTGATAACATGAAATCTTATTTTGTAACATCAGTCTCGTTTGTGTCCACGTCTCCACGAAATTTTTCTACGAGGTTCTCGGGAAAACTTAAGGGCAATGCCTGACATACATCATATGTAAGATCGTCCTCGAAGATTTGAACTCCAAGATTGGAAAGGAGGACATCTTTTCATCGACTTTGCTGGAAAGTAGCACCAAATTTCCACATTTCAATATCCAAAAGGCAACTTGGAAGTCACATTGCTACCAAAATGGGTCACGTTCTAAACGAGGATACATCAAAGTTTATGCTGTCTACAAACACCGACATAAAGCGGCGCCGTCTCAACGATAACTCTACGATGGACAACTATAACTTCGAAATAGTAAGGGAATTCGTCTAGCTAAGTTTTGCTGTCAATTCTGTCAACGACATCAGCTCGCAGGTCAACTCACGTTTGGAAACATCGATTTAGCGATGTCCTATCGAGAAGAACCAAGGAGACGGTACAGAAAACCATGAACTATAAGAGATATACAGCGACAACGACCTAGTCAAGAAGATTTGTGTACAATGCTCAACATTGGTCATGTAGAGACGATGCACATATATACTCCAGTCTTCGATTCCACTCCTGCCGGACTGCGGGGGTGAAATCGATAAGAAGTTTGGGGTGAACATGAACCACGACCAACAAACCTCTCTTGTTAATTCGGTTCTTAGCTTAGAGTTGTCCACTCCCAGTTGATTGAAGTCCTTTTCTACCCATGCGCGTCAATTAAGGCAAGGCGAGATCTTTCTTTACTACGTCGCCCCTTCAGGTTTAATTTGAAGTCTCTGCGGATTAGAACATTGATGTTGGACATCCCAAATGTCCACTTCTTCGACTAGGTCGATGTCACTGTATAGCCATGCTTCCTAGAGCTTTGAAATCTTTTGTAAGCAAGACCTTCTGCATGTGCCAACTTTATCGATGGTATATGTCTGGCATGTCTTGGGTGAATAAGTTCAAAAATAGTGGAGCTAGTACTGACCCTTGTGGTAGTCCGTTAATGAAAACACTGAAGGAGTAGTTGCTAAGCAATCTTGTTGACCATATTTACTAGTTGGACAACATTGGGAAGCTTGAAGAACATTGCGGAACGCTAGACTTTCTCATATGCAGTTGTTTAGTTGTTTAATCTACCAACGCGGTACCTCTTTGAACCTGTTTTCAAAGCCTTCTTCAATAAATATTGTTAGAGCTAGAACCCAGCTGCGTCTTGATCAAATGCCAGATTGTTCTTTAGGGGTAACCTCGTTTAAGGTCTTATAACTAATGCTTAGGATAGTAAACCAGGCCGAACGAGAAAATGAAAAGCTGGTCCGGAGCTGATTTGGTCTTTTGAATTTCTTGTCGTGGAAGAATTTAAGCAAGTTTTTATGAACTCAGAGAAGATCCCATTTGCTGATCTGTAGTCTTCCTAGCTTCTTCCAGTTCCATTATAGTGAACTCACGGTAGTTCTTAGAAGATTCTTAGGACACCCACTCTGAGTTCTTCTAATGATCAAACTTTGCCTTGTATTCAGCACGTGAATGGCTGCATTAAAGTTGCGATTAGTCTTCCACATTTGTTGGTTGTTTTGGGATTTTCCACGAACGAGTACTCCGGATCTCTGCTTTTCCACATCCAGCTCCATCCATCCACATCAGTTTTTAGTGTCTCTTCATGCAACCAACGCCGCCGAGTAGGCCTAGAAATTCATCTCAAAATCGCGCTGTTGAATTCAACCGCGGTAAAATTTAACAAAGCCTCGTGGCAGAGCTTCTCTTCAGACCTGGAATACATCGTTCGCCGAAAACCTTCTACTACTAAGAGCTACGACTTTCCCTATGCACGGAGTGATTTTCACCACTTTCTGAGCCGGGTAAGGAATGTAGTCGAATTTTTACAAATGGCTCTAAGACCAGTGAAGGCTCAGGTGCTGGAGTCCTTGTGGAAAGCGGCAACATTAGACTGCACTTTCCCCTAGGCATGTATGCATCTGTCTTCTAAGCGGAGATTTTTGCAATACTTATGGCTGCAAACTATAAAAAAACCAGTGGAGGGGACGGAGTATCTGCGTCTATAGCGACAGTCAGGCTCCGCTTAAGGCCTTGCTCAATCCTCTTACTATATCCAAAATAGTTTGAGAATGCAAGTATAGTTTGAATTCGAATGGAAGACTGAATTTGCTAAGACTTGTCTGGGTCCCTGGAAACAGTGGGATTACCGGATATGAGCTTGTCAGGCAAGGTTCAGAGGAGAACTTCTCCGGCCCTGAACCCACGTAAGGTTTGTCCGTGTCTTCGGTTAGGGCTTCTATCGATGGTTGGGTTTCTAGCAAACAAAACTGTAGATGGCATGACTCTCCAGGATGCAGGCAAACTAAACAGATTCTTCCCGACGTCCGTAAGAAATCCACCGCATTCTTGCTGTCTCTCAGCAGAAAAGCTGCAGACAACTTATTCGAAACCCATTGCGTCTCATCGACCCAACACCGGCGCAGAGCTCTCGGACAGATGAAATGATTCATCAAAAACCCTAAACGTTAGTTAATTGTAAGCCAGCTTAGGTTGGACTTCCAGAATTAAATTGCGACTCAAAGGAGTCTTAGCTTCTATGTCAGTACTGCTCCGAGTTCTTCGAGGACTTCATCCATTCCACTTCCTTTTTTAACTCCGTTCGGCACCACTGTTGAAAAGCTTCATGCTCTCCAACAATTCTCTCCCTCTGACTGTATAGTGTTTGTTGCTCGATTGTGATCCTGTGTTGTGTTGATTACCGAAGTGAAAAGGAAAAGAAACAAGAGCCCAAAAGGAAATGCAGCAAATTGAGCGCGATGTTTTTAAAAACAATAACGAAATGTTTGCGAACAGACCCATGACCAGGCGGATTAAACCTCGGCCCCATCGGAACGCATTGATTAAACAAAGATAGCCTGTCAGTAGTTGGAAATTTTCTGGTATTTCATATGCATTTTCGTGCACACAGGTAAAAAAAAGAACAAGAGTCCAAAGGGAAGAAACACAACCCACAGGTAAATAGCTCCGAGAAAATGCCACGCCAAGAGAATAATGACTGGTTCCAGAGACATAATCGGTCACTGACTTGCAACTGCAATTCGAGAACATTAAACGAAAATAATACGAAGTGGACAACACAAAAAACAGGGCGAAAACAAGGAGAGAATGGGAAGTGAAACGCACTATGAAGACAGGAGGGGATGGAATCCTTCCTTCGATGCAACCGATGCGAGTCTAGCTAGCACTTTGCAACTTCTCAAGTTTTTTCACTCATAGATTGATCCATGTTGACGTCTTCTCGAATTTATGTATCAGATGGACAGGGCACACCGGTGGATCGCATCGGATCGGTATAGAGATGGCACAGCATCAGTGTCATCCATTTGGAGTCGAATTGCAATGGACACTGCACCAAAAGTGGTCTCCATTGCTATTGCCGCCACAGTAGAGTAACTTTGGGTAATGCCCGACACATGAACGGGGAGGGATGCCAAAGTACACTAGTGTCATCGGCCAACCACGAAGGATGGAATTCTGTGGTACTTATTTCGCCATTTGGATAAGCAGTCGAGGGAAGTCTCTCCGAAAGGATTTGTCGAATGCGTTCACACATTAATTAGTTCGAAACGAATTAATGGACACTTGGAGGTTTCTTTTTGTTGCAGTGGATCGAGGGAAATAATTTCTTAATCGACGGTGGACAAGGAATTGTAGACAGTGGACAGTGACTGAATTAATTTTGGTTTTTGATCGGTAGAGGACATAGTCATTCGATGAATTAAGGCTTAAAGTCGTACATGTAAGCGGCTTGTTTCCTCTGAAGTTTCAAGAATGGCCTCTTGACTGAAGTTGGTAAGTCTACAATAGCAATCGTTGCTAAGAAATGTTGGTTGACGAAACTCAAGGAAAAACAAGTCTTTGACTTTGAAGCCGGCTAACGTTAAGTCGAGCGAATGGAATGGAATGCTCCAGCTAAGAGGATCTTCGAATCCCAGCCACCTGGTTCACGAAGAAGAGGAAGACCGAACCTCCGGTTTAAGGATCAGGCAATCGCGGACGCCAGAAGTCTTGGTCTAGTAAATTGGAAGCAGCGTGCCCGGGACCATAAAGGATGGAAAGCGGCATTAGTTCAGGCTCAGACCCTCCAATGGTCATTGGCCTGATAAGGAAGGGAAGAACGTTTCCTTATCTGCTTTAAGCATTTTAGATGAAGTGTCGTAAATATGGCCGAAAGCTAGGCTTATAAATAATTTAAAATTACGGCAGGGTGGACTCAATCAACAAGCGTCTCTAGCCAGTGAGGCCTTATGGAAGGTTTTAGACTCCCGTTCGTTAACAATGTCTGCGGTGTAAACTTTCATAGATTAAAAGACAATCAAGGCCAAGTTAGGAATCTAGATCAGATTAACAATGTCGCTCTACGCTCTATTCTACTAAGTGACCAGCCACGTTGAAGTAAAAAAAGTGATAAGACCGATACGCTGCCAAAAGAACGGGCATATGATCAGAACCCTTCTACGAAGAGGAAATAAAAGAAGTTAGCCCTAGCTCTAGATGGAATTCCAAAAAAGAATGACTTTGGCTCATGGGAATCTTGAAACGCTCCAAAATTCACCAAGTAGTAGGCTACGTATGGTAACTCACAAAGTTCGGCTGAAAAACCGCCGGGGCATCAAGGTACTCTAAGAAAGTTGAGATCATAAACAAAGGCCCTGTAAGCCACTAACTTGCAAGAGAGTACGCTGTCTGAAATTCCACCAAATAAACTACAAAGGCTTACTAGCTCTAGAACTTCTTCAATTCTCTAGTTTCCCAAGAGAAACAGTTGACAGATTGACGTGATGCTTTTTCGGAAAACAAGTGTTGGTTAACTGAATTCTAAAACATGGGTTTGCATATACAGAGCGCAAGCTCCATTGCATCTCAACTGCTGCAGTAGAGTTTCAGAGGAAATCCCTCTTCCAACTGAATTTGGAGTCTAAAGCTATGCCCAGATATCTTGCCAAACCTGGAATTGAGAGTGAGCACCTAGTGAACAGCATGTTTTCAACCGTTGAGGGTTGAATTCTCAAACCTCGACCGTGCTGACCGATAAAAGTATGACAATACCGTTATGACTTTCAAGTCATTCGTTCTTAGAATCTCATCGAACACAAGGAACCATAACAGTGGCGAAGGGACACCTTCTTGAGGTCTATGCCTGGCTTCAGCGTGCCCCCAATCCAGTCGCAGAGTCCTGGATTGCGTTTTGCCCGGAGAAGATTGCTGAAGATAGCATCGGGGCTTACGTTGTTAAAGGCGAGAAAGGTACTCAAGTTGGCCCCAACCACTTCTCTAACATAGAAATCCAAAAGACCTTCCATATGAAGGGCGACAGACTAGTAACTTCATAGTCTTTGGATGTGGACTGATTGTAAAAGAAGTGACTCGAACCGAGAGAAGGGATGAACCCAGTTGCCAATCGAAAGGAATCCCGTTGAGCAACTCAACTGACCTTTGTATGGTTGATATGCGTTCGATTGCATCCGCGACAGATAAACTGTTTCCAAATGCATTCATACAGCCAAATCAGTCAAAATTCTAGACAAACTTTGGAAGGACACTGTCAGACTTAGCCCTTCTTCAATCTCACCCAATAAATTCATCATAACCGAGGAGAAAACTCCCTGACCCATTTGAGAACGTCCAAATCGCATAAATCAGATCACTCAATCAGATCAATCCAGTTATGCAGATACTAGCGACATCATCCGTGTGACAGGGCAGCTAAAAACAAAGCAAAATTCCTTCAACATACCCACGCCTTGAGTATGCAAATTTGGCAGATCAAAGACATCAACGTCACGCACACTACCGATAGCCAAGCCCCACACCGCCATATAATTTCGAACGATGACCGTGGCCGTGTCTTCGTAACTTTGTGTCGTTGTGTCTGCCTGAACATTGCGCACACACCCCGCACACCAAACGATGTTTAGCCGAATTTGATTGACAGTCCAAATATTGATCGTGCATAGCAATTAGATAGATTTTCCAATCCCCCAGGCACTCGTCGCAGATACATAGATAGTTGAGCTTAGATGTGGTCATTTTGGCTGGCCTTTGCGGTCTCGCACACTCCGGTAGGTAGCACCACGTCCGACAGAGGAAGACCGTTTTTTATTTTTTATTTTTAGAATCGTGAACTACGCACACGCCCGCCGAAGTCTGCACCCTACCCCCTCCCCCTGGAATATTGGTCTGGATGGGCCAAAGCCACCAATGATCGTCAGTTCGGTAGCATTGTGTTTGGTGCGTGCATATAAACTAATCAACGTCAACCAGACAAATTTGAAAAAAATAACGTCAAACGTGGCCATTATCTCTCTAAAGTTGAATGGCCTCTGTCACAGAGAATCAGAGAGACAGAGCGAGAGAGAGGGGGGGGGGGCAAAAATGGCAGATATTCTCAAGAAATAATCACTAGCGAAACAAAAAAAAAAGCCGTCTTCGGTGCTCGAACTGTCCCGGTTTTGTCCCCCCGCCCGCCACTCCATCGCCAGCGTCATCATCTTCGCATTGATCTTTCGTTGATTGACCGCTCGATCTGGGAACACACAAAAACCCACCAACAACATTGAGAACAGAGCAAAAGAAAACTTGAAGTTGGAACTGACCAATCTCAAGAGATGAAAAATACCAAAACACAACATGAGCAGCTGAAATGTCTTTGTTTGGGAGGCGCGGACCGAGCGGATGGATCATGAACACCATGATGATGATGATGATGATGCCTGTTAAGTTTTTTTTTGCAGCAGTGTACCCAAAAGATGAACGTTGCGTCGTCGTTCATTTGTGCGTCTGCTCCATCCATCCATTCAGCCATTCATGGCCGGGCTCCAGCAACGGTTATTGTGTGTGCCGGTGCGACGATTTCCTTCTTTCGTCCCCTGTTTCTGTTTATTAAAGTTTCTTTCCTTTTTTTTGTGTTTCCCCTTGTCTTCTTCTTCTTTTTTTTTTGCAAACAAATTTCAAAGACGCTTCTTGTGTGTACAGCAGCTGGACTTGAAACGTTCCTTGGCCCCAAAACTTGTTGTTGATCTGTGGCCGCCAAATGTGACGGCAAAAAAAAAAAGTCGTTAAGGAGATATTTTATTTTCACTCATCAATCCGATCGGAATCCGCTGTTAAGCTAGTCATTCGGAATGATGTACAGATGGATGCACTTAGTGTGTCAAAGGAAAACACAGATGGGACTTAATATCCCGAAAGGTGTTATGTCTTTCATGGCTTTGAGGACTGGAGATCAAAGGAGGAAGATTGGTGGTCTAAGATGGCACCACGGATAGAATGAAGATCTTCTACAAAAATTGCTTTCTATCTTAAGAGGAACAGAATCCTTGGAGAATCCACTGGACGTATGCAGCCATCATTAGGCCAATTCTAACCGATGGGTGTCTGATCTGGTAGCCAGATGGGGAAAAAACCTTAAAAGACTCACAAAAATCCAGAGATTATTAGCATGCCCACGCCATAAGAACGACCCCAACGATACATTCACTCGTACCGCTCAAAGAGCGCCCTACGACTGCAAGCAAACAACTTTTGAAAGAAGAGCCAAATAGGGCACAATCTTTCACTCTATTCGTCAAGAGGAAGCTGGGACGACGTTAACACATCGAACGATCGACGCACGGCTCAAAAACAGTTGAAGGGGTGCGCTCTGGAATCTACTCAGAACAATCTGCCATTCCAAACAATATCAGGGTGCTCCACACAGAAATCTTAGCGATAACCGAGGCCTCAAGAGAACTATCCTTACACCAAGCCGAGTTGCCATCAAAGCCGTCTCATCCACGAGAATCGAAACCAGTAAAGAAGCATCGTGATGAGCTTAAAATCACACAAAGTCTCACTCCATTGGGTTCCGGTACATAAAGGCATCATTGCCAACGAAAAAACCGATGGACTAGCAAGAGCAAGCTCAAAACTGAACCAAACAATGGTGGTTCACTCAGTTCTGACCCCCTATAGAGGTCCTAAAACAAGGCACATGGTTAAGCCTCTGGAATTTTGCCCATGTTATCCAAGAAGAATACTCACGCTGAACAGATTGTACTTGGCCATTTCCTACTGCCGGTCCATCTAAAAAGAATGCGAACCTAATACAACAGGAATGGGACCCTAATACAGCGGAAGAAGCCACGAGACAACAACCCTAGCTGCTTACTTTTTAAGTGACCCAGGCGAACTGCCTGCCATGCCACCGAAGGCCATTGTAAAATGTAAACTGTATTCGGGATGGTTTAGGGAGGCTACCAATAGATTAAACCCTTCGCACTTCCAAACAGGTACACGCATGTAGAATTCATGAAGATCCAAGTCCAAGTACCTTACCTAAGCTAAAGAAGAAGCCTGAGCTTAGAAATTCCGCTCATGAAATTTTGTGTGGACAAGTCCTTATCAAGCCAGCGACCATTGGAGTATCTGAACCTGAACTAATACCACTTTCCATACTGCACGGTCCTGGGCACTCTGTTTCCAGTTTACTAGACCAAGGTTTCTAGCGTCCGCGATTAACTGATCTTTAAACAGGAAATTCGATCTCCCTTTTCTTCGTGAACCAGGTCCTCGTTCATTCGCTTGATGTAGCCGAATCAGTGCAGCCGACAGATTTTTGCTTTCCGGACTAAATCCACGTCTTTATGTAGCTCGTAGAGTTTGCGGTTATTTCTTCGCCTCCATTCGCCCTCCTCGCAGATGGGACCAAATATCCGATTTATCATTTTTCTTTCGAAGATCCTTCGATCCTATATCTGCTTCGTTGTCTTATATAGAACAAGACTGGCATGATAAGAACCCTAGCTGGCAACAAATTTGGCCACAGAAAAGCACTTAGCTCAGAGAAGCCCTTAGAACAGGCATGGAATTGGGTCCGGAATGTGTCAGCTCAACACACAATAGTGATACGAAAGATTCCTCAACTAACCGACCATGTGGAGACTAAGATCCTAGGCAACTTTTGATGGGGCACAAGGACTTGCAAATCATCAGTACTTATCAGAACTTCGAGAGGTCGACGCAGGGAGCGGAGAAAAAAGCTTTCAAATCCATGAACTGCATTCAATTTCTGAACAACCATCCTCAAGTTTTACATGAATAAGAACTTGAAAGAGTACACGGTTAGAGGAGGAGTTCCACAAGGTTCGGTTTTTGGACCCTTTCAGCGGAATATCATCTATAATGGTGTTCATCGCCTTCAAATTCTATCAGAAGCATTCACCAAACTGTCAGAAGAAGTCCATATGTGGTCCTTCATCTCGACCCAAAGAAAGATTGTCGACGTCTTCAAAATTAAAGCTTTCTTGCCGTTCAAGTGACTGCCTTCTTAAATTAAAGCTTTCATGCCGTTCAAGTGTTTGGATTCTGTAAGCTGTTACCAAATATAAAACGATTCTCTACAACACCAAAGGAAATTGACAGCATAACCTCCAGAAGCATCAAACAGAGCTTCTAAAAACAGGTCCCTTACATCCATCAAAGACTTTGCATAGTTAATGACAAGTTTCCGGTGAATTGTCAACCCTCAGACATGATGGCTAAAGCCAAGTGATCGTGAACTCAAAGTGACAAAACCCAGACAACTTTCCCACCAGTCGCTTTCAAAATTCAACTCGCCCACTTGACAGACTGCACTTTGGCGGTTTTTCGGGCGGAAAACACACAAGTACCGCCCGCCCAGGATTGGTCAATTCGGCCAAAAGCCCTTATATCCATGCAGTTGCAGCCAATAAACTCCAAAAAACACTTAAACTTTCACGCTACAAGAAACCCCGCACGCACTAATGCGTGCACATTCCCGTGCAGTCGTACCATGTCCCCATTCGTAGGGACCGTTATGGCCCCCCGTTTCACAATGACATCCCCTCTGCGAGAACAATGACCAGAAATTCATCATATTAACCATTATTTGCTGCGTACCAACAGAGCGCTCATCCCGCTCCCAACTTGAGTGCGGATCGCAGTAATACAAACGACAAATGATTAATCAGTATCCTGGCATTGTTGCCGTGAATGTTGGTTTTTGTTCTCCACTCGTCCTGATTGCTGTTGGATATCCATGTGAGCGCCGCCGCCGAGTAGTGCAGTGCAGCGTTCAGCACAATTCGAAAATTTATGTTTGTGGAAAAAATTTCTGGGAAAACAAATTCCTGCTCTATTAGCATTTTCATTCAAAATGAAAACTTTTGCGTTGGTTCGTCTGTGGGGTGAGGTCCTTGTTTTTTTTTTCTCTCATTCAAGTCGCCTCCCCAACGCACAATTTTCTATTGCCAGTGTGTAGGTACGTTTTTTTTTTAATTTCCAATTTCAATTTTCCTGCCGTTGTTCTTCAATTCAAAACAAATGCGAGGCGATTTTTGCAAACGGCATCAATGGATGCAGAATAATCCTTGTGACTAGAAAACGAATGGATCTCGGTATCATCCTCGTTGGCAGCATCCTTACAGTCATGATGATACACATACCGTTGTTGATAGTCATCCTCATCAGCGTGCACTCGTCCCGTAATTGGAAAAGAGGCATTAGAGATGGTCGCCGGTATAAGCACAAGCACAGGCATACGCATTGCGAGGATGCGTTAACTGAAACTGATGCTGTAGCTCTGTATCTATATGTACAACTGTGAGGATACGCTTTTTGTGTTGCGTATTTTTTTTGCTTCTTCCTATTTTTGCGTTATGTATGGTTTGAGACTAGAAAAAAAGAAAAAAAAACGTTAATATACTGGGTTATTGCGGAAGCAAGGTTTCGTGCCTCCATTCCTGCAGCAGAAACCTATTTTGTAGAGCATAGGTTTTGTTCCTTTTTTTCCTCGAACGTTGTTTTACGAACAAGAGACGCACCAGCCAATTACCATCTCTCGGTGAAAAAGTTGATCATCATCATCTGCTCTGTGTGTGTGTGTGAGTTGGTTTCCGTTCTTTTGGCGTAAAGGATTCGTTTTTGTTTTTTTTTTTTCATCCTTATTTTTGTGAAAGCAAATGAACTGTTTTAGAGAAAAGGTTTACTTCTCGGACAGGCATGGTGTACGATAAATTGGGTCGGTGAGGGGGATGGATTCTTGGAAGAGGACCACGCTTCATGCTGTGGCCATGTGGACAGACATACTTCGACCACAGGGATCTAGGTATTTTCTCGAAACAAGTCGGAGCTTTGTATAAATCTTTGAAAGAACTTGACGACCATATTTGAAAGGTTCCCCCGAATACCGAAGAAGTATGCACTTCAGGTGAAGATTTCGGTTTACAAAGCTGGACAAGTCCTAATCATTCCCTTAAATCCTGCAGAAATCATTAAAAAAGACAGTAAGTCTTCCGATGAGGCACCGATTAGTTATGAAACCTATTGTGGTGCTGGTTAACGATCTTTTAAGGGAAACCAGGCTACTAGAGCCTTTCTGACTCAACTTGGTCAAAAAAATGACACATTGTTCCTTAGTTGCTGATTGCATCAAGCTTCTCCGATTGAATCCATAAGCCATAACCGAAATATCTCTGTCCGAAGGCTCAGCCATCTTATCGAAAGATAAGCGGCATTCTGGAGTGATCTGGCCTATATCAGGAACCTTATACTTTCTAGCAAAAAGGACTGATCCAGTTTTTTTTGGTTTAGCCCTAGGACACACTGATCAGCCCATATGAAGAGTTTCGAAATGACATTCTTTCAGCACCAAATTCCAGAGAAGAGGCGAACGGAGACCGCCCTGTAGCTTCTTCTGACAGACCACCCAGACTTTGTCTGTAAGCAGTTGATGCACCAAGCGAGTCCTCCACGACATGGCTTGAAAGCGCATGCGTGATGTCCAGGAAGGCAACTGTGGTATATTCCTATGTTATACCAAGTGGAGATCCTTTTCCACCGACTTCCCCTTACAGTACGGGTGCTTGCATGTTGACAATATGCGCGGGTCTTGTTAGCAGCGAGGTTCTTCAGGAGCAGGAGATTTTTGGGATAAACGTTAGGGATGGTGCATAGAGCATGGAGCATGCATACTTAGGTATATGTTTCCTTAGCAGCCTCGGAATCAGCCTCACAGTGCATTGCCCTTTGTTTTCTGAGCTCCATAACTCATGCCACTGCTGTTTGGTGAGCTCTTTTGCCTTCTCTGTTGGCGTACGTACTTTCTCTCTTCCGCAAGGAGATCAATAGGGATCACCATCGCGACTACGAAGATGACTGGTTCCAACACCGTTCGGTACAAACTTGCAACTTATAGAGCTCTACGTCTCTGTATTGCTGCCATTTGCTTCTGGTGTTTCTCTTGCCGCTATGCTCCGGCACATATTCCAGAGCCCTACAGGAGGATGGAGTGACAAATTGTCAAATTGCCTTCGTTTGCTGGCCACAGGACCACTTATGTATGCCATTGATCTTCTTAGCCAGGTTGTGACCCTTATGACAGCTTCGTCTTAAAAGCTAGCCCGAGGTATTTCACCGCTTCCTTGTTGGTTATCACTTCAGATCCAACTTGAAAATCGACAATAGTCGGGATCGTCTTCCTAGTCAGAAGGACCATCTCCGTATTTTCTGTGGCCAAACCTAGACCACGCTCCTCCATCTAGAGGTATATCTAGTTGCAAAGGGTGATTAAAAGATTGTCAACAGTGTTTGCCTTGAATATAACATTCCGATGAGAGTCTTCACAAATGAAACTCTAGCTTTGAAAAGCGATTAGGATAACATCAACCCCTTTCAAGAAGATTTAGACAGCTCTTTAATGACCATTCATTTGATCATTGATCTTTTGGTCCGTGCTTTGGATCGTAGCCTTTCAAGTGCAAAACATTGTCACAAAGTAATAAAGAACATCACCCCTACGGAATTAAGGTTAGAAAGGAAGAAAGTCCCAATTCCTATCCACGGAACACTGAATCTTCCTAGCATTTCCATTAAGTTCATCCCTCTCGTATAGCTTTGGCCTGTTCACCGGAGCAAACATATTTTTTTTTATCAAACCTACCATGTCCTTAACAATAGTGCACGCATACACAAACACAAACACACACCGGATCCTGAGTTATGATGGTAACAAAATTACACTGAAATGGAAAAAAAAAAAACGGTAAGCAGTTGGAGTGTAGTCCAGGAAAAATCAAAAAAACGCAGCAATGAGCCCAACAACCATCCGCTCGACGACAGCAATATTGCGTGCAACAGAATACCAGAAGCATCCAACATCATTGATTCGCTTGAATCAGAAGCGAGTACACGGTTCAGCTGCATTGGCTTAGTCCTGGAACCAGCAGCGGGTCTTCCCCCACCGAGTCATTGTGTTTCCTCTTTTGGTTCGCAATGCGTATGCATTGCGTTCGTTGTGCGAATATAGTCCAATGAATTTGCTTTTCGGCTTCGGTTTTACCGTTTTTTTTTTTGTTTGAATTTATTTTAATTAAAGGGAATATAAAAAAAACAAGGGGGGGGATGACGATGACGACGGCGGGTGTAGCTTAGACGAAGATAGGATGCGTTTACATAACAATAGCTGCGAAGGGATGAGGTGGACTGTCAGTTAGAATGATGTTCCATTTTTTTTTTTTCAGAGCTCAGCCGCCGCTGCCGATATTGTAATTGCGGTGGAGAACAGGGAAACAATTCACGATGAATCCTGGCTGTTGAGTGCTTTTCAAATAAAAGGAGGAAACGGTTTACGCATGGTGGGAGTTTTTCTTTCTCTGTGAGGATTTCAATATTTTTTTTTTTATCAAATTGAGTAAACGAATGTGCGAGCTACGCATTTCAGTTTTTTTTTTTGTGCAAACACAGTCTCTTAATCAGAAGAATTCGTCGGCATCAGGATTGGGATAGAGAGGTGGAGAGGGGGCAGCTGTGGCTGGGGCAATCTGGAATGAATATCCTTTTTTTTTATGTGAGATGCGTCATGTTTTATGAGATTTTTCGTTGGCTTTTGTGTCCCGTCCCGTCATTGCATATCCATCGGAGGAGGACGATGATGTTGTTTTTTCGTGCGTTTTTTTTTTTTTTTTTTGAATGCAATGTGTGAATTAGGATTGCCGGGTTGTCCTGGGTTATGGGGGCGGAGAGCGGGGACTTCTTTATTTTACTGCAAAATGAGAGTTTATTAAAAAAATAACAATGGAAATGAAAATCAGAACGCATGGACGGAATTTTAATTTCCTTTGTGTGTAATTCCTTTTCATTCATATTGCGGGACACAATGTGAATAACCTTTTGAGTGTTGGTGATATGAGGTAAGCAAATCTGAACCATTAGCGAGATGGTTACACATTCAGTTGCATGTGTACAAAGCCAAATGCATAGAATAATTAGATCACTAAAGTTGCTGAGGTATGCAGACATGATTATGCTGTTCGAAGCGAATTTAGACGGGGGTTAGTCGGCCGCCGGCGCTACATTTGAGGGTTGGAATTTTGAAGTTGAACCTTATGTTCTATAAGACGGTTGTCCTGACAGTCGAATCGATTTGATTGATTGATAGTAAAATGAATAAGTAACAGCGGCGGTCCTTTAGTAAGAGACTTATCAAAGTCCGATCACTTTAGAGGTTTTGTCAACAACCGCATTGGTGTGACTTTTAGCGGGAAATACACGATACAATCGTTGTACACCGGTTGTGACCAATTCGCGGTTGTAGGTATGCGACGATTGTATAGTGTGTTAGCAGGCCTGCTACGGTTGTATCGTGTATTTCCAGCTTTAGACCAGAAAAGTCCACTGCTGACCAAAAATGTACACTACGGCAGTTCTTGGAAGAAACTCAGGAATTTCAAATCGATAACCATCACCTTTTCATGGATTTTGAGGCTGCGCAGATACCTATGATAACATTTATAGAGACTGGCTATAAGATCACAGTCTAGTCCCTGCGAAACTCGTCCGCCTCTACAAAATGATGATGGGGAGTGCATGCTGCTCCATCAAGGCCGGAAAAGATGTCGCCAAGCCCTACTAACTTACTCATTGATCAGGCCAGTGACCCTTGCAAGGTTTGAGCTTGAACTAATGTCGCTTTCCACCTTTTACTGTCCCGGGCACGCTGTTTCCAGCTTACTAGACCAAGGTTCCTAGCTTCGGCAATTGTCTGATCTCAAAACTGGAGGTTAGATCTTCCTTTTTTTTTCGTGAACCAGGTGGCTTGGATTCGAAGACCCTCTTAGCTGGAGCATTCTCGTTCATTCGCCCAGAGAAACTATCTCAAAAAAAAGATTCGTTCTCGGACAAAACGTAACCCTAAATTTAGAAAACTTTGAGTGAAGTTCTGCGCTGAGATTAAATGCGGAATAACTCTCTGCCAATCGCTGTTCCTTTGGGCTAAGATGGGCAATTGAGAAGCAAAGTCTTCTCTCGAACAACCAAAGTGAATCTGTGTAGGTATACAAGACACTGATTATCCCAGTTCTTCTCTATACCACGGATACATGGATTTGGGTAAAAAATGATGATGGTAGGAGGATAGGTGTCCCGAGGAACTTACTTAGACTCAGAGCCCATTGTAATGAGGTTGCCTTCGGCTATTTTGAGACAAAAATCCTTCGGGTGATCTATGGTTCTGTATGAATAGATTGAGAGTGATAGGAGATAGGAGATACAACGATGAACAGTCAGAAGAATTCAGATACAACGACTAAGATGGCTGAGACATGTCGAGGGAATGCATACGAGTTCTCAGATCCAGAAAGACTTCGAGTCCACTCCAGAGGAATTGCGCGGTAGAGAAACACCACTTCCTTGACCGAAATTTGCAAAATATCTCCTTGCAATGCTTCTTTGTGAAGCGTGAAGCGGATGACAAGAATGAAAGTTTGAAGGTAACTTAATGTTATGTTATGTGTTCGAGAGGGTTGTTCGCAGTCACAGCCCTTGGCACTGAGTTTTCTCTTCCTATTCTGTGCCTTCCCTTATGTTTTCTAGATGAGTTGTTTCACTCCAGAAAATGTCTGGATGTTAAGGAACTCCTCTGAATGGCGGGCAACACTGCCAAGAATTATTTTTCTAAATTAAAAGAGGACTGGGCATAACGTTTCGATGAGTAGAGAGGTCTCTTCACTCTCAAGACGAATCTAAAGCTTGAATCTGTTGTAAGGTTTATGCGATCTAGGTGTTTGTTCAGACGGCAGTGTCCGCTCAGGAATCGAATTAGTGCTCTTAAATTGTTCACAAAGAAATTGGATAGGTATCGCGAATAGCCAGCTTCGAGCATGCTTATCCTGGAGCCAGGCTTCTCTGTGATTTGCTCGCAGAAGGATTCGAATGCAATGAATATTGTTAATGCGCCATCTATCCGCTATGGACAGGAATCCAGTGAAAGATGACTACGTTGGTTCGAGATCACATGGTGGACTTCTAAGACTAGATTAGATTAGATTAGTAGGTGAGGCGGGCACTAGTCCCTTATCACTGCGGCCACAGGTGGGCCTATTGTGATATCCTCTATTTTAGAGCTCCTCTATGATTCCGGAGTTAGTGATGAAACCGGCGATGTCTTTGGGTGAGCTAGTGGTGATATCTTCCGCCATAAGGTAGTGGTTACCTAGAAAACGATGACATGTTTTTGTGAGACAGTTACAGTGATACAATACGTGTTCTGCTGATTCTTCGTCTTCGTTGCACATTCTACATGTGTTGTCTTGTGCTATTCCCAAAGTCATAAGATGTTTTTTAACCCGACAATGTCCGGTAAGGAAGCCTCTGACGATTCGAATCTGACTTCTCGTTAGTTGTAGAAGATGTTTCGTTCTTTTTTTGGGAGGTGGTTGGTAATTTGGTATAAAGGCTTAAGCTTGTCTGTAACCATCCATATCTGACCAGTAATGTTGTGCTTTGTCTT
The DNA here is from genome assembly GCA_951813785.1 of Criorhina ranunculi. Taxonomy (NCBI): domain Eukaryota; kingdom Metazoa; phylum Arthropoda; class Insecta; order Diptera; family Syrphidae; genus Criorhina; species Criorhina ranunculi. The sequence continues at coordinate 33,602,192 of OX638381.1, read as the reverse complement.
TTAACCAATTATGTATACAGTTTTTAGCTGTACTTGTTGGGAGGCAGCAGAATGGTCTTGGGTAGTTCATCCGACCATTGTCATTGTCTTCATATCCGCTATGGCCCGAGACTGGCTTGGATTTGATTACAGGCGAGTTAAGCACATTTAGGGCAGCTTGACTGTCTGAGAAGATAAATATGGTGTTTCCAAAGGTGTGAGAGACCTCATTAAGTCGCACGCACTAATTGATCACAAAGACCTTAAGCTTGGAATATGAACAAGTATTCACCAAGGCTTATTGAGAAGTTCGTTACACATGGTAGTTCTCCAAAAATTCCGGAAACCAGTTCCTGTTTTTATTTTGAATCCATCCGTACCTACCTACATACATATGTATGTAGGTATGTACCAGGGAAAGACAGAACTTAATGGTTGGTACCCTTAACAGGATAACTATTGAGAAGTGTTTGTTAAAGCAGTATATGGGCAACTTAATGGGACTGTCTTTGTAGGGTCCGTCTAAAGATCTCCTTTATGCAAAGATTAGCATCTTCTCCGAAACCCAGATTCCATTTCCAATCAAAAATCTATTCCACTGTTCTTAATTCCTCGTGAAAACGTCTTAATCCGTTTCTTAAACTAATTCGACCCCTTATACCGACGTATGGATGTATGTATGTTTTTGCTTCCTCCCTTTCAAATTGTTTTTTATTCATGATTTCCATAGTTTATTGTCTTCGTCTGTCGTATTCGTATTTAATTTCCATATTTTTGTTTTGTTCGGTTTTTTTTTTTTGTTTCCTTGTCCAATCATTTCGTCTTGCTTTGTGCTGACGTTTTGTGTTTTTTGAAAACCGAAACCAAAAGAAGAAACCCATCAACGCACTTGACGGAACAACACAACACAACGAACACACACAAACACACACACACATGTGTGATGTTTCGGCTTTTTGTTTTATTATTATATTTTGAAGTCAATAACCAGAGAGGCCATAACCTGCGACAACAACATTCGGAATGAGTACGCCGCTGCTTGGGCTTGGGCTTGGGCTTCGGCTGCTACCGGACTACCCGCCGCGTTGACGTTGACGTTCATAAAACCATGTGAGAACGAGCTATGGCTCATGAAAGGCGACATAATAACAAAAAAAGCGGAGAAAGAAACAAAATGCCTTTGCATTTGCACACACAAAAAGTGGCGGGACATTGTGTGTTTTTTTTTTTTTATGCGCCCTAGTGCCCCGGCATGTTTTGTGTTTGTTAATTCGGCCGGCCGACTATCCGTCACGGTGGCAAGTTGTTTCCGACCTATCACAAGACGAAAAAAGTTTTGGCCAAACGCACAGGCACACAGTCGCCGAATAAAAGGGCGAAATGGCTGCCCTCTCTGTCAAATGAGAAATACACATATGGAATTATGGTTGCACTTGTGTGCGTGTTTTCAAGCCTAAAATTACAGCACCGCGTCGTCGTCGTCGTCGAAGTTCTTTATTTTTTGCGTGAATTGTAATGGAGGACTCGGTGTAACTTGAAGACGGGGTCGACATTAGTTTTTGATTTCATTTTTGTAAAGGCTACCCATAGCCTCGGAAAATAAACCCTTTAATGCCTGTCAGTCTATAAAAATGTCAGAGTTTGTCAAAAAAAAGCTTTCAGCAAGGCACTATTCTGTCAAATGTCTGTCAACTTCCACATTCGACGCTTAAGTAAAATTAATATATTTAACGTTCGCCTTTGATCTGGGGTCTCAGGAGTCAGGACATTGTTTCATTTGCAGGAGTTGTCAACAGTAAATCCGCCAATTTCCAAGTCTTGTTGTTGCTTCGTAACCAGAAGTTTTTTTCTATGGCCGGGCAGTTTCCTTGGTGGCATAACCCTCAAGCTGGAGGGCCAATTCTATTGTAGAATCCCCCTAAAACGATGGAACGGTTGGAACGATGCCAAAAGTCCCCTTCGGGGATGCGAGCGTTGCCATTGACCCATAGGGCTCATCCGTCATCATCACTTTTCCAAGAACCTGGCTTGGATTTGGAAATGCTTATCAGTGGATACTGCCCCCTGAATAAACATCGAGACCGCTTAAACCATGCAACAGATTTAAGCTGTCGACTCTGTCTTGGGAGTGAAGAGGCTTCTCTACACATCCTAAGAGTCCCAATGTCCCAATGTAGCAGCTTCCTACCATCCATCCAGAGAAGTTCCTTAACTTACTGATAACTTCTAGAAACCATAAGAAGAAACATCTGAACAGAAACCGTAATGCCAAGGGCTGTGAACAGCCCACCCGAACACACATCATATAAAAAGACCTTTTGTGTTGAGCCAGTTGGAATATGTTATGATCATTAGCAAGATCTAGGTCATAGAGGTACCTCTTCATCGTAACAGCAAACGTTAACCAAGTCTTTCGAATCACAATGGGTCCACATGGAGCTAAGCGTGATGAGGATATAACCATTCTCATCTGCTCGCCAACCTAACCTAACCTTAACCAAATCTTTAAATTTAAACAGAGACCAACGAATTTCAAGTCGAAGCCGTTTACCTCTGTCACCTTTAACAGCCTTGACCCAGAAGAAAGAAGATCACTTCAACCGCCTCAACAACAGAGGCATCAGTCTCCCAAGCATCGCCTAAACGGTCTAATTCTTTTCATCAATAACTTTGTAGACCCCTATCACTGTGGAATTCAGGAGATTTTGGAGAAATTCAATGAAGTCCAAATCGATACCCATCATCCCTTCGACGATTTCAAAGCAATGTCCTCAGTTTTGGCCACCCTGCTAAGCTTCAAACGATAGAGAGAGAGAACTCAATGCGACTTTTAGTGTCAAAAAAGGTTCTAGACATGATGACGTGCTGTCATGTGACTTCTTGAACACCATGTGAGGAACACCGAAAGCCGAAGATATAGAGCCGCGAAGGGAAGTCTATTAACGAACCATAAGAAGCTTAAACCTTCTTTTGGAAAGTTGTGATTATACAGGCTAAAGATGATTGATAAAGCTTCCTAGAAGGCAGTGAAAGTCTGAGTAAAGATTTGAGTACCAATTTGACAGCACAAACGGCCTGATAGAAATGGGAGATGGAGCCTAAAAGAAGACGGTGATCTGATGTTCCCTGCTTCACACGTGGCTACGTTCAACAACATCAACTTTTATGGACAATTTGAAGGTGTCTATCGTATCCATAAACAAACTCCTTAAACCCAGCTCTTCTTAGATGACCATCTACTCCTCCTTTATAGAAGTTTACCTCCCTCAACAGCTCACAGAAAACAAAAGCAATCACATTATGCTGGACCCACTCACTAGTTCCTTCCGAAACAGGAAACACACCAAAACCACAACAAGTCAGTCCCAAACCCAAGCAAACAAGTATGCAAACCGACGAACCAAAAACCGACTTAAAATGTAGCCCAACACAAAGGCGCACAATCATGATGGATGAACGCAATCGGCCGACCGGTACGTCGATCTTTCAAAAAAAAAAAAAAAATAAATTTCATACCAATCTTGATCAACGACCGACCTCAAGGTCCCAGAGCACGTTTTGTTGTTTACCCCATCGCCTCTGAGCAACCGAAATGGAATTCTCGAAAGATCTTGTGCCTCTGGACAACGACAACGATGACGACAAGTCCTCAACCAAAGTTCAACTTGCTTTTCGTGTGCAATTTCGGAGGACCACAGTGCAGTGGATGTGGAGGATGTTTGCATCCAGAGTCCAGATATTCGAGATTAATAACAATTTACCCGAAATTGAGAAGAGGGGGGGGGTACGTCGCACTCTCACTCTCTATCCCACCGAGATACGTATCCCTGACTCGTACTCAAGTCTGTGCCATGGCATGGTTGGCCGATTGGATTGGTTTCGGCTGAAGTAGACAAAAAACTCCCGCCGACACACAACACCAACGATGACCGGCAGTCAGCTTTGGATTCGTGGACGATGGACCCCTTTGTCAGGGCAAAGAGGAGCCGAGTTGTGTGTGCCGGTTTTGTTGCAGCTGCTGCTGCTGGTGCGGAGCAAAAAAAAAAAACGATCCCAAATTGCTAACAACGACGACGGACGACGGAGCAGCCCAAGATAGGGTCGGACGTTCCACTTTTAATGTCACGGGTACCGTGCGGGATACACGAACGAAAACTAGGGGCGGAAAAAAAAACGAATGAAATTAGCGACTGATGGTGTAGAATCTGGGGACGGGACCGGGAATGCTTACACGGATCACATCGCATCGTTGCGATAAGAAATTTAGCAACGCGCAACGAAAACAGTGCTCTGAGACAAAAATCTGTGAACGGAGAGTGAGGCCGAGAGAGGGACAGTTTGTATGTGCGTGGCTTGGGAAAAGATTAATAAACTCCCGTGCTGGTGTTTATGTTGTGCGTCCATCATATTTGGTGCAGAAAGTGAAGGAATCTGGGAGTAGTGAATCCTATGGAGAACATTTCAGTTTTTGATTTTGCAGACACAAGGTGTCCTCCTACGAGAGACAAGACTAGGCTGCTTGAAGTGAACGTGAACATACTTCCGAGTGGTTGTCAATTTTGACACGATAGGCCTTAATCCTAAGTAATGGAATGTAGTAACTACGGACTTTATGAAGCCCAAATAAGACCATTCAAGACCAATACTCTAGCACTTCTCCCCAAGAAGAATCGCATAAAGGTGGAAAGAGGAGTGAGTGCTTTCCTAACAAAGTTTCTCACAGGGACAATAGCCACTTCAAAGGAAATAGGACGATGCTTTCACGAGCTTAAGGTTCTTGGTTTGCAGCATACAATGTAAGACACTGCGGGGAATCACGTAGCAAGATGAAACAAGAAGCCTAGATGAAGTGACAAGGAAAAGCTCAGTGCTTACCCTAGCTCAAGATGATGTGTCAATAGACAGTCTCTCATGTTAACTCAAGCAAGGAGTGATCAAAGCTTCAATGTGCTTGTCAAGGACTCGGAATTTTTGAAGACATTTTCTGGTTCAACAACATGTGAGGCCGCTTGGCCAGGGATCCCTAAACGAAGCCTCTGAGTGTTGCCTCTGAGCTGCTATGCGGAGGAGATCCATAAAACAAGCTTTTATGACCTTTCACCACTTTTCATGAACTTGCGACTCTAGGTTTTTGTCGATTCTAGTTCTCAGTTTTCTTCCGTGAAAAGACTTCAAACCAACTTCTCGTGGGGCGGAGCGTTTGGTGTTAATACGAAGTCATATCAATGTGCATCTTGTATAGTTCGTCCTTGAATCGCCTTATCCAAAGCCCGTCCATGCATAATGCCAATGTCGTCAGCGTACGCAAGTAGCTACACAGGCTTTTGAAAGATTGTGCCACTATGATGTCCTCTAAATCCTCTATCCGCAGGTGAAGCATAGGGCGGTGCTAAATCCCTTCCATCTTTCTCATTCTGCGGCCAAAATTTCAGGTGTGACCACGCTGTGCTGCTGCTTCTGTCAAGACTCTTGATCTCCAAATTGTTCTTGGCCTTCCAACTCGCCATGCATCCCCTAAAAATTCAATTTGAAAGGCTGCTTTGCCAAGGCGGTGTTATTATTTGGCCTCGTCTCTTCTTAGTCTTTCAGCTCTTCTTAGTTTGTTCCGTACGCTCGTTATGAATGGACAGTTCTCTAACCAGTCTTCTTTTGACATCATTATATGGCTTGTTAGGAGCTGAGGGCTCGGCAGATTCACTCTTTTCTCTGCCAAGTGCCTGCAGTAAACCATTGCGTGCTCCACGTCTTCATCTTCACCAGGATGTTCTGAACAGAAGGGCGAGCTATCGTATCTAAATATTTTCGATAGCCGCCGTGTCTAGACAGGAATTGCATAAGATGGTAGCTCTCCAGACATCGATGCTTGATGGTGGATTTCAGTTTGTGGCTCGATCCGCCTTTTGCGGAGTTACGCCCCACTAGCTTGACACAATGCTACAGATCTTGCCCATTTTGGTATCGATGTCCTTTTGCCGGTTTGAGATTCGCCTTAAGTAAACCTTTTGCTCGTTGACGGAAATATCGATGGGGACCATTTCGGCTATAGGACAAGCTGCTTGGTCATTGTTTTGATTGCGCTGAGCAGTATCCTGACGAGAACTTCCTTCGTTGGAAGTGCCCTCGTGCAGACCATAGAGACGTATAGAAAGAAGAGTTAACCACTTTGGATATCAGGATCCCCCTGGCGTATCACCGAAATTTGTCAGCATACTGCTTCCATCTGTGACGCCTTTTGTAAGACTATCTGACATACGTTTTCAATGTCAGTCTTACATTCTTCTTACATCAACTGTCAACTGTGTTGTAGAAAAACGCGGAAAAGCATCCAGACATGCTTATAGAAAGGATCAGGTTCGGAAGCTCGCCCTAAGGTCTTCCCGACATTTCATCTGCATGTTGTCAAAGTTTTAGTGGGTAAATATTTTTGGACCCCACTGTCATGCCATTAGCCCATTGCTCCAACGAACCCACTTGACCTAGGTTAACCAAGTTTCTCAAAAATAAAAAGTGAACAAAGAACTGACCACCACATGTGTCAAGGGGTTGTTACACACCTCTGACTCTCATACTACCTGCACATGACCCTAGTCTGGATACATCCTTCAGAAAAGTATCAAATGCCAAGCAAAGAGCTCCATACCCCTAGCCATTCCCTCGGCTCACATGCCACTATAGCATCAAAGAAATGATGTCAAAAGGAATTAATTCTCAATTCATCAAGTTTCGGTCTGTTTCTGTCAATTTGTAACGTCACACAAGTTCCCTTGCAAACACACACATGCGAGTATTTCCAATGGCCAACGGATTATGACTAAAGTAGCCTGTTCTCCTTCCAGCTCGGCATCATTGTCTCATGTTACCACCACATTACTTCGTCGTCGTTGTCGTCACCGTCGTTGACTATGGATTCCTCTTTGGGCAATTAGAAGAACACGTCGTCGTCGTCGTGCTCAACTTGTTCGATGTCAAAAACCTGCAGCAACGAAAAATGAACCGACAGATATTAAACAAAAGGAATTCCCAACCTACACACGCACACATACAGACACACGCTTGGCCCATCTGTGATCATTGAGCCACCCGCCTACGAAATAGGATATACCACGAGTACAACTACTAAGTAGGCAAAGTCAAAAAAATGAAGCGCAAAAGGAAACGAAGCTATAACCCACACCAGACCTAACCCTTCCCCGGGGAGTAGTGTGAATATTCATCGGCCTGGGTCGTCGTAGAGACAGGACTAGGGTTCTTTTTTTGGATTATGTCTCCAATCTTTTTTTTGTGCCTTTCTTGTGTAAAGACTGGATACGTGTCTTTCCAGCCAGTGACACACCATCACTTGCCGACATCAACTGTACTGTATGGAGTTTTACCCCTCACGTGCACTACCGGACCGTCATTTACATCCGTCACACCGCTACCGCTGCGGCCGTCATTTGTGCCGATGGCTTGTGCCGGTATTCACTGCCACTGTTACCGCTACTACCAAAGTTGTCATTGTTGTCGTCGCTCCTTTGATGTCCTCCTCTAGTAATATGAAAATCGGCGGATGCCCTGAAGTAATAAGCTTCCCCGCCCGCGCAACCCATCAATCTATGCATTTCATTCTTACATGGAGTTTTGTTTTTTATTCCTTCTGTCTCTCTCGTTCTCCTTTCTTTTTTGTCTTTCTTCCTTTTGTGTGTGTCCTTTTTTTAATTTTTTCACTCAGTATTTTGCATTTTTTTTTAGCCTATTGCTAGTGCTTTGGAAATGCACCGGTATAGGGAGAGTGCATTATTCCTTGGGAAATTACCCAATACAGTGTGTCCAACAAGTGAGGGAACCTATTGTTTAGGTTAGAATGTCGGTATTACTCGCGCAGAACCATTTGGAGCTTCATAAGCTCGAGAAGCCTGGTCCCCACAATTATTGATGAAGTAAGCTTCCTGTTTCTACACGAGGTATCACAATTGGCCTTCATTCTGGCCTAAGTGGATCCCTGCTTAGTGGGGACAGCCGCCCAACCTAACCTCACCTAAGCTTTCTGGTCAAGTTTCCACCTAATGGAGAGCTCTGGACAAGTACAGGGAAGATGAAGGGTTGTGTCTTTCTCCTCCTTCTGAAAGTTGAAAGGACAAATGTTACACCGCAGCTTTATTCCAGTTTTGAGAGATGGGTAGCTTCCATTCAGGATCTTCCTGCGTCGACTAATTTGACATTACAAAGCAACAGCTACTTTTCATCGACTTCGAGATGGCTTTTGATAGCGTAAATTGAGACTTTATTTGATAGGCCTTGAGCAGAACGGTGCTAAGTGTCGAATTGTACACAAAAAAAGGGTTTTGGGGGAATTTTAAGTCCATAGGGCAGTCAACAATAAATCTGCAGTTTAGACTCACATATGGACCTCAGAACCATGGACTTCGTCAAGAGTGGATGAGGCTACCATCGGTTGTCTTAAGAGAGAAAAATGATTGGATGATCTACGGTCCTATCTGCATAGGTGGTGAGTGGAGGGGGAGGCTATTTACAGCCACATCGACCTAGTGAACAGAGTCGACGTGCACGGACCACGATGTCTGGGACATGCAGCGTTGCTCTGACTCGAAACAGCTTCAAATTCACTACGAAAGACGGCGCACAAGAAGAAGACCACGGCTCAAACCGCGCCCGCAAGTAGAAAAGGACCTAAGTCAGCTGGCGACAGCTAGCTAAAGATCGAGCTTGCCGGAGATGCTCGTTGGTCAAGGTCGAGGTTGTGGTCCACCTAGGATGACAAAGGGCTGTTGTTGGGATCACTGAGCTTCTTTACAGTCAGCTTCCAATAAGTTTAGACTCACAAGAGGAGAATGATGAGGCTTCTCAGCACTCACCGAAGCACGCACTACAAGATCTAGTACATTCCTGCAAATTGCTCGAGCGATGTCGAGGATTTCATTACTTTTGCAGCTCCTCGGTAAGATCCTTAAGCCTCCAGTCATTGCCATAACGATTCCAAAGGATGTTTAGAGTTTCGTAGGGACGTCTACCATTCGTTGTTAGACTGATTTCAACAAAAACATGTCATCGTCTGATAATAAGGTCTGTATTCGTCCACTCCCAAGTTTCCTTATCTTCCAGAGACTGGAGCTACCAGGGGATGCACGACCTTAATTTATATTTAGACCTTGGTTTCCAAAAAATGCTCGTCGAATGAAGCTTCAACGACTGGAAATCACTGACGGAAGGCTATTCTTACCAGAGTTCGTTGCCATCTAGACTTATTCTCTTTCTTGTCGCCCGCTTTGCAAGTTTGGAAATCTCTTCCATTTCGTGGCTGGGTGCCCGGCCAAGGAAGTGAGTTTGCTCACGAGTTAGCCAGAATAAAGTTGGCTATCGCTGTTTCAGGAAAGAACAGAGTCCCTCCGCACCTGCATCCTTTCAACAGCAACTTCCATTCGACAAAATCCTTATTTTAGCTCAAAATGCGGACAGCCTAACCCTGTGTAACCCATTTTTGTCGGAAAGACTATACATAACATCTTGTCGTCTAGAAGTTGTCTCATATTAGCAATCGCAAATGAAGAGTCAGCCATCATCAGTGTAGTTGTCATAGTTGTTGTCGTCGTCGGAAGGAAACACAAGCCGAGCCTCGACGAAAGAATTTTTTCGTAAGGTTTCACCAAAACCCAACCAATACGTCATTCGGTTAAACAGGCAAAAAGAGTCACATGCTGATGTGTGTTCGCTGCTGTTGCTTTTGTATTGCTTTTGCAGCACGATTAAGGAGCCTTAGTAGTCCCCCCAAAAGAAATACGTATCCAAAGCATCAACCGCACATCGCATCGCTGGAGGAGAAGGCGATTATATTGCATATGACAGACTGACGAACGAAACGAAAAATTATGAAGTGCTAGGAGGGAGCCTTCAACATCATCAGCGCAATGAGTGAGTGTACCCTTACGGACGACACCTCTCCTCATATGTGGCTGGGCCCAGGTTCGGAATGGATAGATGGATGGATGGATGTGTTAGGCTCCCGAGGCGACTCTTCTGCACGGTAGAAGACTACGACGACGACGAAAGTGCTTGTGAAGTTCTGTCGCTTGGTTTTTTTTTTTTTTTCGTTTCCTTGCGTCCGTGCTGTCGTCGTCGTTACTGTCGGTTTCGCTTCTTCTCCTCTTCTCTATGCATTTTCGCATGCGAATTTGTGGTTTTTTTTCTGTTTTCGTTGTCGTTCCCGTCCCGAACCTATTCCAACCGAAAAAGAATTGAGACGGGTTCAATGAACCCACGCTGACTTAAGTTTCGAAGGCTTATGGATTGCGTATTGCAGTAGTATGTGTGTGGAGGGCACATGGTTCGCACAAATTCTGAGGCCTCATGCCATTCCTTCCTGCCAGTGGATTGGGATTGGGATTGGGATTGGGAAACATAAATTTGTTGTATACATGCTCTGTTCCTCGTGTGGCTATGGCTACGTGACATAATGAATTCGAAGTGAGTATTTAAATAAAAAAACGCACACAACTGCATCAGGGGAGGGTTAATTGATTACGAGAGACGATTCCTTACCGACAATGACGACTACGACGACGACGTTGCACCAGCACCACTCCTTCCAACAAACCTTGGCTGAAACAAAAAAAAAAAAACCGGCAAGGGCTTCTGTTTTTGTAGCTTCGGCGTTCCGCCCCGCGGTACATCCGATATAATAGTCGTAATGCGCTGTTTCGTCGATGATTAAAATTACACATGTGCGCCGCGCCGTATGGACAAGGAAGGAAGCACAAGAGGAGACTCACGAAAGAGAGTAACATGGTTGTGCAGTAGTAGTAGGTAAGGTACACCCTTGTGGTGAAGTTACATTGCCACCACCACACACCATCCCCGACTTGGGCTTTAGGCTGAATGCCTGAAATGTCATTTTTGAAGCCAATCATAGTTGTCTGGCTTTTTGGTACTTGCAGCTAGACAAATATACTTGGAAGTTGCAACTCAACAGCTCTTTGCGTTCACGTGCTTTTGTGTTGCAATTCCATGTGTTCAGATGCGGAGTTTAAGTGTAGCGGAATGAATTACTTGTAAAGTGCCGGGGACGAGGGTTTTTTTGGGGGTGGCTGGCATTAAATTGGGATTTGGGACTTGTGTAATTATTACGAGTCTTTGGCGTCACTTCATATAGGTACCATGGAATTGGTGTGCGTCTATAAGTGGATCCTCAAGAGGGGTTCTTTAGGCTAATTAAAAACTATGCAGGTACGCAGTGGTTGTGGATATGATTCTTTTCGAATTGAGAGTTACACACGACTGTTTTCATTTTAAGCACCGAATAGGTATGACGCAATCAAACAGAGGAACAACGCAAAGCCTGTTTTGAATGTACACAAGTCTCAGGACTTATAGTGGTTTTATAGTTGGTACGTGCTCATCTATTGGTTTGAAGAGACAGGATGCCTATCTGAGTACTTAGATACGCAGTTATAACTCTGAACTCTGTCTCTCTCTCCAATACTTGCTTACTTAAAGGGCTGTCAACCCGTAGAGGATGTGTGCTGTTTCCAGTTTTCTAGATCAAAAGGTCTGGCATCCGTGATAGCTTGGATCTCAAAATGGAAGTTTGGTCCTCCTAGTCGTCTCAAATTGGGGTTTTTTCCTCCTGGTAGGGGTATTGTTGTCCATTCGCTCGATGTGACTCTGTCAGAGTAGTCGAAGTGTCTTGGCTACGTCTTGATACAGCTCATAGGATCCTCGGCTGTTAAATATCTGCTCTGCTTTCCTTCTTTCCAACATTCGACATAGCAAAACTGGCAGGATCAATGTTTAGTAGAAAATGCATTTCGTCTTCCGAATTAAGAGTTCCTGGGGTAAGCCTTCGTCAAATCTCCACTAGGTTGACATTTGGTCAGTTGATATTTCCTCCTTAACTTCGTTGAAATGTGGCTGTTGTCAAAGGTGACGTTTTATCCTAGACTGTGGACAGATACTCTTTTGTTTGTTGACGACGACATGTACTTTTTTCCTGATTTAGGTACTTCAAGGCCATCTTCTATCTCCTGTTCTTTGATTGCTTGAAAACTCCCAATGGCGGCACGTTGGGAGCGACCAATTTCGTCTGCGTATTCCAGCAGCAAGGCAGATTTGCTGACGATAATGCCCTTCGTGGTCACACCTGCACTGGGTACTACCTGTTCCATCACGAGATTGAAGAAATGCCATGATAGCGCATCTCCTTGCCGTTGGAAAAGATCTGTTTCCAAATGGCGCATTGTTTGACTTGTTTTCCAGCGTTACGCAACGCAATTGTATCAGTTTTCGGATCCCGAATTAAGCCTTGACCCTGTAGATCTCAAGCCTATAAATACTATCATATACGACTTTGAAGTCGGGGAAAAGGGGGTGAATCTCGATTGAAATTTTTGGCCTTTGGTCTTTTCCAGGATTTTACTTCGTGTGAAGATTAGGTCTATCGGGGAACTGCTGTACCGGAGGTCACACTAGTGCATGCCGATTATTGTGCTGCAGAAGGGCTTCAAACGTTCATACCGTACGTTGGATAGGGTCTTATATGCAAGACATAGAACCATGTTTCTTGCTGATCGTGTATATGGAGCTGATGTTCCAGTCATTGAGCATATCTACTCTCCTTCATCCATACTTGAATGATGATTTGATAGATGCAGCCTATCACCTTCGTATTTGGTAGGCCATGAGAGCTAGCTTCTATACTGAGAGGGCGCTCTCTTATCCTATCACTCTTACAGCATTATGCCCATTCAGCAACTGCTGGAAGTGCTGCCTTAACATCGGTGATAAAGTTCCCTTCACTATTTCGAAGAGCCTGTGTTTCGGCCTTGAAGTCAGCTTTCCTATGATTCCTTGGACCAAGAAGGCAAAGAGCTGAATAACTCCAGTCTTGCTCTGCGACGCTGAAGTCTGTAGTCGTTTCGAGTTAACTATTCTATTTTTCGGGTGATTTTTGATTGCCTTTACTCTGATGAACTGTAGAGGCTTCACGCTAACGTGGAACTGGTCAGAAGGATTCGAATCTATCACCTCAACTAGCTAGAACATGTAGTGCGAATGGAATGCTTCGAAGAGACAACGCGGTGCACACAAGTCGAAAGGGACCTCAGCTATCTAAGTATGTATAGGTGAAGGCAACTAGCTAAGGTTACAGCTAGCTAAAGGGACTTGTTGGTGGAGACACTTGTCTACCCCGAACTGTAGAGTCATCAAAACGAAATATAGAAGGAAGCAGCTTAAGCTAAGGGTGAGCAGCATACATAGTTCGGACGTCTAAAAAGAGTAGACAACAGTGTTCCAGCTAAGACGTTCTTCAAAGAGGTTAACCGGGACTCCATGCGGCCAACTTTGTCCAACAGAGATACCCTCAAAAACGAACTTCAATCGTTGAGGCTACCTACAGGGGGTGAAGTATCACGTCTTTTCTAGGCCAAGTTGTCAGATAATTTTGATTTTCGAAGCCGCATACCATAAGGCTGCATACTTTGAACTTTACTTGGTGTCGACGAATGGCCTAAAGCTGAAGCTCACAGTCAACTTAAACCATTTGGTGGAAGCTTCACTTCTCTAGGCACAGTCAAGCTTACATAGTACAAGAAGGTTTCATTACGAATACGTGTGAAAAGTTGACAAAAAATTTGCCTCAATCCAACGCCTAAACGAACAGCTTCATGGAGGCAGAGGCAATTAAACAAAGTAGGCCACAAAAATTGTATGAAAACTGAACGTCTGCGGAAAACTTGCAGCAAGACAGGAAAGTATCCGACCAAGTTCAGAGAAAGATTCCCAGTTAATGCCGATACCACACTTTTAAACATCCACTCCGGTTGTCACCTGCGATGTCTGGCAGCTTGACTGACGACCCTAATTTTCTACGATCAACACCTCTGTCCCGAAGCGGGACTCATTGACAAGGCTTAAACCAACATTTCCCGATTGCCGTCCCTTCCCAAAGCCCATTCTCTTAATTAAGTCAAAAACACGCGTTCGAATACAAATCGACCAAATGGCCAAACTTTGTTCCCATTGTTCACAACCCACAGGAACTCCTGCCACCTCCATACTCCAGCGTAAGGTGCAGCCAACCGTTATTACCTGAACTACAATTCCATTGAAAGGCAAAAGCAAATTATGTAATAAAACCGAGAGAACAAAGAATGGAAACTCTTTTGCGCGCGCTTGAGCCATGAGTGTGAAGCCTGCCAATGCCACCCCACCTGCCGCCAGGACCTGCGCCGCCCAACAGTAGACGAACACTGATGGTAAATTGCTCTCAATTTTCATATTTCAACTGCACTCAAGAATTATGCGTGCAAATGCGTTGCCGAGCAGAAAATGTGGTTCGATGGATTCACAAAAGGGAGCACACGGTTCGTTCGTTCGTTTGCCCAACAATCCAATGGCCCCGGTGCCACATGCTACTCACACGCACGTACAGAATACCATGTGCAAGTCCACGCGTGGCCTATGGATGCAAATCGTAAGCAATTCTCCCAGACAGGCCGGCCGGTTGAGAGGTGTCCTCTGTACTTTGCTTCCACCTACGGCTGCTAAAAGAATAAAAATAAAGAAACAAGCTGCCACTAGTAGGTGCTCCTCGGCGTGCTTCTAGTGGATGGTTGTCGACCAACTGACTGACTGATGGCGGTACTGATAGTCGTCGCTTTGTGGGCACACGGGTAATGGAGGCGGTGTTTATGTTTACTCACCAGTTTAGGATTCCTTTTCTATTTATTCTTGCTACTGCTCGCCGTGTAAACACCGAGTGGTGCAATGTGTACAATGGCGCAAGGTGGCGTATTAAGATGTTCCATCGCGAGGATGGGGGTCTTTGTTTTTTTTTTATGGTGATGGCTGGCAACAGTACGGAGCGTGTTTCAGTGCTTTGTAATCAGCTTTAATGAACCCACTCGCGATCAATAGCAATTTGATTACTTAATCTGAAACTGAATTGTACCGGTATGCTGGAGCTTGACACATTAGTCCTTGGAGTGGAGTCTTTGATTGTTGATAAGGGATGTTTGTCCTCGTTCTTTTGACAGGAGTAGGTTGCTGTATTCCTGTGACAGATGTCCGTAGAGCGCTGACTCTGTAACTTGTTCGACTAAATTGAGACGACTTTCGTGACCTTTTTTGATTAAGATGGATGTGATTGAATGGGGCAGGAGTGTGCGATATGGAGCAGACCATAGGCTTCCTCGGTTCCATCCACATGTGTACAAGATCTGAGACCCAGACTAATACGACGGAGAATCAACTTCTCAGAGACGCGAGGTCAAGCCTTAATGGCTGTTAACACAGAAATGTGAGTTGCTATGGCTGTATGGTTGGCATCACTGTTTTCGAAGGGCGTGATGAGCATTTGAATTCAACGAAGTCTGTGCAAACGATTTCTTAAATCTAAGTGTCAACGATGAAGATTCGTTTAGGAAGGGTGTATTACTTCCGCTTGGAGACCTCAAGTGTCATCAAGGTTTTGAGAACCTATCAGATGTCGGACCGACTGTGTTTCGTCCTCATCTAAGCAGTCCTTGCAGATATTGTTTGACCCAATTTGCCATTCATGTAGCAGTCTTCCAATGGAACAGTGTCCATTGATAACGGTTTTTATGGGGATAAAAAGCGACAAGAATGACTTTGCTGAACCTATTGTCAATTTCAAGTCAATTTTGGACGAGAAGGTTACGAAAAGCCATTTTGAACGCTGACTTTGGAATTGTATCTCTAAACTCCGACAAAAAAAAGGTGGCACCGGACTTAGCGGACTAAGAGATCTAAGAAGGGATTGAAATTTTTTTTTTTGTCATTTCTGCAGAAGAGACTGGCGGCTTCTCTGACGACGATGCATAGAAGAGTGGTCCTCCAAAGCAGAGCTAGTTTTGGAGTTTAGACCAAAGTATGTGTTAGGGTGGTGGACCCTAATCTAATTCTTAAACCGTTTAGCTTTCGTAACGAAATAGTTAAGATTGACCGTGAGTAGCCTTCAGTAATCGTTGCATTTAATGTCCAAACGCTGCCTAAAAAGTAGTGCCCCGGCCTTTAGTTAGTATTGAGAGCTGGTTAAGTCGAATTAACGTTATCGACTTCTTTAGATCAAGGGCAGACCAAATCTATGATTTGCTTTTGACAAAGCGTCCTACCATCCATACAAAGAGAGACTTTGGCTAGTTCGTCAGTCGCACAGTTCCCTGGAATGTCACGGAGACCTAGAATGAATAGGTTACGAGGCAGTCCTTTCTTCAAGAGATCTGATCGCAGCTTGATGTCGATATAAATCACAAAGTCTCTGCCCCTTCGCATTACTTTGGCTTCGTTGGGATGAGTCATCCAATATCGGCGACAGTTTAAAATGAAGAGTGAGTCTGTCCTGCGTAATCTTAGTCAATAAACGAAAGAATTGTGTCGAGGTAATCTGCACTGTCGCAATGCAGTTCTATTATAATATAACCCTTCCTGGTGACAGCCGAGGCAGTGTTTAAGCTAAAACACCTCGTTCAACTTGGTTTCACTTAGGAATTGATTAACCTGTATTAGGTCTAGGGATGGAAGGTTTTTCTCGGCTATCTGGTGCTTTTTCAGTTTCCAAGGATTTCATTTTAATTCTTCTAGGTTTCTTAGCAGAATTTGCATGACCCATTGCTTTGTAGTCCTAACTTCCTGAAGAGTTCACGGGGTTCACAGTGTCCCTTGAAGAAGGCTCTGAGTATTAGGAGCTTATGTCTAATAAGGTTCGTAGCGTCCTGAAAATTCCTTTGCTTACCTTAGTTTGGGCCGTTTCTTAAAAAGTTTATCTTGCTTGGTGTCCACCTCTTCCTCTAGCTCTTCTCATCCTACAGAAAGATTCAAGTCCTGTTTGCATCTCGATCCAGTTCTTTTTAATTCACTCATCTTTATCTCATTAGATAAGACCTTCTCAACGCCATGCCTTGATTGAAACACTTCTTCCAATACCCTCGTACAGTCTTCAAAAGAAATCAACCCTCGGAGACTCAAGGAATTCTTAAAGTGGTTCAAACTCTTACCAAGGTGATAGTTTACATATGCATGAACGTATGTACCTATGCACTTGTACATATGTACGTTGTTCATTTAAACGCCCCATGCGTGCATCAAATAATCATGAAGTTTCCATATTGAAAGCAAACTCTGAGGTTGAACTTTCGGTTAGAAATATATGAAACCACCCTCAAAGAACATACGGGACACTGGCATGCGTAATTATTCATATTAGCCACTATCCAATCCGACTATCGTTTATCTGGTAATCAACACATAGAAGGATACCTTCCCCTCTCGTTAAATCAAAACGATTCTTTTTGAAGCTGCCTTATGGAGACGAATGGCAGGAATAGTGGATGAAATGGATTGAAAGACGAAGCAACAAACGTTTTTTTAAAGATGGTCTCCATAAGCTTTGTGAAGTTAGATGGCGCTGT
The DNA here is from genome assembly GCA_951813785.1 of Criorhina ranunculi. Taxonomy (NCBI): domain Eukaryota; kingdom Metazoa; phylum Arthropoda; class Insecta; order Diptera; family Syrphidae; genus Criorhina; species Criorhina ranunculi. The sequence goes on along the minus strand of OX638381.1, from coordinate 33,584,790 downwards.
AGTCGGGAATGGTTATGAGACTCTTTTTTTTTGGAAAAGGCGGAGAATGCATCATGCAACGTCAGGCTTCTACTGACTAAACTCGCTGTTTGCACTTCATCAGGAAAGGGTCTTCCTTATACCAAATAGGGTTCCGATTTGATTTTTTTTTTCTGTCCTTATGAGGTTATGTTTGAATATTTGGTCCAGTCTGCGAGGAGGGCGAATGGAGGAGAAGATGCAACTGCGAACTCTACGAGCTGTACAAAGATGTGGATGTAGTCCGGAAGGCAAAAATCGGTCGACTGCAATGGCTCGGCCACATCGAGCGAATGGACGAGAATACTTCAGCTAAGAGGATCTTCGAATCCCAGCCACCTGGTTCACGAAGAAGAGGAAGACCGAACCTCCGGTTTAAAGAAACCTTGGACCGGAAAGCCCGGTATCGTAAAGGATGGAAAGTGGCATAAGTTCAGGCTCAGACCCTCCAAGGGTCGCTGGCCTGATAAGTAAGTAAGTATGAGGTTATGTTTTCGTTTTCCTCTCTCTTTTTCCTTTGCAGCACTGACTCGATTAAGTGGCCTATTTGGTTCCATATGTCCTTACTCGAGATCATCATTCAAACGCCATTTTCTGGAGTGATGTTTTCGTCTATCTGATACACGTGAAAAGTGTAGTTTGCATCATCTACTGGAGAGTTGCCGTTTCGGCAAGGTGGGATCCCTCCTTTTCCCATCTATGTCCGGTAAGAAACTGGGTGATGTCATAGTTTACTTCGCCATCTTTTGTCCCTAATCAGTTTCGCCGTATACCTTTCTCTTGTTTCAGAGCACCATAGCCGTTGCCACTGTTGCGTGGGAAGCTCCTTCGCCTCTGCCATCTCTATTTCCACTCCTATTTCAGCTTTGTGTTCATAGAAGATCAATGAGACTCCCGTGACTTTGAGGAGGACTGGTTCCAACATTGTACTGTAAGAGCTTACTACTCGGAGGTATCCACGTCTCTGTACTGCTGCCATCTGTTTCCTTTATTTCTCTTGCATGAGTGCACCCGCTCGGATCTCACAGAGGAATGGCATGTGTGATCGACATAATTCTACTAAATATTGTAGTGACCCTTGCAGCTTTCTCCGTTGAGGACTCTATCTGCTGCCAAAAGTTAAGTTTGGAGTCTAGGATCAGTCCCACATACTTCACAGTATTTATGGTGGTTAAAACCTTCAATCCTAGGTAGAGGTGGCGATTCAGCATGAACCCAAGTAGCACTAGGTGTGCCATTTTTGTTACCACGACTCGTGTGATTTGGTTGATGATGTGTGTGGGACAGTCGGTGCCTACATAGATCCAGCCTATGGAGTTAAGAAAGAGGATTCGATCCTAATTGAAACTCACCGCAGAGTTTTGTCTCCTAGTCAACAGGACAATCTTTGCCGCCGGACTAAGGCCATGGTCTTCCATCTACATACGCATGCGTCTCAAAACTTGAGTTAGCCTTCTCTGTGCATCTTCGGTGTCCCTTGCTATAATCAAAGGATGTCATCTGCGTACTCCACCACCAAGGAGTGTTTTCGGACATCTCCATATGAAGAATGCCATCGTAAGATTTATTCCATAGGTCAGGACCTAGGATTGAGCCCTGTGCTGCTTCTGCAGTGATAACCTCTCTTTGGGGTCCATCCTCCCGGTCTTTGGGGTAGTCTTGTTCGCGAGTTGAGCATATCTCTCCACTTGGCTGAGTAAAAGGCATTTCTTACATCGAGAGCTGCCAATAAGATGATTTTTCTCGAGCGGTAATTACCCTGTTGGGCCTCTTGGACCGGCTTTACTACTTCCTCGATCGTGCCTATCGATCGCTGCTCTGTCTCGGATAGGTCACTTCTTCTTCTGTCATTTGCGGCTCCAGCATCATCTCTTGTTGCTTTCCGACCTTCTTGTGCTTTTCCTCTGCTGATTTGCTAATCCTTTGCAGCTCCTATAGAAAATTGCGTCCTTGTACTGCACAGTAGCGTCGTTAAAAGTAAAGCAAAAATGTATACCTGTCGATAATTATATTGGCAACAACTACTTCATCCTTCATCCTCATGACCGTAATGTAATTATACTTCCTTTCGTCATTTGAAAGGTTCTAAACATTAAGCAAGACGCAAGGACTAAATTCATTTGCGTTGATTACAGCAAAACTAATAGCTGTGCACGTAATCATTCTTAACTTTTCAAATATTCATAGTCCACGCACTGCGTGTGTATGTGCGTTCAAATTAATTCAACAAATCTAATCAAACATTAATATGGCACTCAGGGCAAAGTCCAGGACCGCCCATAAGCTAAAAAAAAACCCAAGAAAAATTATAATGTTGAAGGGTTATTGTGCAATTACGCTGAAAGTGCGTTTACCCTCTACGTTTCGCATTAAGTCAATAAAATACACTTTACCTAACCTATACAGCCACACATTAGTGCAATATTTCAGTAAAAGTGCGTTATGCGTATGCATAAAAGGAAACCCAATACACATGCCAAAATGGGGAAGGAACATTCAACACAAGCTGAACGAACTAAATCGACATTAATGCCTTAAGATGACGGACATTGACGTCGAACAGCAGCGTTCTACAGGATCTCTCAATGTGCACGGGCAGTGATTAAAAGGCAAATAGCACAGTTGCCTCTTAAAAATCTGTTCGATTATATTATTACCCTTGTCCTGCAGGGCACAAACTAGGGGGTCATTTTGCATACTTACAAGTTATGGGTATGCACATGATAAACTTCAAGACTGTGGTGCACTGCAATTGAGTACGGTGATTGGAAAAGTTCAGAGGCAATATCTAATAACATTCAACTAGTTTTGGAAGTGGGTAAACCCACAGTGGAAGGATGCAGAACCTTTGAAAGGGAAGAGAAAGCGTTCTGAGAAATGTAACAACCTGAGGGCTCAACGAGCTCACGGAGTCTTAACTTTGCACCAGTGGGCGTTGAGAAATGCTTTTCTATTCTCCTCGATAGGGCCTCGGTAAGAATCTGTAATCGAGTTGTCTGTACTTGTCAGTTCCCATTTGTCTTTTCTGACCAAGACTTCAGTGGGCGATCAAGTTTGTTTATCCGAGAGCACCAAGCCAGCTTCGAAAACAAGATTAGATTTCACCGTAACTAAGCGTATAAAGCCTTAAGAACAGCCTGACCGTCAGAAAAATTTAAGACAGTCTTACAGTCGGGTGTTGAAGTTCCCTAATTGTTGTGAATACCTTTCATGATAAACAACTTGTCCTAAATATTTCAGTCAGACAGTCAAGTTTTCCAACTACAGTGACTTTTGTAGTCTTTGTCCCCAAAACTATCATCTACCAGAGTAAGTCTAACAACAAAGGGTCAATAGGGTTACGCATTAAGCTTCAATTCTTCCTGCGAATCCGGCGGTTTGAAAACCATTATAAGACTAGGACAAGACTGATTGGAACAAGAAAACAAAATACAATGAACCATCGTCGGAACCTGCAATCAACTGCATCTTGTTGCGAACTATCATAAGCAAAGGTTGGTCATGCCCAAACCTCGTTTTGCCATTGAGGAGTTTAGCTCAAGCTTTGAGAATGACTTGCTTGACTTTAAGTCATGTTCAACAGTCATGCCACGTTGAGGTAGAAGGAGATAAGAATGGGCTACGTCAAGCGGGAGGATCTGAACGAGACTAGCTCTGTTTCACGAAATGTTGCTAACAGACGTACATACGGGACACTGCTATAGAAAACGTGGGAAAGGAGGAAACTCCGAACTCACAACTAAGAGACTGTGGGTCATTAACCCACGTCTTACTAAGCTGCTTATGCACCGACAGGAGTGACTAAGTTCCCCCAAACCCTCTCCATCTGTGGGCGGACCAACCCTGTAACTGCTTCTTGCATTACTGGAAGGTGGTCTCACTTTTCGTGGCATCTTGACGGATTTATGTCCTGTTCTCTTCTCTTTACCTTCAGCACTACCTCGATGTAGGAGCATACTCATTGCCAGTTTTCCATTATCGTAACGATGTTGTCCTGTATGATTCCGCCTACCACCGTTTCTAATCTTCCTCTCCCTCCAAGCCATCTGAGGGATTCGAAGAATGTCTATTCAGTGTTGTCTTGAGTCGAATCGCCTTATTGACATGCTGGGCTAGGCTCTCTGTTTTTCCCATTCTGTGTGGATAGTCGTTGAAGCACCTGTGTCCGATAGGGAATTGTGTAATGTAGAAATTCACTTTACCATGCCTCTACCCATTCCAGCGTCCTTGTCAGCGTTTCCTTCCATAACCTCTGTTTTTCCCTCGGCTGATTCTGACACAATTCGGTAGGAGCTCGCCACCCGGAGAGCCCCTCGTCACTCTATTTTTCTTGGTTGAGCGCATCAGTCCAGATGTCATAAGAAGTTTTTGCCCACTTGCCCTTGGTCCTCTCGAGAATGCTGTGTTGTTCTTTGTCACCCTTGCGGATGCAGTTGGTTGAGGTCCTCTTCCACTTAAGTGCGCCACCTAGGTCACGTTCTTTCTCTACTGCGCTGAACCTCGGAGGTGGATTCGAAGATTCTCCGGACCGAAACATCCGGGCCGTGTCCATCCGCCATTCATAACCCAGCCACCTCATTTTTTTGACCTTCTCTCCCGAACCGAAAAGTATAATATGTCGTGTCTTAATCCGAAATCCGTAGTCGCCAATGGGTGGGTTCCTTCCATTTATCAGCCTGAATGGTTGGCCCTCTACACTCTGTTGCGCCAAATATTTGTTTAGCTTGTCTTGGTGTGAAAATTTGGCCTCCATGCCGGTGAGAAGCCACACTGGTGTATGCCACTTAATGTTGGCTCCTGAAGATGCAAATTTTTCAAACTAACGTGGCTACTTATGCTACACTTCCAATTGATTATAGGGTCCAAGCCAACACCAAAATCACTTCCCTTTCCATCTTTCACGAATCTAATCCAAACAGTTGTGTTCCATCAATACATTCGTCTCAGCTGACTCCCATCAGAAAAGATTTCCTCAAATTTGGTTCTGCACCTTTTTCTGTACGTGTTGGGTCTCCAACTCGCTCCAACGATTTTCCTTTTGTTTCCATGGAAAACATCTGTCCAACGGGGAGGGAAAAAAGGCTTTAAAAGTGCGTGTCGATGATAGTCCGGACAACATGGGAACACAGGAGTACAAAAAAAAAAAAAAAATATGTTCAGCTTCTTGTATTCTGGTAACGTAGTTTATGCAGGTGTAGCAGATACGTATACTTTTGGCCAGATGCTTGAATGAATAGATACTTTTCTATTTTCCGGTTGAGTTTCTTTTTTCAGTTTTTCATCTGTCCTAAGGCCCATGAAATATACACAAACATACACACATCGGTGTGTGCAAAAGGGAGTCAGAATATCTATGCACATTGGCGGTAAGCACTATGCTACAACGTTCTGCCAATTATTCTAGTTACCCTCTGTTCTACTGCAATTTTGCTACATCCGGCCGAGATGCAATTTTAAAGGTTTTTGATTCCGTTCGTTTCGTTTCGTTTCTTCTTTTTTGTTCGCTTCTCTGCTGGTTTATCCAATTTTAGAGCAAGTAATGTGTAGATACGATGGAAATTTCTTGGTTTTTTTTGCAGATACACCTGTGCTAGAGTAGATAAATGCCATCGTCGTTAGTTCGACCGGTGTATCTTTGGAGATTTTTAATGACTCTGTTAGGGATTCAATGAATTTCTAATAATTACCACCTTGTCTAGGGTAATATTTCATTGGTATTCGTCAGTTTGAGGTGTTAATAGGACGAATGATTTATGGGCTTGAAAAGTTTAATTTTATTTTACGATTTATTAAGATTACAAAATTGAACGAAATCTACAGTAGAACTGACGTTTGTAACAGTTTGCAATGTGAAGTTGGTTGCAATTGAAAATGACAATGGTTGTTTGGGGTGGCAACACAGGCAGAGAATGATTTTATCAAACTTTTTTTCAAATGAATTTAGAAAGACGGGTCAGTCAAAATCAGAAGCTAATTTTTTTTCCCTTGAAAGAACCACGAGAGACAGTCCCGCTCTGTTTCAAACAGTGGAAGACTTCTTCCTACTCACTAAAACTGATGAGGTTTTCATCAAGCTTGTATAATCTCATGAGGGTATGTTTGGTCTTCCTCTATCTTTTTTGTTTTGAGTACCTTTTCTAAGAAGGTGCATACTCGTTCCAGTTCCACTCGGAGTAATTATGTCAATCAGTGATGCCAGCACTCTTATCTCACTTTCTCATCTGCTGCAGGACAAAAACGTGTGGTTTGCGTCGTTCGCCTGTGAGTCACAATATTGGCAAAGCTGGCTCATGTCCAGTTAGAAACGGGGTAATGTAGTAGTTAACTTCACCGTATTTCCAATCCCATCCATTCAGCAACATTTGGCATCAGCCTCAGGGTCCATCACCCTCTGGTTTCTGAGCTCCATCTCTCTCTTTTGCCACCTCTGTTTGCCAGATTCACTCCAATTTCTGACACACTTTCTCTCTGCCACAAAAAGATCGAAGAGAATCACTCCCCCGACTACCAAGATGCCTGTTTCCGAAACCATTCGATACGAACTTGCAACTCGTAGAACTTTAAGCCTCTGTTTTGCAGCCATTTGCTGTAATATCTCTTGCCGCAGTCCCCATGCAGGAGGATGGTGTGACAAATTGTCATTTGAAGCCTTCGTTTGCTGTCCGTAGGACCAACTAGTTGCTCAGAGACATAGTGGACAGTCTTACCACAAGACCATGATGCCTTATGCCACATTTAAGCAAAAACATAACCTATGAGAAGATTCAAGGAGGGAATGGAATTTCTTTAGAGTTTATCCTGAAAGAACATTGATACGTTGAAGTTTGTAAGTTGGTCTAGAGTGGTCCTTCAAAAAGGAGGTACTTTAAGTCCAAAATCGATTGTGATACTACTGTAGGGAAGACTAATCTACCTTTTGGCTTCTCTAACTTAATAATTAAGATCATTAGCAGTGTTCAGATCGTTGTTCTGATAAGCCTGCAGAAATCGTTGCATTTAAGGTCCAAACGCTGAGCATGTTTGCCTACGAAGTAGTGCCCCTTTCGGACTTTAGTTAGTTTTGAGAGCTGGTCTCTTTTTGATTGACTTAACGCTTTCGATCTTTGAGGATCGAAAAGAGGCACAGTATTGTTGCAATTATCAAGATGCTGTCATCTATGATTTGTTTTCTAAGTGTCAGTCGATGCATTTGTAGACCTTCGCTTCGCACCATAGAATCATTTTACACCCAGAAAAGTACGTCTCTTTTTCTCCAAACCTCTTCCCTTTCCTTTCCATAAGTATTTTATTGCTTAAGAAAAGGTCGTTATTGAAAAAGATCGTGCGAAATATCACTCAATTTTAGAATTATTTAACCTTTCACAGAACACAAACAAAAAAGCAAACTTTTCCTTTTTTTTTTAAATAACAAATTAAAAAGATAAAAACCTGAACCTACTAGATGTAGCTGTGTTAGCCCGGCGGGAAGGGTAAAAGAAAATCCCCCCCAAGTTAATTCGTAAATTGGATTTTTACATAAGAACCAGAACCAGTTGTCGTGCAGTGTGTACTATGTGCAGAGGTATCTGAAATTGTTTACATTGCAAATGCAAATAAATTAATATTTAATTATGCTAAGCAATTGTTACTACTTCGTGTTTGGCCTTCGATCATACCCTCCGAATAGGAATAACGACTACAACGACGACGTTAACCAATGTTAGGTGCTAGCCAGTAACTTTTCTCCCAAATGAATGGAAGCAGTGGATAACTAGCTAGTAGAAAAGGCTACAAACTAAATTTATTCTTATAAAATCGTATCCCTACGGACTTGGAGGGCTACAAAATTGCAAATGGTTGTTAATTTATGGGCTTAGACGTGTTCATAAAGAATAAAATAAGACATATCCCGCAAAACATGTGAAAATAATTGCATTCTAATTAATTTTGAATACAATCTAGCGTGATTGTGGTGTAGTTAGACCCTCTAAAGTCGAGCTTTTGAAGGTTTAACTAATAGAGGCAGGAAATTTTAAATAAAATCGGGCCCAAGTTCGAGTGTGTTAAAAAGACAAAAAAAAAAAACATGCAATCAACGAACAGAGTTATAAAATGATGGCCGCCACTGAAATGTCAAATGCCGCCATTTTGGCTACCTACGGGTGTGTTCGTAAATACCACAAAATATTTTACATATTTTTTTTTTATGGTTTGGTAAAAATGGTTTATGGGTGATTTTGGAAACCCCTATTTCTGTCCTAACTTGTGTAGAACCTAGAGCCTAATGTGTATACTTACATACTTAATGTGGCGCTACAGTTCGGGGTGGACCTGGGCCTCAACCAACAAGCGTCTAGTGAAATTTCGGAGAGATTCTTGAATCATTTTGCTCTTCACAGCTCTCGCACTGCGGTATCCTTTTGAATCCTATTGAGCAATCATTTGATGAGTTTGGAACAATTTTGATATCCAGAGGCTGATAGGTTAGGTTGGAGTGGCAGGCTGCATATGAAGCAACCACGCATAGAACGATCTGAAATTTCTTCAAGAAAAACTACCCACAGAACCAGTCGGAGTTCACTATGAAAAGCTGGAGGCTGCAAAAGCTGGTGTAAGTCAATTCGTTAAAATTGCGGATGAAGCTGGGTCCTAAGTAAGCTCTTCTTCAAATTAAGGGAACTGGAAGTTGATGGCTGTGCCAAGATGTAGTTGTAATCCAAGAAGCCAAGATATGACTACATCGAATGAATGGATTACAATGCTCCAGCCAAGAGTGTCTTCGATTCTTAGCCCACAGGTTCGAAATGGAAAGGAAGATTGAACCTGCAGATTCTAAACCAACCGATTGAAAAACTGGACTAGAACATGAGCATTAGGGAAATTAGAGGAGAGACGAAGGAGGTACGGATCCACATAGGTTTTAAATGCTTGCGGGTTGCATGGTGAACCTCAGTCCTGCTCCACGGCACAGAGTCCTGGACTTTATCAAAAGTGGATGTGGGTGCTCTTGGCTGCTTTGAGAGGAAAATTCGTCGGGTAATTTTCGATCCTGTCTGCATAGATCGTGGATGGAGGAGGAGATACAATGTCGCTGTACAGCGACATCGAATTAGCCAGAAGAGTGAAGGTCCAACGACTGAGGTGGCTACGTTATGTAGAGTAGATGGACACCAATACTCGGTCCGAAAAATCTTCGAATCCGCTCCGGAGACACAGCACAGTAGAAAAAGAAGACCGCGACTCAGGTGGCGCATACAAGTGGAAGGGGACCTCAACCAATTTAGCGTGCGAAACTAAAGACCGAGCTGGCTGGAGACGCTTAGTGGTTAAGGCCCAGCTCCATCCCGAACTGTAGCGCCACATTAAGTTCGTAAGTTAAGGTTGTAGTGATAATGAAACACAGATCTGCCTTGATCATTCCACATTCGTTTTGTACGGTTTAAGAAGGAATCCATATATTTGACAGTACGTCCCAAAGTAGGCTTAAGGGTAAACTGGTAAGTATTCGTAGCATGACATGTATTGCAAGCGAAGTATTGAAGGGTAGGAAAGAAACTAGCTAAAGACCGAGCTGGCTGAAGACGCTTTTTCGAGGAAGCTCAGGTGCACCATGGACTCTAGCTCCACCACAAGTAAACGTTAGTGCATTGGATCTTCACATCTTTAAAATGTTAATACGGACGATCACAACATACTTTTCAGCGTATAGTATCAGATGTCCACCTTGAGTGGATAACCCAGACCTTAGAAGAGCTTCCTTCCCTCTACAGTCTTCAGTGAAAACAACTTTATCACAATGTCCAACGATCCTTCCCATCCCCCAACTCCAATAACTTTTAGCTTTCCGCCTTGCTTCCCGCTTCAAATCAAACTTAAGCTGTACACCAACCTTTCAAAAGGTTTATTGCTCCCAGTCCAAGCCTGTAAAGCTAGATAAAAACTTTTAAAAAAAATTTCACTTGCTTGGGGTTTCCTTTTTTTTTTTTTTTTAATTATTGTATTTTTTATTGACAAACACAAACAAAAAAAAAGTTTATTAACGAAACTAAAATGGAAACAAACGGTTCAGTAATACGTTTCTCTTTCGAACCATCCACCTGGGTAGCTACGAATCATATATCGACGCCATTCGTCGTAAGTAATAAGCAGTATACTGTACGGAAGTGCTGGAAGCCACCATTGAGCTTTGATTGGATACATCCTAAAGAGGGTTTTCATACCAGGAGCATAGCAAACAGTTAAAGCGATGACCGTCTCCAAGAAAAGAGCAAAATTGAGAACGTGATTCCTCATGCCTTGATGGATGAGAGAAAGACGACGAGTCTTGCAAATAAGCAGGTCGAACCATTGTACAACCACAATTGCCACAAAGAATGCCGTATTGCAGTTGTGTTCGAGAATTTTGCGGTCGACATAGGTCCATTCTTGACCATATGAGTCTTCCAAGTCGTTGATAGCCCTCGAATTCCACCTTGGCCGGATGCCCAACAAATCTCTTGGAAAGAAACCATTCTCCGCCATGATTATGAAATAAGTGGCAAAGCCGGCAGCTGCTTGGATGCAGCCAACCTGCCCGTATGCTATCATAATCAGTCGTTGATTGACCAGCTTGTCTACTTCGGGATTCCTTGGTGGACGTCTCATAATATCGGTCTCAGGTCGCTCATAGGCCAGTGAAATTGCTGGCATCAGATCAGTTCCCAGATCGATAATTAGAATGGATATTGTGGTCAAGGGCAGGGGAATGCCAAACGCAATGTAGGCCAAGAACGGTGACATCTCGGGAATATTCGATGTCAGTGTGTACGCAATGGACTTCTTCAAGTTGTCAAAAATCAAACGGCCCTCTTCGACGCCAGTGACTATGGAGGCGAAGTTATCGTCGAGCAGGATCATATCGGCAGCTTCCTTGGAAACATCAGAACCGGTGATACCCATTGCAATGCCAATGTCGGCCTTCTTCAATGCCGGCGAGTCGTTTACACCATCACCAGTCACAGCCACTATATTGCCCAGTCGTTGACAGCCCTCAACAATGATGAGCTTCTGCTGTGGTGAGGTGCGAGCGAATACGATTTCACTGTGATTACTTAGTACTTCATCCAGCTGATCCGAGTTCATATGCTTCAATTCGCCACCATGTATAACAGCAGCCTTTGCGTCACGAGGATTCACTTCATCCACGGGGATGTTCAAACGCATGGAAATTTCCCCAACAGTCTCGCTATTTTCCGAGATAATTCCCACGCCTCTGGCAATAGCCTGAGCCGTGATTGGATGATCGCCAGTGACCATGATTACTTTGATTCCAGCAGTACGACACTTTTCGACCGCATATGGCACAGATGCCCGAGGAGGATCAACCATCGAAATGAGACCAACAAACCTGAGGCCAAAGATGGGAAAGTTCATCTCTTCTGTGTCGAATGCATAGTTTGGAGGAAACTCTTCTTTGGGCAGCGAGAAATCGCAGAAACCCAATACACGCTCACCCATGCTTCCCAACTCCAGGTAGGCGTCGTTGAATGCCTCCTCCATTTCCTCGTCTATTGGTATGTTCTTGCCGTTGATATAAATGTCCGAGCAACGTTCGAGAATTCGTTCCGGAGCCCCCTTCATCACTAAGATGTAACTCTTACTCTCTTCATTTTCATGGATGGACAACTGGAATTTATTGGTCGAGTTGAAGGGGATCTCGGCGCGCTTCTTATTTCTCTTGCGGATTTCCATGACGTCGCCAAATTCCAACTGCATGCACTTTAACAGAGCTGATTCGGAGGCATCGCCATTGACTTTTCTCCTCATCACTGGAATAGTGCTCTGAGCAGATTCGAATTCGGCCCGATTGCAGAGGGTTGCCACACGGGCCAATGCCCTGAATCCAGGATTTGTCTTGTCGAAGTTATCACCGGTTTGATCCTCTGTTGTGTCGGCGTTATGAATCTCATTGTCGTACCACATGTGCGACACAGTCATTCGATTTTGGGTCAGTGTCCCGGTCTTGTCAGAGCATATGGTCGAGGTTGAGCCCAATGTCTCGACAGCTTCAAGATTCTTAACCAAACAATTCTTCGAGGCCAATCGTTTCGCAGTCAAAGTAAGACACACCATCACTGTGGCCAGCAGTCCTTCTGGTACATTTGCGATTATGATGGTCATCATGAAGACCACAGCTTCCAGGAATCCGTAACCACCGGCAAGGGTTACTACGAAGAATAGTGTGCCCATGACTATGGCAACCGTTGTTATAATCACGCTAAAATGACTAATTTCCCTTGCAATGGGAGTTTCTCCACCGGACAGTCGGGATGTCAACCCAGCAATACGACCCACGACAGTTTTATCACCACGGTTAACAACAACACCCCTTGCGGTACCCTCGACGGCATTTGTCGAGAAGAAAGCCAAGTTCTTTGTCTCCAACGGATTATCATGAGTGCAATCCGGTCCCCTGGGTACAGGTTCATTTTCACCAGTCAGCGACGAGTTGTCCACCTTCAAGCCACTGGATTCAATGATACGGATATCTGCAGGAATACTGTCACCGAATTTAATATCAACCACATCGCCCAGCACCACATCGCTAACGTGCACAATTCTTCTCTCCCCCTCACGGATCACTAGGGCTGTCGGTGGGATCAACTTCGAAAACGAGTCCATAATTCGGGCACTCTTCGCCTCCTGAAAGTAGGAGAATACACCAGTTACTAGAACAACAACCAAAAGGGCACCAGCCAAGATAAGATTATCCGTGTCTGGTTCGGGATTCTTGTATCCTGTGATTAAGTACGCAATTATACAAAGAACGGCTCCTATCCAAAGTACTGCGGCAAAACCACCGCACATGTGTTTTAAAAACTTCTTCCACTCCGGAACTGGCTCCGGAGGTGTCAAAGCATTTGGTCCATCTCGTATGAGGAGTTCCTTTGCTCTGGCTTCGGTGAGACCCAGCACCGGATCTGTTCCAAATCGTTCATACAGCTCCTCCAGTGTGATTGTATGAAAATCTATTTCCATTTCCTTCTTCAAATCTTCTACATTCATGGCGCCCTTTGCCGCCATTTTGTGATTTTTTTTTTCTATTTTTTTCTATTTTTCTGTCAAAACGACACCTTTTCCTTGGTCGGGTCTTTTACTTTCTGACAAAAATGGAATTTTCCAAAAGCTGAGAAAATTTACAAATATTCCTTGTGTTCCTTGATTAATTTTTTGTACACAGTGTTTGTCAAAGTGGAAGTTGGAAGTATTTAAGAAGTCTGGACGGTATTATCGGTTGGGTAAGATGAGGAGGTGGAGGATTTCAAGGCTTTTTAAGTGTTTAAGCTCGATTTGACTTGAATTAAAAGTGTAAAATCTAAGTCTTGCTGTTGTATAAGTTTGGAAATTTTTAAGAAATATAAATACTTTTGGAGGAGGACTGCGTCTTGCCGCAGGTGGTACCGCAGCCAGCTTAAAATGCCAATAGTCGGTACAAACGTTTTTTTTTTAGAAAACTATTCGCAAGACTGCCGCTCAATCAACGGAAATGTCAAACTTTCTTCGTGAGAACGTTTCAGCAAGCAATTGGAATGCCTTATCGAAGGACACGACAACCTCTCTACATCTGTCTTTCAGATAGAAGTTTATGCAATCAAGCTGTACACCAGAGAAGACATTAGGCGAAGCCTTCGTAAAAACATGTCACCTTTTCTAACAGAAAGTGCACCGTTTAAGCAGGAGCACATTGAGACTAGTAGAGTACCAAGTTTTACAGGAAAAATGCTATGGATCGCCGTATCGGTGCAGACCCCTTCCTGTAGACTTGTCAAATATCGAGCTTAGCTAGGTTGCTGAGGCCTTCATTCAGTGTCAGTGGCTACAAAGCAAGTGACAAACATATATTTCGACTCTAGTCATTAGGACAGAGCAGTGCAGGTTTCTGACAGAAAATCATCGACAAAGGCTCTAAGTTTCGACTCAAAGCTTGGCGGGAGATGCTTAAATACCCTCAATCGGATAGTAGCTCACAATCTATTGGGTTTCCAGTCCCAAGGACTTAATAAAAATCTTGTTACATGTCTCGGATAAGGATGACACTACTGTTGACGAAAATAGAAAGGTTGCTTCGATTTAAACGATAATTTTAGCTCCCTTCTCTGTCTAACACTTTATAAACCATTCCTTGAACCCTTATCGTTAACGCCGTTGACTTTAAAGCATTTGACATTCATTTCTTGCATTTGCCAGAATTTATGAAGACGAGCCATATTTTGAATCCCTGTCAAACTCATCTGTCGCGGAAAATGCTCGTTGTTCCATAAAGGACGTTAACGACCTTTGATGTCGAAAAAAGCTTCAGAAAAATTGCCGCGCCAGCCAGCATCAGTGGCCAAATCTTTTAAAAGACTCTTTAACTACTTGTCTACGCTGGGAGAGATCCCTGAGCTGTCAACACTGCATTCCCGATTCGACGAGTCGGACAGAACCTTACAATGGACAATTAAGTCGTGGGACCACATTCTGAGCAACTCAGGTGACTTTATGTAAAACCCTTGTCATCCGAATCTTTACTGGTTGTGACACAGCTTTTTGCGCACTCCAAGTTGTTTCAAGTCGCTCTCTACTTGTGCCCGCCACCGTATGCGAGGTCTTCTTCTACTACGCCAGAGCGTTGGTGGGTGTCCATTCTAAAGACCAATGTACAGAAAAAGGGTAGGCACTGATTGGTGTCAACTAGGCGATGCCCAGTATTGTAACTGTTATACACATCAATTGTGCTTATTTTAGCTATCGGGTAAGGACTATTCCGGAAAAGGGACAGCACTTTATGTGGGTCACTCCGACATATTCGAAGCTCAGATCGATAAGGACTTCCAAGTCTATTTATTATTAAGGCTCTGCTACTGACGCATATGGCACTGCGACCTGAAAGATCTATTGTGCCCGGAGCCAGTTAGACAAGGAGATCCTCTATCTTCCTAATGAAGTTGAGAATATCTCCAGTCGAGGCATTACGGTGTTAGGAATTCCTTATGGAGAAAGTGCTTCCTGACTCTGCAGACAGCCACGCACTCACATAATACGTGTTCGGCTGATACATCTTCCTCTAAGCAGAGTCAGCATTCAGATTCCTGAACTATTTCTAAGTGATATCTGAGGCTGCAGTGACCGGTGAGGCAGCCGGCAAGCTTTCTGATATCGTCCCTTTTATGATTGAGGATATTTTTTTGTAGTTTTGTTCAGGGGTTGGATGGCTCTTTTAGCCTGTCTTAGTCCCTGAATGTTGTTTCAGTAGGATAGAAGGTTCCGTTTTTCCCAGCTGGATGCCGCAGAAAAGTTCGGCACCTATACACCTTTCTGGAGAGCCTTTTCTGGCAAGTTGGTCTGCGATTTCATTGCCTTCAATGCTTCTGTGCCCTGGTACCCACCAGAGCTTGACTTTATTCCGCTTTGAGAGGTTCTGGAGAGCATTGAAGCAGCATAAAACGGCCTTTGAGTTGAAGTAATGGGAACTCAGTGCTTTGAGCGCTGCTTGACTGTCCGTGTCGAGATTGATATGGGCGCAGGTATCAATAGCATATAATTCAGCCTGAAAGACGCTGGGACACATTCCAAGCGCCTTTGAGATTTTATGGGGTCATAGACACCGGCGCAAACACCGGAGTCCATCTTCGAACCATCAGTATACGACACTAGTCCCTTTATATTCAGCTACGGATCTTTGGTATTCCAAGTATTACGGTTCGAGATAATTCGGGCATGAAGTCAGAAACCGCGCTGATCATTTCCAGCTTAGAAAAGTCAGAGAGGATAGCTATATGACCGGTTGTTCTACATGGCTGGATTCTTGTAGAGCGTTGGATACTGACTGCACTACGTACTGACACTTTTTTGACAGAGATGTGCAAAGGAGTAAGTCCGTGCCGTGGGGCACGTTCGCATAGCCCCGGTGATGCCGAGGCATGCTAATCTTTGAAGTCGTTGTTACTTTAAGATGGTGGATTTTTCCTTGACTTTGGTCCACTATACTACGGAGGCGTAGCTGAGGATGGGTCTTACTATCATGGTGTAAAGCCAATAAGTGACCTTGAGCTGTAGACCCCAGGTTTTACCATACATTCGACGACATACCCACATAGCATTAGTCGCTTTGGTAATTTTGCTGCTGACGTGCGAGTTCCAGTTGAGCTTCTTATCCAGGACAATTCCTAGGTATTTAACTTAATCTGAAAGGCCGATAGGTGTACCATTTAGGGTCACTGTACCAAAGTTCAGTTTTCTTCTTCTTGTAAACGGTACAAAAACTGTCTTGTTGGGATTAATTAATAAGCCCTCTCTGACGCACCAGTCAGAGACAAAGTGCAGGGCGATTTGCATGTCGTCACACAATTTGTCTAAGTCAGGGTCTTGCAAAGAGATGGTGACAGATGAGCCCTGGACTAACTGCAGCACTCACGTGAGTGCGGAAGTGGATTACGTTTGAGATGGCTAAGATCTCAACACTCCAATCCGTAGAGTCTTCAATTCAATTCGAATTCAGAGTGAAACAGCAGAGAAGGTAGTAGAAGACGACCTCAACCAACTTAAGAGGCAGTTTATCAAAGCCCGGACTAACTATTGAACCTTGCGAGTTCAAGGTCAAGGTTCAACAAATAAAAGAAAACAAACAAATTTAACAAAACAAAAATGCATTTTTCATAAACAAAATATCAAGTCCGAAAAGAATTCCAGACATGAAAAGTCTGAGGCTTTGAGATATGTCCCATGTATCGATGGTGCTTTTATAAAAAATATCTCAAAGACTCAGTCCGTTCATTTTGGAATTCTTTTTTTAGTTTATCCAGCAGCCCTTCAGTCCTTCTGCCCGATTTATTTAGGTCGACCAATCGTATTTTAATTGAAGCTACTCCGGAGCCTTTGTCTAGCTTTGACGATGATGGTTCTAAACATTCATCGAGCTTGATGATGATGGTTGCAAGTCTTTGTCTGTGTTCGATCGAAACACTGTTAGGCATGATGGTGATACTTTTAAGCATTTGTTTTTGTTTAGGTTTGATGGTGATGGTTTTAAGTCCGACAATTTGTACTTAAAGGCAATTCGTCTGTCCGGAATGGAAAGCGGTGGTTGGGCTTGGTGTAAACTGCAAGTCTTACCCCGGATTATTAATCCTTTTATACGTTCTGCAATGCAGTTCAAAAATGTTAGTTTAACCTGCATTGGTTCATCCACTTTTTTCGTTGGGGTTGCCAATTCTGTTATGCGCGCCGAAGGTTGATAACGCCAAGCTGATCCTTTGAATTTGTGGGGATAATGCCGAGGAGGGTATTCATAATAGGAACTAGGGTTTGCAAATTCTATAATACGTTTTGAGATTTTGCGTTTTTTGGTTTTGGTTTTTTTCAGACCGCTGCAATATTTCGATGCCTTGTATTTCCGGCTTTCGAGATCAGACTTTACTTTTCTACTTTTGTCTCGGAATACGTTCATACACTTAGATCGGAAAGATTTACAAAAAATTTTAAATGCTTCCATTTTCAGCTATTTTTACACTGATTTTGGGCTTCCAGCTTAAAATTGTGCCAAAGGAGATTCTGGATGAAAATTTATGGACAATGCTTTCTTGGTTTTGAGAATTTAAAAGCTATCCTCAACCGGATTACGTTCTATATGACTATTCGCAAGGTTTGGTATGGTCCAAGTTGTTTTTAATCTCATGTTGAAAATTAAGGTGGCGATTCTTTGAACGATGATTTATATTTTATTTAGTTTTTTACTTTTAATTTTGTTGTACGAAAAATGTATTTTAGTTTGTTTTTCTTTGACAGATTTTTAAAAGACTCTTTGTAGACGGAAACTTTAGCTTTCGAACTTTTTTAAGAAGGATGTTTGGATGTTTTTTTTTGTCACTTGACGAGGAAGGAAACCCGTAATACACTCGCCGCCAATAAGGAAAGCTAACGGCGAATGGGCAAAAGGAGACCTTTAGAAGAAATGCATTTAGAAGAAACGTTCAAGCTGTTCGACGGCCAGTGCTAATACGGCACCAGACAACTTTAAAGTAAAAGCCGTATCTTTGTCTGAACTTCGAATGACAATAAGAAAGCTGAAAAACAACAAGGCTCTAGGATATGTTCTAATCACTGGCGAAATTTTGAAGGAGCTACCGAAAAAGCGTTAGTAAAGCTGCTCCACATTATAAATGCTTCTTTGTGACTTTTATATGTTCCAAGGCAATGGAAAGTTGCCCAAGTCATTATGGTTCCGAAACCGGGGAAATCTGCAAACGACAAGAAATCGTATAGACCCGCTGTTGCCGATAATATCTAAGGTCTTCGAGAAACTTTTACTAAAACGATTACAACCAGTAATTGAAGAAAGACAATTGATTCCGGATCATCAATTCGGTTTTCGGGTGAAACATTCCACAATCGAATAACGAACGAAATTGAAAGAGCTCTAGACGCTCTCTAGAAGCTCTCGACGCATCGCAAGCCTTCGACAAGGTCTGGCATGAAGGCCTTAGGTATAAACTGGAATCCTTCCTTGAAAACAGACTGTTTCGTGTTAAACATGGGACTGAATACTCGGAATTCAAAGAAATCCACGCTGGTGTTCCACAGGGTAGTGTTCTCGGTCCAATCCTGTTCTTGCTCTACACAAGAGATATACCACAAAACGAAGAGACCGTCGTCGAAGCGACGTTCGCAGACGATACGGCTATTCTCGCAACGGATGTGTCAGTTGAATAATCAACAGGAAAACTACAGCGGGCTCTTAACAAAGTATGCGAGTGGACAAAGACCTGGCGAATCGTCCTTAATGAGACCAAGTCAACACATTTACATTAACTCGGTACAAATACCGTAGGCAAACGAGGCAAAATACCTAGGAATGACTCTAGACGCAAAACTCAAGTGGAAGCCACACGTTAAAAAGAAGCGCGACGAACTCGAGCTCAGACTACGAGAAATGTATTGGCTACTCGGAAGATACTCGAAGCTAAGCATATATTACAAACTGCTTCTGTATAAGCAAGTGCTAAAACCGTCCTGGACATACGGTATACAACTTTGGGGCTGTACCAACCCAAGCAATGTAGTTCTACTACAAACATTCTAAAACAAAACGCTAAGAGCAATCGTGAATGCACCATGGTATGTAAGAAAAGGTCGTTTAAAGCTGATTTATTGGTAGAATTTTATGGATGACACCTTAGTGGAGATTTGACGAAGACTTACCGTAGGAACCCACTTCGGTGTGGAAAACAAAACTCTTAACCTGGAAGACGAAAGGCATGCTTTACTAAACACTGGTCCTACCAATATATGCTGCCAGCAGAGCAGAGGAGAAGGAACAACTGCAAACTCTATGAATTGTATCAAGACGCAGAAGGGTAAAGAAAGCATGTGTCGCCTTCTAACGCTTCCAACAAAACCTTTGATAAAAGGTGGAGTCTCCAATCTCCTCTCTATGGACACTGCCGTGTTTTGTCCCATTCCTATCTATGGATTGCTTGTTTAGTGGCCCCCAGCTGAAATCGAAACCACAGCTCCTAAACAACCTACACCAGGGCCTGCACATTAAAAATTGGCTCAGAGAATATGGGTTCTGGTCTAGCAAGGCTTTTGATCTGCTGCCAAGTGCTATGTCCCCTACCATAGCTGACATGATATCAAAATACAAATTCAACAACAAGTCCACTTTCCGAACAGGATGGAATGAAAGGAACAATAGCAGACTCCTATCGAAATACCAAGTGTCGATATTTACCGACAGTTCCACGACGGAATGCGGCGTTGGATCGGGTGTCTTTCCAGAGGAATAAGACGTATCCAAATTGTGCCGCTTCCTCGAATGCATTTCAGGCAGAGTTACTAGCGATTATAAGAGTCTGGAAGATATTATTAGAAATCTTCATCGATAGCCAGGCTGTCATCAAAGCTCTCCATTCTCACACTACGACCTCGAAACTAATCGAACAATGTAAGAAAGTTAAACCTGGGTTTACCTCTGGGTTCTCGGGAGATAGACGGGAATGAGAGAGCCGAAGCGCAAGTCAGATGCAACTAAATCTTTGATAGTTCATTGCGGAGTTAGTCTGCTCCCCGATTGGAATCTCATCAAGGGAAGAATTTTCCAACACTTTGTCTCTAATGCCAACTCCAGTTGGAACAGTTCAGAAAACTGTGCCATTTCTAGACAGATGTGGCTCACTTACAACAAAAATAGGAGAAACGACCTAATCAACAGAACTCGCATCGAGAAAACAAGAATTTTAGGAATTAGCACTGGCTACTGGCCAACTGACTCACACGCTGCCAAGTTAGGAATTCATTTTAACACTCAGGGACGTAGCTGCAACATTTCACAAGGAAAGGAAACCCTATTCCACTTGCTACGTGACTGTCCGGCACTAGCTAGAACCAGGCATCTCACACTTCACAGGATGGATTTGAAAATTACTCCCCTCAGTCACACGCATCAACATCCAGGCATCAGCGCTTCTTGTAGTTCTCGTGGTACTAACCACAGATAGCAACTTCTACCTAAGAGTCCAAGAGCCACAACACCAGACAATCTTCAAATCGCAGCGAGACCATAAGGGAGACCAAATCTTCGTTTTAAGAACCAAGAAGACTGTTGAAGATCCTCCAATTCAACCAATGGAGTTAGTTCAGTTTCCCGTAGGTCGTTGAAGAAGCGTTTGCCAAGTATGTATTACCTAGCTTCGACTGGGGTTGGGCATCTGTACAGAATGTGATAAAGGATTTCTTGAAAGAAGATGGCTGAAACTTACTTACTTTAAGTGGCGGGATGGACCTGGGACTCAACCAACAAGCATGTCCAGCCAACTCGATCTTTAGCTAGTTATCTCCAGTTTCGCAACGCTAAGTTGGTTGAGGTCCCCTTCCACTTGCATGCGTCAGGCAAACATCTGGCAACATGACTTGTTCGAGTTCTGTTCAATGTCCTAGATCTGTTGTGCAGCTGTGCAGCTTGGTTTTTAATTAACTCGGAGGGTTGCACTACGATCCGAGTTGGTAAACCAATACCCCAGGTGTCTAGATAAGATCGCTGATGGATGCGGCATTTCTCTTTCCTGGGTTCCAGGGCATAGAGATGTTTCGGGCAACTTCGGAGCAGACGAGCTGGCAATGGAAAAAGCAGGTGGGAATCATTCCAAAAACAGAGAGGGAACGTCTGCTTCTCTAGAATCGACAAAGTTTCGCCTTGAAAGAGGTAAGAAGGGCGAAGCAGATCTGGATTAACCTAGATCTATAGAGAACTGGTAGTCTTTTGTTTATGAATAGGGAATGCATAGTTCTCAGCTTGATAAGTAGGTGTGCCACTAGAATGGATGTAACCTCCAACGAATTCTGCACAAGCCGTAGATCTGAAACAAGGAAGAGGAAGAAAGAGTTACCGGTAATTGGAAAGAGAATCCTCGTTAAGTGCTTCTATGAAGACCTCAGAGACCTACACGAGCTAGACATTTATAAAATAAAGAGCTTGGTCTAACTTCTGTACAATGTGGAGCAAGAATGGGTTAACCCTGGTATGGCTATCCACAGTGTCTTCCTTTAGAAAGATAACGAAACACATCATGCAAGGTTCCTGGTGCTGGTAAATCCGATGTGTGAAGTTCTCTCATCGGCAGCACTTCCCAACTTTGAATCTGGAGTGTTGAGCTCTTCGATAACTACGG
Source organism: Criorhina ranunculi (assembly GCA_951813785.1). Taxonomy (NCBI): domain Eukaryota; kingdom Metazoa; phylum Arthropoda; class Insecta; order Diptera; family Syrphidae; genus Criorhina; species Criorhina ranunculi. Next base: position 33,563,107 of record OX638381.1, on the reverse strand, counting down.
GTACATCGTTCTTTCATTTCATGTGATGTAGTCTGTAGTGAACGCTACCAGGTTTCTTGATGGGGACCTACAGTTTTCATCGCCGCCTCCGAACGGCCGAAAGAAAAGCTTTTTCGGAGGTTTCTCATTGCCTACCGAGAGGTGGTGCTGCTAAGAACATTTAATTTTCTTGTTGAAACTCGAACTTGTGTCAGCTCGCTAAGCACCCAAGATGAAGAGAACGGTGGTCTTCAATCTGGAGTGCTGTGACGATGCCTGCAGAGTTGGCCAAAGTCAATAGGCCTTATCGCTTGGGTTCTACAATTTTCAAGTTGGATGTCGGCATTGCCAAAGACGTTGAAGCAGTCCATAACGTTTCTTTAAAGACATCGGAATCGAAACTTGTTTCAGCTTTTTAATGACCATCCACTTGGTCCATCCTCTGCTTCTTGACCTACCAACGAGGATAGACAGAAAAAAAGAAAAACAAAAACATTTCAAGCCATTCCCCGAAACGCTCTAAAAATATATTAAATCCACGTTTCACCAGCGCACTTGTTGGATCTGTGAGATCGAAAGCTAGAAAGATCCTGACGATGATCCTTCTTCTTTGTGAACAAATAAGAACGAATCGATCTTACAGATTCAAAACGCAAGCCAGTCATCGTAAATGTATTCGCCGGAAGTATTAGAAAATCTCTTCGGTAATGCCAACTGTACAGTTCGCTTAGTCGCCCTACCATTGAGGGCAGCGGGTGAAACCCCGAATGGATTTTGTTTTTTATTAGGGTCTTGCCACTTGGGCGTCGCCCGGATTTTTGGTTTTGCCAGTCTAGCTATTCGCGAAGTTGTTTCCATGTTCTTAGCTCCTTGACCGACTCTGGTTGGTTTAGTTTGCGGGCTTAAGTCGCATTTTATTTTTGGCGCTACCAACGGCTTTGTATGATTCGATGTCTTATGTCCAGGAAGTTCTGCACTGGCTTTGCCTGACAAGCTAGGACATTGTTGGTCAATTTTCTTCTTTGGTATAATTGAATGTCGTACTCGTGCTGTTGTTCGTAAATCATTGGCAGAATTGCTAGCAGGTCCCATTTTAGGTTATCTCTTCAAGCCTTTCTTGGAATTGTTAAGGTTAAAGTGAAGGGACTTCACTTTACCGCAATTGACAGATCTAGATACGAATAAGCATTTTAGTCTTTGTCGACAGTCGAAGTAATTGCTGTTTCTTACCGTTATTGGTGTGCTTAAGTCGCGATGATGAAGGTGTTAGCAGGAGATGACTATTTAGTACATCATCCTGCAGTTGAATTTTAAGGCTGTTTCTGACTTGATTTAGTTTTTCAATAAAATGTTTGTACAAACAATTTTGAAATGTTTAATTTTGTTTTTAAATTTTTATTTCCATTTACATAGCTCATTAGGTTTTTTTTTTTAAGTCCAGGTATCTGCGTTTCTTTAAAGTCACGCTGAGGAAGACGCCAGTAGATGGTATTCATTCGTTCACTGTGTTAACCATTTTTGCGAGTTCTTATAGTTATGATCTGTCAATTGTTGCACCGAGATAAAGGGTCATCCAACAAGACGTGTCGTATTCGTCCAGCGAGGTCAGTTGAAAATATCGCCGACGTAGCTGAGAGTGTGACTGAAAACCAAAGTGTGTCTGTCCATTTCGAGACGATCACAGGAATTGGGCAAATCCGCAACCACTTTGCACCGCATTTTGCATAAAGACCTGGTTGCCTGCTAGGAAGGATCAATTTCCTACACCAAATTATTCTGAGTGTTGAGGCTCAAAAGAAATACTGTGAATTATAAGCAATGGCAACAGTACCAATAATTCTCCCTAGTCATTCTGGACAGCAACCTCAGAGCAATAAGACTAAAACCTAATACCACCTGAGCGCTGTGTGAATAGCATCATAAGGTTATTCATAACCCCTTCAGCGCTAGTGAATTATAAAAAAAAAAATGTGGGTACATCGCATCTGGGGCTCCTAAAACCGAAGAGAAATAGTGAAACAACCTCTTCATCCACAACGGGTTACAGTTTGGTATGGTTTTTGGCTTAGGTGTGTCATTTGACCGTATTTTCTTGAAAATTATGCTGGTGCGACCGTTTCAGTCATTGGATTGCGTTGCCGATGTTGACTGACTTTTTTTTGCCTGAAATTGTTGCTATGGACGTGGAAGATGTCTCTTTTTAGCAGGACGGTGCCACAATCCATGCAGCTGGTGAAACAATTGCTCTATTGTGTAACAAAGTTCCTGGATGTGTGATTTATCGAAAAGGAAACTTCAATTGGCCGCCAAGATCGTGCGATTTAACACCAATTACACTATTTCCTTTGGTGCAATGTTAAAGATAAGGTCTACGCCAATGCTCCCCCAATGATTCATGCACTAAAAGAAAATATCAGAGCGGTTATTCGCGAAATACAGCCGTAATTATGCGAAAACGTGATCAAAAAATGTCATCAGCAGAACCGAGGCGGGCATCTGGCAGATATTGTATTCCATAACTAACTAGACTCCTTTCGGAGTCGGTAATAAAAACGGTGGGTTATCTGCCATATTCCCTAAACTCAGATGACTCGACAAAAGTCATATCACAAACAAGTCTGTATTCCCGTCGTTTCTAACGACAACTGGTCACGTCGTCGTTTTATTAGAGAAAAGTCCTTTGCGATACCACATGGATCTGTAGTTTCTTCCAGAGAACATCCCACAGAATCAGCCAAGCAGCTGGAGGCTGCCTATGCTGATGTCAGCCAATTCTTTAAGACTGCCTCTGCGCTTCTTTGAGGTGAGATGGTTGGACATGTACAGAGAAGGTGGTATCTTCCTCCTGCTCGTCCATACAGCTTCTACAAAATTTATTATAGAGGAGGCCAATGGTGCTTGGAAGACGCTGCAGTGGTCAAGCAAACGGAAGGAGAAGATATCTCCACCCATTCCTGATTCTCTTTTGGAGTCATCTGTGAAGAAACAGATGGATTCACTTCGTTGTGGCTCAAAATGCATCCTTTCAGTCAAGTCTGAAGGGAATAGTTAAGTGGTAACGAATTTAGTATCGAATAGAAGTTGTTGTAGGGTATAGTAGATGTCCACAGTGCAGTGTCAAGCACGAAAATTGTCAACCCAGAAAGATAATCTTTTGGTTTTGGGATAAGAAGGTACTTCTACAAGTCATCTTCATCGTCAGAACTTTAAAAAGCCTCAATCCGGCTCTTTTTTTGGATTTGAATTTGACACTGACACTTCTAAAACTAAATTTCAAACCAGAGTTACCGTGATTTTGTTTACTCGTCATAAGTGTCACGTTATACGTCGGGAATACCTAGTTCCATTTCACGTGATGTGACAATAGTCATTTCCATAGGAATTGCGGGGGCCTACAAAGAAGCCTAGAAAAGCTTTTTTGGAGGTTTCTCATTGCCTACCGAGAGGTGGTGCTGCTAAGAACATTTAATTTTCTTGTTGAAACTCGAACTTGTGTCAGCTCGCTAAGCAACCAAGATGGAGAGAATGGTGGTCTTCCTTCTGGAGTTCTGTGACTATAGGTGAGTTCATAAACATCAAAAATCTGCGCAAGTACAATCGAATTTCTTTTCTCATGCGTTTTTGAACGCTACCACTTCCCAGAATATGTGCAGTCAAGATGCAGAACGAATTTTCCTGCAGTCAGAATAATTTTTCTACCCTATCTGCACGACGCTGACGGTATATTGACGTTTATGAACGGGAGGTACTGCAGTTTGACTAGGTTCGTTCGACTGAAAATCTGACTTTTTGAACGCAACTAACGCAGTTCTTTGAAAGTCTGACGTTTATGAACTCACCCGATACCTGCTAAGAGTTGGCCTTATGGCTTGTGTTTTACAACTTTAAAGTTGGACGTCAGCATTGTCTAAGACGTTGAAGAAGTCCACAACTTTTCTTTAAAGGCATCGGAATCGAAACTCGTTTCAGCTTTTTAATGACCATCCACTTGGTCTAGCCTCTGGTTCTTGACCAACAGACACGGACAGAAAAAAAAAAAAAAACAAAAACATTTCAAGTCATTCCCGAAACGCTCTTAAAAATATATTCAATAAAAGTTTCACCAACGCACTTGTTGAATCTGTGAGATCGAAAGCCAGAAAGATCCGTTTCCTTTGTCGAACAAATAAGAACGAATCGATCTTACAGATTCAAGATGTGTAAGGTTACTCGTCTTCGTAAATTTCTTCGGGGAAATCATAAAATCCTTTCGGTGTTGCTAGTTCTATTGTGCGTTGAGTTGCCCTACCATTGAGGGCAGCGGGTGAAACCCCGAATGGATTTCGTTTTGCATTAGGGTCTTGCCACGTGGGTGTCGCTCGCTCTTTTGGCTTTGCCAGACTAGCTGTTCGCTTAGTTGTTTCATAGTTCAAAGCTTCTTCACTGATTGGGGTTGGTACAGTTCGAGTGTGGAAGTCGCATCTTCTTTTTGGCGTTGCCAACGCCTTTATATGATCCGATGTCTTATATTGAGGAAGTTCTCGACTGACTCTGCGTGGCAAGCTAGGACATTGTCTGTCAGTATTCTTCTTTGGTAAGCCTATAATTCGTATACGCGCTGTTGTTGGTACAAAAGTGGAGAATTTGGCACTAGTTCCCATTTGACTATTACTAGTTTATCTCAGCTTTTCTTAGATTTGTTTAGGCTTTTTCGCAAAAGACCGATCTGGATACGAATAAGCATTTTAATCATTGTGACCGTGTAGGCGGTTTTTGTTTCTTACCGCTGTTGGCGTGTTGAGCCGTTTCGAATATAAAGATGATGAAGCTATTAGCGGGTGATGACTATTTAGTACATCACCTACCATATTCTTGCGGTTGAATTTTAAGGCTGTTTCTGACTTGATTTACTTTTTTCATAAAATGTTTGTACAAATAATTTTGAAGTGTTCAATTTTGTTTTGAAATTTTTATTCCATTCGTGTAGTTTTTTTTTTTACGTTCAGGCATCTGCGTTTCTTTAAAGTCACCCTCAGGACAACGACGCCAGTAGTTGGAACGCGGAGGCTTAGACAAGATTGACATTTTTAAATAGAAAAAAAAGCAGCTTTGTCTGTTTGTCTAAATAGTTCTGTACATAGGGTGGAGCACGAATAAAATATCTTTCATCGATTTTCAAGCCCTGAACTGAACTGAAAATTGATTCCTGCGCGTTTGCTTAGTTTTGACTTTTCAAATGCTATAAGACTGCTGAACGTTTGAATTGAGCAGTAGAGAGGGAATGTTGCTTGTTTTTTGAACTCCTTGCTTTACTACTGCCGTTGTACTGGATTTTCTGAATGTGGCCAACGTTGAGGGGATGTAAAATTGCCAGCGTCACATCAGGTTGAAACTAAACTCCTGGGAGCAGGACATGCTCTCAAAATGGAACTTAACAACAACATTTACTTCACCTACTTACACTTAGGAACGAGCTTCATTCACAACCTTAATGAACTGGCTAACATCAATATAGGTAGCCTCCAGCGCTTTATAGCAAGCTCCGGCTGGTTCTGCGGGTAGTATTTCTGGTGAAGTACAGATTCTGGTGATAACACAAAGGACTCTATCTGGTCTAAGTGAGGTTGCACCTGCAGCCTGTCACTCCTACCTTACTTAACCTAACCTACGTACTTAGATGGCGCTACAATTCAGATGAACCTGACTCTCAACAAACGAGCCTCTTTTGTTAGCCCGGTCGTTAGCTAATTGCCTCCAGTTGCGCAGTCTAGGTTATACTCGTCACCTTAAGCGAGGGCATCCTCTATTGGTCGAGATCACTCTTGAATTTATCCCAAGAGGCCTATATATCTTCGATGCGTACTAGACTCTACAGATTTATATTGTACAGTGAGGACCTTACGGATAGTTTAGAGAAGCCTTTGGTTATCGTTGGTGCTCACGGAGATGTAGGCTGTAGTGTTCACTGTCAGTCTTCTTCTTTGCTTAATAAAATTCAATACTAGACGTCTAGATAATATGCCTAGACGTTGTGAAGACTGTAACACTTGATGCACCTACAGAGATTGCTATGTTCTTCCATTATGCTGCGCTTCGACCGGCTAAACTCTCTCCATCTTCTAGCAATCCAACTTCGGAACTACTTCTCGCATAACTTCAGGGTGGTGCTACTTTTCTTAGCCTCTATGGGGCTCCAATCGTCTATGGCCTTTATAGATTTATGCCCTTTGCCTTCAGCACTGCACTTCAGTGGCCGCCGTGGCGTAGGCGTGGACTGCTAAGCGAGAGAGAGACTTTTCGTGGCACAACCTTTTTGTTATGAAAAGCTTCTCAATTCGCCGTTCGGAACCGGCATTAAGACTGTAGATCCCTTTCATTCATGCGAAGAATATAAGACGCACTAAATGAATGGTTGTGAGAAGCTAGGCCTAGCTCTATGAGCTATCGTGCCAAATATACATACCTCCAGCACTTCATCGTTTTCCTAACTTCCGCCTACCTCTGCTTTTAGTCCTTGTCTCTCTGCAACCGACCTGGTGCATTCGAAGAAGATGTGTTTGAGTTTGTCTTGAGTTTAGGCGCCATATTGGCATGCTGGACTCGAACTGTGTTAGGAAGATATTTCCGATCAGCCTTATACAGTCCATTTTCCTCAAGTTCTTCTTCTTCAACATTATTGCTACCGGTAATCTCCTTGCTGTTGAAGCTTTCTTCCCAACTTCTGCTTTTCACTTGCAAATGCATCTTCTCGCTCCTGCTAAGAGAAAGAGTTGAATTACTCCTGCGGCTTTGAGAACGGTTGGCTCCGAAGAAACTCGCTGCCCGGAGAGCTCCTCTTCGCTGTACCGCTGTTTTTTTTCTTGGTTTTCCTACCCTTCAAAGTATGCTATTAATCCGCTTAACACTAGCCGTGTTTTTTGAGAGCTGTATACCCAGCCCAGTTAAATTTTACACACAAAGCAATAACAACACACCAAGTGGCGGCAACTTTCCCAGTAGCAGCAAGTGAGGATAGACCTACATAAGTTGACCACCAGAGCGCGAAAAATCTCATAAATTAGCTCTTAGCCGATCGTATTTGTTGCTTTTCCTCGGTTTTGACATTTACAAACTGTCAAAAGAAGAAAAAGAAATCGAGTCGCAAACCAATCGGTTGGTGCGACTGCTGCTGAGTATAAATCGTTTTTTTGACTGAAGTGAGTATAATTCTCAAAAAAACACGGCTACTGTGTTGATCTTTGCAACCCTTTCGGACTCAAACTGAATCTGCTACCAATATGTAAGCTTTGTGTTCAACCTCACTACCAAGTGCTGTACTTCATCTTTAGGGGCTATTGTCCCACGCGTCCTAGTCAACAGGACTTTCTCGATCTTCTAGTATTGAATGCGTCGCATGACTTGCTTATGTCGTCTTCGTTGTCTTCTGCGATGATCGCTTCCACAATATCATCTGCCAGATCAGCACCAACCAGATTATACGAGCACATCCCTTCTCTGGATTCCATCGCACAAGTCGAGCCACAGAATTGGAATCAGAAAGCATAGATGGTCAGAGCAAGAAGAAGCTTTTCAACTAGAATCAACTTAAGCCTTTGGAGAAGTATGATCAGACACAGCCGCCAGAAAAAAGGAGCTTCAACCAGAGTAAGATGAAGGCTCTTCTTGACAACGGTGGCTGCTGGTGTCCTTATGAAACTCCTCTTGTCCCCTATTTCTCATTCAAAAGACTGCTAGACTTTAAATTTCACTTACATTGCGTGTATTCTGTGAGTGAAATTCTCCTCGAACGAAACCAATCGAATTACAGTTCATTCCACTTAAAATTTTCCAACGGTAATTTTCCAATCCATTAGAACACATTACGTGCGCAAAAGAAAACCACTTGCACACAATTAAGTAATTACGAAACCATTTCCCATACGCATTTCATTTCATTAATAACGCATCCAGTCCGTTAGTCACTTTTAGTCGACTGTCCCTTGTATGCTGCGACGGACAACTCAGCAACGGTATCTACTAATAAGCACACGGACGAGAAGTGCCTACCGCTGCACAATTATTTCGCAATAAATTCAATATGCCCGTTGGAACTAGGTGTACATACACCTGGTTAGTGTGTGTGTACATCAGCCACCCCTATTGCAACCTTTAAACTTTAAATTCTCTTCAGAATAGGCGGCATCGTTGTCTGTATTTGGTTTACTTTTAGCATAGAAGAGCTCAAAACCACCCCCTCAGCATGCGTTCGTCGAAGGCTATTTTATTGGCTTCGAGGTGCGTCCCTTTTAAAGTATAATTCTCCTTGAACGGCCCCATGTGCAGAACTGTAAGTATAGAATACGCACCGAAACCCTTTTTTTTGCGGTATACAGCGACCTCCAATGCTGTGTAGCTCACCCAACCCATCATCAAGGCATCCGAACACATTTGGAATGATGAGGCCAAACCGAATGGCTCCTGAGTAGTTATGAAGTAGGGATGATGGCTTTGTTTTGTACTTTTCTTACAAAAAACCCTTATACTCGTCGAGCATTCCACTTTTTGTGTTGGCACAAGTTTATAGTCTGAGAAATGAAAGAAAACACACACACACACACACACGTTTGTACAAATATGCGTGTGTTTATCCTTGATCCAACATTTAAAGAGAAAGAAAGAGAGGAGAACACAAGAGCAGCTTTCAATATTTTTTAACCGATTTTTTACCTATGAACTGCAAGAAATGCTTGAATGCACCGATATTAGTGTGCACAGAGGCGGTGGAAGGGCAAAATATTAAGGGCGGCAGAGGTTGAACTTGGTTTTAAGCACACCATATGATGAAATCATATATAGATTCCACCTTGGAACCATACAAAGTTGGCATTAGCATCGAGTGTTTCAAGTTGTCAGGCTAATGTAGTTGACATAGTTCAGCTTTTCAAACTACATCGACATCTTGGTACAGCTTAGCAGTTGTATCTGCTCTTCCATTCGTCCTTTTTCGAAAATAGGATCGACTACCCAACGAAGAACTTATCTTTCGAAGGAAGACTGTATCTGCTCTGTTCTCCTGCTCGACTCGACGTCATACAGCAGAAATGACAGGATCAGTGTTCTATATAGCATCGACCTGCCTTGGGCACTCGAAATAGACGTCAATCTTTATGAAAACATTGCTTCTGCGGCTGAAAGAGTCACAGAAAATCAAGGTCAGTCTACGTGGCATTTGACAGAAGGCGGTAGCAAAATAACTCACAAGATGGAATCAAAGCTCGCACCTATAGTTCCAGTCATGTTGACCTCCTAAGTGACTAGAACTCAGTTATCCAGTATTTAGGTGGCACGATGAGGCAACAGACGTCCCAGGTGTTGTTCGTTGAACCCCCCTCAAATGACAGTATGACTCGAAATGACAACGACCTACGATTCCAACTTGTGGAATGTACCTTTCTACCCCGGAGACAGCTGAAAAACTAGAAACTGTCTTCGTGCTGAACGAGATCGGGAAAAAGCAACTTAGACTCCAGCTGTTTTGCGAAACCGAAGTAGTAGCGGCTTCCTAAGGTTATTCTGGGTTCTGGATTCGTTAACTGCGAGGTAGAAGGACTCGTTTACTCGTCGAGTCTGACGTTTCGTCGTTGATTTTTAGACCAACTTGCTTCACTTTTTCTACAATAGCCTTGACTCCCCAAGATCCTGAGATGATATTAATGTCGCCTGCGTCCCAGAAGGCACTCTTTTCCATAGGAAAGGCCTTCCGTGTTGTCGCTAGCTCTATCTGATTCAGTTAGAGGTTGAAGAAATTGCTTTGAATAGTTCCAAGGAAGTGTTTCCCAATTACACTGGTCACTGGGTGTTTTCCAAGGTAACGCGGTGCAGTAGGATCAATTTCCTCGAATGAGAACTCAACTCAACCACTGCTTTGTAGATCTTCAAGCTGTGAATGCTGTCATGCGTGGCCATGAAGAAGTAAGTGGCTTACGAAATTCGCCTTAATGTAATAGTGGATTTGCCTGGACGGAAGCCACACTGCTATATGATGATTAGTGTGGTATACGCTGGACAGGATCTAAAAGACTAAATTGAACAGAGATATGGTTCGGGTGTTCTTGGGAGGCCTAGGATCGGCTTTTTTTGTACATGAGACATGCATGAGCTAGTACTCTAATCTTCCAAAGATAACACAGGCTTTATACTCAAATAATTATGATGTTTAGCCATTGTGACCGTAGGTTTACGTAAGTTTCCCTAGCTAACAAATAGCCAAACCAACCTTGGTGGACATTCTCCCTGAAGACATCTACTATTCCTTACAAATTGGTGACTAGACTAGGTTAGGTTAGGTTGAAGTGGCTGCCAGCTATAGCTAGCACACCTAGACCTAGATACCACATGGATCTGAAGAACTGGAGCTTTTTATGAAGCGAAAGAGGTTTCTGATATCCGTCGCCTACGTCGTTAAAGTAGAATGTCCCTAAATGGAGTCTTCTTTGACGGGAGAGAGCTGGACAGTTGAAAAAAAGGTGGGGAACAGTATCGTCCTCCTCTTCCTCCATGCAGCTTCTACTAGACTAGGAGCCTGCATTCTGAAATTGAAGCCTTCCTATCACGGGACTCTTTGTTTTCCTTGAGCTGTCGGTCTTCTTGCTTAGAGCACGGGTTTTCTTCTCCTCCAATCTTTTATTTTTCTATGCCCTGCAGAGCTTGTCTATACGCCCCTTTCTGTCACGTTTATCAGTTGCGTGCACTCATCACCATACCACGAGTTTATTTCGGAGGTGACCGAAAGCCCTGAGTGGTTTGGGCTACTTTCTTCGTCATGGTGGGGCACGCAATGCACTAATCGTTGGTGTTTATAGCTAGTAATGACATAGTGGAGAGTTCTTCTTTCAGTCGCTGTCTGTAGTCTCAGGCTTTAGCAGGCATGGTAAGCTGTTCAATCCAATATGTCCTCTTCAGAGTGGGGAGCAGCTTCTTTTTCGTTGGACAGACGAGCTTTGAAAACGGCCACAATCAAGAAATTGTCAGAGTCAAACGGTTGAGAATGTTTGGCATCAGTGATAGTAAGTACGTGAATCCTTTTGTTAAGAAACCTGATGCTACTTACAAAGTTGATTAGCCTTAAGGCATTCTTTGACGTAGTGCTGCGGATCTTATGCTCTTCGACTTGTTACCGATTTAAGGATAAAAGTCGCCAATTTGACATCACACTCTGAACAGGCTCCATCCACAAGTTCAAGGAATTCAGTCATATTTGCTGGGTTTAAGCATTTCAAGTACAGATCCCTCAATTGTCAATCTTATCCTATTATCCACCACAGGGCTCCAATTGCGCCTTGTTGCGAGGGCATACCTCATGCACCTGCCCTGACATATCAAACAAGTCAATGCATCGAATTTTTTTTTTATTTTTTCCATGCAAACAACACAAAACAAGGGGCAAAGGGGTTCTTTCTTCGTCTCTCTCCACTCCGGTCGATTGTCCTGGATTGGAATGGGGCACGCATAGTCCTAAAAATAATCATTATGCAACCGGAATGTTTGCCTCTATTTACGTTGCACTAGGATACGTCAGTCGGTCGGTTAGAGTTAGAGAACGGATATATTGATAGGGATCGCTTCTTTGTTCGTCCCCCTTTTTCTTGCAACGTGGTGTGCAATCGCATTCGTCCTTTCGTTGCTGGAATTTTTTCAGACTTTTTTCATTTTTTTTATTTTGTTCGTCCTTTTTTCCATTATTTTGCCTCTAAACTCTAAACCAAATTGTGCGTAGTTCTCCTTTTTTTTTGCCGCTTTGTTTGAAGTTCTATTGAGAGTCCTGGCGCACAATATGTATTATCCTGCAGCTGGGTGTATGTGCGTAGCCCCCTTTTGTGTGTTACGAAGTTTCAATGCGTGCTTACAGTGAAAAAAAAACCATCGTTCTGGAGGAGGGCGAGAACATATTTATTTGTGCAATTTAGGGGCGGGGTGTGCAATTTGCGAAACCATTGGAAAAGCTTGATTAAAAGCTTCTGGCGGAGCACAGTTTTTTTTTACCCGCTCTAGGTTGCTTAGATTTTGCCGATTGTGGCTTAAGGACACCATCGGGTCAACCTGCTTTATGGTGGCGGTGCGGTTGGAAGAAGGGGTGTGCAATTTGGTTTGATTGTGCATACGCACAAAATTATTTTATGGGCGGAATGAAGCCGTGTGTCGGCATTTCCATAATTGTAGGTTAGGTTCATCCGGGAGACTTATTGAGATTTTTATCGTCGGTCGGGGGTTTTTTTTTGTGTGAACGCGAGGGTGGGACTGATTTTAAAACTGAAATTGGGCCGTGGACATTGTGAGTTATAGGATTATTGTTGTTGTCCGCTTTTAAAGTGGGCTTTGAGGAAGGTTGAGGGAACAGATCATTAATAGTAGGGTTTTGCTAAAGTGGTTGTTATGCATTAAGTGTTTCCCCGACATGTCAGTATTTCGCCGCATGTTTCTTAATGAATTTCAGTTCATTTCCACTTGCGTAACAAGGTTCGAGGCTAAAAAATGCGTTATGGGCAGCCTGTTGATCGAATGTGTGTTCCCAATAGCAATGATCTTCGCCAGGCTTGTGTATTAAGACAAGCAGTTGATGGTTTATGTCTTCGCTATGATGTCACCAATTATATCCAGATGCTTAGCTCATCGAAGCTAGCTCTACGTTCTCTATTTGTCAAATTGAAAGCTCAGGCTTCCATTAGCACCAAAAGACTGGGCTTCACTAACCAAAGACTTATACCAGACCCAGAATGCTTCAGGAGGCTCTTCCAAATCCGATTATATTTCGGAACTAACTTGGTCTGGTCGAGGTAGAAAGGAATTTTAGCCTTAAAGGTAAAGTCAAGTGAATGAGAGCATCCTCTTCCAGTCTTTCGCTCGTTCAACAACCTTCCACGACTTTGCCTTTAATGGTGGCAAGATCCTTGAATTTAAAAACCTCTTCCACACCAAGATTACGTCCTTCCACCGCCTTATTTTCTTTTGGCGCTTTGATCGCGATAGTGATCTTCTCATCCTTACTAGGAGTCGCGGTGCATACTCGGATAATTGTTACTTTGGGCAGCTTTCAACCTGATTTGGATGCAAAAGGCTCCCTCCTTAATAAGTAAAGAACCGTCTAAGCCTTTCACTTGGTGTTGACTCTAGCTTTGACCAGTTGTTGACTCCTTAAAGAAGCTACAATTGGTTCAACGAGTAGGTAACGAGATCTCTCCAGATCTATGTATGTGGTATCACAATGGACCTATCACACTTCAACCTAACCTTACCTAACCTAAACTCTTTAGTAATTTTTTAGACGATTTCTGCTTCCTCCACTTCAGTCGCAAAAGCATTGACGAACTTAAGCTTGTCTCGCCGCACGCTTAACTGCACTTCTCTCATCTTCATGCGTCATAGGGACTTTGTTCAGCTGTTTTTGTTCATCGATCCAGGAATGTATTCTCAGAAGCCACCAGCTGTGTGTCATCTCTGGGAACGACCTACAGTTTATTCTGCTAATTGTTTCCACTCGTTGGTCCACTTAGGTATCTTTAAGTCTGTCGATGTTATTCCTGGGCATTCGTGTGTTGTCGTGGATTCTTCGAACTGCAGCAGTACGCAGTTGTACTGTAGCTTTTATAAGTGACCTCGTGCCATCCCCATATCGGCTCCACGTCCTTTAAATCGAAATGCGACCTATCCATGTCCTTTCGGTTAAAGTCGAAACCTTTAAAAGTCTCATTTAAGCACCCATAAACCAAGGGTAAATTTAATTTGCTGATCTCTTCGATAAATTGCCATTCAGAGCCCCTCAAATTAACTCCTAAATTGGCACTAATTGCTCACTTAAATGGAACTGTCAATAGATTAAAATTTCTATCCAAGCACAAAACTTTACGGCACATCGAACGTGTGCATCGTGCTGCCATAGATGCCTCCATGCATCCACAGAAATACAGCAACGTTCTCGTTAAACAAGTGTATAGACTGAACTTTTCCCGAAAAGTTGCATCAATTAAACCCAAACATACACTGAATGAGGCATCAACTGGTCCTGCCACAACAATACTCCCAATTGTACATGTTGACGACGACGACGACGACGTCTGGCTGAACGTCCTGTGTGCTCCTCCTCCTCCCAGCACACACAACAAGCCATTCATCAGTTTCATGATGATATTATTCCAACTACACTTTGCGGCAGACTGCCACCACATTGCTTGATGCACCATAGCGTCGTCGTCGTCTGCATGTGAGGATTCCCCTACTCCTGGAGGAACAACTAGCATCTATGAGTGCCAGGCGAACCATATTGTATGTGGTTCCAGCACTACAGACTCGACAGTGCCTCGGCAAATGGGGCATTAGTGTCGGCAGCACCCTCCCGGATACACAAAGTTTAAATCCAATTTTCGGGATCTAACCACCACAGCAACGTGTACCTGTTGCATAAGCCCGATGAAGTTCTAACTCTGTGCACTGCTCTTCCGGCCTATGTTCGACACTTGTGCATGCATATGCACCACACACCGCAGCATTTTGGGTGAAATTTCACTTTCACCGTGCTCCAGGAGTGAAACTTCACACAACGTTGTCGTGGCAATTCCATTCGTCCTTGCCTGCGGAAGAATCTCACAACAGATAGGGACGGAGGAAGGAGGAATGCCACAAATTTAAACAGCCAACTTCTGATAATAAATTCGATGGAGGATAACATTTGTGTGTTTGTGGTGTGTGCGGTGGGACGAGACTCAAGGAGCGATTCATTCTGTTGTCCCGGCATGAGATCATAGTCGTGCATCTCTCTGAGCGACCGAAAGGAAATGGGTTATATGAAAGCGAGAGTCGGCCTAACGTCGTCGTACACTTTTGTGGCAGTCAGACAGAACAGGAAGGTTATATAGATTGGTGAGGGATACGGAACCGCTTAATGCTGTTTCCGTAGTGTGCATGTACAATGTGTATTGTTGTTCCAAGGCAGCAACGGGTCGTCTCGAAGATTGAGATGTTGTCGTTCTAGAGTGGGTGCGCCTTTGGGTGTACTTTCATTTTAATTTGGAAACGTTGCTGCTGTGGGGGTGTTTGTTAGATACGAGTGCAGTTACGGAAGAATTCAAGTCTTAACTTGGAATTTTGCTATAATTTCCCGGAGGCAGAACTTTGTGAGGATTGAGCGGGTACTCTTCAGAACAGAAAATGGCTCCACGGTCGAGGAAACCGTTTTGGTGATCAAATAGTCAATGGCTCTCGCTTCTCATTAAAGTAGCCGAAGCTGTGGTTGAGCCTAACTTAGAGGATGAACTATACGGCTTTTGTCCTGCAGAAGCACTAGCGACCAGTTATTCACTCGCAGAATGGTGTTTAAGAAGGCTTGGGAGTGCGTCAATTCTATCTAAAGCTGTTTTGTGTATTTGATGAGGCAAACTCTGGAGTGTTTTGCAGAAAAACATAGAAGTGATTGGGCCTTCATTCTGGCTTAAGTGGGTCCCTGCTTATTGGGGACTATCGCCCAACCGAACCTAACGTATGGGAGGGATGGTTTCCTGTTAATGACCATTCGCTTTGTTATAAACGAACTACAGAAGCTTTTTTCGGGTGAACGGTGTTAAACTGTGGACTGGATGTTACAGCGCAGTCTCACACTGCGGGACTTGAAAATCAGTCATCTACTTTTCACGGATGATATGGTCATCCATGGGCTCTTCCAGATTGAACTCCAGCGTGCACCCGAAAGTAAACGTAAAAAAATCGGAAGTGTTTTTTTATTTATTTTTATAACTCACTAGTGCTAAAGAGGTTATGAATACCCTTGTGATGCTATTCACACAGTGCTAGTGTTGGTATTAGGTGTCAGTATTTTTGCTCCGAGGTTGGTGTCCAGAATGACTGAGGAGTACTGTTGCCATTGGTTATAATTCACAGTATTTCTTTCGAACATTCCGATGGTTGTTTTCATAAGGCCTACTCAGAGGTGGAGAAGTTCAAGTACTTCGGGATCTTCCTTACGAGTGATGGAAGGAGCAAAATCAGATTGGTCAAGCTGGACAAATTTTGAGAGACCTTGGCTGCCACTATCAAATCGATGAGAGGCACTCCTGCGACTACGAGAACGGCTGGTTCCGACATTGTGCGGTATGAGGTTGCTACTTGAAGGGCTATACGTCTCTGTACTGTTGCTACCATCTTGTTCCTGTTCTTTTGTCTTCCTTGAGTGTATCAAAGCAGATCTCACAGCCATACAGGAGAATGACATTTGTGATCGACATAAAAAAGGTCTTCACCTGCTCGCAGTTGTGTCAACCTACATTTTGTAAGTGTGGATTCTCTGATGAGGACTTTATCTGCTACCAAATGGTGAGATTGGACTCAATTCCTGAGCTTACTTGCACAGGGATCTATCTCTGTCGCCCAACTAAGGCCATGATCTTCCATCCAGCCATGCACGCCTCTCATAACTTGGTTTCGGTGTCTCTTGCTGTTATCCCGTACCGATGTCATCTGTTTTCGGGCATCTCCATATGAACAATACCACTGTTCCAAAAATCAGGTCCTAAGATTAAGCCCAGTGCTGCTCTTTGGGTCCATCCTCGGTGTCGTATAACAACTCCTGATCTTTGAGGTAGTCCGCAGAAGATATTGTGTTCCCGAACGCGTTTAGCATATCTCTCCACCTAGCTCAGTTAAAAGCATTTCTTAGGCTACGCGCACAGTGAAGCGGTACAGTGGACCGATGTTAGAGGCCCAAAAATTCTTGTAAACAGTTTTGTTGCAAGCATATGCTTCTTGCATCGCATCGCTTTGTCGCATTAGGCTACGGTTCCGGTGCAAACGAATGTCAGCGATTTCCAATCGCGCGAGTTCGCAAATTTCGCTAAGCTCATTCAAATGTACGCATTTCCTATGTTGTGGTTCAAGTGCATAAAAGTTACACGCGCGAACTTAGCGAAACTGAGCGAATCTGAGCGATTGTAATCTTCGTTGGTTTAATTTCTAACTTGATCGCGCGAACTAAGCGAATTTTAGCGAATTGTTTTGAGTTTTAAAGGATGTGTGATCAGTTGTGTACTGAATTTTGTGCAACATGGATTCAGAGAAGCTGATTGATGAAGTGAAAAATCGAACAACATAGTGGGACACAAATAGGAATTATGGAGGAACTACTCACGTTTCTCATATCGGAGCGGGAAAAGACGAGAGACGATGCAAGGGTAAATATCAAGGAGATTCAGGAGGAAAATCGAGTAAGCGACAAAAACCACCGACCAAGTACGAAGTGGGCGATTCAGTAGCCATAAAACAAAACCCAGTTTGAGGCGAACCTGAAACTCCATCCCAAGTTCCTGGGCCCTTACAAGGTTTCAAAAGTATCTCTCCATGACCGTTACGAGGTGAGAAAGGTAGGCAGTCAAGAAGGACCCACATCCCCCCAACAAGTGTGGATTACATGAAACCGTGGCGTTCCTCAGCATTAGGAGACACAGACACCGAAGAAGAAGCAGAGGAACGCGAAAGCCCGACCACGGACGTGAAGACCACCGGTAGCGTCAAAGAAGAGGGCTGCAAACAAGCCTTTTGGACTGTCTTTACCGCTTCTTCGACTGCGCATTTTCTGAATCCGTGCTGTCTCTCTGGACTGCTTCTGTCAGTCGCAGTTCTAGCATCTTCTCTACATTAATCTTAGGCCTCTGGTTATTGTTCAGATCCAAAGGTCGATTGTTCTTATTTCACTTGCTAGGGGTCATCAAGAGTTAAATCTTCCCAATCAGAGGCTTGTTGATGAGATATAACACGGGCGGATACTAAGTATTTTGATCTGACTAGAACTTTAAACAGACTTCGGGTTGCGATTGCGCCATCTACTTATGAAATAAAGTTAATAAGTGTTGATGTCTTTCATTGGATCAGTGATGCCAAACTTCCTGCACTGTAATCTAACTCAAATACTGTGCAACTTTAAAAAAAAATAAAAATACAAATTTTAGATATGTAGTAACTTTTGAAAAAACCGTCAGAATTAAAAAAGCTTTAAAAAACTCAAACAACTCAAAATTTTTGTAAAAAATTATTCGTGAAAAAAAGCATTAAAATTCCAAAAAAGAAAAAATGCCATTGCGCTACAGCCCCGAATGCTGTGCATCAGAAGAGTATAATGCGGACTGCTTATACGACGACGTTTGCGAATACTATAACCGAATAAAAGAACGTCATAGACGCTTGGTTACCAAACGAAAACGAATTCACGAAATAGCTTACCCAAAACATGTAACGCCAAAGTTTCAAAAATCATGCCCATGTAACTCAACTCGAAAAACCTCGATAATTAGGGAAATGCCTTGCATTACAAGAACGGAGCAGTTATCGTATCCTTATGCGCGGTATGAAAGTTGATTTTTTATACAGATTATGTACTTAATGATTTAGATTTTGATTTAGGAGACTTTTTGTACTTCAAACGGACTGTAGAGGACTTTTCGGACCGGATCGAATGAATGTTCTCAATCGTACGATCCGAAAAAGTGTATTATCCATGTATAGCCGCCTAGCAAGTTACACACCTCCAAAGAGAAGGTAAGTTCTATCGTCCTAACGGTCCTAATGAAATGTAATTAACTATAAACGTGTCTGTATAGGAAGCGTGTACCTTGCTGGGGTAAGAAAAAATGGGCTATCCATACGAAACATTTTACGAGATTGGCTAGGCCAAAGAAAAAGTTTCTGCCACAGAAAAAGGTAAGACACATGCACACCCTGTAAGTGATCTTTAACAATTTCCAATTACAATTTAAAATTAGGTTCATATATGGAAGGAATTATCCCTAATGAAACGTTATAAGAGCCTTGCCAAGCCTAAGAAGCGTGCGGAAATTCCGATACCGAAATGGGAGCTTACTCCAGAGCTCAAAAAATACAAGGCAACAGAACGAATTCTTAATTTATGTAAGCCAAAGGAGAGAGACGAAAATGTACACTACCAGCCTTTGCCGACCAGGGTAACACCCGAGGCTAAGGCATACAAGGCTACGCCAAGAATTAAGGAATTGGCAACTGCACCAGAGGTTCGATTGGGTGAAAGTGATCTGAAGGAGAATCCATTTGGTATATCACCGAACGCACTCAAAGCGAAGGCCAGTGAACGTATAGTTGAATTGTCGGTACCAAAAGAATACGAGGATAACCATACTCGTGAGAATCCATTTGCAATATCGCCAGCAGCACTCAAAGCCAAGGCAACTCCGCGTACTCTTGAGTTAGCCAAAGCCAAAGGCACTTGAAGGATTTGCTGTTTTCATTTATCCTAAGTCCTGGATTGTTAGTAGGGGATCATAAATATATGTACACCCATGATCTAAGTTTCGATCGAAATTAATATTTGATGCGTTTACTTTCGTGTCCTTGTAAGTAGAGAGTACGGATCTGGTTGAGAGTTTTGTTGCTGTTCACAGTCAAAATTTTTAACATAAAAATTTGAGGTCTAGATGAAGACACCTCTGGCAACGAACTTCGACTTATCAAACCTATTGCGGAAGAAAAGATAGTCGTAGCTAGCACGCCTCATAAGGTACTTAGCACTCACCCCAATCTGATACGAGCAAAGTCAGAAGTGTTCCATCGCCGTCTCTAAAAGCATCACAAACAGTCGTGTCACTAAAGCCTTACACGTTGAGATGTTTGGCAAAAGCGTAGGACAAGTTGTCTGCAGTCCTTTCTGCTATGAGACAACAAAAATGCCACCAGACTTCTTGTCAACGTCGAATCGATTCGATCTGCCTACCATCTGGAGGCTTAGAAACCTTACCATCAATGGAATTCATAACAGACGAAGTTCTTCTCTTGGCCAATAAGCTGTGTCCTGAGACCCAGACAAGACTAAGAAAACTCAGTCTTCCAACCAAATTCAAGCAAGTCCTGAATTGTCGTTCTATTTTGGATCTAGCAAGAGCATTGAGCCTGACTACACTCCCTAATAAACAGGCCTCTCCACTTGTTTTTCCTTATAAAGTCCGCAGCTTGGTAGGCAGATGCTTATTTACTTAAGGGTTATGTCGTCGCTTTCCCTAAAGACTCCAGCATCACAGGTTTTCGAGCTATGTGGACGAAAACCAGTCTTTTGCACAGGAAAAGTCGACTGCAAATCTACGTAGTCTTGGTATACCAAAAGGAAATCCATTACCTGCCATACCATTCCTATTGGCATGTTGGCAGTGTTGTCACTG
The DNA here is from genome assembly GCA_951813785.1 of Criorhina ranunculi. Taxonomy (NCBI): domain Eukaryota; kingdom Metazoa; phylum Arthropoda; class Insecta; order Diptera; family Syrphidae; genus Criorhina; species Criorhina ranunculi. The sequence continues at coordinate 33,542,951 of OX638381.1, read as the reverse complement.
ATCTTCGGCACGCTCGTGGCATAAGAGCTCTTATCATCGCCGTTTATATTTTCTCACAGTAATTCTACTTTGCTTTAGCGTTTGGGGTATCAAACGGTCCGAGTCTTACTACCCAACTCGCAGGGCTGAAGAGCTCTGCTTTTCCTCTCTGTAGCCATGATAGATGTCACAGTTTTTCATCCTCCTTTTGGTCAACTCATCTAGAAGTCAAGGCCCTCTGCTAATTGTTCGGATGCACGCGATCTGTTAAGGATCCGAACATTCTACGTACTGTCCTTATTTCGTTTATTATGGTCGACATAACTATGGTTATCCCTATCCGAGGTTTATCGCTAGTACGTATAATTTTTGTTTTTTTCATGTTCAGGCCTAGAAGTCCAGATCCTTTGTAAGAGTTCTTGGATGAGAATTCGAATAAGCAGGTCTTCACTGACTTGTTCGGTAAGTAGCACAGCCTAACTGAAACTGCAGACGTCACAGTTTATTCCATCTTGGAAGTCCTTCCACTGATTCCTAAATCCAAGGTAGAGCTCCCTCACCAACAAGCCTTTGAAGGGGTTGAAAACACATGTCAAATGTAAGTAGTAGGCTCCCATGGTTTACCATCGGAAGGTGCGACTAGGAGTCCCAGGCCAAGAGCCAAGGGATCTCGTGAGGTAGTTGGATGTCTATGGTGAAGCAAAGAGCGGGATAGGATGGAAAGGATTACTGTTAGCTGCTGCCGATGATTCAGGCCTAGGCTAGATTCTTCGTGTGGCGCGAGCAGAGGTCTTGAAGCTTAGTCCGTGTTGGAGTTGGTCACAGAAGTCCTAGCCAGCCTTCCATTTGGGTTACCAGATGAAAAGTGGGGTAAAGATGGAAAGACCAACAATAATACTCGCTTGTATCGTCACCGTATGTTCGTGTCACCTAGAGTTGTGACCGGTGCCTCGGATACTTGGCGAACCTTATCCGGGAGAGATACCCGAAAAGATAATGCGTTTAGGGTTAAGCTAAGGATAGTATAGGTTAAGCTTAAGAGTGTGCGCATAGTTTAGGTTTAGTTTAGGCTAGTTAGGTTAGTTCGCGAGTTTCTTTTCCTGTCTTTCTATCGGGTATTGGCCGAGCAACGACAAGCATGCCGCCTCACCTACACCGAAGTTGCCTCCGTGGCTCCACCCTGGCTCACAACAATGGAGGTTGGTTAGGGTAAATCTGCAGACGTTTGTGCCAGCTTTAAGGCAACTTTCGGACGTACCTGGTGTTAACCTAGATCTGTGTTTCCTCATCACTACAACTCGCAAGCATTTAAAACCCATGAGCATCGGTACCTCCTTCATCTCTCCTCTATTTGTCCTAATGCCCTTGCTCTAGTTTAAGGGTGATCGTGAAGCCTTTATAAAATGTAAATAAAAAAAAACTGTGGAAGGCTTTTCCAAGCTGAGCGGAACAACTGATATCCAAGTTTGTGTGCTGGCCGTACTGATAGACTTTTTTGTAAAGCCAGTCCTTATAGGTTTTTGCAAGACTTTCTGTTTGCAGCAGATGTTGAAGAAGACCATAGGAGGAACTTTCAATTTACCTACTTATCACGCCAGCGACCCTTGAAGGATCCGAGTCTGAACTAATGCCGGTTTCCATCCAGAGCACATTGCTACCAGTTTACAAGGTTTCTACCGTCCGAGATTGCCAGGATCTTTACCTTTCTTCATCAGTTAGGTGACTGGGATTCGGAGACCCTCATAGCTAGAGCGTTCTCGTTCATTCCTTCGATGTGGCTGAGTTCACGGATTCCGGACTACATCCACATCTTCAAACAGCTCGTAGAGTTCACGATTATATCTTCCCCTTCATTCGCCCTCCTCGCAGACAGGACCAAATCAATGAAGTAAGACTCAACAAAGCTTTGTAGCTAGAAGTTTCGATCCAAGCTGTTTGAACAAACCGAAATAGCAGCGCTTATCCTTCGTCATCATTTGTGAAGTCAAGTTCCCGTGTGAATGAACTTCAAGACAAGTTGCAAGCTCATCACACAAGTTGTAGGGTTACGTTACCCCTTTTTAGAAAAATTTCAAACACTCACAGATCTTTGTAAATTATTCTTGTTCTATTCAAGATATCTTTGACTTATGACAAATGAAAGGATTAAACCAAAAACAGATATCAATTCAAAGTAAAAAGTTTCACTAACACTCTTTTCACTTTGTCTTCATCGAATTCAAAAATGGACGTTTTGAAGGAAGCTTCCAGAAACCCTCATTTTCAAAATCGATGAGCAATTAGGTGTTTCTTTGTCATCTATTAATAATCCGATTTAGATGCCTTTGGTTCAGCTAACTCCCGGATACGCGCCGACGCTGTGGCTGTAAGTACACCGCGTGGGATTTTAATTGGAAGTTTACGGAGCTCGTGTCCCGGTGGTTTTTCCACATGTACAGCCAATTTTGATAAACGGTCTGATATCTCGTAAGTTAAAGCCGCTGACCTGACCTTGATTGGTAATGATCTATCTCCTTGATCGTATCTCTTTCTTGGAATTGCTAATTCACTTATACGATTGCTTGATTGTTTAGCTCGAGATCGAGCAAGAAGGTTCCTATTATTCCCCGTATGAAAGAATCGACCTTTTTGCGATGGAAGAAAGTAATTACCCATCCCGTTGTTGTTGAAATACTGCATAGACCTGGAATAGAAACTTTCAATGTCAACATCTTTGTCTTAAATTTTATGGAAGTGCTTACTTGTTTGAAAACTTTTGGCCCGGAATCGGAACAGGAATTCGTGATGAACCAGGAGTTCGAGTTGAACTTAGGGAGACGACCTCTCTCATGTTTTTGTTATAACTTTTTTCTTTGACTTGGTTATTAATTTCTCTTAAGAATTTTGAGCAGAAAATTTTAAATTTAAATTTTTTTTTTTTTTTTTTTTTAAATATTGCTAAGCTTGTTATGTATAATTTTTGAATGAAAATAAGGAGCCTAACCTGTGAATTTATCGGATTTTTTTGATCAGGTACTGGCCCTAAACTACAAACATGTTAAGGGGTAAAATTTCAACAAAAAAACAGACACGCCCGTCGCATTTATTGAGATCTCACGCAGCACTTAATGGAGGCATAGTCTAATCTAGAAGTCCTTGGAGATGGCGTTGGTACTTGCATCAAGATTTTCAGGAACGGCATCCAAAATGACAAAAAAAAAATGAGACGGGGCAAAGCTTTACAAGGAGAGAGCACAAAAGAACAATGAACATGAGCAAAAGACACAAATCAGAGGAGCTCCGTCTCGTCGTTAACAGCGATCCCTGGGGACTGGGTAGTCTTACGTCAAAAATGAAAAATTTCGTAGATACACTCTTACCGACACACCTGGTCAGAGAGCAGGATGCCACCCCCGAGCAACAAGAGGAAGCCCCACTATTTAAGAAGAAGGCTTTAGGCTTGCTGCAAGCTCTATGACAAATAAGAAGGGATGGGATACCAACACAGAAGTCTTGAAAGTGATCACCAAATTCTTCCCCGACTTCTGCTTAACATGTTCAACCGCTGACTACTACAGGAAAGGATTTTACACAACGACTGGTGCTAATAAGTAAGGGATAAGGAGACCCGAATACCCCATCGATCTACAGGCTTGATACGGCTTGAAAACTCTTAGAGAAGATGCTCAGGCCAGCAGTTCTAAGAGCAAGCGACCTATTCACTGAACAACACCGGTTTCAATAATAGGAACAGTAGAGGGAGTGGTTGTGACTTTCCACGAGATCTAGCACAGTAGCCACCATTCAAGGGATATGTTGAACGCCTTAGAGAAAACTCTCGACGTTCCACACCTCAGATACAGAGAACTAATACATGACACCACAGAGAGAACGCGAACGAAGAAACCAGGTACAGGTAGGCCAAGAGGCAATAACCATAGAAAATAAAGTTGGGAGTGAAGTTGGATACAAAGCTCACATTGCGTCTGCAAAAAGTTGCAAAGATCAATGCAGCATTGAGCAGACTAAAGGCAAACTTGAGAGGGCCAAAGGGAAGACGACGAAAACTTCTTATGACGCATTCTATCCTTCTGTACGGATGCGAGATTTGGGCCGATTCTGGTGCTCAACGAAGCAAAATATAGAAAGCAAATGGCTATGGTACAGCGAGGAGAAGCATTTCGCTTGGCGAGGTCCTTTCGAACTAGCAGTTCTCGTGGTCGCAGGAATAATCCTTATCGATCTCCTAGTGACAGAAAGAGGAGATTGGAAAGGAAACAGCAGAAGCTTAAGAGATCCAAGAAACAGAATATGAAGCGGGCTTAGTCGGAGGAACTTGGTAACCCCTGACGGTGTATGAAGGATTCCCTTGTAGGTGATGCAAAAAACCAACAAAAATGCATAAACGGCAGTCTCATCGTCGCTCGATACCCCTGATACATGGAGCTATTGATGTGGTTTAGAGAGGGCACCTCTCTTATTGCTCCGATATTGACGTATCGGGCAATAAGAGGAACACAGCTCATTAGCGAACACTTCCTCGATCACGGCCAATTGCAATGCAGCTCAAGTATAAGTTGAACCAGAACCAGATTCGACTTCAAGCCCTGTAATGAAAGCTTAAATTCCCTTTCAACATAGGACTCGACACACATTCGATAGCGCGGTTTTCTAGCTATAGACAGAGATTTTGAACTGAACTCCGTTCAAACGCAATGCATAACGACTCAAAATTCAGCCTTACTGACTTTCTTAGACGGCGCTATAGTTCGCAGTGAACTTGGGCATCTACCAACAAGGCCTCCTGTTATGCACTCCATGTTGATAGGGGTCCCTCTCTACTTGCTCGCGCCACCTTAGGCGCAATCTTCCCCTACTAGGCGTTGTTCCTTCGGGTTAGATTCGAAGACTCTCTGGGCCAAAGCGTTGCTGTCCATTCGATGTCCTAGCAATTGGTATTGTGCTATCGTCACATTGGACGTCAAGAACGCATTCACCGATTGGAGGTGTGTAGTTAGAGCGCTGAGCGACCTGCAGGTACCAAACTACATAAAGACAACTTCGAAGGCAGAACCATCTACTGTGACACAGAAGAAGGACCAAAAAAGCAAAAGATTAGGGAAGATGTTCCACAAAGGTAAGACATAGGAGCAAATTCTGTGGAACATAATGCACGATGACAAAGCAAGGATACAGAGACCGAGTGAATCAGATATGCTGACAATGTTGCCAAAAAGGAAGTGATGCAAAACTACAATCAAACAATCACGAGGGTGAAGCTATGGCTACAGACAATAGGTTTGGAGCTGGCGGACCACAAAACCGTTCCACAAAACGGTGGAACACCTCACCGTGCAAATTGGTGGACACATGAACGAGTAGATGCCGTACATCCGTGCTGCTAGACCGTAGACTCAACTCCAGGGACCACCTAACGTACGCAGACGAGAAGGCCTCCCGGGCAGTACCAGCACTGTGCGGGCTTATGCCAAATATTGAAGGACCTAGATAGCCAGTTAGAACTCTGTGAGTGTTGACGGACCTCACGTACGCAGGCGAGAATGCCTTCCGCACCCTATGCAGAACCAGAAAGAAAGCCCTTGAAGGCCACTTAAAACCATTCTAAATTTCATTACGAATTCAGGATGGTTCAGGGAGGCCGAACGATCATCAACAATCTAACACAGATCTTTCTTGTTTGTCTTCTTCTTTAGACTGGACACTCCACGTGAAGGGAAGACAATGGATCCGTAGAGATCCGAGTGAAGACTACGCCCGTGCTCTAGTTTAAGGGTAGTCATAATCCCTTAAGCGCACGCTCATTATAAAAAAAAAGGCTACATCATACCAAATGCTGTCCCCTCTTAAAACCTACCTACCTAAGGATATCTCACAGGGTTTCTTTAAACATTTCAAACAATGACAGCTGTTTGTAAATAATTCTTGTTCTATTCAAGATCTGTTTGACTTATGACAAACAAAAGTCAATTCAAAGCAAAAAAGTTCCGCTGAATGACGGATCGATTGTGTCCTCATCGAATTCAAAGACAAGGACACTTGAAGAGAGCTTCTAAAAACAAACCCTCATTTTCAAAAATCGATGAGCAATTCCATGTTCGATGACAAAAATCTTTCCAAAATAGGTACCTTTTAAACCTTGGTTCTGCCAAACTGCGGACACGTTCAGACGCTATAGCTGTGAGCGCGCTGCGTGGAATTTTGAATGGAACTGTACGATACACATTTGGAGGTTGTTGTTTTTCCACATGCACAGCCAATCTTGATATACGATCTGATATCTGATACCTCAAAGTTGATCTTTTGATTTTGATTGGTAACGACCTATCGTTGCGGTCCTTTCTTCTAATGGGAAGTGCTAATTCATCTATACGCCCGCTTGGCTTTTGTAACAAAATTTCGGTACTCTCCGGCTCATCAGAAAATCGAACTTTTGAAGACGGTGTATTGAGTTTTCCCATCTCTCTGCTGTTCGATTGTTCGAGAGATCTAGAATACAAAATTTTCAACGTCCTCATCCTGCAGCTGATTTTTTAATTTTGGGGATATTCTTACTTGTTTGCAGATTCCTTTGCCTGGATTGGAGACAGAGCGACGGCCTTTTTTTACTTTTAGCTTTGACTTGAATTTTGAACAGAAAAAGTTAAGTTTTAATTTGTGAAAGATTTTTCAAAGTATCTGTGTACAATGTTCGGAAGAACATTAGGTGGCTCGTGGTAAACCTGTTGGTTATGTTTACTTGACTTTTTTTGCTGCGGCCTTAAACAGGTACTTTCAATTTAAGAAGTACCTCACAAGTGTCACAAGACACTTACAATTTTTTTTTTCTCAGTCAGAGATGATAGCACATCTGGAAAGGAAGCCATCACCCTGGAAGTTGACAGTCTGCCAACGATACCTAAATGAAGGCAACAGATCCTGTTTTGGGTACCAGATGAAAGAACTGATGAACTTGCAAGGATGAGGTTATAACTAGATCTGTCCTTTCCCTCTTTGTTTGCAGATATCCAATTCAACACTTAGGTTAGGTTATGTTAGGTTGAAGTAGCTGCCAGCACACTAAGACCAGTGATAGGTCCATTGTGGTACCACATGGATCTGAAGAGATCTCCATACCTACTCGTTAAGCCAATTGGAACTTTTTATGAAGCAAAGGAGGTTTAGATCGGCTTAGTCGTTAAAGTAGAATTCCCCTAAATGGAGTCTTCTTCTTCGGGAGAGAGCTGGACAATTACAGAGAAGGTGGGGAATAGTTTACTCCTTCTCTTCGTCCATTTTCTACAGAAATCGTTTGAATTGACGCCAAGCCTTGTTGCATGCTTGCCTATTAGACAGTGGATGGATGAAATTTAGTCACAGTAGTCAGTCCTTGATAGGAAGACTTGATTAGACTCATTCGGAGAGATGGAGGGAGAGATTGCTTATATTGCTGAAGCCTCGATTGGACTCATTTTAATTCAACTAGTCGTAGGGACACACAAGTGCTGTTGGGATTCACATGGAACGGCTTGGGGTACCTCAAAACAACTCTGAATCAGCTGCTGGACGAAAAAAGAAATAGAATCTATTCGGCAACTGCTTTATGAGTGTCTTACTCTGACTAACAGAAGAATGAGGAGTCTTGATGGTCGATTTTTGAAATTTTTTCACTACACACTCCAAAGTCTTGCATGATCCAACTTCAAATTATCCATTCACAATGTATCAGCAGCCAAACACATCTTCAAACCTAAGCTTGAGATTTTAAAAGTGTAACCTAGAGCGTGACCGTCCCAGTTGAGCTATAGCAACGTCAGGTACAGTCAAAATCGGTTATAACAACCTTCAAGTGACCGATGAATTTGGTCGTTATAACCGATTTTGACTGTTCCTGACTAGGAGCATTGTTTATGGAAAAAAAACCCAAAAAAGATGGCATCTTAGTTCGTCTGGAGCTTAGCTCAACGAAAGACGTAAAAATCTTTGTCGGCACATTGGAATGGTGGCCATTATCATTGAAAATGAATGTGACATGAAAAATGACCAATCACACATTGAAAAGGACTTACCTCGATATGCTGGATAAAGCATTGAATCGAGTCCTAACCCAATTGCTTTGGCTGTAAGTTAAGTTAGATTAGGCCAGCTGTCTGTACTAGAATACAGACACACTTAGATCGGAGGAGCTCTATTGTGGTATTACTTTATATGAACGCTGTTCAACCTATCATAAACCAGTCGAGGCTTCTGATTAAGCAAATGATGTTACTGCCGTCAATGTCAGATCGTAGAAGAACGTAAATCTCAAAGGGAACAGTCTTCTTTTGGACTGAACTTGATTGTTTCCTGCAAAAATCATTAGAATTTTAGCCTTTTAGCATGTGAACCTATAGGACAGTGTCAAAACTAGATATGTCGTACCATCCTTCCACATTTCATGTTGTCTTCTTTGCCAACACCATCCAGTCTTGCAGTGGCTCGCAAAGATCAAGTTCGCAATGAATATATCAAAGGCATCCGTAAAATAGCATCCATTGTTGAAAAAAATTATGGAAAAAACAGAAGACCATATAATTCCAACGTAGCTTAGGATCTAAACACTACAGCAAGACCCAGGAAGATTAAAAAGAACGTGGCAAGAAAAACAAAGAAACAACCTAAACAGGACATCAATTGTACTCCTCGACGACACAAAATCAAGGAACAAGGAAGCTTAGGACGAACAAAAATCAACTACAGTAACGTAGCTTCTTGCAGCCATAATGTTATGTGCGTGTTCACACAAGTAGAAGTTTTAATTACCGACTTCGAAAGGCTGATTGAGAAGCTTTTTCATGAAAGCACACTTAGCAGTTCAACGCATTAACCACTGAGCTACGACGACGACTGGGAAATACTGCAAAACAAAAGGAAAATTGAAGCGTCTTTCATTAAGCGCTTCCTTTCTTTAAATTTAAATAAAATAAAGTGTGTGTGAGATATCATCGACATTTTCTATTCATTTGAAAGGTCTATTGATGCCATTATGGAATATGACATCGTTCAAATGTCCGCCTTGGCTTCTCTGAGTGGCGCGCATCCGAAATGTCCAATTTTCCATGACTCTGGCTGAATTTGACCGATGGCATGGGGTATGTTGGCTTTGAGGGCCGCTGTGGTTGGTGGCTTATTCGCATAGACCTTCGAATTCAGAAAAAGTCTAACGGAGTCAAAACGCACAATCTCGGTAGCCAGTTCACATCACCTCCACGTGAGATGACCATGCCCTCGAATCGCTCGTCCAGAATTTCCAATGTGGCGTGAGTTGTGTGGCACGTAGCGCTGTCCTGTTGAAACCACATGTCTATGGAGTCCATATCATCCAATTCAGGACAAAAGAAGTTGGTAATCATCGACCTATAGTCGTTCTCAAAGAAATATGAACCGATGACGCCGCTAGCCCAAAATCCACACCAAACAGTGCATTGGACGCTCTTGAATCTCATGTGGATTGATATCGTCCCAAATTCGACAATTTTGTTTGTTGACGTACCCATTCATCCAGAAATGGGCCTCATCGCTGAAGATGATTTGAGGGTCAGTTTCCAACTGCTCCAGAGCCCATTCAGCGAACACACGTCGTTGTCTATGGTCGTTTACCTTCAGCTCCTGGGTCAGTTGAATTTTGTACGGGTACAGGCCCAAGTCATGACGCAAAATTCGCCAGGTTGTGGTCTGCGAAAGGCCAAGTTCTTGTGAGCGACGCTAAGTCGACGGAGAGCGGCGATGTTTTCGGCAGATCTTGCGTTTCATCGACGTACGGGTGTTGGTTGATCGCTATACCCATGTCCATGGTGATTTGGCAAAACAGACTGAATAAATGACAGCCAATTTGACAGATATAGCTTCAACAATATGGCCGCTATCAACTATCAAAGTTCGGAAGACCCTTTATATGTAAGTCTGTCAAGAACCACAGTATCTCGGTGTACCACTTCCAAAACCATCTCTAAAAACTCACGCAAACGTATTAGTATGACATCATCACCGCATGGCTATCACAGTGGACGCATGTATACAAACTACTGGCGTGGTCGTCATAAAGAAACGCAGATGCCTGGACGTAAAAAAACAAAATAAAAAATCCTTATAAGCTAGTTATGTAGGAATGAAAATTTAGAAACAAAATCAAGCTTTTCAAAATTATTTGTACAAAAAAAAAATAAAAATCAAGTCAGAAACAATTTTGAAATTCATTCGGAAGAATATGCTACATGCTGCACTAAATTGTCATGTCCTGCTAACGGCTCAACACACCAACAGCGGTAAGAAATAAAAACTGCCTACACAGTTACAAAGATTAAAATGCTTATTCGTATCCAGATCCGTCTATTGCTTAAAAGTCAACCTCAATCCCTTAACGTTAACCTTAACAAATCTAAGAAAAGTTTTAAGAAATATGGGACAAGTGGGACCTAACAAAATACATGTACCAAAAACAGCACGTATAAGAATTTTAAGTTCGCCAAAGCTTGAACCTGACGACTTTCGGCCAGAAACATTGACGCGAATAGAACAACTGGCAAGACCAAAACTCCGATATACTTCCCTGTGGAAGGACCCTAATAAAAAACGAAATCCATTCGGGGTTTCAGTCGCTGCCATGAATTGTAAGGCAAGTCGACGAACTGTTCAGCTAGCAGCACCGAAGGGATATCGAAGTTGTTTCGGAGATTTCATTCCCAAAAGCTGGTAACCTTACACATCTTGAATCTGTAAGATCGATTCGTTCTTATTTGTACACAAATGGCTTTCGATCTCACAGATCCAACAAGTTAAAGGTTCATTAAATATATTTTTAAGAGCGTTTCGGGAATGACTTGAAATGTTTTTGTTTTTTTTTTGTCTCTATCCTTGTTTGTAGATCAAGAAGCTGAGGCTAGACCAAGAAGATGGTCATTAAAAAGCTGAAACAAGTTTCGATTCCGATGTCTTTAAAGAAAAGTTATGGACTGCTTCGACGTTTTTGGCAATGCCGACGTCGAACTTAAAAGTTGTAGAACCCAAGCCAAAGGCCTATTGATATACATAGGTCAACTCTAAGCAGGCATCGTCACAGCACTCCAGATTGAAGACCACCATTCTCTTCATCTTGGGTGCTTAGCGAGCTGACACAAGTTCGAGAAAATTAAATGTTCTTAGCAGCACCACCTCTCGGTAGGCAATGAGAAACCTCCGAAAAAGCTTTTCTTTCGGCCGTTCGGAGGCGGCGATGAAAACTGTAGGTCCCCATCAAGAAACCTGGTAGCGTTCACTACAGACTACATCACATGAAATGAAAGAACGATGTACCCGTAGTTATCGAAGAGCTCAACACTCCAGATTCAAAGTTGGGAAGTGCTGCCGATCAGAGAACTTCACACATCGGATTTACCAGCACCAGGAACCTTGCATGATGTGTTTCGTTATCTTTCTAAAGGAAGACCCTGTGGATAGCCATACCAGGGTTAACCCATTCTTGCTCCACATTGTACAGAAGTTAGACCAAGCTCTTTATTTTATAAATGTCTAGCTCGTGTAGGTCTCTGAGGTCTTCATAGAAGCACTTAACGAGGATTCTCTTTCCAATTACCTGTTACTGTTTCTTCCTCTTCCTTGTTTCAGATCTACAGCTTGTGCAGAATTCGTTGGAGGTTGCATCCATTCTAGTGGCACACCTACTTATCAAGCTGAGAACTATGTATTCCCTATTCATAGGCAAAAGACTACCCGTTCTCTATAGATCCAAGTTAGGCCAGATCTGCTTCGTCCTTCTTACCTCCTTCAAGGCGAAACTTTGTCGATTCTAGAGAAGAAGACGTTCCCTCTCTGTTTTTGAAATGATTCCCACCTGCTTTTTCCATTGCCAGCTCGTATGCTCCGAAGTTGCCCGAAACATCTCTATGCCCTGGAACCCAGGAAAGAGAAATGCCGCATCCATCAGCGATCTTATCTAGACACCTGGGGTATTGGTTTACCAACTCGGATCGTAGTGCAACCCTCCGAGTTAATTAAAAACCAAGCTGCACAGCTGCACAACAGATCTAGGACATTGAACAGAACTCGAACAAGTCATGTTGCCAGATGTTTGCCTGACGCATGCAAGTGGAAGGGGACCTCAACCAACTTAGCGTTGAGAAACTGGAGATAGCTAGCTAAAGATCGAGTTGGCTGGAGATGCTTGTTGGTTGAGGCCCAGGTCCATCCCGCCACTTAAAGTAAGTAAGTTTCAGCCATCTTCTTTCAAGAAATCCTTTATCACATTCTGTACAGATGCCCAACCCCAGTCGAAGCTAGGTAATACATACTTGGCAAACGCTTCTTCAACGACCTACGGGAAACTGAACTAACTCCATTGGTTGGATTGGAGGATCTTCAACAGTCTTCTTGGTTCTTAAAACGAAGATTTGGTCTCCCTTATGGTCTCGCTGCGATTTGAAGATTGTCTGGTGTTTTGGCTCTTGGACTCTTAGGTAGAAGTTGCTATCTGTGGTTAGTACCACGAGAACTACAAGAAGCGCTGATGCCTGGATGTTGATGCGTGTGACTGAGGGGAGTAATTTTCAAATCCATCCTGTGAAGTGTGAGATGACTGGTTCTGGCTAGTGCCGGACAGTCACGTAGCAAGTGGAATAGGGTTTCCTTTCCTTGTGAAATGTTGCAGCTACGTCCCAGGTTTAATTTTCTTACATTGTTCGATTAGTTTCGAGGACGCAGTGTGGGAATGGAGCGCTTTGATGGCAGCCTGGCTATCGATGAAGATTTCTAATAATATCTTCCAGACTCTTCTAATCGCTAGTAACTCTGCCTGGAATACATTCGAGGAAGCGAAACAATTTGGATTCGTCTTATTCCGCTGGAAAGACACCTGATCCAATGCCGCATTCCATCATGGAACTGTCGGTAAATATCGACACTTGGTATTAGTGTCGATAGGAGTCAGTTTTTGTTCCTTCCATTCCATCCTGTTCGGAAAGAGGACTTGTTGAATTTGAACTTAGGTATCATATGTCGGATATGGAAGCATTGCTAGACCAGAACCCGTTTTCTCCGAGTCAATTTGATGTACAGGCCCAGGTGTAGGTTGTTTAGGAGCTGTGGTTTCGATTTCAGCTGCGGGGGCTACCAAACAAGCAATCCATTGGCAAGAATGGGACAAACCAGTGTCCATAGAGAGGAGATTGGAGTCTCCAACTTTTATCAAAGATTTTGTTGCAAGCGTTAGAAGGCGACACACGCTTTCTTTACCCTTCTGCGTCTTGGTACAGTTCATAGAGTTCGCAGTTGTTCCTTCTCCTCTGCTCTGCTGGCAGCATATATATATATTTTTTTTTTTTTATAATTAGCGCGCGCTAAAGGGGACCTGTGTTTTGTAAAGCATGCCTTTCGTCTTCCGGGTTAAGAGTTTTGTTTTCCACACCGAAGAAGCAGTGGGTTCCTTAGGTAAGTCTTTGTCAAATCTCCACTAAGGTGGATCAGCTTTAAACGAGCTTTGAGTATTGTTTCTAGTCATAAATTTATCATAACTTCAGAGATGAAAAGCCCTGTGAACTGATGAGGCTTGTTGGCTTAAACCCAGATCCATAAATTAAAGACATCAAAGCCATATTTGAAAACTTAGTTTGACCTGTCTGTCACGGTATCTGTCACTTCTTCTTTTGAGTTAAGGGTTTAAGTGGACTATTGATACCTCACATAGCTCGTCCAAACATCCTTCCTAAAAGTTCAAAATGTTGGGCAGTAGCAGCACTCAAGTTCAAAAGCTTAAGTTTCCGTCTACAAAGAGTCTTTTAAAAATCTGTCAAAGAAAAACAAACTAAAATACATTTTTCCTACAACAAAATTAAAAGTAAAAAACTAAATAACATGTAAATCATCATTCAAATAATCGCCGCCTAAATTTTCAACATGGGATTAAAAACGACGTGGACCATACCAAACCTTGCGAAATGGTCATATAGAACATAATCCGGTTGAGGATAGCTTTTAAACTCTCAAAACCAAGAAAGTATTGTCTTAAAATTCTCATCCAGGATCTCCTGTGGCACAATTTTAAGCTGGAAGCCGAACATCAGTGTAAAAGTAGCTCAAGATGAAAGCATTAAAAAGATATTTAACATGTTTGAAATATAAGTGTTCGAAGAGATGCGGAAGCAAATTTCTGGGACAAAGGCTAGTACCCAGACCGTGTCCACCACCCTTTCGGGTCAGTAGAGCAGCACTGAAGTACAAGGCAACGACTCGTATAAAAGAATTGGCACTGCCAGTGCCTTCGTTTCAATGTTGCAGCCATCGGCCAGCAACCAGCAGAGTCTCTTGTGGGGCTTTGTCCTACACACCAACGGAACGTCTTTTAGAATTGGCAACCCCAAGATCCTTTTATGATTGCCATACTCGGCCTGTCACGAAGAAAATCAAAAAATCAACTCTGTGTTATCGTCCTTCGGAGCGCATAACAGAATTGGCAGCCCCAACGAAACGAGTGGATAAACCAATGCATGACAGCCTGGATGTCTTTTTTACCCAATGTGACATGTTTCGACAACCACCAGACCCAGTTAACCGAGCGGCTTTGCACTATAGGGCCACAGAACGTATAAAAGAATTAGCAATCCCGACTAAGGCAAGCAGTTTATACCAAGCCCAACGACCTCTTCCCATTCCGGTCAGTCAAGCTGCCTTAAATTACGAATTATCGGACCGCATGAAAATATTGTCAATGCCGGTGGTGAGGGAGGTTAAGATACCAAAGTTTAAAAAATTCAAAAGGAGGAGAAGATCAAAGTTAAGCAGACCCGTCAAACCGAGCAAATCCTCATTAAAACCTCAACTTAAAAGCTCAACATCGAAGTTAGGTAAAAACTTAAAAACATCATTTTTAGTTCTAGACAAAGGTGTAAAACCATCACCACCAAAGTCAGGTAAAAAATTAAAACCATCACCATCAAAGCCAGGCAAAGACTTAAAGCCATCATCCTCAAAGCTAAGCAAAGGCTCAAAATCATCATCATCATCATCAAAGCCAAGCAAAGACTTAAAATCATCATCATCATCATCAAAGCTAGGCAAAGACTTAAAATCATCACCACCAAAGCTAGGCAAAGACTTTAAACCATCATCATCAAAGCCAGGCAAAGACTTAAAATCATCATCATCATCAAAGCCAGGCAAAGACTTAAAATCATCATCATCATCAAAGCTAGGCAAAGACTTAAAATCATCATCATCATTAAATATAGGTAAACCAACATATTTAGTTCAAATCAAGGACTCAAATCAATCACAATCGAGCCTAAACAAATCCCATAAATCATCATCGCCAAAGCCAGGCAAAGTCTTTAAACCACCACCATCAAAGCCAGACAAAAACTTAAAACCACCACCATCAAAGCCAGCCAAACCCTTAAAACAATCATCATCAAACCATGACAATGGCTCAAAATCATCATCATTGAATCTAGGCAAACCATCATATTTAATTCTAGTCAAGGACTTAATTGAATCACAATCGAGCCTAGGCAAAGACAATTGCTTAAAAGCATCACAAACAAAACTAGAGAAATGCGTAAAAGCATCATCATCCAGCCTAGACAGAGACAATTGCTTTAAAACAGCACGATCAAGCCTAGAGAAATGCATAACAGCATTACCATCAAACAAAGACCTTAACTCGTCATCATCAAAGTCAAGCAAAGACTTTAAACCACCACCATCAAAGCCAGGCACAGACTTCAAACCACCACCATCAAAGCCAGACAAAGACTTAAAACCACCACCATCAAAGCCAGCCAAAGACTTAAAACCACCACCATCAAAGCCAGACAAAGACTTAAAACCACCACCATCAAAGCCAGCCAAAGACTTAAAACCTCCACCATCAAAGCCAGCCAAAGACCTTAGACCATCATCATCAAACCAGGACAAACACTCAAAACGACCACCATCAACATTACCATCAAACCTAAACCAACACCTAAGACCGTCAGCAAACAAAAGGTCATCATCTTCTAACCAAGACAATTGCACAATGCCATACCAAGACGTATGTTGTAGAGCATCACAATTATACCTAGAGAACTGCTGTAAAGCATCACAATTAAACCCAGCCAAAGACAAACAAACAAACAAAGGCTTAAGACAATTACCATCAAAGGTAGACAAAGACATAAGACCATCATCATCAAGGCCAGGCAAAGACTTATATAAACCATCTACATCATCAAACCCTAACAAAGCCTTAATAAAACCATCATCACCAAAGCTAGGCAAAAGCTCAGGAATAGCTACAATCGAAATACGATTGCCGACCTCAAAAAATAAAGAATTGCCAATTCAGGTCAGCAGAAGGGCTGAGAAATATGTCTTATCGAAGGAGGATTACGTGAAAAGGTGTCCCTAAACCCCACAACTCAAATTCTGGATAAACCAAAAACCAAACAACTTCCAAATAAACGGACTAGGTCTTTGAGATATTTTTTATAAAAGCAGCATCGATACATACGACGACGTAGATAGATGCACGTCGTCGTATGTATCGATGCACGGTTTTTATAGACATATATCTCACAGCCTTAGCCTTTTCATATCTAAAAAATTCCTTTCGGACCTTAATTTTTTGTTTACGAAAAATGCATCTTTTGTTTTGTTAAATATGTTTGTTTTCTTTTATTTGTTGAACCTTGGCCTCAACCCGCAAGGCACTATAGTTAGCCCGGGCTTTGACAAACTGCCTCTAAAATGGTTGAGGTCATCTTCTACTACCTTCTCTGCTGTTTCACTCTGAATTCGAATTGAATTGAAGACTCTACGGAACGGAGTGTTGATGTCTAAGCCATCTCAAACGCAGTTGGCATGCCACTTTATAGCTCGTAAAGTTCTTTGCTCAATCTTCTTCTCCAAAGCCCGTCAATTTTTTGCTCAAAACGACTAAGGATATCTTTATTCGTTTTCAATTGAGTTCATGTTTCAATATCAGTTATGCTCGTAAGTACGTGTCCAGAGATATATCGAAACAGATGACCTTATTGGAACCTATTTCTTGCCACAGTGGTACCGCGAAAAACTTGTAGGGTGACCAGGAAGACAAGTAGTTTAAGAGTTTTTTAAAAGATTTAGCCACTGTTGCTGGCTGGCGCAGCAACTTTTCTGAAACTTTTTTCGACATCGAGGGTCGTTAACGTCCTTTATTCGAAACAGAGATGCAAAGCATGACTCTGTATAGCTCGTCTCTATAAATACTGGTGTTACCAAATCTTAGAAATAAGTTATACTCAGTGAAGGCTCTCTATCAAGTCATCCCCAATTGTACATACTTCTCGTGTTTTATTTTATTCTCATAACACAGCCCAACATTCCTGCTGCATAGACGAATACTTAGGAACGGATACTCACGATGCAACGGATACTCACGATGCAACTTCCTGTCACCTATACTATGGACCCAAAGAGAGCGTGAGCGCCAGCTTTAAAGTGTGTCATTCAGCTCAAACGACATGCGCTTCACAATGCATGATTGAGGACGTGGATGAGAATATGTGCAATTAACAAACGAGCAAACAAGCTCATTAACAAGTGATGGTAAGTACTTTTCTTAACAAAATTTAGCCAAAATGTGGCACCTAATTTTTTTTTTTTTTTTTTGTATTTAGCAAGTCCACCATTAGATTGAAATCCATTACAAATGGAATGCAATTATTATTCAATTCTTAAGGTGGAAGCAAAAGCACTTTGGAGAAAAAAAATTGTATGCACAGGCAAGCTTACATATTTCTTTTAATTTTTTATGACACTTTTCGAAACAAAATTTCCACAATAAATTGTTTTAATTTTTCCAAATTTCACGTACAAAATTAAAATTTTCAAAAAAAAAATAGTAAAAATAAATAAAATTAACAAAACAAATGCAACCAAGGCCTTTGAATAGTGAGAAATAATAATAATTTGTCAATTGTTTTGGTGAAATTTTGCACTAAGCTATAGAAAAGTTATAATTTCAAAAAATGGCTGAACCGAATCTTCGTGAATTTTGTTTTAATTGTCGGGAACAAAATCGTGTACTTTCTTTAAGTAATCAAATTAAAGGCAATAGACCAGAAGAACCCTTAATAGTGTCACCGCAAAAATCCAAGAAAAGGAAAATAAGATCCCAACCATCAGATCGTATATTAGAATTGGCAAGGCCAGCATTTAGACCAGAGCAAAAACTGTGTCCACCTTTGCCACAGAGGCCCACAAAAGCGGCATTAGCATACAAAGCAACGGAACGTATACTAAGATTGGCTTCTCCAGTTGGAGAATATCACGAAACATATCGCACACCTCGATATAAAGTTGGACGAATTCTTTTAAAATATGACAACTCCTTTCGAATGAATCATACCCGTGCCCCCGAGGAAATGTTAGAACCGACCATGTTTCCGGATTCAGCCAAAAAAGGTAAGCAGTGGAACTCTGAATTTAGAGCGGTTATTAATTACCGATACTTCTAGCACCATCAAATAAAAAAAAGTTAAGACCACGAAAAAGCCCTAAAAAATTAAACCCCAAAAAATTAAACCTAAAAAAATTAAACCCTAAAAAAGGCATTACTTCGAGTGGTACTTCGAGTGATAAGGGTGATAAGGGTGGTACCCAGGTTAAGTCAAATAAAGCAAAGTAATTTCCATGAAATATTTTCTGGTTATTTCCTTAAAATAATCCTTAAACTCTTGCATGTATGACTTGCTATCTGTGGGTTACAACGGTTACATTTATCCACAATAAAAGTTTTGGATAAAAAAAAACAGTTGCGTTTGGTCTCACTAGCCCACGTATTGTGCACACCACAAAACAGTGAGAACACACATGGTAACTTTCATTTCTTTACGTGTAAGTGGAGGCATCTAGCTGAAGATTAAGGCCCAGGTCCACCTGGGACTGTTGTGCTATTATAAGTAAAATTGTATTAGCAGAGACGTTGAAAAAATAATAATAATAAAGCTGATATGTAGGTGGTCACATCTCCAGCTAACACTTGATGGAAGTCGAGGACGATTCTTTGTTTTTTTCGAATGAGGACCAATCACATATGTAGATCCAAAACAGGAAGAACAAATGCCAAAATAGGCAACGCAACTTCCAGGTTAGGACTAAAGAAGAAGCTGATATGACTGGTATACCCGCAAAGTGTTTCCGATCAGCGCCAGTGTTGCATCCATTTACAGAGAGAGCTTGAAAGGGTTTTTAAGGCTAAGTTTCACATGGCCAAAGTTTTACCGAACGTATAGATGTGCATCTGCTGTTGATAGACTTTGAAAAGACTTTCGACAGTGTTCACTTGGCTTCACCTACACAAAAGAGGACCGTCTTTGATTTCAGTACACTTCCTGGTGTAAGGAAGTTATTTTACGGTAACTCTTTCAAAGAAAACACTTAGAAAG
This sequence comes from Criorhina ranunculi, assembly GCA_951813785.1. Taxonomy (NCBI): domain Eukaryota; kingdom Metazoa; phylum Arthropoda; class Insecta; order Diptera; family Syrphidae; genus Criorhina; species Criorhina ranunculi. The sequence goes on along the minus strand of OX638381.1, from coordinate 33,523,560 downwards.
ACGTGCCTAGCATCTTCAGATCATACTACTAAGGAACTCTCGATGAGACAGGGGGCTGATTTTTGAATTTACATGAATTGAGAGAGATATGTCCAAGCTGACCGCCTTTTATTTTCAATTTTCATCCCTCTTCCATGGGCCGATAGTTGTCTCAGGCAGGGGTCCCTTCCAGACTTCTTTGCAGTTCTTTCCTGACTGAGATTCTTTGTGTCAACGTCAGCATATTCTTCCATGCGGATGTAAACAATCCTACTACCGACTTGAAGGTTCTCGCGTCATGTGTAAATATTTCCCTCCATGGTGCAGCTGGTAGACATTTTGGTTTGTCTGCATATTTGCCATATTTTCCCATCTTCTCAGATGTATCATTTGTGGCCCACCTATCGCTCACCATTCCTTTAAATAAGCCAGCGGATGGTTCAGGATTCAAAAACTAAGATGCTGACCCCAGCTTTGCCAGTTTTGTTCGTTTTTATTTTAACATATTCCACTGCCACTGCTTAATCACTACTTGCTGTGATTAACGTCTGTTTCCGAAACTGATCCATCTCCGATAAGCCAAGCCAAGCAGAACTATGGATCATATGGCTATCCTATCTGACTTCACCAAACTTGAAATGATCAGCATGGTATCGGTCTTTATGCCCAAGTTACTCTGTTTTGGCAGAAAGTTCGAGATTGAGATCCTAAAAGGACTAGTGTGGTATACTGATGGTTCAAAGATGTACCCCGGTGTTGGTGCCGGTATCTATGGCTCTCATTACAAAGTCTCAAAGGCACTCGGAATGTGTCCTAGTATCTTTCAGGCGGAATTACATGCCATTAATACTTGCCCCACTATTATTCTCGATTCCGGTATAAAGGGGTTGTTAGCCACCAATATATTCACCAATAGCCAAGCAGCGCTCAAAGCAGTGAGTTTCCATAACTTTAACATAAAGGGCGTTCTAGGCTGCTTCAATACTCTCCAAGACCTCTCAATGCGAAATAAAGTCAAGCTCTGGTGGGTACCAAGACACAGAGGAATTGAAAGAAATGAAATTGCAGATCAACTTGCCAGGAAAGGCGCTTCAGAAAGTTGCATAGGTGCCAAATCCATCTGAGGCATCTTTACTTCCACGTTTAGAATGAATCTGGATAACTGGGAAAAACAAAACTTCTTATCCTACTGGAACAGCACTCAGGGACTCAGACAGGCTAAAAGGGCCATCCGACCCCTGAACAAATCCACAAAAAATATGCTCAATCATAAAAGGGAAGATTTTAGAAGACTTGCCGACTTCCTTACCGGTCACTGCAGGCTCAGATATCACTTAGACATAGTTTAGAAATCTGAATGCTGACTCTACTTAGAAGAAGACGAATCAGCGGAACACGTACTATGTGAGTGCGTGGATGTCTGCAGAATCAGGAAACGTAATGCCTCTACTGGAGATATCATCAACTTCATTAGAAAGATAGAGGATCTCCTTGTCTAAGTGGCTCCAGGCACAATAGATCTTTTAGGTCGCTGTGCCATATGCGTCTGTCGCAGAGGCTATAATAATAATCTCCTATAAGAGATGTGCGGTACCTTTCGGTAGTCCTGACTCTTTCCCTACCGTTCATGAGCATATCCAAATTCCTTATCACGTTCTTCACAATATCCTGGCTCTTTCTGAGTCCATTGATCAATCCGTGTCAGTGTCATTTGACATATCGGTAGAAGCGAATTGCGAAAAACTAACAAGACCTCATGCAAGGCCCAAATAATCCTAATCCTACTCATGAGCCGTTTGCGTTGACTGGACTTGGATAGTAAAATTCTACAAGCTAGTGGAAAAAAATGCGTATTGGACGTTTGAGGTAACTAGGAAACCAAGACATATAGAGCGAATGGACACCACGGCCCACAAAGTCTTCGAAACTAACCCGGAGGCATAACGCAGTAGAGAAAGAGCTCTCTTTACTTGGCAAGCACAAGTAGAAGGGGACTTCCATCAACTTGGAAACTTGGAATGTGCAACTGAAGGTATTTAACTAAAGCCCAGGCTAACTGGAGAAGTTTTTCTTGGATAAGGCCCGAGTTTACCCCGAACTGTGGCTCCAAATAAGTAAGTAAGTAAGAGTTATGACTCATATGGACGCCTATTTAGAACTTTGCCTCATATTTAGTCAATGTACAAAGTTCTTGGCCTTGCCTTTGCCATATTAATCATAACTAGAGCATAACAGTAGCGTGATTGTTAATCTCACAATGACCCAATGACCAGCAGTAAGAGTTTGAGGGCATAGCAACAAACTAGTGCTCAAAATGATATCAAAACTGCCCAACAAAGCAAAGAAAAACACTACAAAGACCAACGAGCTAAATTAAGGAAGAAACCGAAAGCTTATGAGAAATCAGAAAGACCGAGCAAGTTACTGTCGGAGCAAAATCTTGAGTGGCATGCCCGATAGAAGATGGCAGGGAATGCCGCAAAAATGACTTGGGAGCCCTCCCCAAAATCAGAACCATTTAATTTTCCCCAAATCGCCATGCAGCTCAAACTTATGTACAGGAGCGACCGATTTGTTGCAACTTGCCGCAGTAGGTAGACACCGCTGCTATTTCGGACGATTTTTCCCTAAATCAGTGATTCATTTTATAGAATTAAGGCATTTTAAAACAGCTCAACAACTTTACTTTTTAAATTCACAAAATCACTGTCTAATATTTTGCGAGCTGAAGTAAACCCCATGGAACATGCACCACTGAACTCATTCCTCTTTTTCTCTGACCGATGCAGCTGAAATCTGACATTTGTAAAACTATTTCCAAAGTCATACAACTTTCGTTTTAAAATAAATCATCGAATGGAGAAAAACAAATGGGAAATAAAAACGATGGAACCATGGGTAATTTCAACAGAAAATGTCTGGCAATACCGTCCGTCAACAATCACTGGAAGAACAACTTTTGGCCTTGACTACTTCGGTATCAGCTTTAAAATAAATTCCATTCCTTGTCAATTAACGTACCCAAGTGAAAAGTATAATCTGAAACTAAAGTGACTGCTATTTTTGTGCTTATACACTTTTTTTTTTAATCTATGATGCGTTTTGTACAATTCCTACGGAAAAATAACCGACAAAAAATTCTGGGTGTACTCTCAGAAGATGGGAAATCAGTTGTTCCTATCTCCTCTTATACAAATGATATGATTACATTGATTACGCGAGATCCGGACGCAAACAACCTACAGGAATACATCAATAACAACTCATCTGAAGATGTAAATGAGAATATAACTCTCTTGCCGCCTGTTACCAATCCAGAGAAGATCATTTGCATTGGCCTCAACTATCTGGATCATTGTGAAGAGCAAAATATACCGAAACCAAAGGAACCAATGTTCTTTAGCAAATTTTCCACTACTCTTGTTGGTTCAACTGGGAATATCATCGCTCATAAAATTTCCAAAGTAAGTGGAAATACTTTCGTGCATCTAGTCCGAATTAAAAGTTTCAATTTTCCTTGCAGAAGATTGATTGGGAAGTTGAATTGGCCGTCATTATTGGCAGGGAAGCTAAAAATGTGTCCAAGGAGAAGGCTTTGGATTACGTCTTTGGATACTCTATAGCTCAGGATATATCAGCTAGGGATTGGCAAAAGGAACGTAATGGAGGACAATTTTTGATTGGCAAATCAATGGATACATTTTGTCCCTTGGGTCCGGCTATTGTGCACAAGAGTTTGATAAAAGATGTGAATAACCTTCAACTAAGCACAAAGGTCAATGGTGTTCTTAAGCAAAATTCAAATACAAAGAATTTGATTTATAAGATCGACGACATTATTCGCGACTTGACACAGTGGGTTTTAAAATAATTGTTTGTTTGATGACAAAGTTGATTCATGATTTGTTTTGTATTTCTTTAGGAGCATCACTCTTAAGCCGGGCGATGTAATTTTAACTGGCACTCCAGGAGGTGTTGGAATGTACAGAAATCCACCAGAGTACCTTAAACCTGGCGATGTAATAGAAACTAAAATTGAGTCACTTGGGACACTGCTTAACAAAGTCGTCGATGGCTGATGATATCGGTTGCAATATAAGCGTTGGACTTGTACGAAACATTTATACTTTTATAGCTTAAGATTATTAAAGCTGCATTTACATTGTTTACAAAAAATCTCAAGAATTAGTATTCCTTCTGACTATCGGGAAATAACCGCCTTAAAAAAAATTTGCTGGTTCCCACGATCCCGTGTATTGGTCGGGAAAGTCGTAGCCAAACGCCAGTAATTTACTGTATAAGCTCTTATACGTGAAAACTAAAATAACAATAAGACGCTCGAGGTGACGTCCATACCCAAGCAAGGCACAAGAGTTACTTAAAAATATTCAAAGCTCGTGGTACGCAAGGAGACCTCAGAACATCGTCAGTATTTATTGAGTGGTAGATAATGGTTTCAGGGTCTTCCTTGAGTACCTAGGTATGTCTAAAGAAAAATGTCTACGGATGAAAGAAAAAACATTACAACGTTCAAAATCCATGGACAGAGCACACAATCGGCGCTTACCGGGCTCCCTACAAGATATATTTGGCGATCAGAGTGGCGCTGGAGCTTCAGGTAAATGTGTCTTCAACCAACAAGCTACTCCATCCTCCAGTTGCGAATTCCAATTTGATTGCGACCCGAAACGTTGCACTTTGCTTATGTGTTTCCGTGACAGCTGCACCGGACGACATGATCTGGGGGTGCCATCAAGAGCGAGCGAGAAATATTCTTTTGTTTTATTGTGCTTGAATTGACTGCGGAAACTTACAGACCTACTCGGTCAGGCGGCTTTTGTTTTAGATTTTATTTTTGTAACGCAGCGTGTTTATCATCTCTCTTAGCTTTTCTGTTTTTCTCAGGTGGACAGGCGGTGTTTTTTTTTAATTGTCGAGGCGCTACGGTTCACCACTACCATTTCTGATGATTTTTCCCCAAATTAGTGATTCTCTGACAGATGTAGCAGGAATCTGACGTTTGTAAAACAATTTCCAAAGTCATACAACTTTCGTTTTAAAATAAATCATCAAAAACCAAAAGCGAAATAGGGAAATAATAACGAAGGAACCATGGGTAAATTCAATAGAAAATGTCTGGCAACACCGCACAACGACAATCACTAGGAGGAAAACTTTTGACCTTGATAACTTCAGTGCAGCTTCAGCGGCTTAAAAATAAATTCCATACCATTATTGTCAAATTAAAAAACCCCCAATGAAAAGTGTAATCTAAAAGTGAAGTGACTTTAGTCTGTCCTCTATGTTTTCTACTTATACACCTTTTTACAATTTAATTCTAATCTATGATGCGTTTCGTACAATTCTTACGAAAAACTAACCCACAAAAAATTCTGGGAGTACTCTCAGAAGATGGAAAATCTGTTGTTTCTATCTCCTGTTACACAAATGATATAACATATAACATTGATTACGCGAGATCCGGACGAAAACAAACTACAGGAATACATCGATGATAGCTCGTGTGAAGAGATAAATGAGAATATAACTCTATTGCCGCCTGTTACCAATCCGGAGAAGATCATTTGCATTGGCCTCAACTATCTGGATCATTGTGAAGAGCAGAATAAACCAAAGCCAAAGGAACCAATTTTCTTCAGCAAATTTACCACGACTCTTATTGGTTCAACTGGAAATGTCATCGCGCCTAAAATTTCCAATGTAAGTGGAAGTATGTACTTTCATCCGGTACAAATTTTATATTTCAATTTTGTTTGTAGAAAATCGATTGGGAAGGTGAATTGGCCGTCATTATTGGCAGAGAAGCTAAGCATGTGCCCAAGGAGGAGGCTTTGGATTACGTTTTTGGATACTCTATAGCTCAGGATATATCAGCTAGGGACTGGCAAAGACGTAATGGGGGGCAGTTTTTGATTGGTAAATCAATGGATACATTTTGTCCCTTGGGTCCGGCTATTGTGCACAAGAGTTTGATAAAAGATGTGAACAACCTTAAACTTAGCACAAAGGTCAATGGTGTTCTTAAGCAAAATTCAAATACAAAGAATTTGATTTATAAGATCGACGACATTATTCGCGACTTGACACAGTGGGTTCTAAATTTTTTTGTTTGAGGACAAAGTTAATTCATGATTTGTTTTGTATTTCTTTAGGAGCATCACTCTTAAGCCGGGCGATGTAATTTTAACTGGCACTCCAGGAGGTGTTGGAATGTACAGAAAACCACCAGAGTACCTTAAACCTGGCGATTTAATAGAAACTGAAATAGAGTCACTTGGGACATTGCTTAACAAAGTCGTCGATGGTTGTTGATAACGGCCTTCATATGGGTGCTGAACTTGTACGAAACATTTATGCTTCTTAAGCTTCAGATAATTAAAGCTGGATGTACATTCTTTACAAAACATCTTAAGAACTAGTATTTCTTTTGTCCGTCTGAAAATAATCACCTTAAAACGAATTTGCAGATTCTCACGATCCCGTGTATTGATCAGGAAAGTCGTAGTCAAACGTCATACACCTCACGGTGGCCGCTGTTTATACTTACTGTATAAGCCCTTATACGTGAAGACTAAAATAGCAAGTAGACAATAGGACCCTCAAGATGATGTTCCTAGCCAGGATAGACGCTTACCGTAATCCCTACAAGAGATATGTTTGACGATCAGAGCGGAGCTAAAGTTCAAAGTAAATGTGGCCTCAACCAACAAGTTTCTCCAGTTAGCCTCCACTTGCAGACTCCAACTTGGTTGTGGTCCTAAGCGTCGCGATTTGCTGATGTGCATCGGCGCAAGCTGCACCGGGTAACACAGTCTGGGGGCGTCTTGTAGGGCGAGCAATACTTTTTTTTTCTCTATGTATGTTGTTTGAATTGGTTGCGGATATATAGTGTACGTGGCGTCGGTCCTGCAGCGTGTGTGTGTATTGGACGTTGTGCATTTGCATCTAATGTTTCTTTTGCTTTTACGGTTTTCTCTGGAGGATGGGGGTATTTTTAACTTATCAGAGGCACCAGACGGGTCATAGGCAAAGCGCGATGCTGCCAGTTCCCTTTCTACTTATACTCTGCGAGTGGGATCGTTTTTGTTCATTCGGTCTACATGTCTTAGCCATCTTAAAAGTTCAATAAATAGTCCTTTGACTAGTTCAATGTCACTGAACACTTCGTGTAGTTCGCCTTTAAATACTTTTGCTGAGCGTTGTATCAAGCCGACATTCTCTAACCATCAAAAAAGACTCTACGTAATTTTCGACAATCACTTTTGTTTGTACCTAATCAAATAGCTTCGGCGTTTTATTTATTTTTTTTTATTTAAATGTTGCTTACATCATCGCAACAATTATGTATTCTTAATAAATTTGTTTACAGAGGTCAAATAAATAGAGTCGAGCATTTTAAATAAAACTACACATACAATTAGGATACAATGAGACATAATATTCGCATGGAACGGAGGTCAATTCAAAAATAATACTCAAAAGAACTAAAAAAAAAAAAATCAGACGAGATTATACCCTATCCTCGCTCTCTTAGTTGCATTTACGTGGTGAAAATGGAAAAGTATATATAAATTAATATTTTGTTCTTAATAATCCTAAAGTCGACATGATTTTCTTATGCAAATCAACGAGAGTGGTTAAAAAAAAAAAAAACAAAAGGAAGAGACCAGAAGAGGAGAACATGCAAAATTAAATTTGTATAGCTCCCCAGAGTGTAATACCGAATGGAGGGAGATGGCTTAGTTAATAAAGATAGGGCATACACAGATAATAATCAAAAACATAAAATAAAAAATACTAACATGTAGACAACAACATTTCCTCTTTTGTGACTGCGTTTACTAGAACTAGGAACAAGTTAATGAATATTAGCGATGACAGCACGCGTGTAATCCTGTGTGGTCGATTGTCCGCCCAAGTCCTTGGTCCTGATTCTACCATCGAGGAGTACTTTGCTAATGGCATTTGTGATCTTGTCACTGTAGTCTGGCAAATTAATGTGACGCAAAAGTTTAGCACCGCACAGCAGCATTGCAGTTGGATTTGCGACATTTTTACCCACAGCTTCAGCGAAAGTGTGACGTGCACCCTTAATATAAACGACGTGAGTAACAAATTAAGCATGGTTGATGGTAGAAGAAACTTACAGGTTCAAAGACAACAGCCTCAGCTGAGTAAGATGCACCGGCTACGACACCAGCACCGCCAACAAGTCCAGAAGCAAGATTGTCAACAATATTACCGTACAAGTTTGGTGTGACCATGACGTCAAACTGAAAGGTTATCTGATTAGCACACTGTTTATATAGAAAATCATCATGTCTTACCTGATTTGGATTAGAAACCAACTGCATGGTTGTATTGTCCACAATCATCTTCTCGAATTTAATTCTTGGATACAACTTTGCCATTTCTTCGCATGAACGCAAGAACAGACCATCACCCAGTTTCATGATGTTGGCTTTGTGCACAGCAGTGACCTTCTTGCGGTTATTCTTGGTGGCATAGTCAAAGGCAAACTTGGCAATTCGTTTCGACTTCTCGGCTGTGATGATTTTTAAGCATTCCACAACGCCGGGCACTGATTCATGCTCAAGAGCTGAGTATTCACCTTCGGTTTGTTCACGAATGATGACTGCGTCGATATCCTTATGACGGCTCTTAACACCGGGTAAACTGCGTACATGTACAACGTTGGCGTATAAATCTAGTTCATTTCTCAACTTCATGTTGAGAGTTTGCAACTCGCCGGCAACACTGTAGTCGGGAGTGGCTAAAATGCCCTAAAAATAAAAATAAATTAACATAAAGTCTTACGCTTAGTCTTAAGAAGCCTGAAGCAGACTGAATTATATTACATAACTCTGCGTGCTTTACGTGGACAAACAGACTAAATATTGAAGTTTCTTTTCACTACCGCGATCAAAAGACCATATTCCACGCGATGATTATAATTTAAACTAGATAGTCCCTAGTATCACACTAAATGAATTGCTACACATCTATGAAACCCCTGCAATGAACCGAGCCGAACACACAAAATTGTGAACCCCTCTATATGCTAGATACTGCTGACAAAATCCCAGTTAGTTGGTTGGTTTCAGGAAGTCCCGAGACTTACTTGGTACATATTAATTTCCCATCGAAGTTTGCAAGACGACAGTTCATTTGACCCTCCATCGATGAAGCTACTACCGAAAGCACTCAATCGTCTGGTGGTTAGTGCATCCTTTAAATCTTCTCAGACATTAAAAAGATGATTGCAACAAGGTTCACACAATAAAGAACATTTGTTGAAGTTTTCAATGGACTACGCAGAAGAAAATCTAAAAAATGGCTTTGTAACCCCAAGTGTCATTGAAAGCTCACTCCATACAATAACACTCAACTATCGATTAAAACACAAAATGTTCGCCTGCACCAATAAAAACTCATTCATGATTGACTTACCTTAATGCAGACTTTATTCTTTGTAATTGAAGCAGTAACATCCTCCAATTTAGCGCTTAACACTGGATTAACCTCCGAAAGGAAGTATGGTTCAAAATCAACTGGAACATCTGCAGCCTGTTAACATAGGAAACACATTACATTTCTCCAAAATCACAACTTTAACCATCTATAAGCAAACCTTGAACACCTCTTGTAGGGCATATACCAACTCGGGACCGACACCATCTCCTGGAATCAGTGTGCAGGTTGCCCGATTGCGTTTTGGTACAGCTGAATCCTGTAAATAACAACACAGAAAAAAAGAAGTGTGTACTATGTAAAAAAGTATACGTATTCAATCGTATTTACCTCTCCAAGCGTTGATGTTGTATGAATAGATCGTGCAGATGCTGCCTGTGAATTTTTATAGAAATAAACTTTTGTTAATCCTTTTGGTTTTGACATTCAAAGGAAGTTTCCTTTTTTTATCATAAGGATAGATAACCTAAAAGCCAACTCGAGGTGCACTTATGTAAACACCTTACAGACGGAGTGGATTTTTTTCATTTAACTCACCTGTACCATGGTACGTCCCAAACTCCTTGCCAACATTGCCATATTTTATGTAAGTCGTATGAACTAATGTAAATTAAAATTATAAAATCAAAATAGGAACCCAGTTATTTTTATTGAATTACTGCGAATTTGAAAGAAAATAAAAATTCAATTAAGAAAATTTATTTTCGCATTACAGACCTGCTGACTGCTTAGCTTAGCTGTCAGATGTGGAACGAAACGAATTGGCAATCTAATGTAGTGTGCTGTGTTCACTGGGAGAAGTGTGTTCCTGGGCGATTCGTTTTCCAATGGTCCGAAATGTACGTTAAATTGAAACATGCTAGGTAATAGATGGAACTGGTTTGGATGGCAGATCTCCCTAATGTCCCGAACAGGAATCTAGACCCTTATCACTGCGGGACCGGAGGTAGTTGAAACTCATCTATGACTGTGCCTTTGAGTATGCTTTGGTGAATATGTCTACCGCTTCTAGTAACTATGGATTTTTTTTAGACAAAAATAAGTGCGAATTGGATGTTAAGATGGCTGAGGGATACCGCAGAGTCTTCAAATCTAACCCAGGGCGACAAGGCATTAAAGGAAAACACTGCACACAAGTAGAAGGGACCCCAACAGAACTGGAAGAAACCATTAAATGAACCGGATAAATGAAAAGGTTTGATGGGTGGGGCCCAAGTTACCTCCGAAATGACACACCAGTTTATTAACTACGACAGTAAGTAGTCAACCTTCTTTCCCAGCTTAAGGGTCATTCAACGTTTACTTTAGTCAAAGAAATTTTGTTTCCCCTACAAACTACCTTATCGTTTAGCGAGAACATTATGAGACAACATGCAATTTTTTGAAAACGGAATCATTCCTATAGTTTTGAACCTGATCAATCGTTTATTTTCTTTTCAATTTATAATATAAAAAAAAAAAACACACAAATTATAGTGAAATAAATAAATTTTTTCTAAAGAACACCTCTTGAGCTCAAAATTATTCGTATGACACATTGTTCAGATATTTAGGTAATTGCATTTGTTAACACTTAAGACTTCTTAAAATTTCAAAACTGCCCCTCCACCGTTTTTGGTATAGTACCACAAAAAGGAACAAAAGAAGAGTGATGTCTTTGCACCGATCCATAAGTATGATTAAAGTCAATTGTATGAAAAGCCAGACAAGATTAAAGCAAGTCAAACAAAAAAAAAAAATCCCTTTTTCTCCAGTCTTAAAACTTTGTTTATTGCAGACCAAATCCTTGTGTGCCATTGCGTTTTGTACAATTCCTACGCGGTAAGGACAGACGTAAACACTTAGGAGTCGTGTCTGAAGATGGAAAAACATTGGTGCCTCTGTCATTAGGAAGTTGTTGCTCAAACGATATGAAAACCTTTATAATGCAAAAAATCGACGCAGAAGAGCTTGCCGAGAAAATCAGATGCCATCCATCAGAAAGAGTGACCGACGAACTGACTCTGCTGCCGCCAATAACTAATCCGGAGAAAATTATTTGCGTAGGACTCAATTACCGGGATCGTTGTACTGAGCTTAAAATGCCGGTACCAACAAAACCAATGTTTTTTGGCAAATATGCCAGCAGTCTTATTGGTCCCACAGACGATGTTATAGCCCATAAAATTTCCAAGGCAAGCTCCAATTCGTGTTACATATTTTATAAATTACTTTCACATGACTATTTTGTTATAGAAAATCGATTGGGAAGTCGAATTGGCTGTCATAATTGGCAAAACAGCTAAATGTATCCCAGCGAAAAAAGCTTTTGATTACGTTTTTGGATATAGTGTAGCTCAGGATATATCAGCTAGGGATGTACAAAAGAAAACCAAAGGAAAAGATTTTGTAATTTCTAAATCAATGGATTCTTTCTGTCCATTGGGGCCATCTATTGTTCACAAGAGTCTGATTAAAGATCCACATAATCTCGATCTGATCACAATGATCAATGGGGAGCAGAAACAATGTGGTAATACAAAGGATATGATCTTCAAGATTGATGAAATTATTCACACTTTGACAAAGTATGCTATGATGACTATTTGGCCTGTTGATTTTATTTAAAATTTTTATTTTTTTATTTTTAGGAGCATTACTCTCAAGCCAGGCGATGTAATTTTAACTGGGACTCCAGCTGGTTCTGGTTCATGTAAAGATCCACCAGAATTCCTTAAACCGGGTGATATCATAGAGAGTCAAGTTCAATGTATAGGAAAGCTTATTAACCCCGTGATCTATGACTATTAAATATGATCAAAATTTGTAATTCAATGTAGACTATCTTGCTTACTTACTAGTGGCTTGCCTCTGGATAACGAATGCTACATTTATTACGAATAAACATTTATGATATGCAACAAGCCTCTAACGCAGCTCATAGTCTGAGGGGCGCTCATCAATAGAATGAGCAAATCGTAGAGCGTGCAAACATTTTATAGGTTCACTGTGGCTTTCGAAAATATATTCCTTACTGAAAAATGGGATACAAACACACTATATCTGATAGAAGTGCCTGGTGTCAGAGCAAAGTAATTTATAATGAGTTTATCTCGATCTTTACGAACGACTCTAAAACACCCAAAGGAGTTTTCGTCAATGATCTTGATATTCACTACTTCAATCTCCGTAATCACTGCAGCATGTTTCCAGTCGAGGTGAGAGCTATATGAGCCCGCTGCATGCCTGGAGTTTCACAGTATTAAGAACTGATATTGTGATCTATGTCTAGATCTTTTGTATCCAGCGCAATGAGGAGTGTTTTTAAGCGAACGAGATCGCTAAAAAAACACGTCATACTCCCTTGGATCCCAAGTCATTACGACATTCTAAGAAAATGTACGGCTGACGAATCAGCAAGACGAATGTATGTTCCCTCTTACACCCACATCTTGGTCCAATTCATAAAGTTCTCGTTACCTCTTTCATTCACGAATATGATCAAAAAAGCTGCCATCAGTGGTCTGGTCTGCCGCTGACAAAATGTGCCTTGTGGATGATCGGATTGGGAACAATCGAGGTGAGAGGAGATTCATCAAAGCGTCTGAAGCAGAACCAGACGTACTGGGAAAATCTTTTATGTAGCCAAAACTGACCTTTCTTTAGAGCTTGGCCTAAGCAGCAATAATATAGGTAAGATATATCTCATTCCACACTAAACAATCGATCAGTATATAAGGAAGGCTCTTGCCATTGCCGTGTAGATCCAAATGACTTTCTTTGGCGACAAGCCTTACATCTTGCTGAAAACATCCTTGCACCCACAGAAAACAAGCAGTGCTCTAAAAGTCTTCAGCTCGATCTATTCCGTTCATAGAAGTTTACTAGGTTAGGTTATAGCCGCATCGAGACAGCAAGAATCACAGCAATTAGCACAGGCCACTGGCCAATTGGTCAACACGCTGCCAAATTAGGCATCCTGTTCAACCCTCACTGTCGTAGTTGCGACAATTCACACGAAGAGGAAAAGTTATTCCACTTTCTCTATGACTGACTGGCACTTGCCAGAGCCAGATAAGGAACTTTCTGAGATTTCTAACATAAAAATCAGCAACATTATCAATTTTCTCAACTCCACAGGATGGATATGAAAACTACACTCTAAGCTACGCCCATCAACATCCAGGTCACGTGAGTTGTGGTATTAAAACGGCGCATCAGGGCTACTTGTGTCTGACAAACTCACCATTTTCAACCAATTCTAACTACCCTAGTTTACAGCCGCCAGTCACATTCTAGACGGAAAGAGGTCCATTGCTATACTATAATCTCGAGAGAATTTCCCAACCTATTCGTCGAACTTGAGAGCTTTGACTATTGCCATTAATATGTGTTAGAACGCTGATCGCTAGATCAAAGTTGCTTTGTGCACGTGTGGCTTAACTAGTTTTTCCATGATAGTATGACAGAGATGCGGTCTTATCTGTTGATTTTCGATATAAAAGGCAACTTAGTCGCTTCTGTTTGACTATCGAGCTTCATCTTTTGAAACGTCCAAATAGGTAAAAAAAAAAAGGATAAGGCTTGTTAGATTCATAATAGATTCATGTCTCCGTTCCTTTAGAGCATCTGCTCAACTAACCTAGGATGCAAAATGGTATACGGCTTCCATTTTCCAATGTAAGAGCAGCTCAGGTCAATCTGTTGCAAGAAAGCTTTGCCATACTTACTTATTTAGAATGGCGCTACAGTTCGGTGTGAACCAGTGTCTCAACCAACAACTTTGTTCAGCTACCACCATCCTTAGCTGGGTGCTTCCAGTTGCGTGCATCGTGTTAATTGAGGTCACCCTTCACTTGCGCACGCCATTGGAGATGACATCGTCCTATTTATTTACTCTACATAAATTAGCTACCTCAATCGTTGTACAAGGATCTTTTTGTCCAAGTCGGTGTCGCTATAGAGCTCATATAGTTTTTGGTTAAATCTTCGGTCAACGCAGGTGAGACCTTTCTCTCGAAAATTCCAAGTGCACTTTCATCTGACTTTGACAAAGTACAGCAGGACGACGGGGATGATGAGAGTCTTCTTGGTTCTTCTCGCATTGATTCAAGAATCCTAGAACAGCCTTAATTTTAACAGTAATAGACAAACTTTAACAAAATATACGCGCAAATTTTTTTTATTTATTTCTGATTTTTCTGCTTCGACTTGGTGATCGTGAACTTTTTCGTACTTTCTTACGGCAAACTGCTATTTTTTCTAAATTTACCGGCGTCGGCGTCTCATTTAACATTATTAATTGGTTTTTCCACAATGAACTCTCAAAGGTAGATGATGTTTTTCCTCTGACCTTTTTCGATGCATATAAAAGGCTTTTGTTCAACTTATAGACGATGTCCGTGCCATGACTTACATAATATACTATACACGCACTTGTCATTATGGTGAACAATTCAATTACAACATCTCCTTCGTAATGGTCTACTTTCGGTGCAATTGTAACAATAAACAGCTTCAGTGTACGATAGATTAGCTTCTCTAGATTACCCCAAATCACAATGATACCGAATTCGATTAGAAGAACACATGTGAATACCTCCACCCACCATATACACCATCGGGGAAGTACCTTATAACGTTCAGCGATGAATTCAGTATCCCAAAGGATTTCAAAAGTCGCTAAAAGGAATAACCAGCTTGAGATTGGAGTTTGAGAAGAGTCACCTCGATAATTGGGCTCAAGAAATATGGTCATTCTAAGAACAATGTGTAGAAATGCTGCTGCAACTAATGCCGCTGAGTTTGTCATGACATCCAAGGCTTTTTGTCAATCTTAAGTTGGAATAACTGAAAAAGAATTTTATAGAAAGTTCCGATGAGGCACAGATTTATATACCTTTGGTTCGATTGGATTTGGGAAGTGTCACAGGGAGGAAGGGACACAACAACAACGATAAGTTAAACGTATAAATATGTATTTTTAGGCCAAGATAGTTAAGATCATCGAATTTTGGACTGATTTGACAAATAAAATACGAAAAGTGAATTAAGGATCTAGGCCCTTATTACTTGAATTCAAAATTTATTCATTTAAAGTTGAACTTCGTTAGCTAGATTTGGTTTTAAGGAGACTGTATGCTTGAGATTATCGCTTTTGGACATTTTGATGAGGAGGTACAATTATATTGCTCATCTTACGTCTAAACAAAGAATAATCAAACCCTAACTGTCTTAATCGGTACTATACGAGCCTCTAATCCATGACATAACATTTCTCATTCCATCCCATTTGAAGCTAAGACTTAGGAAAGGTGAAGACAGTAAGCATCCAAGGGTGAAAACTTCCTTTCAGACTGGTTGCATCCGGATCCGGTACAGATTTGTCGTTAGTTGGCTCTGCACCTTAAAAATGCAGAACTCCCCAGTGATGGTGGTTTCCATCAACATTCTCTCGACAGACAAGAAGTCTCTGCCACCGTTGAAGACACCACACTGTGACTGCTTCCAGTTCTGCATCACAAGCCTTCTAACATTTATGATAACTTGTTCTTTGTAATGATCTTCCTCTCGGTGTTTCTTGTTATCTCTAATCTTGAACCTAGAATTAAAAGATCTATTCGGCTGAAACAAGGCCAAGGTAAAATATTTTCTTCCATTCGCCCTTACCAGCTTTTCATTCGTTCTTGCTAGCGACGAATCGTGATTTCCTTGGAGTCTGTCTGCTCTTGCTGTTTCCTTTTCAACTTTTGCTCTCTTCCCTTATATCTACTTTTTCTCCGTGACTAAGAGAACGGGTGGTTCCTAGACTGTTCGGTAAGAACTCACTACCTAAAGAGCTCCTCTTCGTTGTACCGCTGCCATTTGTCTTCTATACCTTTCGAGCAGAAGCAGAAGTCCTGTCATGACTACTGGGGGGTCTCCTAGCTTGGCCATTAGTCTGTTCAACGCTGAGGCGATCATTGCAGCCCTTTCGAATGCGTACTTTATCTGTCAGCAAATACGTCAGCTTTGATCCAGCCTCACTCGCAAGTTATTATTTTACAACCGAAGTTACCGAAAAGTATCACCAAACTTTAGGACACCTTTTCTGGATAAAAAGACGACAGAGCCCCAGCACGTGTCTTCCCGAAAGAAGTTTATAAAATGGCAACGTGAGCCTCACTCTCAAGCAAGTATCTTCTCGTCAAATTAACTTTTCCAATAGCTACATCCACTAGTGCAATGCCATCTTCCATGTTTGAGTCAGACAAAGAGGTCACATTCTACTGCAATGGCACAACAAATAAAAGAAACTGCACTCCCATCCCAGGATGCAGGACAAGCAACCACTTGGTCATTTAATCTTAATTTCTTTCGAATAAAATAAAAAAGCATTTCGTCTGTCAGGTGTGGGGTTCGAACCCACGCTCCCTCTCGGGAACCAGAGCTTAAATCTGGCGCCTTAGACCGCTCGGCCAACCTGACTTTTGTATACATCTAAACAGAGTCGCAATATAAAATTTTACTACAATGAAAAATTAAGAAATAGCATGCGCAGGTTTCATTTTAACGCAAAATTGTACAAGGAGCAGGTACCATGAGTTGTAACAGATGGTTCATAGAACATATCAAGAGCAGGGTTCTCTAGGAGTCAACATCACTTGAAGCAGTATATCATTGATGCCTGTTGGTCTGTCAAGCTCTCCTCTAAATATTAGGCGCTAGCTACATGAATTCTGTGAAAAAATCAGAGATTGCTGAATGGTTGGGACTCTATCGAGGACCATGAAGAATTGCAAAAATAAAACCTTTTTCAATCGACAGAATTACTTTATTTAGTCTCAAAAAAACAAAAAATTAACCGACAACAATATCTCATCTAATATTCAACCGGTTTCTTCCTGGTTGCCCAGTATTCCTCACGCTTGTGATACGGTTCATACGGATCTTCAATGTAATACTTTGGCTTTCTCCAAAACCTTGTAACCATTTTATCAAGCAACCAACTTTGTGTAGCGTTTACTAGAACATGTTGCTTCAAACGACGTTTCAATGCCGATGATTTCTTAAATAATTTCTTATGCCGTCCCGAATGTGTACGTATCCAACAGCCCCAATCTAAACGCTTGAAACGCTTCACCACTGCCTTGACAGACTTTCTTTTGCCTTTGTTTAGCGAGAATTTAGTCAGTGTACGTTCTTGTCCGGCTTGATTTTGAGTAGGTTCAAGGAACTTTCTGCTTATCAATGGAATTAGTCCATTCTTTGGTAAAAATGAAAATCCACTCGATGAAGTTGATGATAACAATCGTGTAGACTGAAGCGCAAAAGATGTCATCTGGCTACAGCAGGTTGTAGGCACTCTTGACCGGAAAGCTTAAATTGAAAAATAATCAATGAACATTCTTAAATCGAATTCTTTACTTTTACCTGCAGTTACAATTGATCGTAACATTTTCAAACGAAAATATATAGTTTTTTTCCTTCAATTGACCACCAGCTGAAGTTCCATAACCAATAAAATAAGAATTATGTCAATTGCTTCATTTCCAAATAATTCCCATGGCCGCCCTACCCTACCGACACGAATAATTTATAAAATGTCAAAGATGTAAGAAAATTTTCATCGAATTCATTATAAAACATAAGATAACTTATATTTCGCATTTAATTCACACAAATTCCATAGAAATCTTTCTAATTTAATTCATAACATGCTCCATGAATCCTTATTTGAAAAAAATCTAATTCCCTTCATTCCTCTCTACTAAGTAAACGTCATTTTCAACGACGACAGTCACTTTGCCTCTTGTACATAAATTGGATTTCGAGCAGATAGAAATTTTTCCCCGTGTTGTGAAAAATACAAAAAGCCGGTTTAAAAAACCTTTGTCCAGCTAAAAAATAACGTTTAATTCCATCAATTATGTTCCGGCTAGCATTGCGTGCTCCATGCAGATGTGCTCTAAATGTAAGTATGTTAATTTAAAGTTTGTTTTACTCGTGGTCTATGAAGACAGACGATGGGGGTTTTCGTCATACACATTCGGGTGTTATGTCATCTGTCATAGAGGAGTACCTACAAAAAATCAAAAATAGAAATGAATAAACATTTTGTTATAGTTTATGATGATGGGTTTGTCCCTTGGAAATAAGGGCATTATACCCATACCATGCCCTTTGATCCCTTCGAATTAAATTTTGTCTCTTCGCTGAAAAGCTTCTCCACTTTGCCTACCAATCATAGTCATAAGTGCATATAAATTGCATAAGAGTCCATAAACACTTATAAGCAATAAATTTTCTTTTTACAGGGAGCGATCCAAAGACATTGTCAACGACACAGCAGTAATAGTAACATGCCTAGGCAGGCAGGCTTTGGCAAAGTGCTAGCATTACTGACACCTATTGCTGTTGTTGGCGGAGTAGCTGCATATGCAAAGTAAGTTTCACAGAATAACAATTTCAAGTTATAACACTGATCTCATTTCAAAGTTACAACAAAGAGTTCCGCCAAACTATTGAAAGTAAAGTTCCTGGATCATCAACTTTGCTCAAAATTATCCTACAAGAGGAGAAACCTTTCGAGCGTGTTTCAAAGCAGTTTGACGAAGTCTCCAAGCAAATTAACAGTGTCACATCGTCAGTGACTGGTCTATTTGGAAGCTCGGAACCAAAAAGTATGTATAACCAGTGAGAATATTGATATTTTTTTTTTTCGATGAAAACTAAGATTTTTCCTTCGTAGAACCCGACAAAGATGAACAAAAACCTGCACCTATTTCGCCTGTAAGTCAAACACATGTTATTATGATAAAGAATCGAGAAACAGTTGTGTTTTGTAGAAAATCACATCAAAACCGGTGTCCCATGAAGCTAAGCTCGCCGTAAAACCAACAATTCCCTCAGCCCCAGTAACAATAAGTAAACCGACTGAAACACTCCCATCGGATGTAGTTGGACTTGAAAAAGAAATCGAACTTGCATCATCGTTGGCTGTTCAGGAATATAACAAAGCGATCAAAATTTTGAGTTTGTAAGTAAATTATGATTTTGTAAACTTATGTAGTTGGGTCTGTAGTCGTTATCATTATTTTGCCTTTAAATCTGCGGGGGAGAATGATGCAATTGATGACAAATTAGTATATTCGCGATACCATTCCAAAATGTCGGTCTAACAAAACCGAATGGCGGAGAATCATCTGAGTCTTCCACTAAGACGTTAACTGAAGCCATCTGCTTGCAGTTTCATCTTCTTTAGTCGCCATCGCGTTGAAATACATAGTCGCGCTTGTTTCATTGTACCTTACGCTGTACTTTTCTCCTTTTCATGCGATATAGGGACTTTAGCTCGATTCTCACTCCTGCTGGAGGAGATACTCGTAAAATGCCAGATTTCTTCGTATACTCAGTAAACCACGTGCCATAAATTCGTATACATTTTTCCCAGAACACCAATGGTTTTGGGATAGTGGCTGTCATTGAGCTACTGATTGTTTCCACTTCTTGTGAAGGGTAGTCCCTTAATTGTTGACGCACTGAGGGATCCTTTAGTCTTTTGACATTTGTGTGGAATTATCAAACAACAGCAGTTTGCATGCTATCCTCGTGTCGGCTTCTCGTCTGGAGAGATTACTTCTAAGACGGCAATTGATGCTAAAGTGGTAAATTTGATTGAAGGTTTTTTGCCTGTTTTTTGCGATTGGCATTGCAGTTGCCTTACCTGAACTTCAAAGTTTTTCACTGTCATTGAATATCCTGACATTCAAGTCTCCCATCATGACAAATTCTTCGTTTTACGTTGTTTGAAAGTTTCCTACTCTTTATATCACACATCAAAAAACGTATGTTGTAGCTGCTTGTGCTTTGCTAATTAGAGGAACCTTACGCCTGACACTAATCACTATTTAACATTCTTCTTTTTCTTTCCTAGATTCAACGAAGACGTTCGAAGAGTAGTCGATAAAGCAATTGAAGAAGTTGATCCTTCATCGTGGACATTGCTAAAAAATAAAACGAGTGCCCGCAATTCATCGGTGGAAAATGCCGAAAATTTAGCCCGTGAAGCTTTACAAAAAATTGGTAAACGATATCCTTTACATCCTTGATGTGCTTGAGTTTATTTTCTTTTTTTTTAGAAAAATGCGAAATAGCCTTGAGTAAAGCTGCAAACCCTTCCAATCATGATCGTGTTCAGGAAATTCGTAACAAAATCAAAACTCTAACCGAACACATCAACGGAGTTAAGGATGAGCTTTACAGAACCAAAGACATTTCAACTCTGTCAGAGAAGTATTGGAAGAAGGTTTGTCCTCTCAAAATCACTTGAATTTGTTTCCAATTTGAAGACTCACGTTCTATATATAGGTGGAGGCATCGCGTAACTATTTTTTGGACCAAATCGAATCCCTATTCCCTGGAATTAATTTGGCCGATAAAAAGTTAAACATCTCTCAGGAAGATCTCGATCTATTCATTATGCATGCATACTCCCATGTGTTGGCATACCAAAAGGAATTGCAACGCTTACAAACCGATGGAGAACTTCGTTTGAAGCGTGCAATTGATGCCTACCGTGGTGACGATCAATCCGAAGCAGTAAAAGCTCAGCTTGAGTTTTATTTGGAAAAGGAAAAGCGCAGATTAGCGATTGAGAATCAAAACAAAATTTTCCAAATTCGCGCTGAAACAGATAAACAACTGCGAAAACAATTGAAACAACAAGCTGAGGCACATATAGACCATTTGAACGATGCAATTTCGCTTAAGGAAGCCGAATTGAAAAGGAACTTTGGCCGGGAATTGGATGAGAAGTTATCCTCTGAGAAAGCCGCCTATAAACTTCAGTTGGCTTCGATGTTGGGGAAGTTGAGAGGCATGGATGCTGCGTTGAAAGGTAAGAATAGTGAAAAGTGAGGCGGGTTTTATTTTTTTCGTATCATAACAGATTTGTAAATTTATGCATGCGGCATAGAAATTGATGACGAGTTGCAAGGTACTTAGGGCATTTCTTTCGAATTTAAAGCATATCCTTCCATGAAAAAGTAAATGACTCACGAGTTTTTATATTTTTATAGCTCGCGCAGAGTCTGAACGATCGGCACATCAGGCACAAGCCTTATGGGCTGCATGTCAGGCTCTTTGGGCCAATGTACGAACTGGTGAACCAGGCGTACACTGGAGGGACCAATTACGCCCATTGAAGAATGAAATCAGTGCTGTGGCTAAAGTTGCTGGTAAGTTACCGTCTGACTATCGAATCAGTTTCAAATTTGCTATTTACTATTCCAGAGGGCGATGAATTGGTTGCTGTAGTGCTTAAAAATCTTCCCAAAGATGCCGAGAATCGTGGTGTTTTTCCTGAAGACGCACTACGTGAGCGTTTCCTCAATGTGGAGAGAGTCGCTCGCAAAGTTGCCCTAGTTCCCGAAGAAGGAGCTCGCCTTCCAGTCTATCTTCTTTCCTACTTGCAGTCATTGTTTATTTTACGTCCCAAAAATCCAATTTCCAAGGATGAACTTGAAAATAAGAAAGTTGACTTCAGCAATTACGACACTTACGACATCCTTAACAGGGCAAGGTAAGCCGAAAAAGTTCGAGATTCCATTCGAATGACTCACAATGAATTCCAATCTTAGGTACTTTGTGGATCGTGGTGATCTAATGCAAGCCCTTAAATATATGAACCTTCTCCAAGGTGCTCCAAGAAAAGTTGCAAGCGATTGGGTTAAGGAAACAAGATTGCTATTAGAGACACAACAAGCCGCCAATACCTTGATGGCTCACGCTGCTGCTAGTGGCCTTTTGTATTTGTAAAATTTATTTCTAATTTACTTAATTCCTACAGCTAAAACTAGCTACCATAGATTCCACTCCAATAAACCAGCGAATCAAGATTCACAAGAATAGGAAGCTATGACAAACGATTGTAGAAAATTGTAAAATGTTTGAATTTTTTTTTTCTTTTCTTTTTTTTTCTCTGCTAGTAAAATTTCGAAATTATTGTAACATTTGTTAAATGCATCAATAAATGAAACATGCGACATGCGAATGAGAACACGAGATCTTTTTGTGTGTAGTGTAGTGCGTTTGTGTGAGCACAAAGTGAGAGAGGACCGTGATAAAGGCTAACGTCCAGTTGGACTGTTACAAGCGTGACAAGTGTAACCACATCAATGTTCTTGCGACGAAGGCTACAGATGTGGCTGTAGGTCTGTCAAAAGCATTGACAAGGAGCCAACAGAACGACGCAACGTCTGCTAGAGGTATTCACGACTTATCACGGATGAAGATTGGAACAGGGGACCAAGGGAGCATTTCGCAACAATGACAAATTCGCATCATCTGCTTTTTATCGGCTTCGAGCAGACTTTCGAAAGCTTTGCGCAGGAGTAGTGTTCCAGAAAAACTTATACTACACAATGATAGGAAGCCAGAGCTGCATACTTTCACCACTGCTATTCCTGGTGGTTCGTACAACTTTAACGGAATGTGACCACTTCTATCACTCGGACGCTGCAAACTAAAACTTTCTTTTGTGTATAGATCAAGCGATACAAGAGACGTTGAGAGGGCTATCGGCTGGTATGGATCCACATTTGTTTTCCCAAGAAACCTATTGCATGCCTGTGACTTCCCTCGATGTTCAGGACCGCAGTGAGAATGAATTCATGTCAAAGTAACTTTCTGACTGTTTTACCACATCGTATAGGGCTGTTGCTATAGAATTTGAACCGAATGTGCATGTCAAGTACTCTCTCTAGTTTTTACAAAAGCAAAGAGGTGGTGTGGGT
The DNA here is from genome assembly GCA_951813785.1 of Criorhina ranunculi. NCBI lineage: Eukaryota > Metazoa > Arthropoda > Insecta > Diptera > Syrphidae > Criorhina > Criorhina ranunculi. Next base: position 33,500,335 of record OX638381.1, on the reverse strand, counting down.
ATTGGTCTTGCTTCCATTACACTTGCACCGACTTCTTGGTTAACTTTTTCGCAAGTAAAACACTTACCTTAACTTGGGTAAACTTTTTTATTTTAATAATTTAATTGTTACTGAATTAGTCCTACTAGTTAAATTTTATTCAAGCAGGATCAGCCACGAGTCTGACTATCTACATACATATGATGTATGTAGACTTCTACTGATCCATCTTGCCGCTGAGTAATTTTTCTGAGGCTTCATATTTCCATCGCATATATGCTACCCGCATTCTATCCCAAACATTGTCTAGTGAGTCCATAGCTGGACGTACATCTAACAGGGCAAACTTGAATTCACTGTCCACTACTCCGCCATCATAGTAGTCTATAACGTAACGTACATCTTTACCACAACGGTCGACAATCCAGTCGTGACGATCGAATGGTAGTTCATAACTAAATGGAATACAAAATTAAATTACCCGATTAGATAACGTTACACCACTATAACTTTAACTTACCCCAACAATGAACGAAATCGAGCACGTGGACTGTAATCTGCTGCTTTACCACCGAAACTCTTCAACTTTGGATTGCCGCATTCTTTGGCATGAAGCGCCTCCCATTTGAGTACTTCCTTCCATGCCTGTTCGTTGTTTGCATTGTGAATTCGTATTATATCACCCATGTCCTTTTGGGCAATGTCTTCCTTCTTCCAGCGCCAACCTTTACGAAGCATAGCGTTCCAGAACATTTGTTGGCTAGGATATTGCCAAAATTCGACACTTCCATCCGGAGTTACCTTTGGTATACTTGACGTTTGACGATCAGTTGGCAATGGGAAAGGTTGATCAGGTGCTGGTTTTTGATTTGCTGCAGGCATCATGTTGGTAGGATTTATATCACTACTATCATGTTGAACCGGACACTCAGATACTGCGGCTGTCTTTGGTTGAGTGGCAGTCTTTTGATGCATTGGACATTCTGGTGGTGGGCTATCGGCTCCATGTGCTATATTTGGGTGATTTTTTGGTAAATTTTGTGGTTCGGCTGCTGATACTGTGTTACCCATGGCTGCAGTCACTAAAAAGACAAAAGTCGGTCACAAGTTCAATGAAAGTGCATAATTACGTAATTTACCATACAAATGCAGTGGGCCGATTCAAATTTCATTTGCCAATCCTCGAAAAAGCCTCAAATCAATCACTTTGTGAATTTATGTTTTCGTTAACTTTAATTTGCATAAAATAAATCTAAAGATAGTTAATCACGACCAAGTTTAGTTTTGTTTGAAATGCGATGAAAGCAAAAATTCTAGATTGTTGAAGATTGTGAGGTTAACCAACAAATTTGACAGCTGATAAGCGATTTTAGCAGAGCCATCTAGGTGTAGAAAGTGAAATGTTATACTGTGAAACGGATATCCGACTGATGGCAGTTAAATAAAGTCGTTTGTGGTGAGAAAATTTGAATGTAATTGCTAGTGGAAAGTTTAATTCAATTTCTGTACAAACAAAGCTTAAATGGAGCACCAATCATTGAAGAATTCTTAGTAGAGGTTGCCAAGTCAAGTTCTTCTCCAATTGGAGATGTCATGAAGGCACCTTAAAATTTGGCTTACAGATGAATGGTTAACTTATGTCTGGTGAAATGAACATCCTGCCGAAGTATTATTTTTGAGCTATGTAGCATAGCACCAGTTTCTTAGTTTTCCAACTGATGCCTAACTTGTTGGGATGGTAGCTAAGTGAGCAATATCCAAAGGAAGTCCGAGGGAACCTTAGCATTACGCTGCTTTCTTGTGAAACTTTACTTATTGTTTCCAGAGTTGATAACATTTTTAACTTGCCATGTTGCTTAGCTCCATTTTGAGAGCTTCTCTTAATTTTCCTGTGACTTAAGCTCCAACTTTATATAACCTGTGGCTAACGCGTCGGCTCTCTCGTTCCCCTCTATGTTGCTATGGCCGGGAACCCAGAGGAGAGTGATGTTAAACTGAGCGTTTGCCTGCGTTACAGTTTCCTTACACTGTTCTACCAATTTAGAGGACGAAGTGAGTGAGTGGAGCGCTTTGATGACAGCCTGGCTTACTATGTTGTTTGAGGTAGTAGTGCTGAGGCTAAGTATCTTTCAGGCTTCACTTGTGCCTCCGCCTGAAACACACTCGAAGAATTTGGGAGGCGGTACGATTTGGATACGTTTAATTCCGCTGAGAAGACACCTGCTCCAACGCCACACTCCATCTTGGAGCCGTCGGTGAAGATTGATACTTGGTAGTTTGATAGGAATAGGTAAGTGTTCCAGTCCGACCTTTCCGGAAAGTGAACCCGAATGTTATTATTAAATTTAAGTGTAAGAGTCGTGTAATCTAGGCAGCAGGTCAAGAGCCTTACTATGGCTATAAGGTTTGGGGGACCAAAACCCAGATTCTCTGAGTCTGATAGCACTACACGAAACGATGTATTTGATATGCAAGTCCAGGGGCAGGATATGGAGAAGCACATTAAGAGCTTCTGACGAGCTCGATCGAATCGCTCTTGTAGTCCCAATACCAGCTTTTCGTTGGACTCTACTAAGTTTTGTGATGTTGTAAGCTTTGCTTAAGACGGGCCACCACTACAGGCATGGAAGGCGACGCATGCTTTCTTTGCTCTGTGTTCTAAGTTAAGTTTCCAGTTGAGCTTAGTGTCAAGAATGACGCCAATCCATCTCTCGCTCGTGAGTTTTTGAAATATCACGGTGATGCTGGAATTTTTAAGTTCTAGTGGGCGATTTTTTTTTGCCTAGGGAGTGGTGGAGAAACTCTAATGCGCACTAGAAATAGTATCTTTCTGTTTCAAGTAGTGTGAGACTTGTGCCTACTCACTAGAAAACCACCTTTAATCCCTTTTTTCTTACTTTGACACCATCCACTCCGGGACCGCTTTGGGCATTACTTTAGAGTGGTGTTGTTTTCTTTCCCCACTGGGGACCGGCTTTTTCATATATTTTTTTTTTGTTCCTGTTGCGGGTTGAATCTTTCTTGCCAGTGAGGCTTTTCATCGGGTTTGTATAGTTTCGTGAGGGGTTTGGTCTTCCTCTCTCTCTTTTTGTTTTGAGTACCTTTTCTATGAAGGCGCAAACTCGATTCCAATTCTGCTCATTCGCTTACATTTTTGCGGCTATGTTGTCCGGTCTTGTAGTGCCAATCCCGCATTCCAGTGCTCTTCTTTCGGCTTCCCATCTACTGCAGGCGAAGAACGTGTGGTTTGTATCGTCCACTTGAGAGTCGCCGTACTGGCAAGCTGGACTGCTTATTTTGCCCATCTTGTGGAGGTACGCGTTGAAATACCCATGTTCGGTTAGAAACTGAACTGAAACTGAAGTAATAGTTTACCTCACTGTGATTCCATCCCTTCCACTCGGCAATGTTTGGGATCAGCCTTGCGATCCATCGCCCTCTGTTTTCTGCACTCCATCTCTCTTGCCAATGCTGTTTTGTAAGCTCTTTTGCCTCTTCTGTAGCCGCCTCTACTCCTATTTCCATCTTTTTGTCGTAGACGAACTTTCACTCTGCCGCCAGGAGATCGATAGTGGTCACTCCCACGACTACGAGGACGGCTGGTTCCGAGACCGTTCGGTATGAGCTTGCGACTCGTAGGGTTCTACGTCTCTGTATTGCCGCCATTTGCTTCCTGTATTTCACTTGTCGCAGTGCATCGGCCCATATCTCACACCCATACAGGAGAATGGCGTGACAAGTTGTTCCTTTGTTGGCTGTGGGTCCACCTACATTTGCCATTAATCTGCTCAGCGACATTTTGACCTTCGCCGCTCGTTCATGCGAACCTTATCTGTTGCCAGAAAGTGAGCTTCGTATTAATAGCTAGCCCCAGGTACTTTACTGCCTCTGTGCTGGTTATCACCTCAGACCCAACTTGAAAGTCGGCAGATAGTCGGGATCTTCTTCCTAGTCAGACGGACTATCTCTGTCTTTCCTGTGACCAGACGTAGGCCATGTTCTTCCATCCAGAGAAGTACTCGTCTCATAACCTGATTGAGTTTTCTTTGCCCACTACTAACGGTGTCTCTAACCGTAATCACTGCGGTGATATCATCTGCATACCCTACCAGGAAGGTATCTGCGGGTATTTCCTCCATGCGAAGGATGCCATCGTAGGAAATGTTCCATAAGTCGGGTCGAGCCCTGTGCTGCTCCAGCAGTGGCTGTGGTGTTATATAGCAGTTTTCGGTCTTTGAGTCTAGTGGGGTTAAAATTGACTCATCGGCCATTGTCAGATCCATCTGAGAACTCATTCTTTGCGAGCTCTTCCACGTTTTTTATTCCCATGGATGCCATCTCAATTCTAGGATTTTGTTTGCTCGCAAACGAGCATAAACTTCAAAAAAAAGAGTTTTAAGTGCATTGTTTGCACGTTGTACGACAACATCTTCAAGTCAAGCCACTGTCATGTCCTTAGTATGTACTCGAAACTAGTTTTTAACAACCAAAGTGCATGTGAAAGCTGAGCTATAATTCTATGCCTACATTAAAAAATTTCCATAAATGATTATTTTTCCACCTAAGAACGTGATCTCTGACATTAAATAAATCAACATTACAACCTCATCAAGTAGTATAGGTAAATTGATTATCTCTAATAACAAAGCTTGTTGTGACCTCTATGTCAAGACAAGTGCAAGAACATATGTATATCATTTCCCAGAACAATTTCAATTTTCATCTATAAAGACTAATTCAATTGATTGGATTTTTTCCTCAAATCACGTGAATATTCAGTCAGGCTACGTGCTGACAACTGAACTTTGACTATAAAGCATACATGCACATTAAATTCCTGTGTCCCCAACTACTTCTTGTCACTCCAATCGTCCGTCCATGCTAGAAGCAATTAATTGAAATCGTATTAAGGCATTATGCAACAATTGTCTACGCTCAAGTGAATTTAAACGATTTAATATGGTTTTTGTTTATTCTCAATCGCTTAGCCTAGCCCAGACAATTGACAGATGTTTGTGCATACGTATGTGTATGATGATGACAGTTTCGTGAATAGATTTCCTTATTGTCAGTTTTCGTTTTTATAAGCTAAAAATGTAATAGTATTCAACCCACGTTCCCATTTCATTCATATCCAGGAATAATGCGAATCGTTTTATTAACTTTTTTTTTTGTTCAATAGCAATCCGGTAGGGTAAATGTGCACAAAACACAATCTTAGTCTTCGTAGACACAAACCCTTTCTATACAATTCACTCAGTAGACCTAGTTCACCAACCATCCGTAGAACGAACCCTTCACAACAGATGGCGATACATAAAAATGGAAAGAGACAAACAAGATTCCTGAGCTTCTGTTAGGAAAAGATCATACTGAATGTATTTCAAGCCTAGGCTTCGAATGTCGAGGCAGTCATCGGAATTTGGCGAGCTGACACAGGTTCAATCCTTAGCAGAACGACCAAAAAATGTTCGTGGCACCACCTTGCGGCGTCAACGACAAACCTCCGAGATCCGTCATGCAAAAGGTTCTCCATCCGCGCCATTTGGAATCGGCTATAAAGACTGTACGTCCTTGGAATTTGTGTGCAAAATATGACACACATAACATGAGAGAACTTAGGGCCTCGGCCCTTAGCTTTATTAGATCCATTTGCGAACGAAAACCATCAGAGATGTCGCCACTGATACACAGGGCTTCTCTCAGCCACGAAACTCCTGGATTGATGAAGAACACAGGAGCGCACATGTAGCAGGATAAAAGGACCAGAGCTGCTTGAAAGCGCTACGAGCCGAAAAGAAGCAACGAACATCGGCTCCTCAGGGGGAAATAGGGGGAGCATGAGACGCACTCAGTTGAGGAAATTGAGATATTCTACACCAGGATTGAGGTTTTGAAAAGAGTAGGAGGACTATGCCAAGGCCACAAAGCCCGACCTGAAGCCTGTAAAGACCAACGTAGTTGCAGTCGTTGGTAAGGCGATGAGGAATCAAATTCCACTGTCAGGCAGAATGAACCATTCAACTTGGACGATGCCAGCCAACAATTTAGTCCTTCCGATCTGGACGAAGTAAAGATAATCATATCGAAACTCAGGTCTAACCAAGCTGAGCTATGGAGATGTCTTGGTAAGGAAAATGCATCAACTCATCTGCAAAATATAGTCGGACGAGAGCATTTCCGATGAATGGAACCTCCTCAAGAGAGCAGGCCCCCTGAAATGTGCCAACTATAGATGCGCAAGTCCCGTCTGCATAGATGGTGAGTGGATAAGGAGATACAACGACGAACTGTATGAGCTGTACAGCAACATCGACCCGCTCAGAAGAGTCCAAAATGCAAAGATTAGGTTAGGCTGATGCCAAGGCACTAAGACCAGTGATAGGCCCATTGTGATACCACAAAGATCTGGAGAGATCTCCTCACCTACTCGTTGAACCAATTGAAGCTTCTGATAAAGCGAAGGAGGATTCTGACATCTGTGTTTATCAGATCGCCTAAATTGCTAAAGTAGAAGTCCCTTAAGAAGTGGAGCCTTCTTTTATAGGAGAGAGCTGGGCAGTTACACAAAAGGCGGGTAATGGTTTCCTCCTCCTCTTCGTCCACAAAGACTAAGAAGGATGAACACCTACCCGGAGAATCTTTGAATCAACCCTAGAGGGACAATGCAATAGAGGAAAACCGTGACTCAAGTCGTACACACAAGTGCAAAGGGAACTTAAGGCGATTAGCTAACGATTAAACTAACTGAAAACGCTTGTACCGCCATCAAAAGTAAGAGTGTGCTCTATAACCAGCCATCAACAGATTATAGTTCCCGCTATTACGTTCGATGCATTTACTTCACAATACAAAGCGTCAAAACTAAATAAAAGTACAAGCATGCAAAGAATTACAATTTTAAGTACAAACACCATGTTTAGCTTGTCGTCAACAACGTTCAGGAGTGTCGTTGCTAACGTGCCTTTCGGCACGTGTGACTACCACTCGTACCGATTGAAGCTGCTGTAGACTGCATTGAACAACAAAAATGTGATATGCCCCGTAATAAAAAATAAATAAAAAATAATAAACAACTTAGCAAAGCAATAAAAAGCATTAATTTATAAGATGATTATTCTAAGCGGCATAAGGGGTAGCAAATATTTATTCGCAATCACGTTTTCGACAGCTTTAGCTCGTAGGTAAGTAGGTGTACATATATCTACTCGTACGTATGTGTAACTTTAGATCGCAATTTTGTGTCGCAGTTATAATTTGTTTTGTAATTTTATTAGAACCAACAAGATGAACGATCCAATTGAAGCTCGATTCCTCTCTCTTTCGCAGTGGAATTACGCAAATCACATGCAATGTTGGCAAAACATATTAATCAAATGCAATCTGATTATTAATTAATAATTGTATTGCTTTTATGTGCAAATTCATTTCACCTTCACTTGTTTGTTTTGCATCCTTAGTTTGTTCCACAATTGAATGCATGTGCATTTTGTGTAACCACATCTGCTTGAAACACTGGAGTAAGACAAGATCTTTAGCATGCCTCCAGACGACATGTAATAGTAATTCCGTCGAGGGAGGACTGGGAGAACCACAAGCCCCAACCATCACCTTCTGACCTCGTTTGGTATATGGACGGATCCAAAATGGAAACAGGTCCTGGTTCCGGAATCTTAAGAGAATCCTCAGTTGCGAACTTCTCAGTCAGCTTTGGTGAATTCGCGTCCATATTCCAAGCCGAATTCTTTGCCATCAATCAACGTGTGAGACTCAATCAGTCCTCTCACATCATGGGGAAAATTATTATATTCATCTTCTCAGACAGTCAAGCTGCCCTGAAAGCGCCGACTCGCCTGTCATCAAATCCATACTAGTCCTAGAAACTCGCAATGTAATCGCGGACCTTGCTAGGAACAACATGGTCATCCTTCACTGGCTTCCTGCACATAGTGGATTTGCGGGCAATGAAAACGCCGACTCTCTGGCAAAAGGCGACGCGAAAACAGAATTCATTGGACCCGAACTCTTCTGTGGGGTAAGCAAATCACTCTTAGCAAGACACGCATGCAAGAATCTAGAGAAGTCTGGCTCAACACACCAGGGCAAGCATGTTGAAAACTGCTATTTCCTGTACCGTCACAAAGAAAATCGAATTTCATTGTGAACCTCGATAGGAGTAACCTTAGAGCACTAATTCCTCAGCGGTCACTACCGTCTGAACAAACACCTACATCGCATGAATCTTGTAACAGATTCAAGCTGTAGACTTTGCCTTGAGAGTCTTATATTTTAACGGAATGCCCAGTTCTCTTCCAACTTAGAAAGAGAATTCTCAGCAACGAAGTCATCTCTACGGAACAACTCGCTGCCATCCACCCAGAAAAGTAACTTAACTTCGTGACACCCTCTGGGGTGAAACAATTTATCTGAGAACACTAGGGAAGGTACAATAGGATTCGCTTGAAACCGCAGTGCCAAGGGCTGTGAGCAACCTTCCCGATACCATACGGTTTTCCACCAGATCCCAGTGGAAGAAAGACGAAATAGTTAAGGACTTTGACACGGTCATCTACACCGATGGATCAAAGATGAACTGTGGTATGAAGGCCGATGTCTACTCGGAACTACTGAAAATATCAATACCATACTGCTTGCCGGATTTTGCCAGCGTTTACCAGGCGGAACTACTGGCAATCCGAAAGGCTTTTACGTAACTAAGGCGCGACACAACGTACAAACAAAACATTGCTATCCTCATCGATAGCCAAGCCGCTATCAAAGCTATTAGCTCGTCTACCATATCCTCCAAAATGGTGCAGAAGTATCGGAACGTGCTTGTGCCTGATCCCCTGTATTCCGTTTTAAGAGTTCCGATCGTGCGACAGCGGAAATTTTGTATAAGCAATTCGTAACGCAATTCATAAAATCCAATTTCCACTTTCGAACGATCCGAACTTTAGAATCGGAACACAGAGTAGGGGCCCTAGGTTCCAGGGCACAGTGACATAAAAGGAAATGAGCATGCAGATGAATTGGCCAGGCAGGGCTCTGCTCTACATGGCTCACTTGCGGCAAAGGTACCTATTTCGCGGTTAAAGGACAAATCCACTCACAGTCCCTGCAGAAGGCCAACCTTCAATGACAGGGGTTAACCAACTGCGCCATATCAAAGAAGTTATGGCCGACCTACGATAAGAGTAAACCACTAAGCGTCCTTAATGCATAGAGTCTGAATCTCCTCCTTGTTTCCTTCATCGCTAGTTTGTGAACTGAGTACAGTGCTCCCCGGATAACTACCTTGCGATTTTTTCTGTTTGATTTGGGCCCTCAAGAGAGAAAGTTACCTATCCGTATCCGCTTACATTGCTGAAAATTGTTGAAGCCTGACATTTTTGGTTAGCAATGCGGACTACGCAGCTTAGCGAGGAAATACGTATCCGGGTATGACTGTACTTACTTATCTTCTTATCAGGCCAGCGACTCTCGAAGAGTCTGAGCCTAAACTATTGCCGCTTTCCATTCTTCACGCTCCTAGGCTCGCTGCTTCAATTTTTTATTTTTTTTTAAGGAAATTTCCAGATCCCAGTAGCACTCAAACTCATTTCCCAGACAGAAACCCCTTTTTGGTGTAGTGGTTTGAGAAACTCAGATTTTGTTCGTTTCTCTCTTTATTTTCGGTGGCTGTTGCTATTCCTCGACCGGGCTCGAACCTGCACAAGTCGGGTCCCAAGAGAAAATACTACACACTACACCATCGCCACCAGTAACTTCTAGATATCTAACGTCCACGATTACCTGATCTTTAAACCGCAGGTTTGTTCACCCTGTTCTTCGTGAATCAGGTGGCTGGGATTCAAAGACACTCTTAGCTGGAGCGTTCTCGTCCATTTGCCGAACCAGAGCAGTCGAAGGATTTTTGCTTCCCGGACTTTATCCACATCTTTACACCGCTCGAAGAGTTCACGGTTATAAAAGTAATCACCCTATTGGAAGATGCTATAATTTTTGCAAATGGCGGCAAATGTCAATTCTACTTTGACACTTGTGAAGTAAACAGATACAACATACACGTCAACAAGACATGAATCGCTATAGGTACTCCTAAAGAACGCGGAATAATTGTTTCGATTTTTTTGCGGAATAATTCGTCGGTGGTAAATTTCGGCGAAAATTTCCCGGTCATCCGACACCAACTGGGCAAACACTATGACGTTTAGCCGCTCGCCTAGAAGAGTATGGGACAACACGAGATGCTGTCAGGTCTGGCCGGCTCTGGAGCAGCCGTTCTGCTGAGAATATCGCTGCTGCGGCTTAAGATGTCGCTCCTGTGGACGGCGAGTGCTACAGAGCCATGCTCAACGACTTTCTCCTTCCTCAATTGGATGAATTGGTGGCTGGAGAATATGTGACTCCAACAGGATAGAGCAACGCCGTATACTGCATGAGCAACAACCGAAATTCTGAGGGCTGCATTTCCGGGTCGCCTAATCTCTCGTTTTGGCAATTTGCACTGGCCGGCAAGATCGCCTGATTTAACCGTTCCATACTTTCTTTTGTGGGGTTTTTTGTGAAGTCACGAGTCTATGTGAACAAGCCTCAGACTCTTGGAGTCCTCAAAGAGAATATCCGTCAAGAATGCGAGGACCTATCGCCGGAAGTTCTGGAAAGAGTGATGAGATTAAATAAGTGAGGTGGTCCAAAGTCCCTTATCACTGCGGCCACAGATGGGCCTATTGAGATGTGGCAAGAGCGATGGAAAATGGCATAAATCGAGCCCGAATGCTCATCAATTCTGGCGGCGGCCACTTAGCCGATATCATTTTCCCGACTTAATGGAAAAAAATTTAGGACATCAAGTGAACATAATCCAAAAGCAGAACCAAAGTTTTTCATTCATAAAAAAAATTACAGCCAAAGACCATCGGATGACCAATTTTGTGCCACCTTGTATCTTCTCCTCCATTTACCCTCCTCGCAGATAGGACCAAGAATTTTTCTGTCAAAAGATTCTAAAATCGTATCCCAATGGACCTATCACTGGTCTAAATGTGCTGGCTCCAGCTGGCAGCAACTTCAACTTACCCCAAGATCGTTAATCGTCCAGCATTCAGCTCCATAAAGCAAGACTGGCAAGGTCAGAGTTTTTTTTGGACCATCGACTTAGGAGTTAGGAGACTCCGAGTAGCAGCGGTTCCTAGTTCAGATACGAATTTTTTTTAACATTTGTATTGAAATTGTTCGTAAAAAACCTACTACAAGACTCAAATGAAGGCATTTCGGTCACTTTAAACGGGTTTTCAACTCCACTAGAGGTTACTTTCTAAGAAAAATTAAAAAAATAAAATATTTTATATCATGCGCAAATTATGAATATGAATCATTCTCACGTCTTGCCTATCAAGATTCAAACAATCACGTGAAAACAAATGCAAAACAAAAAATTTTAAACTGCCAGAATATTCAAATTGTTTCCCAACAAGAATCGAATTTGAATCGTGAGATATCTCGAACTAGCGCCGCCGTCCTCGCAAAAGATTGTTTTTTTTTTCTTTTTTTTTTTTTATACAACAACAGAAATTCAAAATTAGAATCTCGTGTTTGTCATTCATTCCATATAAACGGATTTATCTAATTCCCAAACGATACATACGTTATGTATGTTAATTCGACCCAAGAGATCGTCAGTATATGATCCAAACGTGCTAATAATACACGAGTACAATGGCGTTTACGTAAATCCGAGAGTAGCTAGTTATTATAAAAAAATTATTAGCTATAGAACAAGTGTTTGATAAATTGTTATAAATAATTTTAAACTGCCACAATGGTACCGGTACCGGTGGTAAAGCTTTGTCTGTGGCAATTTATTGTTCATTAATTCATAATCTAACGTGATCAGGTAGTGGATTTGAAAATAAAAATCCATATCTTGACACGTTAAGTAGAAATTTGTTTGAACTTCTTAATTTTTTATCTTGATCATGCCACGATACCGAGGGTCGAACTTTGCGTTGGTGGCACTCACGTGTTTGTATTAGCATCGTTTGAGAGGGTGATAGTCTCGTTTTTATGAAATTTTTAATCTAAATTTTGTTTAAACAATAAAGATTGCTAAATCAAGAATTAGATTGTATCTTTTCTTTTTTCGTCGGGGTGTTGGAATATCACGCTGGAGCACTCAGAAAGAAAAAAACGGACACATTGTGTTTTTTATTATTAATTGACGCAAGAGGCAAACCTTCGAAAGAAATCCTGTGAATTATAAGCAATGGCAACAGTACAAACAATTCTCCCCAGCCATTCTGGACACAAACCTCGGAGCAAAAAAACTGAAACCTAGTGCCACCTGAGTTTCAAAATCACTACTCCAACACTAGCGCTGTGTGAATAGCATCATAAGAGTATTCATAACGCCTTTAGCGCTAGTGAATTATAAAAAACAATAAAAACCTATAAGATCTATTGTGCCAGGAGCCTGTTAAACTAGGTAATCCTCTAACTAGTTCCAATAAAGTCGAGGATGTCTCCAGTCAACAACTTGATTGTTTCAATATAAGTGTGGCTAGGGAAGTCTACTACCGACTTACGGCAGAAGTCTCCTTTCTTGGAGAAAGGAAGTCCAAATTGATACCCATCAGCTCTTCGAGGCCGCGTATAATAGCACTTTTCTCTGATAGACTTAATCTCAGCCTCTCTCTCCGTCTTCCAAATCATTGTAGCGTGTTCCAGGCAAAAATATTGGCGATCAAGGAAGTCTTATGTTGGCTGAAGAAAAACGTGATATCTCCCACAGAAATACGTATCTTTTCACACCGTCAAGCAGCGATCAGGTTCCTGGAATCAGTCTCTTCAAATTCGCTAGTAGCTCTAGACTGCTGATCATTTCTTATAGAGATGTCGGAGCTGTTCGATATTCACCTTTGTTGAGTGCCGGGGCATAGAGACAATCCAGGGAACTGCAAGGCTGATGAACTCGCTAGATATGGAACAACCGTACCTGTGCTCACAGAAAAAGACACCCTGGGTATTCCGATCGCTACATGTAAACTTAAACTCAAGCTGGATGCTATCGATAAAACAAATTCTAGGTGGACAAATGGTATAACCTGTCTAGCGACAAAGCGGATTTGGCCACGGTAGGATCTGAAACGCTCCAAGAATTTGATTTCTCTCAACAGATCACATGTCAGTTCCATAATAGGTGTCATCACGGGACACTGTCTAATAGGCAACAAAAATTAGCGTCCATTCAAACGATTTCTGTAGAAGCTGTATTGACGAAGAGGATGAGGAAACGATTCTCAGCTCTCTCCCGTAGAAGAAGACTCCATTTAGGGAAATTCTACTTTAACGACTTAGGCGATCTGATAAACACGGATATCAGAAACCTCCTTCGCTTCATAAAAAGCTCCAATTGGTTTAAAGAGTAGGTATGGAGATCTCTTCAGATCCATGTGGTATCACAATGGACCTATCACTGGTCTAAGTGTGCTGGCTATAGCCGGCAGCCACTTCAACCTAACCTAACCTAACCTAACCATGATAGCATTTATAGAGACGAGAAATATTTAGCTCTAGCATCCCTGTCAAACTTGTGCAGAATGACAATGGAGAATTCAGGCTGCTCCATCAAAGTTACCGTCTTTGCCGTCACCGAAACCTTTGCTGTCAAAAAAGAATTTAGACAAGGCTATCATGCGATTCCTTAAACATTGTACTTATGCAAAACTTACATGCGAACACCAGAGGCACAATCCTTCAAAAGTCTGTGCAATTGCTCGCATATGCCGACGATATTGACAATGTCTAAAGAACGCAACGCGTTCATGAGTATTGAGACGCCAACAAAGAAGCGTTGGATAACGCTAATATCTCGGACAGAATTTTGAGGTAGTTAAGGACTTTTTTCTACCTAAACTCCGCTATAAATTCAGACAAAGATTCCATTGCCAATGGCTGGTTCTTCGGGCTAAGAAGGCAAAGCCCGTTCTCGAACAACTAAAGTGACTCTATATAAGACTTTATCATTCCAGTTCTGATCTAAGTCGCTAAAAGTTAAGTGAAAAGCCCTTAGCGTAATATATGGTCCTGTCTACATAGACGATAAGAAGAAGATACAACGAAGAATTGTATAGGCAGCAACGTCGACCTTGTCAGAAAAGTTCAAACATAACGACTAAGATGATGCACTAGAACGAAATAACACCTGCGCTTCAGCCAAGGAGAATCTTCAAATTTTCCCTGGAGGGACGACGCAATAGAGGAAGACCGCGACTCAAGTGGCACAAGTAAGTGGAAAGGGACTTCATCAAACTAAGCGTGCGAAACTGTAGACAGCTAGCTAAAGATCGAGCTGACTGGAGACGTTTGTTGGTTGACGTCCAGGTCCAACCCGGACTGTAGTGCCAGTAAGTAAGTGACTTGCTAAGTAGTTCAGAAAGTTGAATGTCGACTGTCTCTAAGAAAGGAGGATTTAGCGGGCACATGTTGCGTGAGTGCATGGTTCTGTGGTGCATCAGGAGGCTGTTTTTCCTCAAGGAAATCATGACGTCTTCTGAGGACATTAGAAACGCCTCGACTGGAGTGAGTAAGTGCTTCGCTGATGCACCACAGAACTACGCACTCAAGCAGCATGTGTCCGCTGATTCGTCTTCTCCTAGAGAAAGTCGCCATTCAGTTTCCTGAACTACCTTTATTTAGTTTATGTAAGTCTTGTCTGAGGCTGCAGTGCAGGGAGAGAAAACTGGCAAGCCTTCCAAAATCTTAGGGGTTTTGCTCGGATGAACCTTTCGACCTGTCTAAGTCCTCAAATCTCATCCCAGTAGACCAAGTAATTTCGTTTGTCTCATCCATTTAGACTTCTAACCTTTGATACCTTCATGTTTTGGGAATCACCAAAGAAAGACTTTGTTGTAGCGAGCCAGGTCCTGAAAGGAATTAAAGCAGCACTCTGACAGCAAAACGGACCAAAACTGAAAATGTCACCACTGAGTCAGGCTTGAAAAAGTTTCTGCTAGCTTGGCACTGAAACCCCTTACTACAAAGCCAATGGCCTGTATACAAGAGGTGGTTATCCATACATCGATTGAGTTGTTCATGGAATCATTGAGCCATAGTTCCAGCATTCTAAACTTAGATCAGGGTGACTCTTATTTGTGTGTGCTGCAACAACTCCTCTAAAGGATGGATGAGGAGCAACTTGGACAAGGTGAAGGAGAGTAATGGAGACTAGATGTGGTTCGTGTAGAAGAGGATGCATTTCCGCACATCATCCGTGGGTTGCAATAATAAGAACTCAAAGCATAGCCCCGGTGATGTCAAGACACGCTAATTTTTGAAGTCGTTGTCGTTCGGACCTGGTTCCCAGCACCCAGCAGAAAATCACCTCATTGAAGGATCGATTTATACCACGATATCCGCAGAAGATGCCAGCTCCCGTTCCAGTATCAGAATTCAAGACAAAGAAACTCAGAGTCTGACCCTTTCTTCGCCAAGTTTTCCGCCTTTTCTTTTCGATACCCACGCGTCCTTCTAACCCAAGCCATAGCCATTACATTATTAAACACGTTCTATTGTGAGGGATCTATTGACCAGGGACCGTGGCCAATCCACACGCCTGAACACACAACGAAAAGCCAAACGCTTATGTGTCAACATCTCAGTTTGGTATACAGAGATTTTCTAGGTCTTTCACAAAAAAAAAACCTAATCCCTCTCATGAATCTATCCGTGAAGATGGTTATGTTTTCTAAACCTCTATCCGGAAGGCGTACATCGGGGAAGTTCTATGGTAAACCTGACGACCCCAACAATCAAATAGAGGAACCTACGTGTGAAGTCTGCCTAAAGTTAAACAGAGACCATTAGACTACTATTAAGTCGATGTCGCTGCTAGGTGACTGCTACGGATAGAAAAAGCTCAAAGCCTCTCGATTTTACAGCCGGAAAAAGAGTTATGTAGTCCTTAAACGCCATAACCACGATAGAATATGCTCATCCTTATAGCCACACTAAAAGTTTCAGACACGACGACTCTTTATCTAGCAGTTTTTCCACGGTTGGACTGATAAAGACAGCGCGAAACTCAGAGAACAATCTGTCAAAAGCCTGTCAATTTCTGGGCTGTATGGATGCGTCATCATCGGATAGATTGACAGGCCAAGACTTCCAAGTTAGTTCAGGTCTAAGACCAATTGAGACTGAAGAGTCATCTAAAAGGCAAACCAGTCAATCAACAATAACAAAAATGACACTTTTTTTGACAGTTCAATTGCCTTGACAGCATAGTAATGTCATCGTAATTATTTATTTCCCAAGTACAGTAATGAACTTTGTCACTTCCGGGCGAAATAATAGCTTCAAACTCATAAGTATGTTTGGTCTGTGTCTTTTCTAAAAAGATCAAGTTGGGAAAAATTCCAACATTCTGTAGTGTTATCGGTTTAACCTCGACTTTGACACCACTGTCAGTGGATTGTTTTCCAACAGATAACCCTAAACCTAAAACCAATGGAACGCATGTACATATAAAATAATTTAATGCTAACGAACTTCTAACTGCAAATAGAAAAACTGAAAATGATATAAGCAAACAATTATTGTTGTGTGGTTTTACAAAAGTCAGAAACTGTGTCGCCCTGGGAATGAGTCGCTTTGGCTCCAACGAACCTACATACTTGGGCGTGCACCT
This sequence comes from Criorhina ranunculi, assembly GCA_951813785.1. Lineage (NCBI taxonomy): Eukaryota > Metazoa > Arthropoda > Insecta > Diptera > Syrphidae > Criorhina > Criorhina ranunculi. Next base: position 33,483,666 of record OX638381.1, on the reverse strand, counting down.
AGTTTACTAAATGATTCGGACTCCAGTTAGTGTTTACTCATCAACCAAAGTATCAACTGACATCGGTACAAGTGCGTAGGCAGCTACGTAAATAGTCATAGATACTGTCTATCTACAAAAGCCAACCTAATACGATGCATTGTTATGTTCTGTGTTGGTGTGGGTGCGTGTTTGTCGCCTTTCTAATCAATAAACTTAATTCTTTGATTGTTTGTTTCGTGACTAATTAACATTTTTAAAATGGTCTCACGTTCAACGCTAATCGAACGGAGATCTTGTCACTTGCCATAGTTATTTCGTTTTTGAAAACGTTTCGATACAGTTTAGTTTATCGGTTGGGTGAATCAGCTATTTACTCTATCCATGGTCGTCGGAATCATGTGACTGGCTCACATGCTTCAGTCTGCTTATCATTTGACGTTTTCCCTTTTTTGCTGGATTAGTCTTCACTTTATCAGAAGCCGGTGTGCACATCACATTGCTAAAAGCGTGATTATCAACCCAACGAGAGAGAGAGCGAGAGTTTCGTAATTGTTTTCGGGACAAATGTGGATGGGACTAGAAAGTCATTAATAGGGGACTACCACATTAGGCCTTAAAAAAAAAAAACTCATAATCGGAGTTTTATTGGCTAGCAAATGTGATTTCTATTTGTGTGTGTGTGTGTTCGGGGGTAGTTTTGAAACCAAAATTGTTGCCGTGTTGGGATACGTTTTTTAAATCGACTTCAATCTAGACGCTTGAGCTTGATTAGTTTATTGTGTTTCACTAAGTTTTTGTTTCTTTATTCAGCTAGTGGCAGTTCATAAAGATTGTGGAAATTATTTATAACAAATAAAGCTGATGAAAGACTACAGTGAAATTGAATAATGTTTATTTGCCAATGGAATTTGTTTTCAACTGTTGATAGTTTAGCTAGAGTTCAACAAAAAAGTGTTACGAAACAAAGAAGTCACGAGACAGTGATCTGTTTTTTTTCATACACGCTACTTTCATGAACAAAAAAAAAACAGAAACTGTCAGTTTGGTATCGTGTTTCATTCTAGCCGTCAGCACGCTCCTTAAATTTGACAGATCTATCATCTCTGTACACATAAACCCCATACTCCCAGACTGTATGTTCAAATCGAGACGCATAATCTCACAAGAGGGAGGCTGCCAAGCCCATTTCTTGATCTCAAAATGAACCCCGCGAGGAGTGGTCTTATCACCCCTTCTATGTCTATAAGAGGCTAATAAAATTCTTATGAAACTAGAACCCCAAGTAGTTGCTCATGCAGACAATGTCATCAAATTGGCAATTGGCAAATTCCTGACGACCGTCACCGAACTACTAAACTCCCTAAAAGATGTGGACAGAACGTCAACCCCCAAAACAGCAGAGATAGTTCTTTTCACCAATAAATGAACAATGGTAACGTTTGGGGCCTTAAGACTCTAATTCTAGAAGATATACCTGAGGTGCATTCCCGACCGCAAACTGACATGCAAAGATGACACTTCAAAAAGAATAAAGAAAGCGTCAAACGCCTTTTACGCGTACAGTATGGAGATCTAAAACCGCAATCATTCACTGGATGTACCTAAAGACAGCCATTGTCAGACCCACTCAGCCTTATGGCTGCCTAACCTAGTGGCCAGCGGCAGAAAAGACAATAAGTCTCATGGAACTTGCCAAGATCCAATATATAGACACCACTGGGTGTCATTGGAGTGGTCATTGGAACCACTCCAATTGCAACCTATGAAACTATACTCGCGCTGACTCCAATGGACCTCTACCAAGAAACAGCATTGAAAAGTCTTCTGCGTTTAAAATATTACAACTTCTGGGAAGCAAGGAACATGGTCCACCATAAGAACGCAAGTTACGCCGAAACTTGAAACTAACTCGTACTTTCTTACACGATCAACTGACTGCAACCTAATAAAAACAATCATCCCTTCAAGAGATGACTGTGGTAGTTGAAAGGCCATCAACTCGAATAAAATTTCAGTTTTCACGGTCCCAGGCACTCAGTTAATCTATATATTTGACTTTCCAGATTACATCCACGTCTTACGATTGTAAATTCTCCTCCATTCGCCCTTCTCGCAGACAAGATCAAATATTTGACGTAAAACTTTTCTTTCGAAGGATCCCAAGATCTGCTCCGCTGTCTTAGATACTTATCGCCTAGGATTCGACTCCATGAAGCAAAACTGGCAAGATCAGAGTTTTGTAGAGCATTAGCTTTGACCTTCGAGTTAGAAGTTCTGACCCCAGCTGTTTAGACAAACCTATGTAGCAACGTCAAATCTCAACCAGGGTGTCATTTATGGAGTTTAAATTTGCTCCGAGGAAGATGAACTCTCTTACTGTCCTAGATGGTGTTCGACAGATCGGTTTTTTTTTTTTCTCCTCATTCATCATAAGTCCAACTCGTTTGGATAGCTCTTCAATCGCCACAGAAGCTATAATAATGGCACGCTCAGAACGGGCGATAATGTCAATATCGTCTGGGTAACCCAGCAGTTGGATGGATTTGTTAAATCTCGTGCCTTCTGTGTTTATGCCAGTCTTTCGAACAATCTGCCCCAGCAGAAGATTGAAGAAATCACACGACAGCATGTTTGGGATAGTTCGAAGGTTCTGTTTCTAAGCCGGATATAGCTCAATGCGATGAAGGCTGTCGTATGCGGATTTGAAGTCGATGAAGAGATCGTGAGTATCGACTCGTTGAAAGGTACATTGGATAAGCAGGAATATGCCTCGGTAGTCTTGCAGACACGGCATCGCCTTTCTTGAAAATGGATTAGATAGAGCTGATATTCTAGTCGGACATGGTTTCGTCCTTCCAATCTTTGTAGATGATATGGTGCATGCTCCTTACGAAAACATCCGCCACCAGCTTTGTAAACCCGCGCCTTTGAATAATTGCGCGGCCTTCCTCTTAGTTAAGTGGAAGAAGAAGAACCATTTCATCGACGGTAGGTGGATTTTCCTTACACCCTATCACTTTTTCGAATCGGGTCTGTTTATTTCCAAGTTCTCTCGGAACTATACTTTTCCAGTTCGAGTAGAAAACGTGGCCCTCTTGTCTATAACACGGCTGCATACCTACAGTAGTTCACTATTCAACGGATGTCGGGATAGCTATTTAGAAGTGCCACGTGGAGGCTATATGTCAACTTGCATTGATATACAGTGATAAAGATTGTACTTAGCATGTCGCCTGGTTAAGAGGAGTGGGACTTTGCCCTTTATGTGCAGTTCCATGACACTGCTAGAGTTAAATCCACCAACCCACCATAGGGTGATCCACGTCGTAGGGTAGACATGTGCCCACGTAGTGTTCAAATGGTAGACATGTGCATTCAAGAGGTATCCACAGGTTTTCCTAAACCAACCTCTGTCTACCAACTCCTACTCTCTAGTTCTAGTGCGTCAACTTCAGATTGAAAAGTTATTGGTGGTAGGTAACGATAGAGAGCGAAGGATGTTTCCATTAAGGCACTCTTCTTTAGATCCAGTGGCAAGTGGAAAAATTCTCCAGATGGAATCAAAGAAGGTGTCCATAGTTCCAGTTAGATCGTAGCCAGCATAAGCTTCTACGCCGTATTTGGAGCTCAGGCCCTCTCCTCCACTAGGGAGTTCCTACAGATTTAGGACCCGACCCTCCAAGTTGGGGGTATCTACCCGACCACGGAAACCGAAGCAAGTACCTAATGAAGCAACAACAAGCCTCAGATATGAACGAATTTAATGTTGACGACCTCTGCCCACGTACGAACCTGCCTTGAACAATACCTAATTCGAATGAAAGTTTCCTGTCCATAATCCTGTCATTTCCTATACTTATTCTGAATCGACCTTAAGTAGACTAAGGTCAAAACAAAACACAATATTTCAGACATAAAAGTGAGAAAAATCTAAAACAACTCATCAATTGACGTCATAATTTCTTCACTAAAAGACCTTCAATCCAAACTAGGTCAAATAGAATAAAACCCTTAAACATAACCATGAAAATAAATCCTAAATTCATTCATTTACGACAAGTCTAAGTATCTAAAGCTCATTCTCATGTGACTATCACATGTAAACACACCATCATTATATGCTCAATTGAGTATACAGATGTATACGTGACTCACATATGCCATGCAACAGGGTGCGGCGCTCTAAATTCCAAACTAATTTTTCCTACTTTACATCAAAATATACATACATTCCACGGTCCATGCCAAATACAAAGCGTACTTGGCTCCTCAAACGTGCAACACAGACATGTTCAAAACTTGTCAGAAAAAAAAAAAGCCAAGAATTCCATTGCGAATTCCATCACCATCTCTCCCACCTAAGCACACGAGTCAAACGTGTTCGTTTGACGAAATCAAAACAAAATATATATACCTACCTACCTACACAAGTTGCCAATTGCCACAACGCACAAGGAACACCAGAAGATACACATCTGTGCCCCAATAGCTGATCCTCTAGCATTTCGAAAATAAAATTCATTTTTCTAAATTTAAATCCGTGCCTGACGTCAGCCAAATAATTTATTAAACGTAACCCCCTTGCATGCAAAACTGTTTTTTTTTTTTTTTTTTGTAATTAATAAATTTTTGTTTTCTTTTAATAGAAAATCTGAAAATAACCATCAAAGCCCACCACTCGGTTGTCGGTTCACACGACACAGAAACGACAAC